>CM056383.1:15475896-16075896 GCA_029718625.1 Synaphobranchus kaupii
CCGCTGCATTTGGCCACAGAAGTTGACGTCGCATCTGATTGGCAAATTGGCAAGACAGCGCTGGTAAAATCTTTTAGAGTGCCTTATCCACCCCTGACACTGCTGGGCTGTAATGTCGCATGCCTCATCCATGGCCTGAAGGAGCGTTTCCTGCTCATATGGACACCTATCGTATACCTTCCACCTCCAGGCCAAGAAAAACTCCTCGATGGGGTTCAGAAAGGGGGAGTAAGGTGGAAGGAATTGGAATTGGAACTCTGGATGGGCTGTAAACCAGTCTCACACAGCCAATGCACGATGGAAGTTTACATTGTCCCAGACAATGATGAACACCATCTGAGCATTTGGCTGTACGAGACGGTTGTACAGCCCATCCAAAAAATGTATGAGGCGCACGGAGTTGTATGCCCCCAGCAGAGGGTCAGGCTGACCAATCAGGGATGGATGTGTGTGTGCCCTGCCCAATGGTCTCAGGGCCGGGTCTAGGCAAACTAGGCATGTACAGTACGTATTACCTATATACTGTATATTTACTGTACATGGTCCACGACCATGACCATGATCACGACCCCGTTCACGACCCTGTCCTTCATTACCAACCTCAACCTCACGGACCTGCTCCATGTTGTCAGAAACTGCCATTCAGGTTTCTAAGCAGCCTTTTATGTAGTAGTGAAGAGATTATCAATTGTGTTGCAATGCTACTCACCTGGGCAAGGTTGTTGGAAGTACTGAGACATGACTACAAACACCTGTTGAATTGATTTAGCGATCTGCATTTGTAGTAATAAGCATCTGAACATTGTTGTAATATTAGGTGGCTGTATTCTGAGAATGGAGCATATGATTTAGAGTTTGGCACTTTGTATTAACAGTTTTGCACTTTGTATGTCAGCACAGGATGTAGTGTCTTAAGGTAAGAATTCTGCAAGTCAGTTTAGCACTTTGCGTTAACAGTTTTACACTTTGTATGTCAGCATAGGATGTGGTGTCTTAGAGTAAGAATTCTGCAAGTCAGTTTAGCACTTTGCGTTAACAGTTTTACACTTTGTATGTCAGCATAGGATGTGGTGTCTTAGAGTATGAATTTTGAAAGTCAGTTTGGCACTTTGCATTTTGAGTTTTGTACATTGAAATTCTGCTGCGCAAAATGAGTCAAAGCAATCGTAAAAAACTGTAAGAACTAAGACAGAATTAGTCAGTAAATGCGTGTGCACTTCTGTGACATGTTTTAGCTTCTTGATAATTTTGATACATGATGGAACATTCCAGAACATTTTGTATGTTCTTGGTGTTTTTCCACAGAGAAAATGCATGAGGTGTCAGTGATGGACAAGGAGAAGGAACGCATGACGTTGCTCCAGGATGCTGAGGAAATTAAGGTAAATCATGTTGTTCACCAGCACACGAAGCACCGATCAGAGTGATGGAACCTGGGCCCGATGGTCACAGGTTTAAATCATGGTTGAGACTCTGCTTTTGTAGTCTATGACGACTTGTTTAATTTCCCCCCAGGCAAGATTCCTGCAGTATATAAATAGGTCATTGAAATGCTGGACTGTAAATTTGTTAGCAGTGCATCCTGTTGAAGTGCCAATGCATAACATCACTAAAACACAAAAGTAACCTTCTTTTGAGACGCAACGAGTGGCTTAATCCTCTTAAGCCATGGAATGCAATTATTTCGTTGATTTATCATTTTCCTATGACGGAGGCTAATGTGCATGTTACACAGATTATTTTGTGCATAATGTGGGTAATCCCCGCTCCCTTTCTTCTTATCTTGTCAGATTTTAAATTGTTTCTGAGTCATGTTCTCTCTGACGCTACACCCCTACAATAAATGTCAAACAAGGACATTGTCGACCGTCTCTGAACTGGTCTGGAGAACCTTTAAACATAGATCTTTTGATTCACCACGTGATTCAGGAGACCGCTTATGTTAGCTCCGGTTATTTCTCCATCTTCACGATGACAATTTATACCTGTGCTGTCTACCTCTGTTCCTGGAGGTCAATTTTTGATATGCTTCTCAATTACAAAAACTCATAGACACTTAAAGCAACTAGGAATGTTCCCATGCCAGCAATGGCTCGAATTCAATGCCATTGAGCCCCACTGACTTCCCTGTTTGTGAACACAAGAGGGTTCAAATGTCCATTGGTGACAAAGTATCCTTTACCGTGACTTGTGTTATTGTTTACTGTTTTATTGTTATATGATGTGATTATTGCTGCATGCTTATGTGGGTCCCAATGTCTCAACGGGGCCTCATAGTTAAATAAAGGATGAATAAAGCTAAATGAGTGTCCTTTAAAGACTGGTTCCTCCTGTGTGTCTCCTGCAGAAGACCCTGGAGCAGCAGATGGAGAGCCACAGAGAGACACACCAGAAGCAGCTCTCCCGCCTGCGCGACGACATCGAAGAGAAGCACAGGGCGCTGGACGAGCTGAAAGAGTGAGAGAGACAAATGCGCCTTTTTTCACTATTTACACAAACGCACACTTTCACCCCGACCCCTTGCATTAGCACACAGCACCACTGATCCTATAAACAAGCACCCTTTCACCCCGACCCCTTGCATTAGCACACAGCACCACTGATCCTATAAACAAGCACCCTTTCACCCCGACCCCTTGCATTAACACACAGCACCACTGATCCTATAAACAAGTACCCTTTCACAGCGATCCTTTACGCAAACACACGTGGCCACACTGATCCTTTACACACAGTTTCACACTGATCCTTTTCATTAGTGCACACAGTACCACTGATCCCGTACACAAACACACTCACGCTGTTCCTTTACATGAACACCAACACACATGTCCACACTGATCCTTTACACACAGTTTCACACTGATCCTTTTTATTAGTGCACACAGTATCACTGATCCTGTACACAAACACACTCACGCTATTTCTCTACATGAACACAAACATACGTGTCCACACTGATCCTTTACACACAGTTTCACACTGATCCTTTTTATTAGTGCACACAGTATCACTGATCCTGTACACAAACACAGTCACGCTATTTCTTTACATGAACACAAACATACGTGTCCACACTGATCCTTTTCAGTAGTGCACACAATACCACTGATCCTGACCTGTACGCAAACACACTCACGCTGTTCCTTTACATGAACACAAACACACGTGTCCACACTGATCCTTTAAATTACCACACTCACCCGTCATTACAACATACTGACCCGCGGTACGACATTCCCCACAGTATGTGAGCACATCCTGATCGCGCGTGCCACGTGGCAATCTGTTCTCTCGCTGCAGTCTGAACCAGGGTCTGCAGCTGGAGCAGAAGAAGCTGATCTCAGACCTGGACAAGCTGAAGGCTGAGGAGCAGGGGAAGGACGCGCAGCTGCAGAAGCTGATGTACGTTTCACTTCCCAGAATCTTCCGGCTGCCTTATGCCCTCGTCGGTTTCCACGGCGGCGGACTGACCTTATGCCCTCGTCAGTTGCCATGGCAGCAGTGATTGCAGTTGTGTGACACAGTGCAGAGTGCCCCCTCGTTGCTTTTCACTGGAGTTCTGATGTCTCTCATGAATCAGCCATAGAACCAGGGATTACTCATTTTCTTTCAGTCGCTTTACTGTGAAATGGCCAACCTAAGGCAGAAAAACACAGAGGAAAGAGACTAGGAGAAAATAAAACCATGGAGAGTGTTTGATCGGATGTGACTAAAAGCTATACTTCTGTCTTATATTATGTGCAAATGACCGTGGGTTAGTGGGTGGGTAGCATGGCCAGCTGAACATTTTCTCTGGGCTAATTTTCAAAGGCCTCCGATTTAATTTCAAGCTTCAGTTCCTCAAAGATGTTCAATAATACACGTAAGGCTATCATCAGAGGTCAGCAGTTGGCGTCGTTTAAAAACAAAGCATTCCTGATTTTTGATGCTTGTATGATTTTATGCAGGCTGGCGTTGAGGCTTTTATAGCGGGTTTTTGGGGAGGGATGAATCCGTTTTTTAGAGGCACAGCTGCAGAAAAGCTGTTGGAACTTCTCGCAAATCCCTTATTGAGTTACCCTCAGTTAATCAATTTATATTCCCTGAGGAGAATAGAAAATGGATTGCTCCCTTGTTATTATAAAAGCAATAATACAGACCTGAAGTAGTACAGTGTGACTCTCATATTCAGTCTGATTAATCAGTTACAAGCCATTATTAACAGTCCTTCTGCCTATGTGAAAACAGTGTGCAGTTACGGTCAGGGCCAGTACAGTACTGACTGTCCATTTTATTCTCTCAGCCGGCTCAATGAGAAACGCGAGCAGGCCAAGGAGGACCTGAAGGGCCTGGAGGACACTGTGGTGAGCGCAAACATTCGTACAATTTATGGAGAAAAATGTGAAAAATGAAACTGCTTGAAAAATAAGTGGTTTTTTTTTTTTGTTTTGTTTTTTTTTAGGCCAAGGAACTGCAGACGCTGCACAATCTGCGCAGACTGTTTATTCAGGACCTCACCACTCGTGTGAAAAGGGTACGTGGTCTCCCGCTTCCTGACGGCTGCTTAGCTGACTCGCTCTCTCTTTAATCTGCGTGCAGTTCATTATCTCTCTTTGGAAATGTTCTTGTCTTGAGACAGTGAGTGATAGAGTTTACATCACAAGCTGCATATAGACCATAATGCAACACCGGTTGGAATGTTTACTTGCCAAATCACTCTATCACCTGCTATCTCTTAACATCTGTAGGCTTTTTTCTATGTGACAAACAGGATGTGAGATGATTTAGTGTCGTAATGAATCATACGTGTGTTCGTCCCCACGTTTTCCGAACGAAATATCTGCGGGGCTGAGCGCCCATTAACGTTTACTTACCTTGTTAAAACTCCGCACAGCGTCTTTCATTTAACGTTAACAGAGCATGTCCTCTTTACCTGTAATTTTCCACCTGTGTAAATGGTATCAGAAGTACAGTGCTGCTCATTTGTGTGACAGTACATTTATGGGATCTCTGTAAGGAATGTGGCCTTCACATTTTATGTACACACCTTTGATTCCCTGATTCAAAATGGCATCTTCCTTGGCTACAGCCCCTGAAACCCCCAATATAAAAATCAAGTCAAATACACTGTTTCACACCATTCATGTATGTGCCTTTGGATCTTTGGATCCATGTATGTGCCTTTGGATCCTCTCATGCAGTTCAATGTTGGTCGTAGTTCTGGAAAGGTCTCAGTGATCATGAATCCCCTGTATTCTGTGTGGGAAAGAAACTACATTGTAGGAAGTGTGACCCATGACTTACTGTATGTACCAATGGAACATCATATGGAGATCAACTGTTCATCATTATGGAATATAGAACGTGCATGCCCTATGCCACCAACACTGAGTGTATGTTTTGGTTGGCTATTCCCTTGAGCTCATGTCGTACTTGTCCCCAGCATTAATTGTATGGTTTCCCTGGTGTTGTGCGTATTAATGTCCTCAGTGCTAAGCGAGCGATGTTCAAGGTGTTGAGCTCGTTCACGCCGTCTCATTATTTCACCTCAGAGTGCCGAACTGGAATGCGATGACGAAGGAGGCAGTGTTGCACAGAAACAGAAGATTATCTTCCTGGAGAACAATCTGGAACAGCTTACAAAAGTCCACAAACAGGTATTGAAATATCACCTGGATATCACCTTCTGTCTGTATAAAGGTACTGTGAAATGGCATGGAACAGCTTACGTACTTCTACAAACGGGCACTGAGATAACCTGGAACAGCTTGCAAAGGTCCTCAGACTTGCTGGCGTATCACCTTGGATACAAGACAGTTCTCAACATGTGTTGCTTTTCAAAGTTTTCACTGAAATTCTTCGACCCTAAACCCACAGGTTTCACATACTTTAGACAAGGGAAGAACCAAAACATCAGGTGTAAGCTAAAATAAGATATCAAAAGGATTACAAATCTGTTTATCACAGTCATTGTCCTCTAGACCAACACCAGTAAATTCACATGACCTTCAAAAGCGCTGGGGTAAAGGGCTGTTGTTTAATTGACCCTAAACCATAAAGAGTTGAAATTTTGACTTGACTTACTGGGCAGTGTAAAAATTCCCAGAACACACATGTGACGTCAACACATGAAAGCAGAAATTAGCTTGTTATTTTGTTAGTGCTAATGTAGATTTAATGCTGGCATTTTCCTGTTATTCTTCACCAGCATACCTCTGCTCACCACTTCCTGTCTTCTCTGCTTTCAGGCTTTTATTAGACAGTGTTGGATGTGGGGAAGGGTGTGCTCTGGAATTATAGAGGTTGAGTGTTTACTTTCAGTGATATGTTATTGAAAAAAAATTTAAAAAGTGGAGACACCCTCTTTTCAAACTGTTCAAACATCCCACACATATTCAGTTCCCTTGGGGGGGAAGAAAATTGATGTACAAACTGCATGCCCAAGCAAACAGAGAGGGTCCCCGTGAAATAACAGAGGGACGGACCTGACTTTATTTTCCACACAGTAATATGTTGAATAGGTTTTCCTCACATACTCTATAGCCCAATAAATGTATGTAATGCTAAAATCGATGTGTCGAGTACGTATAAATTATGCCGTCTCGGTGCCTTGTTGGTACAACCGGACATTTGACCTGTTACCTGGGTTCATTTATAGATATTCACTGAATTCTTCCCACAACTCAAACTATTATATATATGATCTCCTCTCTCTCTCTCTCTCTCTGTCAAGCACAAGCACAGGCTAGAAATAGTGAATTTTTTCTTTGGACAAGCCAAGCTCGCAATATGGCTCACAAGGAAAAACAAAATAAAAGAGGGGCAGGCAACTGATCCATTGCTGGTTTTTAGGGGGATGGTTTTGGAACGGCTTAAAATAGAATATGTGCATTTTGTATATTTGTGCAGTTGATGATGAGGCGGGCTACAAGGTGTGCCTCTCTCTCTCTCTCTCTCCTCCCCTCCAGCTGGTGCGTGATAACGCAGATCTTCGCTGTGAGCTGCCGAAGCTGGAGAAGAGGCTGCGCGCTACGGCCGAGCGTGTGAAGGCCCTGGAGTTTGCCCTGCGGGAGGCCAAGGAGAACACCATGCGCGACCGCAAGCGCTACCAGCAGGAGGTGGACCGCATCAAAGAGGCCGTGCGCACCAAGAACATGGCCAGGAGGGGGCACTCTGCCCAAATCGGTGAGGCCAGGATCACACTTTTCACACGACACACAATAGATAGATATTGTGTGAATAGACAGAAGAAACATTTCAACAAGTGTTGGCTGTTCATGTTTCTTTTGTCTCGGGTTTTGCACATGTACAGGAACAGTGAGGTAATTTTAGGCCCTGTTGGGCAGTTTATAATTAAGAGAGAAATCAGCACACTGCCTTCAAAATTATCTCACACATGCAAACACAGACACATACACAGATACACATTCCATTAGTCAGGAGACAGGAAGTGCAGCTGAGATCATGTGACCAATTAGTTGCGAGCATGATGGACTGTGACTGTGCATGCCTAACCCCCCAACAGCTAAGCCCATCCGCCCAGGACATCACCCAGCATCCTCCGCTCCCACCATGGCAAATGCCATCCGAACCGGAGGGGGTTCCAGCCACCAAACCCATCGTCACCACAACAGCAAGTAATGGACAGAGTGAGTATGCTCCCCCCACACACATTTTGTCTGTCTGCAGGCGTGATTTTATACTGGTGACAGTTTGTGTATGTTATAAAAATGCTCAGTGGGTGGCAGTGTGGTACAGAAGAATTTCTACTATCCAGCACTCTCAGGGAATCAGCGGTGTCGGAAAGTAGAAATATTCCGAACAGTAGAACAAAAGATAACATAGGAGCCATACAAGTACACTATTTTTGTTGTTTAAGGCAAATTTATTGCTTCATAGCTCTATAGCCCCGCCTGCTGGCCAAACTAATTTAGCACCTGCTATTTTCAAAGAAAAATAGACATTTTGTGAATTGTCTTCACAAATATACAAACAAAATAAGGTACGACAACGTACATTCGGTGTCGGAATAGTGCGTATTTGTTTACTAAGGTCCAGATTGGTGGGGGATGGTTGAATTTTCGCGTCCAAGCATATGCAAATTTGTTTTTAAATTATTATCTTTTAAGTATGTTACATACTGTATTATTAATTATTCCCTCACCCCCACTTGTGAGTCCCGTGTGAGAGTTTTGCGGGGGGCTGAATACATCGGTCAGTAGAATCCTAAAAAAAAAGGGGGAAAATTCCCACGCCAAAAAAAAAATACCCTCAGCCCAAATTCCGGGTAGTAGAACATTGGGGAAAGTAGAATGCCGGATAGTAGAGGTTCTAATGGTTAGGGAACTGGGCTTGTAGCTCAGAGGATGCAGGCTTGATTCCCAGATGGGGCACTGCCATTGTCTAGAGTGCACTGTTTCATTGACTAGAGGGCCTAACCTGAAGTTTTTCCATAAATATCCAGTTGTATAAATGATGAATTTTGAGCAACATATTATGTCTACAGGTTGAAGATCATCTGATAATTAGGGGCAATTGTATTTGCATTTTTATTTGTCTTTGCAGTCCTGTATAACTGGAAGACTGTTGAGTTTCTACTAGCTGCCTTGATGTAGTGGAGTCAACTGCTGATTCCTGATGACCTAATGCTCACATACAAATATTGAGTTATTGGAGGAATCAATCTTGATCAATGCCAAATGTGATACCATATGTGGGTTTTTTTCGTGATGGCATGATCTCATGTTTTCCTCTTTTCTTTCTCTTTCTCTCCATCCCTTTCTCCCCCTCTCTCTCTCCTCTTGCAGCAGATGGAAGCTCAATGAATCACATGTACAGTTTATCTTTCTGTAAGTCTTCTGTCTCTTTGTCTTTCTCTTGTCTCTCTTTCTTTCACCCTATCCTATATGTCTGTTTCTCTCTCTCTTTCTTTCTCCCTCCCCCTTTAGATGTGCTTTAGCAGAGATTGTTTCCTGAATCGTGTTGTTGCTGTTTGCGGGTCAGTGCGTATCTGTGTGTGCCCTGTAAGGTGTAGGGTTATTCTCAAGCAGGTGGGCTGGCAGGTGCAGTGTATGAGGCGCTTGTGATGATGTCACTGTGCCAGTGCGGCCCATTCTGTGCACAAACCTCTCTGTTCCTGTGCCATACACTCACAAACACGCCATTCCTCTTTCGTTTCTGTACTGTATCAGCTGGAACACCGCATCACAAGGCCTATGTGAGAGCAAGTTGTCACATTTTCCTTTGCAGAGAGGGACAAGGTGAGGGGGAAAGAATGCAGTGAGCAGGAGGAAGTTCTGTCTGGTAGCGACACCCTCAGGAATAACATTAGGGAGGTCAGAGTGTTCAGTGGTGGGGAACTCCTCTTGTGAGGTGGCAGCTCTTGACTAAAGATGAAACCAGGCAAACTACCTAATAAGGAATGTAGTTTATTTTAGAACTAATTTGCTATTTTGTGTTATTTTTGTTGTCACCATTGCTGGTGACAGCCTCACCAATGTGCTGTGGCATTAGCACTTTTCTACAAAGTTAATTTATTTAATTTATGGTGTCCATCTCTGTTTTGTTCTCTGTTTTTTTAAAGATTTGTTTATTTTTGTATGTTTACTTGGAGATGTGTAAATTATTATCTTTATTTAATTCACCAACATCTTTACTGAAACTTGCTCTCACCTCATTTAAACAAGGTTAACATTACATGGTGAGGAGTTTGCGGTAATGTATTATGTATGTTTTTAAAACTCAAAAACAGGGAAGGTATTGTACTGATATCCCACCAATTCCAACTGGAAGATCATGACTTTATATTGTGCTGGGCTGGCAGAAACTGAAATGGTTTTGACAGACCCAGAACCTACAATCACTTGTACATATTTCTTTTTATCCACCTGATTATTGGGTCAGTCTGCCATAGTGAGAGATTTTTAGCTCTGATGGTGGTGAAATGCTGGGGCAAAGTTCAACAAATCCTGAAACCTTTGATGAAAGTCTTCTGAGAGGAACCACCAACTCTAGACATCATCTGTCAGTCAAACACTTACCCTCAGGGAATGGATTTCAAAGAGAGTACCTCCATTTTGTAAAGGATTCCTCTCCGGACATTAATTTTCCCTGTTTATATTTCACATCGGAATTCATGTCATGTTCATTTATTGTTTGCTGTAATAATGTCTACATTTTAAACATATGGCATGTTGTATTTGGAATGGGAAAAGAATCCCTGCCAGAGAGTACAGTGGTCTGTGTTGACGGTAGTCACTGCATTGTGAATTGAGTGCAGCCCACACAAACTACTTCAAAGATGCTGAACAGCCACTCAGTCTTTCTTGCGGAGAACAAGTGGACTTGTGCTTCTGCTCAATGTAGTTTCTACCTAATAGGAATGTGCTAGTGCCATTCAAGGAACCCTTTATAAACCTTATGGATATTAATGCATCGAACCATGCATTAATATCTGTCTATTCTTAAATGTTTAGTACATGCTTACTAAAGTATGATTAGTCTAGAGTTTTTGTTAAAATTATTTGAGAATTTTGCAAACACCAAAATCTTATGTAAATGTAATTAATTGTTGGCCTCAAGTTCGGGCTCTGAGAATGTTGCTAACATTATGGGGCATGTACGCCTATTTCAATAAAAAGCCACCTGCTCCCCTGCCAACCTGGCAACCTTGATGCCTTAATATTGGACCTACAGATCCCCGATGTGGGTGCTCCCCAGATGTGGGGCTGTCTGTCTTGACGTAATAAGACATGGCGTCCACAATACAGTACAGCAGGCCAATGAAAGGCTGTCTGTGATTAGACGAGATTTCAAAATTCAAGTGCACAAAATTCACTTGCCAAATGCTGTGAAGCATGATTTTCTGGGTTCTCTTGACAAGGGTAATGCACTGATCTCTGAGGGGTCTGTTATGGTGAAATTATGTTCAGTCTGTGTCAGCAATTAAGCTATTGGTCAGAAATAGTCATTAATGGCACTTATCCACTTTTACACAGTCATATTTTAGAATGGCACCCAGAATGCATTGCAGCAGAGTGGTTGATGTACACTTTCCATGATGAAGCAAGTGCCAGTCAAAGCCTGCAGCCCTGCATGTGGGCATTTGACTTCATTCTTCTTATTAATATTCATTAATGGTCATTGTTGGAATTAACCTCAAGTCGTTTGTTTGTCTTCTACAACTTTGTCACACTGAATTGGTTAACCCAAAGTTTTGATCAGTGATGGCTATATTTGGTCTCACACTGGGTTTATGTACATGTGCTATTTTGTATTCATTTGTCCACAGATTTCTGGTGGTTACTTAATTGCCGGATTTACTCAATGCCATTAGTGTGATATAAAACAACTTTTTAACCTTTATTTGGGATGGGATATAAAGTCCCTTTTTGCCTTTTGGAATGTGATTACTGTGGATATGTGGAATTAATGGAAAATTGGTTTACATTTCCATCAATTTCTTTAAAATAAAAACAGATTAAGGGATACTTGTAATTTAGTGGAGTGTGATCCTTATCTTTTTGAACATGGAAACAATCAATTTAAGTTACTCTGACACAATCCTACCATGGTTGAAATTATGTTCAAAGAAAACACTAATAATGTCTGTAGTCTACTCTGTTGTTACCAGAAACAAACTGTTTTGTCATTAGACTCCGTTTTTTTTTTTTTTGTGATATTTTTTTGTGCAGAATGTTAAAAATGGAGGGAATTTCAGGTTGAGCAGCTGAATATTTCGGAGGATGTATTTCCTGTTGTTTGTTTGCCAGAACCTGTTTGTACGAAATTGCGATTACCGTGAGCATAAGGGTTTTCTTGTAAACTTTGAACATATTCTTATGCTGTGTAGTCGACTGTTGCTTTGGTGTAATTCAGCTGGTAATTTTTCTCTCTGCACCGAATGACAGAGGTGCCACTTCGTGGACTCTAACTGCTTTTAATGTTCATAACTGCTTCTAATGGTCGTAGTAAATCATCAATCCAAGATGCATTATTTATTTATTTATTTTACCAACAATGTTTACTTTGCTCAGGATTTATGAAAACACAGGATTTTGGGATGATTATTATTATTATTATTATTATTATTATTATGTACCACTATCACGATTATTTCATCAATGTGTTTTCATTCTGTTAAAATTTCGTTGAAGTGTAAGGTTTGAACCGAGTATTTAATAAGCCAAAAGTCCAGCTTTTTATATATTTATATCAAATAGCGAGAATCATTTCCTTTCTCAGCTGTCAGCAAAAAGACATAAAATGGACTAACACTTAACTTAGGTTTCATGCAGACAGTATTGCTCTGTCCAGTATAGGCTATGAATTCAGATCCCTATTCTTAAGTATTGAAAGAAAACTTAATCTGTCTGTAATGTTTGTAAAATGTGCATTTGTATACCCGAAGAGCGGCTGTACTATCTGGAATGTTTTGTCAAGAGATGCAAAAAGGAGCCAGGTTGAAACCACGAGAAGCAAATGGACAGAACTGGAATCGTTGTTCCGCACGTGGATGGGTCTTTAGACCCATACTGTTCAGTAAACGGTAGGAATTAAGCCGATTCCGCGTGGTGTAAAATGTTGAATAAATAAAGTCACAGTATACTTCATTGGATCGTGCGTTTGCTTCTTTGTTTGTTTTTTCGAATGCTCTGAGGTAGGCTATCTTCAGTCTGAAATTGCAAAATATGATTTGGTGGCCCATCGTCTTATTAGACTAACCTTAGGCCTACAGGTGGGTAGGCTGTTAATGCTTAGCCTATGGGCTATATTTTATCCTATTTTGCACCCATAGCCTACTGTTTAATCAAATGAATAAAAATGTGTTTATGATGAACGATGTTTTGTCAACAGATGCAACAATAGGCCTACTTAGAGCATTGTTTGACAGTAGCCTACAGACGAGGGGTTTCACGCTGGAGACTATTTTTCTCACGTAGCCTACGCGTCTCTTCCCGCTGGGGAAAAATACTTCACCTGCCCTATATCTCCGCCTCCAGCTCGACCCCGCCCTTCCCCCAACCTCATGTCAGCTGTCGGGACGGAGCGCTAGCTGGTAATGGAACGGGACTGCATCTCACTGGGGGAGATGTGATCCTCAACTGCACACAGTGTAAACGTCTTTACTAATTACAAGAGGTAAGAATGTTCTTTATGATTTATAGCTACACGCATATCGGCTGTTTTATTTTTGAGTGCCTTAATTCAGTAAAAATACAAGCTTTGGGAACACACGGAAGTTTAAATGCAAGGTTAGCCATTGTAAGACACAATTAAAAGATATTTTCCTTTAAACGTTTTGGTGTTTTAACAGATGGGTGATTTGCAATAATTTTGTAACATTATAAAAACTGACCGAATTTTGCTCCAGCGTTTCTTTGGCAGCTAGTTACAGAGCCTTTGTGTTTATGGAGCCTTTATAATCTATTTAGCGCTGTCCGTCTAGTAGCCAGCTGTTTCAGACGTTGTAAGCAATGGACAAAGGCTATTGTGATCGGCTTATTGAATATGTCTGGAAAACTCTTATGACTGACAGTGTTCATTTGTTGCGTCTTGAGACGCAATGGTAGGCAGCTACTATCAAGTTAGGCTATCCCAGTTGCGGGTATGAAAGCTTGAAGCCTTCCGTCGTTTTAATAGTGTAGTAGAACTGCGACACTAAACGCTCCGATAAACAACTTTTTTACGCACTGACGGATCTCAACACGACTACAAAATATTGATATGGCGGTTTTTATTTGCCACAAAGCGATTTAATTTATTGTAATGCGTCGGTAAATCAATTCATTACGATTTCCATCAGAAGCAAACTTCAGAAACAGCACTTCGGATAGACTGACCAAGGAATCTCTCTCTAAATGTAGTTAATGTTTATCGATTTAAGACAGCTGAGGTGCACCATGTTGTGAACTTGTTTGCGGCCAACTCGAGTGCAAACAAGGAGCCACTCACTCTTGTTTGATCCTGTCACTTTAGCACTTCAGGTCATTCCTGTGAAGATAAAGGGCATTAGTAATATACTCCAACTAATATAATTTAAATAAAAACAAGGGTATCTTATATTAGGGTATCTATAATACTATTACTGTGCCACCCCCACCCTGGTTTCCTTTTTTCCCTGAGATTGTGTATTTGTTCAGAGATTGTGCTTGCGCTAAAGTCACGTTCTGTTACTACTTCAGTTCTGGTCCACCCTGGTTTTCAGATTGCCCCTTAATGGTCAGCACTCTGCAGTGTAGGTGTGCATCTCTGGATTAAGCATTTAACGACATGTGATTGGCTGGGGCGAGAAGCTCTAGGGGAAAAAACAGGCCGTGTAACCTGCAGGAGGAACCCTGCCAAATGTCGGTTTGTGATTCCAGTTCTTGTCCCTGGTTCTGATGGTGGCAAAGGCCCCGGCTTTGGCTGTGTGGTGAACTGGCAGATCTCCACACATAGTGGAGATCAGGGTGGCTTTGGTCCAGGAGTTTGTGTTGTTGTTGTTGTTGTGATAACAAGCGCTGTTTGTGTGAAGGGCTGGGTCTCACCCCCGCCGGACCTTTACAGGCTGAAGTGTCCCCGCACCCCCCCCTAAACGCCCCCAAAATATTACCCTTTCTGTTTGTCTGGCACCCCCGCAGACTGTGGCACATCACCGCTCAGCGATGCCTCCAGTCTGACAGGTGGGCCCTTGTTGCTCTGAGCTTAATCAGTGAGACCCGGAAGGCTCTATCGCAGAGGAGGGGTGGGGGGGGTGGTGGTGTGTCTCACTGCATCAGTCCATTTTCCTTTCCATTAGAGTGGGTCAAGAGTGAGATCGCTACCCCCTCTTCCTGTGTGGACTGGCAGGACAGATCACAGACAGGTCTGTTCCACTTGAAGTCACCCTGGCTCTGTAGAGTGCCTTACTGATTACTAGGGAGGGGAGAGACATGGAAAGTAAAGGGAGAGAGAGGGGGGCGGTAGGGTAAAGACGAGGTGAGCAAGAGATGGGGGAAGTGTGTGTGTGTGTGTGTGCGCATGTGTCTGCGTGTGTGAGCCTGTGTGTGCGTTGGAATTGTGTCCATTAGCCCCCAAGAAATATCTGCTGTTTGATAACATCAGAGTAAGAATTCAGCATTGCATTACCTGCCAAAGTGAGCGTGTTTACAGAGCAGAGCAGTTAGGCCACTGCACAAGTATAAAAAATGGAAGAAAAAGCAGAAATCTGAAAGTGTGCAATATTTTCGGGGTAGATACCATCAGCATCTTTTTGGGGAAAAGAGCACAACTCCAGCAATGGCACTACTGAAGCCCGGGGATTATTTCGTTTATTTAGGGAATGCAGAATTTAAGGCACAATCTTTTGTTTTCTTTCTGCAGACTGTTGCAGAAAGTGTTTGTCAGTGTTTTCTGACACTTGGATATAGGACCAGTGTGTTGGACACACTGGTAATGAGATACCAGCTAATGGTGTTATCAGAGCACATAGATAATGGCACTGTAGTCAAGGCAGTGATAAAAATGTGTGTCCCAGGGCTGCTCCGCTGATTAATGATTTCTGCTGGGTTTTGAAAACGGCATCATTAGTATCATCTTATTGTGGTTTGGGGTGTTTTCATAACCTGTTGTTGCCATGCAACTTTCTCTTACCTAGTGTGTCCTCACAGCCTGGTTTCAGGTTCACCCATGGCTCCAAGTAATGTCATCCTGGATTCTGGAATGCTTGATGCACACAAAGTAGTTTTTTTGAGCAAGTCCAATTTTCACACTATAGTCCAAGAATTCCAGAATAAATTGTTGGAGAGAAGGATATTTAGCCTGGATATCGTTGCTCATAGCTGAATTTTCTCCTTTGGCCTCCTCCTCAAATCCAAATGAAGTGGTTTTTTTTCCCAGTGATAATGTTTGTGTGGTAACATTGATTTGAATAAGGTGGTGATCTGACACTGAAACGTCTCGCAGCGGTGATGTACAGTAATGTTTTCTGTACGTCTGTCTCTGAGGTTTTAGGGTGCAGTCCTGTTGCCAACCTTTGTGAAACCACAGGAATCCAAAGCATGGGTGCTGTAGTGCTTCGGTTACTGCCACACTGCTGTAAAACTGAACTCACAAAGGGGACTCAGACTTACAAGTGTTAGCCAGGAACTCGCAGTAGAGCCACGCAACACTCATTAACTTTTACTGCTTTTTGCAAGAAGTAGCCTAGGCCTCGCTCAACCAAAATCCTTCATTAAGCTTGTACATGTGTCATCTTGTGCGGAGAGAGACAAAAGAAAGAAAATAGAAAACGGAGAGAGGGTGGTTTTTTTTATGGACATGATGCATCTCGTGTCCTCTTTTACGCAGCCCTTGGTGCGTCAAATGCGGTGGCTTGTCAGAATTAACCAATTAATGTCTGGACTCCCGTGTCTATCACACTATTATTTTAAAATGATTGAGAATAAAATTTGCTGGCTGCTCAGCTACAATAATAATGATTTACTGTATTTTTTTAGTGTATCTAGCTAGTTACTTCACAGAATGAATATCTGAAATCCTATTCTAAATATGGTCATTATTGAGCTACAAGCTAGTTCCTAGGTAAATTGGGTATTTTACTAGCATAGCTACGTGATATATTCTTGAATGGTGAATGTTAACTTAGATTATGTAGATTACTGGGGCAGTAGGTGACTATCAAATATTTCAGAGCTTGATTCAGTTTTACACAAGTGTCGTTTCTCATACCATATAGTACAATTACATTTTTATAGAGAATCATATTAACCGCCTTTCCCAGAAGACCTCTCATCCTTGTTAAAACCTTGTTATATTAATGATCAATAGAGTACACCAGTATAATAGACTGACCCAATTGGACTGGAAGTGGTTTCACCCACAATGCCTTTCAGTCACGCTTTGCTTGGTGTGCACCGCATTGAGAATTCTCGATTATCAAGGTTCCTAAATCTCAGTCACGGTTCTGATTCCAAGAAGGAGGAACCAGAGAGCACATTGTGTGTTTGTGTGTGTGTGTGTGTGTGTGTGTGTTGTGGTTTTATGTCTGGGGGTATAGGGGAAAAATACACTACCCCCTCGCCCCACACAACACACACACACATACACAGTCACACATAGTTAAATAAAATGTAGAGAGCACTCAAATGTTAATTCTCCGTTGTCTGTTCAGCTATCTTGAGAAAGCATCACGGTAGTACAGCTTATACTGTAGCTATAGAGCTGATTCAGTCTGAATGGTTAAGGGAGCTTCAGGGAGGGAAAAATCAGCAACAGAACTCTCAATCTCTCATCATCCAGGAAGATTAAAGCGTTAGAAAAGCACTGTCAACAAAAGAACCATCTGAACGAGCCATCACATGGATGGGCCATGCTTTATTGATCCTCTTGTAAATGCAGAAATGCATTGTGTTTGCTTAATTAAAAGCACAGAAAGCCTTTCTTCGCTTAACGAGCAGCTTAAAATGAAATAAAGTTAATCGCTGCTTAAAGGGCACGATTATTCACTCTATCAAACAAGGTACTTGAGGGTGAAATGTGAAGGTACCCCCTTTTAACTGAACCGATTGTTGGACAGGACGAGTGCAAACTCCAAAGCCATTTAATAAAGTTGTGAGCATTTCAAAGTGTTTTGGCCTTTTGTGCCTTCGTGGGAAAATACTGAGTTTATTTATATGTAGCGCCGGTGGAACACTCAAATTTAGTTGAACCCTTAAATGAGCTACAGTTGATTTAGACACATTGTATTCCATTATAACTTATTGCAGCCATTGGCTTTATGATTAAATCAGGAAAATAAAAAACATGTCTGCTGTTGGAATTTCTGTAGTACGCTGTTGCATTTTGTGGTGATTATTTTAAGATTGTGATGCAGTGCAGTCACAAGCTGTTTTTATGTTCTGATGAGTCTCGTAGCATATATTTGAATAAATGTATGAATATTTTAGTGAAACAAAAATGACAAAGTACATATTTTAAATACTGTACATTGATTCATAAAGCATGTCTCAAAATATATATTTGTTATTTATAATTGTACTGGCTTTTTTTCGGGTGAAAATGGCTCCTCCCAATGTGCACTTAAGTCTACTGAAGAGAATTCAGCCCCAAGAAAGGCAGCCCACCATTAAGATGAGGTGCGCCACTCCTGTTGAATACAACTAATGAATGCAAGACAGAATTACACTCAAAACCTGTTGGTAATGAAGTCAAACTGTGTGGGGAAAAAGGCCATTTGCCTCTCTCGGCTGTGTGGGCAGTTCTGGCCCTAGAGAACCTGTGTGTATGTAGGTTTTTGTTGCCACCAATTTCCCCTGGGTCAATGAACTAATTGGCTGTGTACACCAACACTCGCTCACTCGTACACTAGACCACATATTCATATAGGGACAAAAGAACAGTCTTCAGTTGTGATCGAGCTTATCAACGAATGTAGCTAATATTTCAGATCACATGACCAATTGAGCTAATAAGATAATTAAGGGTGCAGCACTCTTTCCTCACCCCCGGTGTAGGCTAATGACATAAGCTCAGATCTGTGATGTCTAGGCTATAGGGCTCTGTCTGTATTCATAATGAGAGCCTTGGGAGGCCCCATTTACTGCCCTTTTAAAAAATAGACAAGATTACAGCTGTGGTCTGGAGTTCTTTAAAAATAGCTCACAGTTGTGTCTGGCAGCAAAAAGTCAACAGGTCTCCTAAGCCTGTCCAAGCAGGTGTGCGGGGAACATATTTAGCATACTCCGATCAGTGCTGTGATCCCAATCCAGAGGGGATCACGGCATTCCTTCTTAACGCTCAATCTTACCACTCATCCCTGTGAGAAAAGCGGGAAGCTTGTAAAGATCAATCATGGTTTGCACACAGCGTCCCAGGCACTGAATGACATTTACTTTTTCATCCACTGACCAGAGTGGCTTGTGGATTCTAAAAATGACCAGCCACACACCTTTTTACAATATACCACAACCTGGTTGGTTACCGGCCAAAGTGGCTACTAGAGTAAAAATCTTACCAGCCACAATCAAAATTGTACCCGCATTTGGCTGATGTAA
Organism: Synaphobranchus kaupii; assembly: GCA_029718625.1. Lineage (NCBI taxonomy): Eukaryota > Metazoa > Chordata > Actinopteri > Anguilliformes > Synaphobranchidae > Synaphobranchus > Synaphobranchus kaupii. The sequence continues at coordinate 15,494,892 of CM056383.1, forward strand.
CCCTGGTCCCAGTTATCTGATGCTTTGGCTTGTAGCCTCTCCTACCTGTCATGTGTCAAGCCTATTTATTTTTACCCAACCTCAAATATAGTACATCTAGTGACATCTGTCCATTTAACATGAATGTATGCATATCAGCTAAAATTATAGGGAGGAGCATTGATTGTCTCCACACTGGTCCCTTATGTGATGAAAAACATGCTGATTGAGCGGGTGAATCACCCGCTGATTTTGATTGGCGGGCTTTGTGCGTATGTTATACCATTTTCAAGTATGGTTTGCCTCCACGTGTGTTATCAAGGTGACACGAGGGAGGGGGGGAGGGGGGGGGGGGGGGCAGAATGCAGGCCCACGACACCCGAGACGACTTGTTTCGACCCCTTTTACCCGGCCAAACTGCTGACTGCCTGAATAGCAGGCGAATTAAAGCGTTTCGATTTCCTGTCTGAAAGGGCACACAAAGAGCGGCCTTGTTCAGGGATCCCGCTTCTCCAAGGCACCGTGGAACCTGCAATCAGGCAACCGGGAGGGGTTGGGGAGGTTCAGCCGGACGGCTAATTAAGCTGACCTGGTTCCTCCCCCCTTGTAATGATGGCGCAGAAGAGAGGTGTCAGGTCAGTGCGGACAGAAACGGGGTTAAGTGGCTAACAAGTAGCTCATGCAGAGATGGAGAATTTGGGGAAGTAATGGGACGCAATTTGTTTCTCAATTTTAAATGCTGATTCGTATTTGAGCAGTTTCCAAGCAGTAGGAATCCAGTTTTGTTTCTAAATTGCAAATGCTGATTAGCATTTGAGCAGTTTCCAAGCAGTCATCGTGTCGTATCTACATCTGGACCCGACATGCATCGCTGATTGTGCCGTCTGATCTGATGTGCGGGCGAGTGGGCCGCAAAGCTAGAAAGCAGCTGAAATGTGCCTAGGGCAGGAACTAGATCTGGGCTGTGACATTTAAACATGGCTGTAATGGCTCAGGATGTGGAAACTGACAAAAATCTGCTGTAGGATAACACCCCCTCTCCCCCCCACCCACCCACCCACCCACCCACCTCCCCGCTACAAAAAAACTGAGGTGACTTCAATAAACAAAAGAATAAAGATTTGCAGAAAACCAGATAGAGATGCGCCCAGCAGTCCGGAAGACCTCTGGGTCAACCTGACAGTATAATCTCTGCTGTTTGACGTCTTGTTGAATTGCTTACATATCAAAGCATGGGCTGCCCGGGAATGTTTATGTGCTTTTTCATGTAGATACGATTTATTGCGAAATTATTCACTCCCACCCCCATGCCCCCTCCAAAAAAGCCACTCTCGAATGTCTGCCCAGAGCCCCTGCTCTAGAGGTCAAGCCTGATTGGAGTCCCTCTCATTGACTACCACACTCCAGACATGCTGCACAGCAGGTTGCCATCCTGTTCCTATAGACAGGAAAGGCGCTAAACTTTAACAGGGTATTGTGTGGGACACTTAAGTGCTTTACAACAGGGTGTCTGTCTTTCTGGGCGGTCAGCATTGGTAAACAAGGGGAACGGCCTTCACAGCCAATGGAAGAGTCTCAGACTTTATATCCCTGCCGGTTAGCTTCACGCATGCTAACCCCGTGACTTCCTGTGGAAAGGAAGACTCTGAATTGTGTGGAGGGAATCTGTGAGAAATGAGCCTAGCAACATAGAAATGCTGTTTCTGTGGTTGCTGGTTGATTGTTTTCTCATCCGTTTCTCATCTGTTTTTGTTCTGTTTGAAGGTTGAAGTCTGACTGAGTAAAGGACTACGTGAAAAGGGAGTTTTGACCTCTGGAATCGGGACACTGCAGGTAGACTGTTTCCTTGATTCACTCAACCCCAGAATACTTTTGGAAAATATTTTACAATCTTTGCAAAAAGAGTTTAGTTTTTAAAATCTTTTTTCTTTTTTTTTTAAATGAAGGCTTGTGAACTACTAATTGGTTCGCTTTTTTTCTGTAAACGGATCTTGCAATGACATGTTCTGTTCACAGAAAAAAGTGAACCAATTAGCACCGTATTCATGAAACACAGATGGGTGGATAGGTGTAGCGGCACTCGGGATAGGTGTTTGTCCCGGGAACACCACTGGGAAAAACGTGGTGGGGGTGTTTTAATGGATTTATCATAATTTTAGGCTCTTGATTGTACCTCGTACCTATCATGGTTTCCCAGCTGAGACACACATAGCTTTACCATAATAATGTGCCTTATACAACCCACTAGGTCAGTCTGTGAACCTGTCCAGATCCACAGCAGTGACGGGGCCTGCAGGCTTCCCACCGGTAAACAGAAGGAGTAAAGGTAAACTCAGCAGAAGACTCCCGTAAGCCCTCCGCAGCGCATCGCCACGCCGAGCGTTTGGAGGATTGATTTATCTACCCCACTTGAACGTGCAAAGTTTATACTCGCACTCGGTAATGTGACACTGCCATTTTTCGCAGGGGTTTTGAATAGTCAACACAGGATTTAGTGTTTGCTATTCTTCTCAAGCTCTCTGCCTGAATGTGAGGGGAAACTAAAGCGCCTGGAATCCTGGTGCAGACTGAGTGCGATAGCAGTAGCATAGAGATGTGGTCCTTGTTTTTAAATTTGACACCAGGGTCACCTATCGTGCATATATCCCCTCTGGAAAATGTGGGAATTGTTTGGACTTTAAGGTGCTAAGCACATCTACTTAATACAAATATTATTATTGTTATTATTATTCATAATAATTATTTGCCTCGCATTCATCAGGCCTGACTTCAGTCAGGAAAATGTATCTAGTCATAGACTTGCGAGAGCATTTGACTGCATGCAAAGGCTTTCCTGAGCGAAACCTTTCTGTAAATAGCATGCTCTCCACCCATAGCCAGTGCAGCTGAAACTGCAGCAAACACTGCAGTAGGAAAGGCTTGGGGCATCTTCTCCTCTGCCACACATCAGTGCAGCTCTCCCACAATCCTCTTTGAGCCCGCCCCTTACTGCAACTTCCTGTCCACCACTTTAGCTGTTTATTCCTGTACCAACAAAATTAGGTCATTAATCTGTCAGCGGCGTAGCATACAACAATTCAAAGGAATGTAATAATATACAGGTGACATTTTGCCAAAAATGAAAGAAGGGGAGTAGTGCTGAAGGGGGAATGATTCATGCAAGTGTACAAAAGAAAAAAACAAGATTTACTTTTTTATTTTTTTTAAAGCTGGTTTTCAGATTTTTATTGCTTAAATGACAACTGTGTCAAACGCTAGTTCAGCCCTACCTAATTTGTCAAACATTTAATATTATATGAAGTGTTTTCGTTTATTTATTCTTTTTTTTAAAGTAGCAGCAGTACTTTATTATCCGGAGAAATGGATGGGCATAACATTTACTGAATAAATTCATGTTTCTGAATTCAGGTTTTCTTTTTTATGTATCCTGCTTTCGGAGAAGGCAGCAGCGTCCCGCCTGAAATTGAAACCCGAAACCTTTATTCTGCTTCCCTAAGCGCTGCCCCACACTGCTGCCCGTTTTGGCTTTTATAATCATCTCTTGCATCACTTACCTGGTTTTGTAACCAAAAAGCTAGCCGGTGATCTCTACAGTACTGTATGGTCAAATGCAGCTCGCTCTGAGAGAAGTCATGTTTGAAAAGGTTCTATACAGCACACCTAATGCTCGGTCTCCTGTGCGTCAGATCGCCCTGTGCCGACGCAGGCACTGTAAGTACTAATTAAGCTGTCAACATGTCAACTGGCAGGTGATTCTGAAACGCTGCTCCCTTGAAGGACTGTAACCATGAGGATCGCTTAAGATGGTGCTTTGAAAGGTGGCACATATCATCAACGGATCAACTCTATTGGGAAAATAATTTAAAAATATCTTTGTATGTTACTGTTTCTCCTTTGTACGTGCAATTAATTTAGTACGGCTGACCGCAGGATGAAAAAAGGAATAAACAACTAAGAAAGACTGCTAAATGAAATATTGACAATATGTTGGTTAGTCTGAAATGAATAGTGGGCTCCATAAATCAAGTTGCCAGTAAATGACGTCTCTTGTGGAAGTTTAAGTGAATTTAGGTGTCATCTCTAAAAATGAGCAGCCCGGACGTGTGTGTACCTTCAAACAGGAATAAACTAGTATAGTAAATCTGATCTGTAAATATCTACCAGGGAGAGAGCATTTTTCTTGGAATCTTGGAACAGCTGAAAACCTTGGCACCAGTAGCACTAGTTTTCTTTTTCAAATCCAGTCAAGACTCTTAGATTTCACGCATTTATCTTGATTGAGCTACACAGATCTCCTCCAGGGCAGATCAGTGTTTGGGGGGGGGGTGAGTTGCTGTTTTAAACACGAATGACTCCAGACTGAGTGGTTTTATCTTTATCACTGGGTTATATAGGTTTACCACCCCAGAGTGAAAGATCTGAACAGAACCTGTGTGTTGTTTTATCCTTTTTTAGTGCTTGTGAATTTTAGTACTTTTACATTTACTGCTGTTGGAATTCGGTGTTGCATATTTTATATTTGAAAGACTTTACAAAAAATTTAAAAAAAACTCAAATTCCTTTCTGCTAAAGGCTTTAAATGGTGTAATCAACTTAATTGACCTGGCAGCAGGTTTGTGTGGTGTGCTGGTGTTTTTTTTTTTCCACTTTTTTTATTTGTATTTTTTTAATATCATATCAAATGGACATGTGATGCATCTTAAATGCATGAATCACACTGACAGAATTTCACCATAGATACGACTCTTTAAAAGTGATTTATTTTATAACATTTTTTTTATTATGTGTTATGGGGAGAAAAAAAAAATCAGTTGAGGCCTGTAGCTCACACACTGGTCTCTTTCAAACCCACTATGATTTCAGTCATAATGACACATTACATTAAACCTTTATAAACTTTGGAGATTAAACCCAGGACCTCTTTCAGGAAACTGCTCTCATGCCACTCAAAGAAGTTCTGGCTGTTCTCAGTTTGACAGCTTGTAGGTATTCTGGGTGAGGAGTCGACTAAACATCTCCCTTATCGGGAAGGTTAGCAGGGACGGACGTGTACGGCACTTATGCGGTGCCGTAGCCAGGACCTTAATTTTGGAATGGGATGTTGTATTTTTTCATTTGAAAAATGGTAAAAACAAACAGAAATTATTGGTGTTTGTGCCAGTTTTCTCGTATTAAAAATAGGCATCGTAGCATGCAGAATTCTGAGAAATACATTTGTCAAAAAAGCCGTAACCTTATTAAAGTGGGATACTCAATCAGGGTATGTAAATCTTATTTTCTCATGTGTAGACCGGAGGTGTTTCTCTGCCGTCTTCCAACAGACAGAACCTGGCAGCATTGCTTCATCGGATTTCACTCCGGCTTTGTCTGATTTTTACTGCTTCAGATCACCAGTCACTAGAAATGTCACTTAGCAGCCGGCTTTGTTATAATTAATCACAGGGTCTTTTTTATCCTCCGAATGGCCTGAAAAGACTATGCTGCATATTCGGTGTGTAGTGATGGTTAAGATTTCACAGGACGGACAGCTCTGTGCCAATATGTACACAAGTTGAGCCTGTGGGGACACACAGCCAAACTGTCTGTCAGGTTGCAGCTTGTACACTTCTTTTTTTTGGCTTGTTTTTTTGTTGTTGTTTTTTTTTTTAACCTACATTCTGTGGTTGTGGTTGAAATCTAAATCTCAGTGGCCCTGATTATTTTCCAGCTTGTTGAGACCCCTTCCAGGAGAGTTTTGGTTGATTTAGAAAACTTTTTTAAAAATATTTTTTTTTTTTGTCAAGTTGTAAAGTTTTCTATTTTTTTTTACTCTGGTTGTGTCTTTTGAGTTTCTGCTTTTCTTTGCACCCGTGTGCCTAAAGCAGTGCACATGGAGGCTGTACCCTCCTAGTGCCGATAACGGGAGCGCCATGTCTCTCACTGATAACAGCCGGTATCCTGTGGCTGCTTGGATATACTTACTTACCCGAGAGCCAATGACTATACAGCGCTGTATGAGAGAGCTAGCACCAATCACAGCAGAGCTGTGCCTCTCAATGATAACAGCTGGTATTCTGTGGGTGCTTGGATACACGTACTTGGGGGGCCAATGACTGCAGAACTGTATGAGAGAGCTAGCGCCAATCAGAGCAGAGTCGTGCCTCTCACTGATAACAACTGGCAACCTGTAGGTACCTGGGGCATTTTTATATGTAGTGGTAACCCATGGAACCTTGGCTGATTTAAAACAAACCTACGCTACGGAGGGACATTGCCAGTTATGTCCTGCTATGTCTCCCAGTCATAGGCACCTGGTAACTGAGTCTCTAACCTTTGCATGTAGGACAGAGCCTGCTCAACCTGAGCGCCATTACCAACTGGGCCACTCCCAAGTTGACTGCATACTTCCTGACCTCCCACAAGCCTGCCATGCAGATTTATGGCCCCCTCTAAAACATTTTATGGATGTTTGACTTTGTGTTTAGAGCTCCAAGCGCTGTGGTGGAAAGCTCAGGTTAAGGAGGAGGTCACTAACGTCAGACTCTCTCGCCCATGTTTTGGTTGTGCCATCAGTCAACTGAAGGCACAGCTAGAGGGCACCTTTTGGGTGCGCCCTGAACATTATTAAAGGCCCACACGCATCCGCATTCTCTTCCTGGTTTTAGTATCTGAAACGTCCACAAAACGTTAGCAAAGAGCAGTAACGTAGCTTTTTTGAGAAGTCCCAAACCCCGCCCCCTGTCTGGACACATTCGGATTGCGACTCCGACAAATTATGCAAAAATATACGTCATATCAGGTGGGAAATCGTTTTACTAAGGACTCGGAAAAATCACATTTAAACCCTAAAATATGCATACTTCGACCGATATCGCAATTTCTTTTACTTGAACCAGTATGGAACACAATTGAAAAGCTCCAGGATGGTATGAAAAGTTCAAAAACACAAAAAATATGTCTGTGGGCCTTTTAATACTTATAAACGGACTACCTTGATGCCTCAATCTACGTGCTTGCTGTCCCAAACATGATATCAACATATAACCCTTAAGCCCAGTTGCTGCTCAACGTTTATGTGAAGAATAAACCCTTTGCTCAAGAAACAGCTTGATCTAGAAGTTTATTTTAGTTTCATATGTAATTTCTCTGTGATTTTCATTATGACTATATTGTATATTTAGATCCCATTGATGTAATTTTTGCCATGTTTGCTTTGTAGATGAGAGTACACTGTTGTAGCCATGTTGTAATCTACAAAGTCTTGGAGAGCACGCACCTGTCATGTTTGTGTTGAGGAGGAAATGGGGCATGTAAAAACAGAAAACACAACTTCAAGTGATTCCAAAGTCTTCCACATCTACCTTTCCTGTCTTGTTTTTAGCCTTAGCTGCACCTGTTCAGGTAATGAGTCTGTGGTATCATCCGTCTAGCTCCTCCCCAGAAGGGTGTGTGTGTGTCGGTGCGCGTGTGCGTGTACATGTGTGTGTGTGTGTGTGTGTCTGTATGTGTGGACCATTTGCTAAGGACTCAAAGTTTTATTAATGTTTTTTAAGCATAATGATATGAATGAATTTTGAGCAGATTTACATCCGTTATCATTTGCACACTATTATTTCCAAGTTCATAAAACCTAAAATAAATTTGGAGTCCATTTACTGAACAAGTTCCCGGTTTCCCTTGTAGGGACCAGAAAGAGTGGTGTTTCTCATCTTCTCCTGCCTTTGTTTTTGCTCTGCTTGTTTTCTAACTGAGAAGACGTGCTTGTTTTTAACCCATCAAATTCCGCTGAATGTTTGCTTAATATTGTGGCTGATTGGTGTCACAAGCAGACTATGCCTCTGTATACCCCAAGTGTCTGCACTATGCATGTTAATCAATGGGAGATGCCAGAATAAAGAAAAGGCACAGCGTCCACGTATAAATGGGGCGGAGTTAGAACCACGCCCCCCGCTTTCCGTAGAGAAATGGGTTCTATTCAAAGCTATTTAATTTGGGAATTGTTTATGGAAGGTCACAGGTTAAAATCTCACAAAAGTAAAACCTTCAGATTGTTGAACTGATAAGAAACCGTTTTAGTTATCCTGCTTGTAAAAAAAATAATAATAATCTGCTTGCCTGGAATTTGCAAAAAAAAAAAAAAGCACTTTACCAGTAAACTGTGTCTGATGGCTGGCTCCCCTTTGCTTTCAAGTTTGGGTACGGTGGGGCTTTTATTTGTTAAGCTATTTGTACAGGGCACTGTGTGCAGGTCCTCTGTAGGCAAATGTCAACTGCAATTTAAGTTAATGCAATTTGTTACTGCAGTGTAGTTGGATGGTGAGGTCTTGCAACTAGAAACTGTAAAAGTCTGGGGGGGAAAATGCCAGAAAGAGGGGATGCTTGACCTCTAGAGGAGAGGTTGTTTTTCATTAGTTCAAAGTGACAGCAGAAATGTCTCAAGTGTAGTTTTCATGCTGAGAGAGTAGCAGAGGTAGAGTAGAGTAGAGCACTTAGTAGTAGCACTTTATTTGAAGTGACTCTTCGTAGCATATTTATTACCTCATAATATAACATCATATGTCATCATAATATTAAGGTATTATGAATGCTACTTAAACTCAATTTCAGGTAAAGTTTACTGAGAATGGAGTGTATTCTTACAAGAGTGAATATTAACACTCACAGGTTTATATCATTATCTGTTAATTTTTGGTGGGGTCATTATCTCACAATGCACAAGCGCTATGTATATATAAGCGCTCATATCTCTAACATAGCCAAGCTCAAAATATTTGCAATGTGACCGCATGTTTGCATGAAGACAGGAAGAGTCATTGCATGAATCGTTTGCATAGATGTTGTGTTGTGCTTTCCTTTGATGGAATGTTGAGTGATGTCACACAGGTCTTGTCACATGGTGGCAGAATACTGGCTAGTATCTGGAATCCTGAAGGTAAAATGAATGAGCTGGTATCTGTTCTGGAAGTGTCAAAGAGATTCTGTCCATAGCAACAGCTCTAACAATAATAAAGCCTTCCCCAAGCAAGCGTGCATTTTGACCCTGTTTCGTGATCAAACATGGCTGGGAATGTGTGCTGGCTCCGTCTTTCTTTTAACAGCAGCATGTTTTGCAGTGCTCTTTTTGTTTGTGAAGGATTCTGATGAATATAAAAAAGGTTTATCAAATTTACATCACTACTTGAATGCCACTGGTTTCCTCATATGATTCCCTTTAATTGTTTGTTCATCCAAAGAAGTAATCTCTTTATGGTGGATGTGAATCTTTCAGCGGTGTCTTTTTAGCAATACACAGGGAAAATCAAGATAAACATCTGCAAAAAATAATATTTTTGGCTTTGCGGTAATAACCCTAAGAACAAATGATCATTTTGTCAGGGAAATGCACAAGGCATATTTTAATGTGTTTATTAATGTCACCGTATTTGGCCTGGTGTTAGAGAGCCGAAATGGAGGACGGAAAAGGAGAGTGTTTATATTCTCTGAATGTGACAGGACTGTCTGTGGGCTGTCTGCTCCATGCCACTATAACTCAGAATGCCCTTTCACTCTCCTCATTCACTTCAGTGGCTCTGTCAATCAGCTGCCTCTGTCTTATTGTGATTCCTGGCTTATGGGCAGGTCTGATGGCTCTGACAGCGTCTCTCTCGGTTTACTTCTCAAAGCAAGGAGTCGCCACGGCGCCACCCAACCAGCACCAGAACGGACCTCTGGACCTGTGCCAGGGTGTCCATGTTGTACCCCCTCCTCCTTGCTCCTATACCGCCCAGCCTTGTGAACAACAGACACACACACAGACACACACACAGACACACACACACACAGACACACACGCACACGGAGCGCGGTCTGGGAACGAGGGCGTTCTTTTGACACTCTCATTACACTGTGCCACTGTGTCCCTCCCTGCTCTGCGGCCCTATTCAGATTTAAGCCCTTTCACTGTGATTGAGACGGGCTCTCCACCGCCGCAGCCCGGCCCTGGAATTCGATCTAAAAGGCGGCGCGATTAATTTATCATTGAACCGCGGGGACATTTAACTGGAGTAAATCCCACTGCTTATCCATGTACTGCTTAGCGCAGCTTTGTTTCAAAGACAAGACCCCACAAATTCACTGCCATGGCAAGAAGCTGCCCAATTAGTCCCCTCTGCCTATATTATTATTGTCAAGAGCCTCATCTTTAGCTGGCCAAACAAGCCGAGACTTTAATTGCCCTCTCTCGCTCTCACCGTGACCCCGTCGAGGGCTTTCTCAGGCTTGTCCCAGCTGATATGGTGCTACCTGTCAAGGTTCAAAGGTTAATGGTCAGGTGGTCAAAGGTCAGGGGATATGACCACATGCCTAGGGCCTGAAAAAGACGGGAGCTATTCAGCTAGCCCTCTCTCAGGTTGTGCCCGTCCTCATGGTTCACATTACTGCAGACCCGGCTTAACCTGAACTGCTGAAAATAAATATACAGCTGTGTAAGTGGATTTAAATTGTGAATTAATGTTTCATTCCTTGTTCTGTTTATTTTGCTCCTTTTAAAAATGTTTCATTTTCTCCTCTGTCCTCTTCTTTGTTACTATTTAAAATAATGTTCAGAGTAATGTAAGTAAATGTTTTTTTAGCTGCTGTTTTTGTGGCATTCCAGACCAAAGTTTGTCTGCCTGATTTTTCAAAAAATCTTTTTCCCAAAATAAGAAAAGGGCATTTGGTTGATTTCTAAGTATGCTAGTAGTGGGATAGAAGTCCGAAAGTAATTTGACAGAAATCAAACCAAGCAGCATAGCAGGGAAAAAAGTTGTGGCTCAGCAAATTTGGGTGGAAAAACTATTGGACACCATGTTCTGCCGCTTTTTATTTTTCTTCCAAACTCACCGAAAAATTAGCCGTTGTATCGGAAGCTCCGTCGCAGAGGAAAACTTGAAGAAAAGAGTAAAGACTGAGGGCCTGATTTACTAAGGCCTTTAGCACATGCAAAACCTTGTAGCACACACAAAACTAATAACACAACCAATGATTGGTGCAAAACAAATACCATGACCAATCATTGGTCATGTTATTGGTTTTGCATGCGTTAAAAGTATTTGCACATGCTAAAGGTCTTAGTAAATCAAGCCCTGAGTGTCTTCTCTGAGAGCGAATCATGGGTTCATAACAGCCTGCTACTTTTTACTCTGACAGCTAATTATCCCCTAGCCATTAAATCACAGGTTTTGATGCTACCCGATTGTTATGGTCCCAGCTGAATTTGATTGCTTAGATTTTCTTCCACAGTGTATCTTGCTTTAGCCGGCTTACTGCCCCAGTCTCATAGGGGGATTGACCTTAGCACCTCTTCAGACTGTGGGTAATGATGAGTGATGTCTCTCCTTCCTGTTTCAGGTCTGGTGACAGGCCTTCATCCTGCAGTGATGGCGTTTTCCGTTATCCCGCCTCACGCCACGGTTCTGCAGGTCCTCTTGGTCGTAGCCATGTGTGACGAGAGAAACGCCAATCACATCAACTTCTACAACATCGTACCACCCGCAGACGGTAGGTTTTTATCGTATTTACGCTAACCAGCATTTCCATGTACTGATGCTAGTGCTCAATGTAAGGAGGTTAGAAAAAATAAAAGGATAAAATTTTAAAAATAATACTAAAATAACGTGTCTCCATAGTGACCCCTTTCCCCAAAAGCTTCAAGTGCTTCACTTGTGAGCGCGCCTCAGACAACTACAGCTGCAACCGCTGGGCGGAGGACAAATGGTGTCCAGAGAGTGAGTGCTCATGGGGGAAAAAGTCCTATGTACATCTACATACGTTCCTCTAACAGGCTGTGTTAGTTATACATACTGTATGTATTATTCGTTATATTATTCACTTACATTCTTGTTCTTTGATTTGGAAAGCACTTTGAACATAATGTATGAAAAGTAATTTGTAAACAATGTAATTATTTTTATTATTATTATTTAGTAGTAGATGTTATGTAATATAGATATATTCACACACACACACACACACACACACACACACACACACACACACACACACACACACACACACCACACACACACACACACACACACACACACACACACACACACACACACACACACACACACACAGCCATGAGCTCCTGTCCTTGCAGTTGCAGTCTACAGCCATAATTTAGACTAAATGACTACCTCAAGGTCAAGGTCCGTCATTGGAATATTTTCTTCATCGTTAATGTTGCCTGTAATTGAACGAGCAGGATCTCATGTGGGGCCAATCAATAGAGCTGTCTCGCATATAGCAGGAAATGCATGGCTTTTTGGCTGAAGCTATTATCATTGGCAGAAGCTGTTTATTAAACCAATGGTGTGTAGCGCGTTAGTGCTTTGTCATTAGGACTGGTGGGGAGAGGTGTAGTATGGTACCTGACCTGGGCTGTGGCCTCCTCTTTCCTCTTTTCTGTCTTTTGGCATAATCACTTGCTGTGTCAGTACAATAGCTTTGATTGATTTCCCAGTTGCACATACACAAACAATGAGCATGGTGATTTTCTTTCGTCGCCAGGTTATGTAGGGCCCAACATGTAAGTTTTTATGTTCCTAAAATAAAAGGATACATTTTTTATCAGGATTAATTTGTCATGCCATGGCCAATGAACCAGGAGCTTATCGCCATTCACCATTATGATATTTCAATTGAACATTCTTATTCAAAACCAAAAATAGTAGCAAAAAGTAACAACTTAATATTGTTAACTTAGCACAAATTTAAATCCTGGAGTTCTTCAGAAAACCTGAAGTGATCCCTCTTAAATTAGGGTGCAAATTGGTTTAATCAGACTTAATTTTTTAAATGTTAATGTTTTATGGTTGGTTGGATTAAGAATGTCGGGATGCTTAAATATACTGTACACTTTTTCTGCAGTTGTATGTCCTTATTTAATGTCTGCGCTGGCAGTGTGCGCACTGGAGAAAGTCAAATGAACATGTAATTTAAGAGCCAGGCCAAGCTGAGGGGGGGATTAACGTGTGTTTCCTATGCGCCCGTTTCACAGATACGCAGTTCTGCATGACTGTGCATCACTTCACCAGCCACGGCAAGACCAAGTCTGTGACCAAGAGGTGTGTGAGCAGAGAGGACTGCTACTCTGTGGGCTGCCAGCACCACAGAGATGCTGGGCATACAGTGAGTCTTACGCACGCCTCCCCTACCGGCGGCCACTAGCCCTGCTGAACGGGGGTCTCAATCTAGCACGCTTTCCCTGCTGTCTTTAAAGGGCAGTTTGGGGAACTGACAGGAGTCTTCCAGTCCCATTAAGTTAAGGTGTGGATGCAGCAGCTGCTTAGACGCTCAGGTGGATCTAGGAATACATTTTTGAAAAGAGGCAGAATATTGAAAGGCCAAGTTTACAGCTGCTGCCTGGTTTTCCTGTATCAGTTGTGCTGTATCAGGGAGAGGACGTCAGACCACATGCTTGCCATTGTGGTCAGCTGGTTTAAATGCAATATTATTTCACAACGGAGTCATAGTTTAAATGGCCCCTTCGATAATCTTACACCTTACACCTTTAGCAAACTGTATCATTAGAATTATAAAGATGGCTTGTACAACAGGCAAAAAAAGTTTTGGAGACATGATGGCCAGACTAAGAGTAAGAAATGAATTCTTTACCCTGCAATAAAATGCACATCATTAGGACTAACACATTTTTGTAATGTTCTGACATGTAATTATACTTAAAAGCACATCGTCAGTGTCGTGCATAAGCCTTGTATCTTTTTTTTGTGTATTGTTTTTTTTCTCGCTGTTTGTGAGAATTCCATTTTTCTGCAGATACGAGGATTATGCACGACACCGACAGAATGGAAAATGGCCATGGAGAGAAATTAGACATGTTTTTATTAAGCTGCTATTGTTACCACTCTGCTAGTACTGCCGTCTCCTCCTTTTCTTCTTGTTCTTCTCCTTCGTGTATATTATATCATTTAATGAGGGTCAGTGACTCCTCATGGAGAGTTCAGTAGACATATTGTCTACCAAATTTATAGGCTGTCTAGACATCAGGCTGCAGACTAATATCACGCCCTGAATCAGCATTGCGCCACAACTTATAACTTCATAAGCAAAGTCCTTACTGACCGTGGTGTGAGTAACTACATTGAAAGCATGGCATGTGATCAGAGAATGATTCAGCTCGATTAGTTTGAGCTGCCCCGTATGAGTTTGGCACACCGGCAGAGGTTTAAGTGGAAATAAAAAGATATATTTTTTGTGCTGCCATTACTGGGTGTTAAAACATAATGAATTGACACTAAATTCACTCAGCCTTTCCTTTATGTCTTTTTTGCCACCTTCTGAGATTTTTACCTCACTGGCTTTGCTGTAAGTCACATGCTGTAAACACAGTACCAGCTGAAGTAGCATGTTCATTCACTGTACTGAGAGGAAGCTGAAAGAAATCAAGTGTGAACTTTAATCCGAGTGTCCTGATTGGCCTTATTCCATGCCCCGCCCCACTGTGCTTTCCTCAGGAGTGCATATCTTGCTGCGAAGGCATGGCCTGCAACGTGGAGGTCCCGACCAATCACAGCACCGCAGTGTTCGCCATGAGACATGCCCCCAGCTCCTCGGCGCCGTCCCATGGGATTTGGAGGGTTCCGTTGCTACTCGCTACGGTGTTCACGGTGCTGGTCCTGTTGTGATGGCAAAGTGCATCCGAAACTGGACCTGTAGAGTCCCCTCGGACTGACTGTGGAGCTAGCAAACTGATCTGTGGACTTGTGGAAGAGCAGAGGTCGGCGTGGAAGCTGTCGAATGTCCAGGTCTGAAGCCTCATTAATGACAGTACATCCAATGGAGACAAACTGAGACTTTTTTTCCAAACAAAATCGCTTTTTGGACAGGGGGTTTCAGCACACACATTTGTCTGACCTCAGGGTGTTCATAAAGCAAGCATTGTTAATCTGTTTGTAGCTCAAGGACGTGCTGTGTTTGAAGCAATTGGACCTCAGTCCATTTGATTGATCCCTCCCATAACATGTGACCCTGCACATCATTACTCACACACAGGGTCTGACGGGAGTATTCAGGAGCCAGGCCAGATTGGGCTGGACAGAGTTAAAGGTTAACACTGTTGGAAAGCTTGCCGTACGTCAGTCGGTTAGCCTTTTGATTCCATAGTCAAACAGTGGCCACCACAGAGATTATTGCACCTTTTGTTGACTTGATACAGGTCTTTGACTGTGCTACTGCAATGGAGATAGGACTCATGGAGACATATCTGTTCCACCTGAGAATGCAAATCAAATGTGAATATACAGTACTGAATAAATGGTCATTAATATCTGTAGCATACTCTTTCTAATATTCCATGAAAGTGATTGCGTCACTGTAATCGCTGGAGATGCACAAACCGTAACTTCAGTATGATTACCTACATGTGTACATGTGCATGTGTACTCTCTTAAACGACTGATAAATTTTTATTTGTGTATTAAAAATCCAATATTTACTTGTTACTATTACTGTATACCTACTAGCTAGCTAGTTAGGTTAACAATGTTCTTTTTTAGCCAAGTAGCCTACTAACGTTATACACAATTAGCCCAGGAGGCAGTCGATAAAAACGGGCAAATGTTAACGTTAGGTGAAACCTGAAATGAAAAGTATTAACTTTGCCTGTGCTGTGTGATAGTTTACCACACATTATTAGTTCAGCCTCATCCATAAAAAGTGATGAGATGTCATATGAATTAATAGGAATTGTTACAGGCTTTGCTTTGTGCATTACTACGGTGATGTATAAACACAGAACCTTGGCGTTAAGTGTAGAACAGTGGCGTGTACTTCGTATTGAATACACAGCAGGAATACATTATCTTCAAAGCAGACAATGCGTAATGTGGGGATGTACGTTTTACCTTCCTCTGTCCTTTAGAAAAAGCTTGACATTTAGACTGTCTTTATCCTATTAAGCTTATACTAGCCTACTTGATGAACTCATTAGAATTTTATGAATTGGATCGTTTTGCTGGTCGTTTGGGTAATTGAAAACAGCACAACTTAGATGATGATTTTCCATCATAAACATAGGCCATTTACTCTATATGGGTATTTACCATAAGCCTTTAAGTATAATTACTTGCAACAACATTGCATGTAGTCATTAAGCTTCTTAGACTGGGAGCTCATTGTGCAGCAGAGTTAAAAAACTAAATATTACTTCTAACTTAATATATCTTATGATAAGGTTTACTCTAAGTAGCCAGTCTTTCCAGATGACCAACTAGCTTCATACAGATTGGTGAAAAATGTTCACGTGTTTTCTTAAGAACAGTCCAATATTTATTTCAGATAGATATTACCTCTATGTTTTACTCTAAAATCATCTTAGGTACATATTTTTAAATGCCATTTCAATAAATGACTTAATTCGTATTCATTAAGTGGACATTTCATGTGGTTGGATATAATCTTATTTCCCATAATTTATTATTTAAGTTTATTTTGGAATTCACTTATTTTACCAGACCTAACTTGTAGGCTGCATATAAACTGTTCATTTTAAAGAATTTTAGATTTTTGATAATTTGACTGTATTAAACAAAACAAAGGAGTTATATTAGTGAATTCAAAAGTTTTTTTATTTATGAATCAAACAGTCCAGTTTACTAGAGTTTAACATTAAACTTACTAATAAAAGAATAGTGAGTGGTTGAGAGTTTCCCTGTGTGTGCTGTTTAAATTGTGTCTTTCAATCTATATTTGTCAGAAATTAAGCTTTGTTAAATACCCCCACCCCTGCCTCCAGGTACCTCACACGCAGGCATGCCCTGTTTAACTCACACCGTTAAATTTTATGTCAGTTCCAGGCTCTTTTTCTTCTCATTTGCCATTCGTATGGATCAGTTTTCCGCTTCGCAAGTCTTTTTTACTATCAAATTTAATATGTCTGAACATTCTGAAAATGCCTGCGATCATTAAAAATTATTAATCTTTCCTTCAGTGGTTTCAGCTCAGACACACAACGCACATTTACTTCACACATGGCACTTCAGTCTTGTGGTTTACACCGGGATCCACCGCAGGCTGTGGTGTTGCGATCTCTCCAGACAGCAGGCTGACAGGCCCTGGGGCTCTACCGTCACAGTATCCCCAGATGCAAGATGCGTACCGGCAGCCATTTTGGTTCAAAAAGCAGGAAGAAGCCATTCCGGGGCTGGGTTTTCCATGGTGTTGTGAACTGTGACCCTGACAGCTGTGACAGATTACACTGCCTAATTTACCCTGGCTGACGAGATGCTACCATCTATCACAATATTGTCAATGTGGCCATGAAACCTCTCTGCTTCAGGTTTGAGATATTCTAGGGCCAGGCTGCTCTGTGAAGCTTGAGCTGTCATAAGAATCTGCTAAATGCTCAAATGTAAATGCTAAATGTGTATATATGAAAATGATAAATACATAAATGTTAATGCTTAATGCAAGTTATAGATGCGTATATGTAAGTGCTCATTTTGTAAATGCATCATTATAGGAACCTCACATTTTGCATTTAAGCATTTAACAGACACTCTTATCCAGAGTAACTTAAAAGGTAACTAAACGGGCTGTTTCAGAGCGACCACATCTCCATTTACGGTTCAAGAAATGCCAAAATCGGGGGTGGGAAAGGTACTCATGAAAGGGTTGAGCAAGCCATGTCCTAGTTTTTTTTGTTTTTGTTTCATGTTTCAGTTGACGTTATTAAAGACTGCTAAGTTACCCATTAATTCATTTACAATGAATCAAGGAACATTATCTAATTTTGGTCAAAACTGCATAAACATGAACATTGTCCAGTCATAACCATTTAAGTTAGAGTTGTTAGGTATCTTGTGGGCTATCTTTACTGTGTCTTTGTGGTTCGTTGTCATAAAGTGCATTTTTAGATCAGTCCTACTTTCTTTTCCCACGGCCTCAGAAATCGAGAGAATAGTGGGAGAGAGGGAGAAAGAAAATGTGATTGCTAAGATTGAATTAATTATGTTGGAAAACGTTTAAAAAAAAAAAAAGTATTAGGCTACATTAGATTTCCCATATCATAACCTTAAACGCCCGTATGCCTTCGAAAAGGTGGTAACCTTGTATTTCATACAGGCACACCGTATTGGTTGACACCTATGCTATCATTAAGTATATGCAAGCAGAACTTTCTTTTTAAACAGGTGCACCTGTGGTCACTGCAATAAGCTATCTCCCATAGAGAATGTGTGTAAAAAAAAAAAAAAGTATTTATCGTGTAAGGTGGAAGGGCATAGCCACATGCACCCAGTTGGTGTGACATCACATTTACTGGCACGTCACATACGTATACTGTACAACAGTCAATAGTAAATGATAACTGCAATAGCCTACATTTCACCACCTTGTCACTAGTTAGCCAAAATACACTACTGTTCCTATATGATGCTATGCATTGTGATGAAATGTCACAATTTGCAACAGGATCAATCTCTAGGACCTGGATATGTCAAAATATATCAGTAATCAGCTAAAAAAGAAAAGTGGTTTTAGGGTTTACTTACCCTTTAAATGCATACATACAGATTTAGGCACCAAACAACGCTGATATTAAGTCATTGGGGTCACAGCCAATAGTCAATGCATAATAACAACACAGGATCAGATGCCCATATATGGTTAAGGATCAGAACCTGCCTGAAGTGATGAAGTTTATCTTAACTCTCTGACGTGACCCCTCCACTCTTGAACTCATTGGACACGAGACAGCTGATCACACTCATGGTGATGTCACTCCACAATTGTCATGTTGAGTTTCACGTGTGGTCTGTGTTCAGATCTTATCTTTTCAGCCTTGTGCTCATCTGTCATCTTATCCACCCCAATGCAAACAAAAAATCAGTACAAACTGAAGCAACTGTCATATAGCCACAATGTCAGGAGTGATTGCAAGGAATTCTGGGACAGTAAGTAAGGGTGTTCATGGAGTCATGGAGGAGAAACCTTTCTGATAAGCTGGTCTGTGTACTAAGCTCTGTGCATCCCTTGCAAGTCTGGGCTGGCAGAAGGACTTTTCCAAATTGTATCAGGCATGGAGCAGATGGCCGTCTGCTGGGACAAGTAGGGCTAGTGTTTGCTTAAAGCATCTTCTGATAATTGTTTTGTAGCCCTGTGAATGGTCCTCGGTTCTCTTTGCTGAGGAAATCCTCAGTATGTCATACGCAATATATCCCCATGTTATTTGATTATTTACCCAACAAACATTTTCACTTGCTTTAATGCAGATCTAAGTAATTGAGACATTGGCCCCTTAGCAAATAACAAGGTCTTGGTTGTTCAAAATGCTTTGAACTGCAAATAGAGCTTCAGAGGCGTGACAGTCCCTACACTTCCGGGTTTGTCAAAATGAACAACTGTGAACAGCTTTGGGGCTTAAAGTCAAAGCTTTGTGCCAAAAATATTGAGAATAGCCTTACAGTTACCTGAGAAGCAGGTATGAAGTTAATTCATTCAGGTGTATGGGGGCATTATCTAGGCTTGTCTCTGAAAAAAAAAGAAAAAGCTTAATCCCAATATGCAGTTTGACTTGTGTATCATATGATAGGAGCAAGGAGTCCTGGTCATTTTCAGAGCACACAGTGATGCCCTGTTGACTGACATCATGATTTAACATGGTGAAAGGCCTCTGAATGTTTGACCCTTGACCTCCCATCCTGGATGTTTTCACGCAGCCCAAAGAACCCAGGAGCTCTGGTCACAAAGTTATGCCTCTATAAAATGTTGAAGCAGGTTGTAAATCTGAATGATGGGCAGTTGGAGGTCAGCAAGCACACGCTGTTTACAAACTCGGCTGATTTACCCCCGGCAACGGCGTGGACGTTGAACGTGCCGCGTTCCAGCAAAAATCATTTGGACAAAAGGCCATTTGTTCACCATAATGGCTGTCTTTCATTAACCAGAATGGGTTGCAAACGCTGGTCAGTATAATATTACAGATAGCACACACAAGCTACACTAAACCTCAAAAGGGGTAAAGATGCATGAACAATTATACAATAATAATAAAAATTAAATAATGTGGTTTTGTGATGTTCTCTAATTAATTACAGAGGACTGACCAACACTATACTGCACCCAGGGTAAATAACCAGCGTGAGTGACAGACGTCCCTGCTACGCTTGAGTGGTCTGGCATCCGAGCTATGGAATATGCCCTTTTGAAACGGATACCCCTTCTGATGTCTGTGCCTCTTAAAAACAGTATCGCTTACAGCGCTTCTTCCTCTAAAAGTTCATTTTTCTCTTCATTTTGCCGTGTGGCTGACTGAATCTCCCTTCTCCAAGTTTACCTTTTGCTTATCTTATGGTTTAAGGGAGGGAAAAGGGGGATGATCCCTGCTCTGGGGCCGTGTTGTTTCCACGTGTTTGCACGCTGGTGTTTAAGGATTAACATTCCCATGTTAGGCCAAAGGTTCACTGCACTAATTGGTGACAGTATTTCTGAGAGTTTCCAACATTTCCCTCTGTTAGAAGGTTCTTAGCCATACTAAGCAGCTAATCGGACCCACAAAGGCTGATTTAACCCACACTCCAGGCTTATTATAGGAGTACTAATATAGCTCTGGATGAGAAGACTCAACTGATGGATCACATGTTGTTTTTTCCACATGGTAAAATTGTAGCCATTGATCTGAATGGTTGAAAGGCTCAAATTGGAAATAATGGTAATTTTTAGATAATTGATAGCAATCAAATTAGCATAGTAGTTAAGGAACAGAGCTGACAAACTAAACGTCATCCAAGTGGGAGACGCATATGGTAGCGAAATACTTTATGCAAAATTAGACTTTATGCAAAAGATGTTTCTTTCATACATTTCTTTTATCAAATGCACTTACACCAATTACATTGTTTACATACAATCAATTTATATAGCTGGATATTTACTGAAGAAATTCAGGTCAATTACCTTGCTCAAGGGTACAGTGGCAGAGCCCTACCTTGAAATTGGTCCTACAAGCTTAGTTCCCTAACCATTGTGCTACACTGACGCTATGTACAGCAGGCCTAAGCTGCATTGCTTCTGTGAGTATCTAATCAAATAAACAGTGCCTGTCAAATGCAAGCCCTGTCAAGTTGCTTTGAATAAGAGAATAAGTAATACAATTAATAACGAACATTAGTAATGAAAATAAAAATGAAGAGGAATGGCAACTGATGATAAACATTACACAGAAAGCAAATGTAAAACATATATTTTAAAAAGTATGCATACATTAATTTTTTTGTGTTCATCTTAGACGTGCTGACAGAATAACGCATAGGCCTACTGGGTGGTTGGAATGGTTGTAAGGAATAATAAGTTCTCAAAGCTTAGGCTTCGAGACGGGTAAACTACTTAATGATAGTCATGCAAACAAATGTGTTAAATTTAGGATCCCATTCACATCATTTATTTGCCTTTGCTGTGTCATTCTGACAGTGCAGTGATGTCACCCTCTCATGAACCCTCACAAATGTCATGCCAGACTTAATATGTTAACTGTGGCCTGGACCATGTTGGATTTTGAGTCCCGACCATGACATCAAAGTCACGAGTCACACAATGAAAACCCTCAACCCTCCATGTTGTTTATACAATGCAGACAACCCATCTTGTGTAACCTCTTGTGGAATCAGTGTTAGACACAGTTTTGTACATAGTAATAAAGTCTGGATTTTACTATGCTTTTTTTCCACCATCGCTATGATTTACGGAACCGGCTAAGGTTTACTGAACTTAACCTGGCTCATTGCACAGCATCTGTTTAGACTACACTTTACCACTAAAGTTTTATGGGGGAATGAGGGAGAGTATGTGATAAGAATGCACTTCCATTAATGAAAAGGACAGCAGCCTTTTAAAACCCAGGCATGTCTCTGTTGACTATTTACCACAAGCGACCGACGGATTGGTTGTCACCAGCAACTGAAATATTCTGTGGTTTTTGCAGCGGCCACTTTCTAAGACCAGTACATTGTCTGTATTGTAATAGACCTTTTTATTCTCATCACAAGAAAGGGATTATTGGAATGACTCACTGACTTAAAAGGATGTACAAGCCCTTTATGCATATCAGAAATGTACTGTTGGTCTGTGGAAGCCAAGCCAATTACAATGGAGCATCGAACAATAACAGAGCTGAGAAATGTGCACGGTCATTTTGTACTATAGCAGCAGCTAAGGATTGACATAGCGCGTACTGTAGAATTGCTTTACTGCATTTTATCATATTCACATGGTTGTAAAAGACCGTGCAGAACAGTGACATAGAGGCATACTATGTCTCTCCTAGTGCCTCATAATCTGTGTTACACTACATCAGATGTAGGGAGTCAGGTACCGTGTGGCAATCTTTAGACAGACCTCCATTTTGAGAAGCACAGGTAAATCCGAACAGACATGTCTTTAGGCAGAGTTGGAAGATGGCGACTGAGTCAGCAGTTCTGACAGTCACTAATGGGGTACAACACCACAAATTCCACCCATTGTTTGCCATTATGGCAGACATAGCCCAGTCAGCTCCTAGAGTTCAGGTCCATAACCATGAGTGAGAAATATAATTTTATTGAGAAGTCATGTGATGCATTTACTCCTCAGAAGTTGTATCATGTTCTTATGTTCTTGGTTTGTAATTAGCTGATAATTTGATAACTGGCTGCCTGTAAGAAACATAATCGCTTTCAACAGTATGCGCTCTTATCACTGATTGACATTTAACAACACCTTGTGTAATCAAGCAGCATTGGGTGGCTGCCCAGGTGTTTTGCATTGAGCTCACCTGGTTGGTAATTTACTACCACCTGAAGCCAACAGACCCAAATTAACTCCTCTATTTAAATGGATCTGACTGAGGTGCTGCTCTGTCTGAATGAGACTGAAACTTATGCAAATCTTGGTTTTTTGTGGTGTGAACCTGAACACGGTTTATCATATGATCTTGGAACACACTGCAGCAATGTCTCGTTGTTGTTTTAACAAATACTCTATTTATGTATATTTGCTTCAGGTCATTTTCTATGAATCTGGAGAGACGGAGAGAGATAGGAGAGGGAATGAAAGAGGAAAATGAGTGGGAGAGATGGGGAAAGGGAAAGCGTGAAAGGAAAAAGTTTGGGGCACGAGAACTAAAAAGAGTGATGGGTTACCAAAATAAATCCTGGTTACCAAAAGCTGTGTAGTCACAGCAAGCAACAAGAATAACTTATTATCCTCTTCAAAATATTTAAAACGTGTGACATATCTCTCGGATTTTTGAAAATGTGCCCATGTTTGTGACATGAGAAAAAAAATGGTTCCTCTGAAACCATTTGAATTTGAGTGGAGAGAGAGACGGTCAGACTGAGAGAGAGAAAGGGGAGGAACACAGTGAGAGGCAGTGAAAAAGTGGCGAGTGATAAACGAAGCAAAAAAACAAGATGGGAGGGAGAGACAGAGATAGACAGATAGAGGAAGAGGGGTGAGGGGTGAGGGGTAATAGAAAGAAAAGTGGAAATGGTTCATCGCCAGCAGCACTACTCTGCAGCAAACCCCGCTCTGGCAGTCTGTCTGTCTCTCTCTTACAGGGTGCGCGGGAAGCGGTGAAGCCCCTCGGTGCCCTTTGAAGCTTCCGCCGCTGACAGATCTGACCAGATCCCGAGGAAGAGCTGTCACCGTGGATCCCGGTCCCAGCATGCACCGCCAGTGTGGCCTCAAAGCCAGCCCTTTAAGTGTGGTTTAAGGGCCCTAGCGGTTTCGAGTACCCCCCCAGGCATGTTCGTGCATAGACTCCCTTCAGACTGTCGGCGGGGGAGGGGGGGCATCCAGGTGTAGAATTGTACAATACCTGCCTTGGGGTGGGGTGGGGTGGGGTGGGGGGGGTGGGGGCAGAAACCTGTCACGCGTTCGAATGGACGGAGTGAACGATGGGCAGCTTGATCAGCCGGCTGAGTTGAACTTAAAATCTTTAGGATCATGTTTGGGCACTGCAGCGATGAAAACCCCTTTCTGACATTGCAAGACGAGGTTGTCTTTGTCTCTGTGGAACAGCGTTTCATTCAAAGCATTCTTATCGGCAATAGAAAATTCTTTGAATTCTTCTCAATGCCTTCTTGGTAATAATATCGCCCTTCAGTATTCCTGAGTGGCACCGATGTTCTCCACTTTTCCTGAGTTGTCCCGAATAAGAGCGTCTGCAAAGTGAATGTAATGCCGGTGAGCGTCAAAAACTCCTGGTCCCCCTATATGCGAGACTACCGTTGGAGCGAAACTTAATGAGTGTCCTTCACCACCACCACCCCCCAGAGCAGTGCAAAATCAGATATGACATGAGGCAATACCACTCTCCATTGACTGGATGCAGTGGGGTCAGTGATGACATGAGTGAGGGGTCAGGGGTCACCCAATCATCATGGGAACACCCCCAAACCCTTACCATTAACTTCCAGCCCTTGACACTGATGGCAAAGTAGGGTATAATTAAATGGCGAGGCCCCGCTACCCTGATTACACGGTCTTCTGAAAGGTCAGAGCTCAAGATAGCATGTCCACGCACACCCCCCTGACAATCTTTCAAACACTTTGGGACAGCTGCTCCGAGGATACAGATCAATACATATCATTGTTTTCTCTTCTTACAGTGATCTTTAATGAATGATGTGTCCAGCCACACCCTTGCTTTCGTTATGTTTTTTCAGAGTATCCTCCCCGTAAGAGATGTGACACCATTCCCCCTGTTTCACAGTGCCAAATGCAGCTACGATGACGTAATCTGTGGCAAAAGCACATCTTATTGAAGTAGATCACAGCAGAGGTAATTCAAGAGTGATGTCAGGAATAGAATGTGAAAGGGAGGATTAGAAGGTGAAATCACAGCTCAGTGGGATTCTGGAATGCAAAGCCCTCTGATGGTCAACATCAGTAAGCAACACTGCCCTTGTAAGCCGATTAATGAGTGATCAGCGTAACTAACCAGATTAATTCAGACTCACTCCAGCACAACTGTGACATGTAGAAAACATCCTGTCTCCACACTAGAATCGAAAAAAATCAAGAACTTGATATATACGCACGTTGAAACAAGATTTAGTGGGACATTTCTGGAGAATGTGGCCTGTTGGTTTCTCCTTTCCGTTATCACTCTGCTGCAGATCTCCTCTACCTACTGGTTATTAGTAGAGTATATCTGGCCTAATCTGGATCAGAATCAAATTATTTTCAGTAAATGGTTTGGGTTAGCACTGCAGAAACTTAGCACTGGAGGTGGGAAACCTGATCTTTGAACTGCTGACAAGGTCAGAAGGCCAATCAACTGTGGAGCCAATCCATCCAGCCCTGAGGCCCATCCCCACCCACATTGGGGAATATTCTTGGCCAATGAGGGAGTCTCTCACAGCACTGGGGCTGACCACCTTAAGGTGATTAATAGCGCTCACTCAGTCTTTATTGCTTTTTTGCTTATAAAATTTTCTTTATGGTCTAATAATTCTGAAATCATTTTTATAGTTGGCAGAAAGAAGCTTGGACAGACTACACAAGACGATGAACAGATTCCAAAATGAAAATGGCTTTTATTCGCTCATTTATAATGCTGAAAAGAAAAGGGACCAAATGCCGTGCCTTTTTCCAGATTGTGCATCGTGCGAATATTTCATGTTGAGCCTATTGAATCCCACCACTCCAAACTGTCAGTCCTAGTTAGGTAATGACACAAGGGGAGGCAGCAGGTGTGTGAAAATAAGACCCTTGTGGTGAATGTCTTTTAGGGTCTGAGGCAATGGTTAGGCCACGATTGTTACATTGATGCCCGTAGAAATGCTGTCTCTCGTTCATTCTGTGGAGGTTTGACACTCTTACCTTCACCGTTCCTTTGGCGTAGAACGCTTACCTGTTTGAGGTGTTGACAGAGGTGGTTGAAGTGACAGATCGAGCTTATGCTTGTCCACACCCTTTTCTCCAGCTGTGCTCTGATTCATGGGCAAAACGCTGTCAAACACCATGATTACTCCCCTCGAGGGTAAGGGGAATTTACTCTGGTTTAACTTGTTCCAAAAACAGTTCAGGAGATTGTGCTCTGCAAAGATTCAGTGTGCACGCAGTTAAGGGCTTCAGTGGTTTTTTGACTCACTGGAAATGATACATTCTATAATATATTCCAGTGCTTATTTCCGCTTGAAACGTCTAACTGAAATGTATACATACAGAACTAACTGAACGGGGTGTGCGTATCTGTTAATAACAGATGCATCGTATGCATGGTGTACATAGCTGATTAGTTAAAAATGTCAATTTTATATCACAGTTGTACAATGTTGTCTGTCTTGTCAAACATGAAGACATTTTTTTTCAATATTCTCATTGAGGGCGGGCAACTATTTGTAACAGTGTCCTCGTTGCTTTTGCCTCTGCTGAAAATAGTGCAAATAGAGATATCCCACAATGCATTCCTCACATTATGCACTCCACAAAATTACTTTCAGGAAACAATGAGGGCCCCAACATGCACAAATTTTGGCACAGTAATTTGATCCTAATTTTATTATTTTGGAGTTTACAGTTATGTGTTGAGGTGATTGTTTTACAAAAGGCAATTATGGTGAAGGCTCAAAATAATTGTACTAACAGGTTGACGGCTGAAGATAACGTAAGCAGATGAGGCCATTTGACTGTTTTTCCCAGAGAATGGGTGTGTTGGTCTGCACATTCTCACCTGGGTTAAACATGGGACGCTGGAGAAGGGCAAACTGGGTAAGAAATGAAGGGAAGATGGGGGCATTTGTGTCTGTGGGATTCCGGTTACACGAGCTGTGAGATAGCAGTGTGGTGGCATTTAAATAGGACAAAAAAAAAGTCTTGCGTTTTGCTAGACTCAAAAGTGCTGCATCTGCGCAATGTGCTATATGCTTCTTCTCAACACGTCTGAGGTGTGGGAGATGCGTGTGAGTCTGAATGCTGGCGGTGCGGGTGTGCGTGTATGTTGGTGCGTGCTGAATACACAAATAACTTGCTGGAGCCCAATCTTGGTTCCTGGAACAAAGTTGGAAAAACCGCACATTACCGGGGTGTGCATTTCTTTGTTTACCTTACGCTAAAAGTCTTCTGTGCAAAACAACAACCGACAAAAAACAAAACTTTTCTTTTTTATAACAGCACTGTGTCTTCATACAAGACAATTCACATCTTCCTGGAGGAAAAAAATATCATATTTCATGTTTACCTTTTAAAAAAAGTGTTTTGTGCAAATCGTCAATGATTTTGACAGATGGGCCTTTAGCTGCAGGCTGGTGGGATGTGGGATTTTACGTAGGTAAAAGCCGAGATTCCATATGCACACAGCATCAAAAGCCAAGAATCCAGTTATGACACGCAGCGCCAATGTGGTGTGATTAGTCTACAGGATTTTAGTCAGTTGGAGGAGGGGTTACACTGTCTCCTTTGAACCATTGTTTTTTTTTAAAAACAAATTTTACAGTCAACAACAAATATTTATTGTGAGTAAAAACCAAGGTGTACGTTAAAAGAATTCACATACGTAGGTCAAATTAGTATGTATACCCTTACTAACACACTGATCCTGCTCGCAGTTCCCACAGTATGGCTAGCAAGCTAGCTTTTCATACATTTGGATTAATACTGAACTAATGTGTCATAGGCTAAATAGCTAGCTAATATAGTGGCAGTGTAGCTAAGAGCTACTCACTGTATATGGCTAGTGATTACTATAAGTGCCACATACATAAGGGACCAGCTGCGGTTCTTCTTATTTATAGTGATTTAAAGCAGAACAGAATCACATTTTTATACCACAACATGACTGTCTGATTTCAGTCAGAATGGAGTATTGTGCTGTGCAGGGTAAGAGAGATTGTTGATTGTGGGTTACATTTATAGTTGGCTAAGCAAAGCTGGCAATTTACAAAACCCTGCAATCTGTTTGGGTTTAAGTGCAAATGGGATATATATTTTGTGAAATTGATTAAAAAGGGAGCCTGGTGTCAACTCTAAAAATACCAAAAAAAATTATCTCACTGCTTGTAGATTATGTTTGTGTGTTTTGTTTCTATGTGATTTTTCAGTTTTTTTTTCCAGTTTAAAAGTGGTAAGATAAAGAGCCCTGTCAGACTTTCTCAGTCTTTCTCTTCTCCCTTTCTCCCTCCTCTTTTGTTTTTCCCATTTCCCCTTCTCTCTCTGGTTCTGTTTCTCTCACCACATCCCCCTCCTCCATCCTCTCTCTCTCTGGTTCTGTTTCTGTCACCACATCTCATTTTGTTCCCCCTCCTCCATCCTCTCTCTCTCTTTCAAATTTATCCAGAGGAATCTGCTTTATCCTGAGGAAAAATAAGTCCCTATCTTTGAGCGAGACCATCTAACTCCAACATTCCACAATTAAATGAAATACAATCCGTGGGTAGAAGATGTAATTACAGAAAAATGGATGTTTTCAGATCTTAACTTTAAGCGGAATTCAGTCATGCTTGAAATCTGTATGACTGCTTTTTACCTTCATGCCAGAATGAATGGAACAGATACACACACACACACACACACACACACACACACACACACACACACACACACACACACACACACACACACACACACACACACACACACACACACACACACACACACATACTAAGTCAAATATTGGCCTATTTTAAAGCTTATAACTCTATTGCACCCCAGTACTATCATAGTTTTTATTCACTTCTGATATCCCTTATCATGTGGTTGAAATTGCTGTCCACTATTCATATCGAGAACAATTTGAGTGATTTTATGTGTGGTTATTTGCGCTGTAAATGGAAAGCTTCAGCATAGGAGTATTAATTCAACATTGGATTCTATTGTGAAACCACAGCACAAATCAACATCAAGCCTTGATGTATTTCACAAATCTTTCTTAATATTTGTAACAAAGCATGTACGCAGGGTTCTTATAGTGTCTGAATGAAACTTTTATCTTTTCTCTCAAACACTACTGTTGATCAATAGAAACCTTAATTCATTTAAAAACAAATCACCTTAAAAACACATCTGTGCTTTTTAACAGCACTTTTGTAGTGCATGTGGACACAGTGAAAGGCAACTGGATTCATCTCGGTCACTTTAATGAATGAAAACAACAGTGCCCACCATAATTATTGGCAATCTGGAAAATATGAGCAAAAAAGGCTATGTAAAATGTCTTTGTCCTTTATCAGCATCACCTTACATTCAAAATATGAGAAAAAACTAATATTTAATTGGTTTTTCCACCTTCAGGTACCTATCTGGTGCACCTGTGTTGAGTTCCCCGCTGGCTATTTAAGCACGGTGCTTCCTGCTTCCGGTGCTTTTGTGTTTTCATTGCCATTACACAAAGCCAGGTATTGACGGTATAGGAATTGGCTTTTTCTTTTTTCTTCTCACTCATTTCCTTCCTTGGTTTTCTCTCCTGTCTGTTTCTAGACAGTACCTTGGTTTCTTCCCGTCTCCTTTTACCTCTTTGTTTTGTTTTGTTTTTCCTCCGTGTCTGTGAGCTTTCGCCCAATTTACTGGGTTGTTATCATTTGGCTTTCGCCAAGTTTATTTTCCCTAACTATTTCTCTGCTCGAATCTACAAGATTCGCCCTATTTTCTTGGGTCGCTATTGTTTTCGGCTTACGCCGGTTTTGTTTTCCTATCTGTTTAATTTCTGCTTGAGTCTGCGAGCCTCGCCCTTATTTGGGGTCGTTATTATTTTGGGCTTTAGTCGCAAGTTTTTTCTCCCGTTTCTTTTCTCTAATATTCTCTAGTGGATATTCACGTTTTGTGGATATCTTTTTGATCCCCTCTCACTCACGTCTGGTCCTCCGAACCCGACCCCTCTTACAGAACACAAAAGCCATTATGGAAGGACCAGTGACTCCCCTAGAGGAGGATCAGGCCATAGCCATACCACCCACGGCATTAGCCATCCAGGAGCAGACCATTAGGGCCCTCCAGGCGCAGCAACAGGCCATGTCAGTACAACAAGGCCAGATGGCTAACCAGTTGCGTGTGCAGGAGGGCTGGTTCTGGGAGTTGGCGGAGAGTGTACAGTTCCACAAGCACCTGCCCCTGAGGCCTCTCCTTCTTTGCCCGTTCCATCTACTATGAGGGAGCCTAAGCTCCAGCTTCCCCTCCGATATGATGGAGAGGCGGGCAAGTGTCGGGGCTTCATCACACAATGCCTCATATTTTTTCAATCTCAACCCTCTCGGTTCTCGTCACAGGAGTTCCATGTAGCATTCTTTCTCTTGCTACTTACCGGGACCGCCCTTGCCTGGGCTAGTCCCTTTATTCGGGCTAATGCTCCTGTGATGAGGGATGCAGATAGGCTGATGGAGGAGATGGCGTTAGTCTTCGACCATGAGGTCTCCAGTCAGGAGTCCACCATGCGACTAACTCTGCCGGGGCACTGATATAGCAGGATTTGCCATCACATTTTGAGCACTGGCAGGAGAAACAGGGTGGTCTGAGGGTCCCTTGATTTTGCTGTTTTCCAATGTGCTATCAGACCCTATTAAAGACGCCCTGGCAGTGCTCGAACCACTTGCTACCTTCGATGCTCTGGTATCCACAGCTATCCGCATCGATAACCATGTCCGAGAGCGAGAACGAGAGAGACAGAGAAGTGACAGGAAAGAACGGTTGACTCGCTATCTCTCTCTCCGTTCAGTAACAACCCCAGATTCCTCTGCTGCCTACTCTTCTCCTAATAGGGAGGAGCCTATGCAGGTCACTCGGGCCCACTTGGTGATGGCTCTCGACGGTCGCCCATTAGGTCCAACTATCAAAGAGATTACGGGGTAACTAAATATGTGTGTCTCTCACGATTCTCATTCGGAGTACATTCAGTTTTTTTTGGTGAACTTATTTTGAGGAAGCTTATCCTCTCATGCTGGGACATTCTTGGCTCGTTCAGCACAGCCCTTATATTGATTGGGGCGGGATAAGGCTTTCATTCTTAGATGGGGGTCCCAATGCAGATCTCACTGCCGGCCATCTGTATTCCTCGCCTTAGGAAAGCGCAGTATTCAGTCCGAGCTCAGCTCTGACTCTGACCTGGAGGAGGCTGAGTTTCTTTCTAACCAGGACAGCTCAGCTCTCCTCTCTGAGAATGGGGAGGAGAGTTTGGCTTGGGATTCCCTGGCTGACAGAAACTCCTTTCTGGAGGAGGGCTCTTTTGAGGAATTCTCTGATTCTGAGATCACGTCTCCCGTGCCTGATTCGCCTGCTGAGGGACTGAGCATTAAAGTGGCAAGGACGTGTGATTTTTCCTTGCCAGCCAATGTACCTGCCGAATACATCGACCTTGCTGAAGTGTTCAGAAAACAACAGGCTACCACTCTGCTGCGGCACCATTCTTATGATTGTGCTATTAACATGTACCCAGGCACTGTACCTCCTAGGGGAGACTTATACTCTTTATCGGCTCCTGAGAGCTCTGCTATGAAGGAGTATATTCAGGAGGCCTCTACGTCGCCGTGCATCGACTATCGTGGTCTGAACGAGATTACCATAAAGAACCGGTACCCCGCTGCCCCTTATGAATTCCACTTTTGAGCGTCTTCAGGGGGCAGATATTTTCACTAAACTTGACCTCCACAATGCTTATAACCCGGTGCGTATGTGAGAGGGCGATGAATGGAAGACTGCTTTTAACATGCATGAGTACTGGGTGATGCCATTCGGCTATTCTTTCTCCGAACCTATCGACTCATATTGGTCATGTCAGGCAGGTTTTGGAGGCTCTCCTAAAAGCACAGTTGTTTGTCAGGGTGGAGAAGTGTTTGCTTCATTCCAACACTGTTTCCTTTCTGGGGTTCATTATAATGGAGGGTGAGGTCCGTATGGATCCAGAGAAGGTTTCGGCAGTATTAAACTGGCCCACTCCGCTGTCAGTAAAACAGGTTCAGTGTTTTCTGGGCTTCACTCATTTTTATCGGCGGTTTATCTGCAATTTCAGCGCAGTGGCTGCACCCATTACTGCCCTCACTAAGAAAATGTCTGCTTCACATTTCCTCTGGAACCCTAAGGCTGAGGAGGCTTTCGCTGAGCTTAAGAAAAGGTTCAATTCTGAGCCCATCTTGATTACTCCCAATCCCTCCCTCCCTTTTGTTGTAGAGGTGGATGCCTCAGAGTTAGGGGTAGGGGCCATTCTGTCCCAGCACTCACTGCTCGACCGGAAGATGCACCCGTGCGCTTATTTCTCTCGTGCTTTGACACCTGCTGAGAGAAATTACGACGTAGGGGATGGGGAGCTGTTGGCAATTAAATTGGCACTAGAGGAGTGGCATCATTGGTTGGAAGGGGCTGAGCACCCCTTCACCGTGTGGACCGACTATAAAAACTTATAGGAATACGTCCAACAAGCCAAGACACGTAACTCTCGGCAGGCCCGGTGGGTGCTGTTCTTTGCTCGATTAAATTTTCGGCTGACTTACCATCCCGGGTCTAACAATGTCAAACCGGATGCCCTCTCACAAATTTTTAACCGGTCTGACAAAGACCCGGTTCCGGAGCCTATTGTGCCCACTGCTAAAAATTTAGCTCCGGTTATGTGGGACATCGAGGTGGTTTTTCAGAAGGCGCTGCACCTTAATTCAGGCCCAGGTGGTGGTCCCTCGCACTGTCTTTTCATTCCGCTCAATTTAAGGTCTCGAGTGCTCCAGTGGGGTCATTCTTCCCAGCTGACAGCTCATCCGGGTGCTCATCGGACAAGGGATTTCCTGTCCAGATGGTTTTGGTGGCCCAACATGGAGGGGGATGTTCATGTATTTGTTGTTGCCTGTGCGTTCTGCGCTCGCAACATAGGGTCTTACCTTTACCGTCCCCAGCCATCCTTGGAGCCACATAGCACTATATTTTATTCTTGGTTTGCCTGCGTCCCAGGGCAACACGGCTATTCTAGTGGTTGTGGACAGGTTCTCCAAGGTGGCACACTTTATCGCCCTACCGAAACTACCATCAGCACCGGAGACCACTCAGCTGGTGGTAGATCATGTTTTTAGGGTGCATGGCCTTCCTCTGGACGTGGTGTCGGATCGGGGGCACTAATTTGCTGCTCGGTTCTGGGGTTCCTTCTGTGCACAGCAAGGGTGTCCGTTAGTCTGTCTTCTGGGTTTCACCCAGAGTTTAACGGACAGACAGAGCGTACCAACCAAACGTTAGAAAACACTCTTCGGCGTCTGGCCGTCTCCAACCCCACATCTTGGAGTCGTCACCTCGTCTGGGCAGAATATGCCCATAACACACTGCGCAATGCCTCCACTGGCCAGTTGGGCTATTTACCTCCGCTGTTTCCTGACTTAAAAAAGAATGTGGAGAACTCATTAGGGACTTCCGCAGAGATGGTTCTGGGGGATCATCTGGGGTCGTCCCTTAGAGGGGGGGTCCTGTCATATTCAGGTTATGGTCTCTGTGGTCGTTTCCCCTCGGAGCGCTCTTGTCCCATTTTTCTCCGCCGCCGTGCAGGGTTTTTCCACCTTCAGGTACTTATCTGGCGCACCTGTGTTGAGTACCCCGCTTGGCTATTTAAGCACGGTGCTTCCTGCTTAGTGAGATAGGATTTCTCTTTTCTTTTAGAGTTTTCGTTTTCCTTCTCACTCATTTCCTTCCTTGGTTTTCTCTCCTGTCTGTTTCTAGACAGTACCATAGTTTCTTCCCGTCTCCTTTTACCTCTCTGTTTTGTTTTTCCTCAAGTCTGTGAGCTTTCGCCCAATTGACTGGGTTGTTATCATTTGGCTTTCGCAGAGTTTATTTTCCCTAACTATCTATTTTTTTGCTCGAGTCTTCGAGCTTTGCCCTATTTTCTTGGGTCACTATTATTTTCGGATTTGTTTTCCTATCTGTTTTATTTCTGCTTGAGTATGCGAGTCTCGCCCTTATTTGGGGTCGTTATTATTTTGGACTTTAGTCGGGAGTGTTTTCTCCCGTTTCTTTTCTTTAATATCCTCTAGTGGATATTAACATTTCATGGATATTTTTTTGATCCCCTCTCAGTCGCGTCTGGTCCTCCGAACCCTACCCCCCTTACACAAACCTCATCAAAGCATCGCTGCTATCTTGGCAAAGGGAGGGAGCAGAAAGTATTAAATACAGGGATGCCAATAACTGACGCACATCTTAAAAATTAAAATTATTTTGCTTTAAAGATTTGTTTTTCCTCTGATCAATGGTATCATAATTAAATAATATAATTTTCTCATTTATCTTAGAATAGAAGACATTTGATAACAATAAACTGAATTTATTCCTGCACTTTCTTCTCATATTAATTGAGACTGCCAATAACTCTGGTGGGAACTGTAGATAGAGATTGACAAAACACTCACGAAAAATCATTAATGAAGGAGCAGGTCTCCCTTAAGTAGAAAGATTGTTTTTAAATCTCAATGGAACTCACCTGGAAGAATAAAGCATAAATGAAAAAAATCCTTAAATCTCTAAATGAATATGAGCTAGATATAAATCTGGGAGGATTAATGGATTTCACAGGGATATTAACATGAACAGCACTGACTCAGGTTTGGGGAAACACACACACACACACACGTACACACACACACACACACACACACACACACACACACACACACACACACACACACACACACACACACACACACACACACACACAAACACGTACACACACACACATACAGTACTGTGCAAAAGTCTTAGGCACATGTAAAAAAAATTCTGTAAAGCGAAGACACTTTCAAAAATAACAAAATGAAAAGTTAATACATATAAGACAATTGACTATAAAGAGCAGTAAACCGTAAAAAAAAAAAAAAAAAATCTATATTTGTTGTGACCGCCCTCTGTCTTTAAAACTGCTGCAATTATCTTAAGTAAACTGTTGTGCAGTTTACTAAGGAAATCAGCTGGTAGGTTGTTCTAAGCATCTTGGAGAACTTGCCACAGTTCTTCTGTAGACTTTGTCTGTCTTGCTTGCTTCTGTCTCTCCAGGTAATCCCAGATAGCCTCGATGATGTTGAGATCAGGGCTCTGTGGAGGCCAGACCACCTGTTCAGGACTGAAGATTAATTAATATTTTGGAAAATTTATGTTTGGAAATTTTTAATGTGCTCTTTTCTACTGACAGACTAATACAAAAGAAAAAAAATAAATATCTATAAAAAATTAAAAATCTAGGGTGCCTAAGACTTTTGCACAGTACTGTACATGCACACACACACGCAAACACACACACACACACACACACACACACACACACACACACACAATGCCTTTCCTTATTACATTTTGTTTATGCCACGAAAAAAGCCTTGTTTTTCACGTCTACCTTCACACTAGTCTTATTGTGTCCCTTATGGAAAGGCAGAGCCAATTGACTTTGCCACAAATTCCATCATTAATTTGTTCATTTTTTATCACTGTGGTCTATACAGAATTAAGTTTTTATTTTTATTTTTTATTACTTTTTCATTGGATTGAGAAAATGCTTTTGTGGACAAATAACCTGAACGTGTGTATAAAACTTGAGTTGGGGAACTCAACAGCTGTTTCATGATATAAGGCACACATGCCATGCTCAATTCATTTGTTACACATCTAGTGTTACATTTGAGCCAGGAGAAACGGCCATTAACTAATTTACCATGGAATAGGACCACTGTTTTGTCAACTTTGATGCCCCTTGCAAGGCATGAATACTGTCATCTTGTGACACAGCATGTGTTATGTGGAACATCTCTACTTTGAGCTTTGACCTGGAAAAAAAAAACTCTTGGTCCACCACTACTATTCCAGAACTGCTCTGTAACAAATGTTTCACTTAACAATGTCAACCTTGAGATTCCCCACAACTCTGAGACCCCTGGTAATCCTATTCTGACCACCACTAGTAATCCTTTATATTCAATTCTAGTTAGTGAAAGAATAATTAGAACATTAATTATTCATTAGTAAAACAACATTAACTTATCATTACCATTGTTTTTCAGGGCCTGTATTGAAGATTGAATGCTCACTAAACACTCATTAGGCTACAATGATTCATTTTGCATCACCTGCCCAAAGGTGATATCTATTTTGGAAGAGCACTGAAAAATATCAATGTTTTAATAAATTTAATCTTACTATCACGTGTTACCACAATGTCATGTGACTTTTGAAAGACAGCAGTAGCTGCTGTCCCATGACTGGATATAATAGGGTTTGATCTCAATGCTGGCTGTACAGGAAATGTATTTGATGGAATGCATATCAAGGAAAATGTGCACGCAGCCATACACAGAAGAAAGGATCCTGGGTGATACTAGCAACATACACGTTGAATAATTGTCCTTTTAACAGTCCGTTTACCTCCTTAAAATCTGTGAACACCAATGAGTAATGCACTTAAGAGGATTTCCTCTGGTATTCCTCTGGTACATTATAAGCTTTTTGTCTGTCTCTTCTTGGGAAATGTATTTTCCAAAGTAGGCCTAATCTATTTGGTTTGTGACTGTAGCATTTCCGGTGCAAGTTAACCGTTTAAAGTACAGTACATAGCCTATAGCCTACTAATTAAAATATGACAAGAAGATCGGGCACTTCAATCTACAGTGAGCACCATAATTCATTGGACAGTGACACGTTTTTTGTTATTTGTTATTTTGGTTCTGTAATCTAGCACTTTGAGTTTGAAAGCACGTTGAATTGACTGTCAGCTTTAATTTGAGGGTATTTTCATCCATATCGATTGAACCGTTTAGAAATTATAGAACCTTTTGTATTTTGTACATAGTCCCCCCCCCCCCCCCCATTTTCGGGCATCAAAAAATATTTGACAGTTTAACATAATGTAGAATAAAGTAATCATTTTTAATATTTGGTCACATATCCTTTGGATGCCATGACTTCCTGATCCTGATGTCTGTGACCCAACTATCAAAAGACTCTTGATATCTTATTTTCTGGTACTCTATCCTTTCAAACTCAAAGTGCTAGAGTAGGCTACAGAACCAATATAACAAAAAATATGTCACTGTCCAATGAATTATGTTGCTCACTGTAATTGACGTTTGGCCTAATAAGCCTTAAGGGAACCTACTTTGGAAACACTTACATGTGTTTTCGTATGTTGCACAGCAAGACAGTTTTACAGATTAGAGGAAACCTGACATGGGTTAAATTAAATTTGTAAATACTGACGAGTCTTGCTGTGTGAATCCAGTAATGTGTAGAGTAGCCTATGCCTATAGATACAAATTGCAAATATGAATTTCAATCGATAAAAAAGAAGGTACGCTAGTCGTATGTACTGTATAAGACCTGTCTGTTCTACGTATAGATCTATCAGATAAAAGTAATAAGCCTTCATCGGCTATAGAACCAGGTTGATAATGTATACGGAGGAGGAAGAGTTTGCTGACTTGTTTTTTTTTTATTGTTTACCACAGGGAATAATGGCTTATTTGGATTTTTTTTACAGTATTTAATATAAGCCTATTTGGTTCTACGTTCACTGGTCGGTTCCGAATATTTTTGCGCATTTTGGCTGACTTTGAATCAGTCCTTTTCGCATTACACCCATATACCATATTTTCCAACATTAGACCTAATTCCTTTGATTTCAAACAATTGTACTTCTTAATGGTTTAAAAAACACTACGAAACGTTAAAAGGAAGCTGCAGGGCCGAATTCTAACTGAATAGGCTACGCGTCCGATCGGACAGCTGCAGTCTACGCCTGGGGGTGTTTTCAGCGGAGCCGGGCAACTTGATGCTGCTGGTACGCAAGTCCCTGTAGACTCGCGTGAGTCTTGCAATACTATCAGGTAAGAGAGGGCCTTGACCTTATAGCCCACTGAGCCCGGTTCGAAGTTATTAGTCTTCTTGCGACTGAGCCATTTACAGAGAACGATCGGGTACGCCGATGTACAGTGACCTCGGCCTTTGTAGTTTATTCAACTGTCTGGGAATGTAGTTTTAAATAAATATGTTCCTTTGCCAAAAGCTGCACTAGTGCCTTGTGCCACAATAACAACTGAGCGGCCGAGAAATGGTTCGCATTCAGGGCGACTCCTATGTAATGTACTGATTGGCTGAGTGATGGTTGTTTATAGGAGGAATTACACGTGTTAGACAATTATTATTATTCACACACAAGACGGTTTGATTATGAAATTACACATATATGTTTTAAAGAAGCTTTACAAATCAAGTGTATTAGAGTGGTGTATTAGAGAAACAAACCGCACCATACTGTCAAGGGAATTAGACTAGTTCCAAAATAATATAAATCGTGACGCATATACCGCAACGGAATGAAATCAAAATGAAAAATAATGTACAGAGCATAACGCACATACAGTATTTTAATGAAAGATTCTGTGCTGTCGGATTGCGGTGTCCAGTAGAGGGTGCTGGGTTCAGGTGAATTTGGTGAATGTGCATTGTGCGCGTACTTCATATGCGCGATTATTGTCGTTTTCGCATATGCAAACAACTCTGTAGAGATCATAGTTTTATTTTCGATTCATTCATACGATTGCTGCTGAGATGCAAACATGCACAGAAATAAACCGTCCGTGATCAACACACTACAATATATATACAAAATGTACAACAGTAAACATAAAAGCGGTTTCTGTATAGCCTACGTATGTTGAAGTTTAGAACTGAGATGACATTGTTTAAAACTTTATGTTTTTAGATCCCACTGTGTTCTTTTGTTTTACGCCATCAGCGATGACTTGGTTGGAAAAGAAGCGTTCGTTTCTTCCGTGGTAAGATATGGGTGGGTATATAAAGGGACAGGGCTTTCCCCCCCAATTCTGTCAGGGTGCAGCCTATTGAGATGGCCCCAGCCTTCAATGAGCACGCCTACCGAGACCTCTGATAGGACCGGGGCGCCAGGCGCAACGAAAGCTCCCGAGCCCAGACTAATGTATTTCATTTCAAAGACGTTCAAAGAGCAGGAATCCTCAGACAAATATTCCGCAAAGCCAGTGAACGGCAAAGTGGATGTTTGTTTTGACCCGTGGAATACTCAAAGGACCGCGCGTGGAGTTTGACAGCTGGGATACACTTGGTAAGTTCCGGGCGGGGAAGCTTTTTTACTAACTGATAACGTTGTTGGAACTAATTAGCGTGAAAATGCAACGCCTCACGTCGTGCTCATGTTATTGTAGCCAACTCGAAACAATGGAAATATAAGTATTCACCATGGGAGTGTAATGAGTACTACGAAAATAACCACCGATTCAGTAAGATTGTTTACGAATGATTTTTTTGTGTGTACTTTCGTTTTTTATATTCTGTACAACTCTCATTTGGCCCACCTGCTGCCCCCTCATCCAAATGTATTTTTACGTCATTATTAAATTACACCTTGTAATATTCTTATAACTTACAATGCAAATTATACCATCTGACTGATTACAGGTGATTATTATTTAAAATTGTTTTAACCCAGGTTAATGTAAATCACAATATATTTCCACATGTAGCCAAGAGCTCAGTTTTTGCATTATACATGAATTAATGATAATGTCTGAAAAGACAAAGGAAATCTGTCTTCTGCTGCATGATAAATATATTTTCCTGCCATTTGGAACAAATTGTTCCATTCTACTTTGAACTCAAATCACGAATAAATATGGTACTTTTACATTTTTTTGTTTTGTGATTTAAAGAAAGGCAATAACACAATGGATTGAACATCTGGCTCAATCCATTGTGGATAATGTGTTTTATGTTCAATATATCAGTACACGTTTTAGTGTTTTGTCACTATCCTGTGAATCGAATCGCCTATCAAAGGGAAAAGAATGGCAGGGATTTACTGTGGGAATCCACTGGGCAGCAGGTGCATGTATATGCAGGGCTGCTTATAATATATACAGTTTCTCATCCAGGCACATACATTGGGTCCAGAGACTCTGGGTGGTTGTGGCACATGTTTATGTGTGCCGTTACTGCCTTATTTCATCAGTACAGTCTTTGCGCTATCTCTCCTCAGTGCAGATAAGGTAGCTGGGAGCAAGCCCATTCATTTGAATTCTCTGTGTAGACCCCCGTATAACTGCAGGCTAGCCTGTTTCAAAATTCACCCCACATCCTTCAATGCCAACCCTGTGAATCACAAACATCGACCATATCGGGAGGTAAATGTATGTATTTTTTAGATGCGTATATCATTGTTTCAGCAATCTAAATGCACGATGGATCTTATCTATGTACAGTACATTATGCCCTGTCCATTTTTATTTTTCACAGTTGCCGTTTTTATTTAATGTAATTCTGATTTAGCTTTGTGTAATGAAAATATCTATCTGAAATATCGCTTGTTCATTTAGATAAATTTGGTAATACATGGTTTCATTTGGACATCATTGGCACGTCCTCTCTTAAATAAATGTAAATGTATAGGAGAAAATGAACATTAAAAACGGGTGAATCTAACTGTTGTACTTTGCCTGTAACTGCTTAGACCTCTGTGTTGTCTAACTTGTCTACCACCAAAAATATGCAAGATATTTACAGATTAAAATTAACAGAACTTATTTTTTATACATTAGAGGGAAACACATTGGATATTTTCTTAAATACACAGTAAGGAAAAATATACATCACCGGCGAATGAGAGATGAAGGATACATCCCTATGAGTGTGTTCATCATCCCCAGCACATTATAATATTGCTCTTCGGAGCAGCATGTTCGATAACATCTCATATAGCCTACAGAATACTTTAGGAAACTGAATGCAGGGCCTGGTCGTGATGAATTAAAGCACCATTAGCTTAAGTCATTGTGTTAAACAGTGAACTATTAGGGCAGCGTTAACTTAGTTAGCGGTCATCCGTCTTTTGTTATTTTATTTGTGAACGTGTAAGTCGGGGGAAAGTGGTTTCTGATGGGACTGGACGGTCTGTCCTCAGGATGAATCTTCCACAAACCCCTCTCACGGCCATCCACTCAACATAGCGTAGATATACACATACGTATATCTACGCTATGTTGAGTATAGGTGTGTTCTATTCAGATCAGTTCTTCCATTGCATTGTGACTTTGATGAAAACAGGGGC
The DNA here is from genome assembly GCA_029718625.1 of Synaphobranchus kaupii. NCBI lineage: Eukaryota > Metazoa > Chordata > Actinopteri > Anguilliformes > Synaphobranchidae > Synaphobranchus > Synaphobranchus kaupii. The sequence continues at coordinate 15,535,882 of CM056383.1, forward strand.
CATGCACTGAACTGATAGAGGGGTCATCTGCATTACAATCGATAAGGTGAAATTAATTTTGGGAGATGAAACAGGTTTTTTTATTTTGTGGATAATTACACCCTGTCTGGTTTTTGATGTACAGTCGGCCAGTATTCATGAAGTCATTAATAGGCGATATTTCCCCAGAGACCAAGCCGTCGGGGGAGCACTGCCCGGTTTCAGTTCAGATCAAAGGTTCTCAGAGGGGCCACAAAACCCATGATCTCTAATTTGCTGGAGGATTTTCATACATTTGGCACTCTTGTGGAAGAAGGATTAAAGGCGAGAGTAAATGGTATGCTAATAATGTAGCGGTATCTAGGCTAATTGTATACAAATCCAGCTCTTCATTAAAAATAAATAAAAACAAGTGTCAGATAAAAAAAAATGTTTCTGATGAAAGTATGTCAGAGCTTGGGTTTTAAAATTCAAAGAGCTCAATTGATTTCATATATTTATTTGAGTGATACACAGTTATTGAGTCACGCAATCGTTAACAGGGTTTAGTTTAGTTGCATATTTTCGGGACGAACACCATAGGAAGAGGCCTTCACTCAGCGTGCCCTTCAAAGGTACAGAGGTTTGATATATAAAGGTACCCACTGTGTGATGGATGTGTCTCGACTGCAGGCAGGTTAAAAATACGGACCACAATCTGAGGCAGATGTACCCCTAAGGCAAACTGGGATGTCCCCACAAGGAGGTAACTTTGGATAAATGGTGTCATTTACACATTTATATTAATATTCATGGTTATATTAATTTACATGTATTGTATACAGGTATTGTATTGTTTAGTTTTCTGTTTCTTAACGGAATTGGTTTTAGTTTTCACCGATATCCTGCTGGTATTGGAGTTAAAATTCCTGGCTCAGACATACCAATGTTTTTAAAATGGGCGCTACTTTGCTTGTGGTGCTGCTGGCCACAGTCGGTAGCAGACCATGGAGCCCATCCACACACAGAAACAGTGCCTCTTGTAGCATACATACATGTACATCTCACCATTCTGTGTAGTTTTCTGTCACTCCTCTTGCAAATCATCATGTACATATTTTATGAGATTAGAATAATTCCCGCTGGCACTGGTGTGCAGAACAGTGATTATCTGGCAGAACAAATGTAAAACTTGGGAACAGCTGATATAGACTGTTAAAAATGCACAGCGGTTTTGCTTCTCCCTGGCTTTCTGGGGCGCATGCAATTTGTTCCACAGAGGACATGCGCGCATCACTGAAGGTCGACACGTTTTCCTCAGAAGAAGTTAGGAGCCCAGCAGGAAGAGCGTGTCTCAGAGACAGACTTACCGCCCATGCAGGCCCCCCCTCGTGACGTGATAGGAAAGTCAAAGGGTGTCATTAGATCCCTCAGAACGACAGACTAACACACACACAGTCACAGGGGTGCTCATCAGCAGGCACATGTATCCAGGTGTGGGAGGTGCCCTGCGGTGGCCTCCCGTCTGATGATTGACGTGGTGGTTACCGTGAGACACAGTGCAGGCCTCCCTGGACTCCCTTTAAGCTGTGCCTTTAAGCGGTGGCTAGTGAGGCCTGGCTGACTTAAGAGGGGTAATAGGGCCTGATTTAAGGGGGTGCTGGTTTCGGTTCCAGGTGAGCACTCAGGTAAAATGTGAGAGATTGTTACCGGCTCTGTTCTATTCTGTGCTGTCACCATGATACAAGTTCACATTTAAGCTTCAAATCAAGTGCTGCTCCAGTCATGTGGTCAGACAGCCATACCTACATACGAGGTGTTTTTAAACTGGGACACAGCAGGCGAGTTCGGGCTGGACAGAGGGGTGTAAATTAGCTTTTTTGGAGTTTGTCCGGGACTCCCTCCCTCTCCACGGGTCCGGTCATGTGAGTCCCGTCAAGCCTCACCCCGTCAGAGGGAGAGCGCAGTGTGTCAGTACACCAAAAGTGTGTGTCAGACAGAGAGGTCATTCACTGCCCTTGCATTTTTAATGGGCCTCACATGCAAACAAGATAGAGAGAGAGAGAGAGAGTGTGTGAGAGAGAGAGAGAGAGACAGACCAGGACTCTGAAAACATCGCTGTCACTCTCCAGACATAAATCTCAGTTGGCAGCATAATGCGGTAGCGGTATCTGCCTCTGTTTATACAAACTAAAAAAACAGGGTGACAGGGGGGTGGTTAAAGCAAGTTACAGTTGAGTTGTTATTTTTTTAAGGCTGGATTTTTTTTTACTGAAGTCAGTGGTTGAGCGCCTTGAGGGCTACAGTGGCTTTGTGGCTACAAGCAGCCTTGTGTTTGCCATCCATTTCCGTGGCCGAAGTAGAACTGGAAAACAAAAATGCCACTGTGTAAACGCGTAGTTAGAAAATACTGCAGCCCTGTAGGGATGGAGGGATGATGTGAAAAGAGGAATGGGGGAAAGGGGAGGAGGAGAGGTGACTGGGGATCGACCGCCCAGGTGCGGAGCAGGCCCTTTACGGATCGCCGGGGACTGAACTTTTCATCAGGGCGAGGAAAGCAGAGCTTTGGGAGCTGACGTCAAAGAAGATCAGAGCTCCTCATTCTGCCCAGGACTCCTGGTTACCGGCTGCGTCTCTCGTTCTATCAGCTTCTCCATGACTTCATACCGTTAGGCCGCAGCATATGTGTCGCTCTTCCTGTGATAACAGCCTGTCAACAGGGTGGGTGACAAGGACAGAGGGATGTTCCCCTGTCATGCCTCTCTTCGAAGGAGAACTCAACCAAAAAAAAAGAAGACAATCCTTACCTTTGAAGTCTTATTAATACATGTTATTGGAGGAAAACAACACCCAAAAAGCTACTAGAACATTGTATATGAGTTCTGCTGCCGAGTGGAAACACGCCTGTTTACAGAATTTTGGCTCAATCAACAGTCAACTGAGCATTTATCATGCATTTTTACTAGCTCTGCCTACACTATACATTAACCTCAGTTTACTACTTAAAGCACTACATCTTCAGTCTCCCTCTTGCACCTTACATGGCACTTAACTTCATGCTGTAGTTTTATGTTTTATAAATAATTCAGTTGTGAGGCGGCATCAGCTCTTTTCATTGCATATGCACTCATGTAAGTGGCTCTGGATAAGAGACTGCCAAAAGCCTAAATGTAAATGTATGGAAATATTAGGTATGGCCCATACACAGGAATGAGTTTTACCTAGACAGACCATAAATAGAAGACTTTAAATGTGCATATACATATATTATAACAGAGTTTGATTTACAGGAAAGACGTCTGTCTTTGGGAAGCTATGATATGCCCAGTTTGAATAAATCTACATAAATCTAAAACTTAAAAAACTATTATAAATATTTTAAGTCTTTAATATGATATTTGACAAGAAAAATGTACAGTGAGACCGTGAACTTGGGAAACCATCTTCAGTGCCTTGCAACTGCAAGATCTTTTCACCACTTGTTTACAGTGAATTCAGTTTCATGAACGCGAGATCATATTTCACACGTCTAATATAACTTTGCATCTCTACTGTTCTCACATTCAGCTACGATTCAATTAGTGTGATTTGGAAGAATTGGCGTGGTGCAATATTCTGTAAGACTAGCAGCCTGCGGCAAGATCCAGACACATTTTTAACAGTGTTTAATTTTGATGCTAATTGGCATTACTCTCAATTACTTTTCAATGTGTTTAGGGAGCAGATGGGTTTGCATGAAAGGTCTGATAGCCAGTTCAGAGCCCTGCTGCTCTATCAGCTGATTAATATAATATGATATGTGTACGTAATGGCTAAAATAAATACTTTCAGTCTACAGTCCATGCCAGTGCAGACCCACTTGATTTATTAAATGGATCTACTGTGAGTTCACTTGGTGCCATCCACAGTGTTGCTCTGTTTGTACAGTGTGAATAGGAAATAAGCCTACAGGGTGCAAATGAATATTTATTATTTATTGTAGCGGGGGAACATGGCGTACTATGCCGTGGTCTTCGGAAATGCAGATCAAAGCGAAAGACGTATACATTTTAACTGCGAACAAGCCGGAATGTTTAATTCAGCAAGTTCTTTGAACTGCCATTTTCTCTCAAGGAAATCTGGGATTCGCCGTGCAAAACAAGGCCCTCATAGGGCCGCTGGTGGAAACTGCTTTTAAATGTAGACATGAAAGAGCTTTCCGACTGAATTTCTTAAGCCTCCTCCTGAGGAGTGGTAAAGTAGTTATCCTCCACGGTTTAAAATTCACAGCTATTCGGTCCTTTGTTTCATAGGGGTCTGTGGTGTCCACCTTCTCTCATATGAAGGGACTATAACGGGAAGCTGAGATGAAGCTATTTCTGCCCTAGAAGACTGAAGTCTCTCTCTCTCTCTTTCCCTTTCTTGCTCTCTCTCTCTCACTCTCTCTCGTAAGATTTTGTGTTTGATGACTGCATCCCTTGAAGTAGGGTGCTTTATTCCTTAGGTGTGATTCCATTGATTTATGCTAATTAGTCTAATATTGTGGGGCTCATACCCTAACATATGTATAAATTTGCACCGGACATATATTTACAGTTTTTCCCAGAGCATGTAGACTATACACATACACAGTATAATATGCACGCATTTGTGATTATTCCGCAGTCATAAATGAGCGCCTACATGTTTGGATATATATGTTAATCGTATTCAGTTAAATATATATATTTAGCTAAAAGCTGAAAATGTGCTTTTTGATGTCATATATCAGCTAAAAAATCCATTCCGTTTTTCCTTTTGGTTCATTCCCAGGTAGGCCTACTTTTCCCAGAGAAAATTAGAACTGGCATTGTTTTCAAGATGCATTTGGGTACGGATGTTGAATAATAACTTGGTAACATGCTTATTTCGCTCTATTCAGAGAACCATAAAGATGCGCGGGTCACATATGTAGGAAGACGGAGGGTTGTCGTTTGAGCTCCTTCTCGTCCCACCCACCACCCCACTGGTGAGACCAGCCTTAGATGGCTGATAATAAGGCTCTGTACAAGCGCCAGCTCACCCACACGCTTCCCCAAAAAGAGCAGCGTTTCCATATGGGATGGCAGTGCACTCAGACCCCCCCCCCCCCTCCTCCCCACCCCAGGGGCCACTAACCCGCTTCCCACACCTCGCCTGTTAGCATGGAGCACAGACAGGGGAATAAAATACTGTTCAGATCCCACACTGTTCACTTATTGCACAGTAGCCTGGGGCTAGCATTCACAAACCACTGTGCTGCTTTATACTTAACTCTGTGTAACTCAGAGTTTAAGGCAACCGCTGTGCTGTTTTAGCATTTATTCGTAATAATCTGAGCCATGAAGAACACAACTGCCATATTGTCACGGATGTTACCGCGTGTGCAACGGAAAATACGTGCGGCCCAGTATGAACCGTCGGGTGCGTTAGAAATGGCGTGTTTATCCGTTTGGGTTTCCGCTGCAAGCCCCCGCCCAGTGGCGGAGCAGGGGAGGCTTTGCTGGCGGCGTGAAGCTCACACAGTTCTGCAGTAAGACAAAGGCACAGAAAAGCCTCTCTTCCAAAATCCCAATTAGCTCCTTTTGCCTTTTTGACCACGCCGCGGCTTTCGTACCCGAGTTCAAGGGGATAAAGTCCTCGTCTTTTGGCGCGGCTACTGCAGGGGCGCATTATTCCCGGTCTGATCCTCATTATCCCCCCAGCCCCCCCCCTCCCCTGCATCCGTGGAAAATTCACGTGTCTCACATGGCCTTGGAGAGGATTTAGCCTTCCCTGTTCTCAAGGATGGGCTTAACTTTTTGTTGCTGGACAAAAGGGGGGAGCCTCCCCCGTGGTGGGGGGCGGGTGTGTGTGTGTGTGTGTGGGGGGGGGGGGGGGGGGTCAGCAATCACCCCTGAGCCTCGGCTGAGATATTTGGTACAAAACAGGGCTGCTTGTTCACACTGAGGCACAAGCTCTTGAGTATGAGGCAGGTCCTCCTGTACATGGCTCAGTGGAGCCAGGGGAGGGGGTTAGGTTGAGAGAGTACTGAAAGAGAGGGAGAGGGAGAGAGAGGGAGAGAGAAAGAGAAGAGAGAGGGAGATGGGGGCTCAGTGCTGTTCTACATTCTCTCCCATATGGTCGTTCTGTCCACATGCAGCCTGATACTGTTTCTGGATAGAGAACCCCATTGTGATGTCATCTGTTCCCCAAATGTTCATATCCTGTTTTGTCTGCCAAAACTGCTTCCGCTATTACTAGTTCTGCTTCACTATTACTTAAGCTACTGCTATGTATGTAGTATATGTAGTATCCAATTTCATCCTCCCCTCCTAAAGGTGTTTCAGACTTATTCATATTGCTTCCGTGGGCCCGTTTGCCTGAAATTGATATATGTCATTTCGATATTGGACGTAAGGTTAATGGTATTCCGTCATCTTTTTCAAAGCGTCACAGTTTTCCTTGCATATGGTCTGCTGCATTAAGCATGTCACTGCCAATACTGATCATATTATGAACATCGCAGGTTTAAGATCTTGAACATTAACATTAGAACAGTGTATGTAAATAACAGAAAAAAATAATTTTCCATTAATTTGATTTAGCTAGCTTGGATTTATCTGCGTTCTCATGTTCAATGCTCTGTTATTGTAGTCGCCATTTTCTTCATTACTGTTATTGAGAAATGTTTCAGAATTGCATAGATTAGGAAGAAGTCAAGACAAGAAATAATAAAAAAAGACATAATCTGCATACACTCAGTCCAGTATGAGTTATATGGTGTACAAACTATTCAGAGATTATTGTGAGATTCACTGTTGCTAATACAGAGGTTTATTTAACAGGAATTGTGAGAACATTGTGTTCAGTTTAAGTGCTGGTTTATTCTTTATTTGGCTAGCCCTGAGGGTGCATTTGATATACATCAGGAGCTCATTCACTCCCTCCTGTGCTTCAGTTTACTCCTGACAATTAGTCAAATTATGCTAAGGGTGGGTTCTTGTGTTTTGTTTGTCCTTTCAAGAACAAATCTTTCCTGTATACCTTTCTGCATGTATTTCTGTGATGCGGTTTTCTGTTCACAAACATGTCAGAAATGTACACAAATATATATATTTTCTGTGATGATTCCTTTTAAAAGAAGACCACATGACCTTAAACCCCAGTAGATGAACCAACCAATGTTACCACACCAAGGACAGAAACTCTTTTGTTCTCATTCCATGGAGATAAATCAGCTGTAGGGGGATTAGCGTTATGTCTGCATGCTTTCTGGTGACAAGAACATCTGATGGCACGCTGCATCGGCATGCAAAGTGCATTCTAGAACAAACGGATTACCTGACAGAACATCATTATAACCTTTATTTCTCTTGAGGATTAAATAAATAAAGTGGACAGTGAATGACGTATGCCTGACATCAGCTACCTCAATACACAACATAATTGCAGCCTGGCATTCAATTTGGAACATTCTGTTTTTCTAAGACCAGAAGAGCCTGCCAAAAGCATCATTAGCATCAGATATGGGCTAATTGTCTTGATAGTGAAATCAATGTTTTTGTCCTGGTAGTGTGAGATAGTGAGTCAGTTCCTGTTAGCAGAGTGGTTGATAGTTCCTAGCCCAGAGAGCCAGTGTGTTTTTTGGACTGGAAAGGCATTATTTTACTTGCTTATTTTAAAGTTTTCAAGTTGGGCAAAAAAAAAAAGGGCTATAAGTATATCCATTGTTAAAGTTTGACATTAGATATGTTTTGTTTTGTAATTATTTGAAATGAGTAGCTGTAGCAGGTACACTTCTGGGAGGAGTCCTGAACAGAAGTGTACTTGTTAGTTTTTATTTTCAGTGATAGTGATGTGGAAGTGCCAACTGTAAAGGGCCAGCAGTTTGTTATTAGTAGTGCAGCTGCGAGAGCCACTTGTGCTCTGTTCAGAGTTTCTGTCACGCCTTTCGGATCTGGTCTGACGAGTTTGGAGAGTCTGTGAAGACACAGGAGGAGGAATTTGCATTTCTCTCTGACAGGACTCCCCCCCTATTCACGGATTGTTACCCGACCTGGAATATCACGTTGCCAGAGTGGATCGCCTTTCCAAACCTGGCAACCTTTCAGAGAAAGAGCTCCGTTTAAGGGAAGCTTTTAGTCTCTTCTCTCTTTTTTTCCCCCTCTCCCTGTCAGTCATTGGCTGTAACCAAGGGAAACCATTGTGACCTGTTATCAGGGCAGTACCCTGCAGTTCTGACGCACCACAGAGTGATTGTCGGGTGAATGACACGCCCAGACTGACCTCCCCTTCTGATCACCTGACTTTGTTTCAGGCAGTTTTTTTGCACTGTTGAGCGGAGGATGTCTGGTGTCTTGCGAGAGATGCTTTTGGAAGCCGTCAGTTTGCCAGAGCTGTGGATGACACACAAACATGGCCTTTGGCTTGAGGATGAGGGGAGGGAGTGGATCAGGCCGGACCCGACCGGTTCCTCTCTGCTTCGCTGTGATGAATAGGACTCACCAGCTGTGCGGAATGTGGCGCATAGAGTTTCTCAGCAGAGGCAGTTTCATATGGCAAAAACTGCATCAATCATCGAACTGTCAATCTCAAATTTACAGCACTGCACGGTTTCCCAGAATGCACCATGCACTAGATCTGGGACTAAATAAATTGGAAAAATATTCAATTGCCTGCAATCCCAGCTGAATTAATTTCCAATTACAACATGGTAACTTTAATTGCAAGGTCTGCGCATAGATAATTTTTAAGCTTTTTGTTATGATTGGGAACAAAAATCTGTAGGGAAATAAAGAAAACAAATTGAAGCTTGATTAAAGATTCTGCAATAGTGTTGGCTTTTATTTACCTGCTGGTGTCTGTACTGGCGATTGTGGCCAAACTGTGAGGGTCATTGTGTCGCTTGCTGGCAGTGACACACATTGTAAAATTGGAGGAGCTGGAGAATGTGAATGTGATCAGCAGTTCAGCTATTCACACGTGACTGGCTATCTCTCTTTAGCATGCAGGCAGCAGCCATTGTGGGTACCAAGCCGTTGGGAACCTTGGTGTCCTCCTTAATTAGGTGTACAAGGTGGAGCCTAGAGCGAGGACCCCAAGAGAAACTTAACCTCTGGCACAGATTTACACAACCGTTGGAAGTGTGTGTGCGTGTGTGTGTACGCACTTCTGTGAGACAGAGAGAGAAACTTATATTTGGCAATAGTTTTGTTGTTTTGTGCAGACAAGAAAATGACAGGAATGCAAAAGAAGACTACGTGTGTAATATGTTTTGTTCACTTGCATGAACTAATTCAAGAAGATTCAACCTAAATATGACAAATAAAGAATTAAGGGATCACTGCACTTTTTAGCACCCCAAAGCTTTTTCTTCAACAACCTTTAACATGATTGTTTTCTGTATATTGACGTACAAATCTGTATTGAATAAAATGGAATATGGAATAAAATAAATAATTTAAGGTATTTCTGATTTATCTCAGAATTTCAGCCAGTGCACCAGTGCTGCCACTTTTAAAGAAGGCAATGAGTGTTTGTGGTGCAGAGTGCTGGCAGAGAAATAGAGAGGGGGTGTATTGTAGGGTTTCTGCCAAGTATGCACTGTATGGAAAGATGACAAACGTCCTGCATTTTTGTAGCTTTACAACATTGATTAGCTCACATGTAATGCACAAGATGTTGCCCATTACGTCTTATTAAGGAAACTCTTCTTGAATGTCGCGGCAGAGAGATGAAGTTCTTCTTTTGTGGTGCACCACATGTAGTATGCCATGTTGCAGGGCATCATTATTAGGGCCACCAGTTTGTTTCCACTATGTAACCTGCAGGGATTTAAACTTGTATTCCAATGGTTGTCCTCCGGCCCAGGGGTTCTCCATAGGCACTCCATCTGCACGGTCAAGTTGACTAATCATACAACTGAGTTTCTAAGTGAGAAGTTTATTTTAAAAAAACAATAGCCGATCTAATTTGGAGGGAGTGAGAGGATGTAACATGGATGTAAGTTTAAATGCTGTGAAAAGCATGTTTTTGACCAAACGAAACGAGCGAAGCAGTATCCGCCTGGTACACTGCATACCAACGGACTGAATTTATTTAGCAATTTTACAATAAATTATGCAAATAAGATAACAGTAGACCAACATTTAAAAACAAAGAAACATCACAGAAGGGATGATAAAATATAATTGGCCATGATAATATATAATCAGTTTCCGTGTGAACATTCACTACTGTTATTTCATTTATCATTTTTGTTCTAATATACCTCAGCTGCAAACTATTTTCTTTGATATATATACAATTTTTCTATATGATATATATATATATTTTTTAACCTTTTTTGTGCAAGTTAAATGTCATATAACTGCTCTCATTTTTAATGTGGGCATTTCCCACCACTTCTAACACAAACTAACATGCCCCTGTGCAACATTTAAAAATACTGCAGAATTTCCACAGTGAATTCAATATGAATGTCACTTGTAATCATCGCTGTCAATCATAGTCTGTGCTTAATTAGTGGCAATTACTTTATCAACTTAAATGATTGAGGTGATGCGCAAATGGTTTAATAATTGTTTGAGAAGTGGCTTGACAAAGCCAGGTGACTGCACCATGCGAGAAAACAAGGGGAAAGAAAGCGGTGGCCCTAGTCATTAGAAATTTTAAATATATCTTCAGTAAACCAATCTTCCTGCATTTTGAGGATTCGTAGAAAATCACTAATTTTTTTTTCTCCCTTTCATTAGCCTAGCTTCACTTACAAAATAAGGAACATCGTTATGAGATAAGAAACCAATTATCTGCCATTTATTAAAGCTGTGGACACCGACAGAATAATTGATCGGAGGCAGCGACTCCACTTTTTGCACGCAAAGCTTTTAAGATAAACTGCATTGCACAGACATAGAGTTCAAGAGACTAGGTGCCGTAGACCTACTGCAGAGTTCCTCTGTTGTGTTCTCTTTCACAGCGCCACTGAATGATGTCACTCCTGGAATTCCTGGCAGGTGTCTCTACAGTATCTGACTGGAAGTAAATCCAGCTAACCACCATATCACAGAGATAATGATAAGGCATGTGTGGTCCTGGAATGTGCTGTATAAGAGCTTTAAACAGCAATTGTCATCGGTGCTTTACAGGATGTTGACAATTGGAATTTTACATGAAGCTGACATCAGCTGTGTTCCTTGGAGAAATTAAAATGGATATGCAGTACCAGTTAAAGGTTTGGACACACCTACTCATAGAATGTTTTTTTCTGTTATTTTTACTGTTTTCCACATTTTGGAATAGTAAAGACATCAAAACTATGAGATAACACAAATTAAATTATGCAAAAACCAAAAAAGGCTTAAACAAATAACAAAAAAGTCTTATATTTTAGATTCTTCAAAGTAGCCACCCTTTGCCTTGATAACGGCTTTGTACATTCTTGCCATTCAAACAACTTCTGTGGTAAACAGGTATTCCACAGGTAAAAAGGTGATGCCATCATGACTGTATAAAAGAATATCAAAAAACTCCTGATATCTTATTTCCAGGTACTCTTAGAAGCGATACTATAACCTCTGCATTTGAATGGATCTCTATGGGAATTGGGGGGTGGGACTAGATTTAGCTTTAAATTACACTGGAACAGTGTGGAACACATGGTTGGCTAAATGGCTCTAAGTCATCAAGGGTCTGACGTATCAAACAAGCCTTAAACCATCACTCTGCTGCCTGAAATACAGTAGATATGGATGGATAACATGAAGGGTTTCTTCTCCTGACTTATTTTTTCCATAGAGTTCAATAGGAAAATATGTCAGGAGAAACAACCCTTCATTTGATCCATCCATATCTACTGCATATCTGGCAGCAGAGTGATGGTTCCATTCAAATGCAGAGGTTATAGTATCGCTTCTAAGAGTACCTGGAAATAAGATATCAGGAGTCTTTTGATATCCTTTTATACAGTCATGATGGCATCACCTTTTTACCTGTGGAATACCTGTTTACCACAGAAGTTGTTTGAGAGAATGGCAAGAATGTGCAAAGCCGTTATCAAGGCAAAGGGTGGCTACTTTGAAGAATCTAAAATATAAGACTTTTTAAAATTTGTTTAACCCTTTTTTGGTTTTTGCATAATTTAATTTGTGTTATCTCATAGTTTTGATGTCTTTACTATTCCAAAATGTGGAAAACAGTAAAAATAACGGAAAAAAACCTTCTATGAGTAGGTGTGTCCAAACTTTTGACTGGTACTGTAGATATGGATATTAGATAACTAGGATTAGGAATCAGATGTTCAATATTATTATATAATGCCATATTTACTGTAGCTTGGCTTTTACCTAGTGCTTTATACTGCCTAGTGATACAGAAGCATGTGCTTCAAGCAGTGGCGGCTATTACCATGGTAGGAAACAGGAAATGGCTCTTGGTGCCTCCTCGTCAGTGTTAGCAGCACTCAGTTCCTCAGTGAGGATACAGCCTGCTAACAGCCTCTGTAATGATAAGAATCACTGAGGAAATTCAGTGCTGTTGAACAAGGCCTTCGGTATACAGTAGCACATTGTCTGAAGGGTCAAAGGGTAGCAGCCATAAGAGGCCACGGCTGGGTGGAGTCGCTGTATCTCTGTATCCCACCGTTTCACTCTCCTGCTGCATACAGCGTGATAATACATGGGAGCGGGAACCGTTTTTGTCGAACTGTCAAAAGGTTACTTAGTTAGAACGCGTTGTTGTCCTGTGCAGATCATTTTTTTCAATTATTGTTCCCCCTGAAACCCTAATGGACAGTTCATAGTCAATTCCACGGCTGTTAGACCTCCCCCCATTAGAGGTCAGGCACAAAACCCATTGTGTTTGGAGTCACTGAGTTACATCTTTGGTAGACTGAGGGACCAGTGTCTGTGTTTTTTGTTTTTTTTACCTTTGGTGTTAGAGGTGTGTGTTGGGGTGTAGGCATTTCCCTCTTTGTCCTTTGCTACTGTCAGTTAGTATGTTTTAATGGTGTCTTTGACAGCTAAGTAGCTGGTGCTCTTGTAGGTTATGCTTTATAATCATGATGAATTGACCACAGCCATATATTATATATTTAGTACGTACTTTGTGAATATAATTCCGATTAAATATTTAATAACAAGCTAAATAAAGTTTGTTAAATAAATAAGTTGTACCAAGACACTCGCCCTCAGATGATTGTGCATAAAACCAATTTTGTAAAGTGTTGAAAATGACATTTCCTTTGTGATTGTTCATTAACCTTAAATTGAACTAAAGCTATGTAAATCATTTAGATGGGTAGGAGCTGAGGACAAAGCCGCATTCAGGCGGGACGTGTGGCCCGGTCTGTGGGCTGGACCACTCTCCAGCCATATACGGGTCCCCCGCGTGGTTGGTGGTTTGATCCCTCACCATAGTGCCTTCTGAGCTGTGATCCCTTCTCTATCCGTTATCCTCTCTAATTTCTCCCTGTTTGAATAAAGCAAAAAATAAATATGAAAGCAAGGCCCGGGTGTCCACTCTCCTTTAAAAAATGAAAGAAAAACCATCTCCTACAGAGAGTGAAATTGTAAGTGTAGGTTGCTGTGGATAAGAGCGCCTGCTAAATGCTAAATGCCGTACCTGTAAAGTAAGTTTGTTTTGCTTTGACACGGTGAAACGAATACCGCGTGTCACAATCTGGGATTCTACCCCTCGGTAAGACACAGGTTTTCCTCATCGCTGACAGCCAGCAGAAGCTCCTGCCTTGGGCTCTAAAGCTGACACCAGAGTGAGGAATATCACAGATACCTAAAGAAAGGCTTCTGCCAGTGTTTTGTAGAAAAATATCAAAGGCTTTCTTCTGCTTTGAGCCCAATAGGTGCTGGTTATTATGAGCATTAATATGTTGTTATACGTGGAGATCACAGTGGTTGCCTGTGGCAACGGTCCGCTGGCAGGGCTCATGCTTCCGCTTGTGACCTCCCCGGCACACCGACGATGCAATCGGACGCACAAAAGGGCTGCGCCATCGAAGTCGTTTTAAGGCTCAATTGTTAGCGAGCAGCGTTTAATTTTCATCACAAAGATTTCAAAGGTTGTAAATTCACACTCCTCTTTCTGGGTCACTAGACGCCTTTGTAAAGTAATCTTAAAATTACCATTGAGCTACACAGTAAATCTTTCAAGTCTTATAGGTAGCAATTAGGAATTTGGCTGTGGATGTCAGATTCTGCTGGCAGAGATGAAGCGGAACACGAATGCTAACATGAATGACTCACCCTTGTGTGAGGTTATCCGGAGATAAATCGCCTACATTTTTCTGTGATCCTTTTCTTGGCTTTCGTCCCGTACGTATCTGTTGCTCTGCTTGATAAAGGTTCACAGAGTTAATGTCAGTGGCTTTAAGGACAGGTGTCGCAGTTCAGCCTGTCAGGCTCAGGCCTCACTGATTTTATGGATCACGGTCACTTTCAAACGGGCGGTGAATTGCACACCTATGCCCGGGATCATACTGGAACACTTGTGTGTCGAATGGATGTTTCCAGGGTCATTTCAAGGCTGTCTTTATGACCCAGTAGTAGTGGTTTCTGCTAACGCAGTGCCGTCCTCATTACTGTGGCCACTGGTAAGAATGATTGAAATGGGACAGGCAGACTTGTTGCATGTGGCCACTGGTAAGAATGATTGGAATGGCACAAGCAGACTTGTTTCATGTGGCCACTGGTAAGAATGATTGGAATGGGACAAGCAGACTTGTTGCAGCATTGTTCCCCTGTTTTGCTGAATGTAAGGATAAATGACCCTACAGATCATTTGAGTTTCATGTGTTAAATCATACGCGTCTCACCGCGATGCTGATTGGAGCTCAGAGCGAGTTTAAAACTTCACCACAACCTGTTACAACAGCTCTCTCTTGCAACATTTATGAATAATGCTTATTGTTTCCCTTTGATTTCAACTATTATGGTCAGTTTCTCAGCATGCAACGGCGATTATTCTGCTGCCAGAGCATATGATTACCTGAGTCTGTGAGGTGTTCCTTTGAAATATTCTTGGGCTCAGCAGAAAGTAGATTCAGGTCATTTTGACCTGACAGTGAGACACAGTAGAAGGAAATTCAATACTTTCAATACTATTCCATGTGATATGCAAGTACAGCCAATTATCCTGTTTACAGAATCCTTAATTGCAGCTTTTCCCCCCATAATTCCTAACACTAACCTGGATACTTGGGAGGAACTCTTCCACACTCTCAATTTAAATCACACTGCATCTGGTCCACAGATTTCACAGGCAAAACAAGGGCATGGTTTCTCACTCCGACAGAGAAACAAGATCGGCTCCTGCTGTCTAGCTACTGCCAATTCAGGTCCAGGAAACCAAGATGCAGAAATCCTAACATTTACATAGTAAATGAGAAAGAGGAAGGGTTCAGAGTTCTTCCATTGTCTTTAGTATTATGTTATGTGATAACGACCAGACTAATGTCTCCAAAGGCCTATGTCGGGGTCCTTTGGCAGGGATGGAATATCAATTTGTTATTTTGTATTCAGAGGAGCCGTCTTTTGTTTAGTCTCGGGGAAAATGTCCCGTCTTTGTGTGACGTGCTGGTGATTATATCAGCGGCGGTTGCTCTCCCTCAAGGGCTGAAGACTGCTTCTGTGGCTCACTTAGGCCTCAAGAGATGTCTGCCATTTCATTAGCCTATATTTCCTTACCTCATTAACAAGGATGCAATTCTTCACTTCAGATTGTGTTCAGTAAGCAAATTGAATTTATCTTGAATTTTTTTTATAGCTACTTATAAAGACTTAAGTAAATTTGCAGATTTACTCCTGTGTCCTGTAATCTTCCAAATATGGCCTGTTGGATATGACAGTTTACTCCAGGATACTATACATATAGTAACATGGTGTTCTTGCATGTTTTTTTTTGTATTGATCTCAAGATTGTATCTTAACACTGTCATGTACCTATCATGAGGTTTTGACTGAGATTTTGTGATTTAATTGTGAAACATGTTCCTCTCAAGTGTTTCATCTGCAATATGAAATTCCCACAGTTCTGTCTTGTTTATAATCCACTCGTCAGCTTCAAGTCACCATAGTCACATGACCATCATTTATTCATTCAGGGAATATCCATTGCTACACATGTTAATTGATGCACTGCATCAGTTTCTCCCCCATCTCCTTGCTCCTTGTCCCCAAGATGGGGTTTTGTGGGCGTCAACTGACCACCCCTTAAATTGGAGGAAGTGGCATTGGAGGGGTTAAGAAGGGACTTCACAGGTGTGTGGTGGGTATGTGGGGGGGAGATATCAGGTTCACCCTCTGTTACCCCCTTCGACAGCAAGACTCGGAGATGAAAAACACCTTTCTGGGAAGTTTTCTGGATCAACAGGGAGAATTCATGGAAGGCCCTTGTTCGAAAAAACCTAGTTTGCTGCTTTTAGTTGACTGATGCTTCTGTACGAAAGCTGTTTTTCTCACTGAATCCGAGAAAGAACGTTTAAAAAGCAAAGCCGGGCCAATGACAGGTTGATGTCATCACCAAGAAGAGAGGCTTTAACTGAGAAATAATTGTCAGAATAAAGAACCATTTTCTTTTTGTCTGGTGGCTAGTTGGAAGATTACCGTGGATCTGGGTGTGACACAGTCTTTTATCATGGGGTTGAAAGCACCCCTGTAGGTGTATATACATTGTTGTAAAGTGTTTGGGATGAGAACTTCCATGACCCATTTTCAGCTGGCTGTCAGTCAGAGGTATAGAGAATTCAGGTGTGTCATTAAGTATGTACTTGAAAAGTGCACCATTAGGGATATTTACGATGGACAGATTTTGTGTTGCACTTTTGTTAACAATGTGTTATTTAAATGTGCTGAAAAATGTAAAAGATTAAATCTTTATTCAAGTTCCGATAGAAATATTTTTAATGCATGAGAAGATGAGTAAAATAATGGTGGCAGAATATAATGAACCAGTCTTTATCTAATTTCTGAAAGTGATTCATGCTTTGCAATGTCACGCGTCAATGTCATGCATGTCGATTTTACATTTTTACATTTTCTTAACAGGTGCCTTGCCACTGTTCAGTGAAGGAGGTGTTGGCCAATTGGATAGCTGCATGTTTGAGGCCACACCCAGCAATGGAACCCTGGCCTATAGTGGCCTGGGTCCTACTGCTGGCTCTCATTGCTGATTGGCTAACAACTACCCATTCCCGGGACTTCACAGTGAAGGACATCATCTACCTCCATCCTTCAAGTAAGAATATGCTTAGCTTTTTTTTGGTTTGTTTTAACTTCTGAAAATGTGCTTTTTTGCTAAGCAATTTCTGAATGAGCCAAGACTACAGCGACTAATCCATCAATAGTCTGTACTTACCAGAAAACATGAAATAATTGGTGATTTAGTTAATTGACTGCCATAAACCTGCATGTACTTTCCATTGATGTATGTGTCTGTTGGCTGAATTTTCACAGATGTCTGTACGTAGTTAGTTTTCAGGTAGGTTCCATCATATTCACAAGGCTGTTTGAATAAGTCTCACAGTTGCTTTGGATACCATGCACATAATCTGTGAGCACCTGCTAAACAGATCACGCTGCTGCTGCCGCTGTCACTATCAAGGATACCGCCTCGATTATTTCCATGACGGGCTGTGAAATTCCCGGCTCGCGGCTGGCTCAGAAATCACAGCAGCGCCATCGTCCTGGGCCGTCGGTGTTCCTCTTTAGTGTACGAGCGGGAGGCATCTGCGGACTCCAAACCTGTAAGCCTGGTTGGCGTGATTCCCCAGGCCTCTGAAACCAGTGATTAGGCAGGGGTGTTATTACAGCCGCTGGTGGCGCTGTGAACCTGTGTGTGTGTTTGGCGGGGGGCGGGGGGTTTAGCCCTAGCTACAGAGGCTGAGTAGTGGTGGTGGGGGTGCTTCCATGGTTCTCTGATCCTAAGCCAACGGCAGGCGGGACCACAGCCGGTCTGCTGAGTGCAGCTCTCGCTCCGCCCGGCGCGAGACTTTGAAGTGAAAGGGCGCACGGCTCCCCACGCACGGTTCTGCCCGGCTCGGGTCGCCGGGCACAGAACCGGGCCCCTTCCCTTCTGCTCCACTGATTCTGGCCCACATAAAACTCACCGCCGGGCTCCAGCAATGCTGTATAGCCTGCATGCTGCCCTTTCCCCTCAGCCAATGCATCCTGCCCTGAGGTCAGGGGCGGCAGTGTAGTACAATGGTCAGAGAATTCCACTTGTAACTCAGCGGTCACAAGTCTGATTCCTGGGCGGGGTACTGCCACTGTCCTTGAGAAACTTAACTTATCCAGCGTGTAAAAGTGTACATGGATTGTATGTAAAATGCAAGCTCACTCGGGATAGGAACCCTGCAGCTCCGTGACTCAAAAGGTGAAGCTGTGGAGTTTCCATTGAACTCTGTCCGTTTAGACGTGTGTGCGTGCGTGCGAGAGACTGTGTTTGTGTGGGTGGGGGGGGGTTTGAAGGGGGTTGGTTGCCGTGGCTGTATCGGTCTACATTTGATAGGAGCACCTGAATGTAAATGTACATCAGGTCTCTAGGAGGTCGACTTGGATGGTTACTACTTACTAGCATTGGATGGAATTAGTTAATTCAGTGGATGGCATTATAGCACTGGGACTTGGGTAGCATATTTTAGGGAGTTGGACTCCACCAAGGGCTTGATGAGTTGTATCAGGTGTGTTTGAGGTGGAACACATCAAGTACCTGGATGTGGCTGGAGGTACCTGAGGAGAGGTTTGGGAACCACTGGTGTAGAATTTCTTACAGTGTAATTCTTATAAGTGCTGTATGAGTCATAGACTATCTATATTCTCATCATTTGCTGAAACGGCAAGATTCAGGGTAAGATAAGGACATTATTGCTTTTATACATTACTAATTTTTGAAGTAATGGAAAATGACACTTGACAACTATATCAGCATAAGCATGCTTGATAAACACACTGTGATTATCATGATAGGTAATGTGTTGCTTGCCAACTGTTAACATCTATAGTGAGTCATAAAAAGCCATTACAGTCACTATAATTGCTTTTTTGGCCAGATTTACAGTACATATAACTGGTTTTCATGCCACATAACAAGTATATTCTGCATATGTGCACAGTGTGTATCTATGTAGCTACATGCTTACAAAAATACCTTTGGATTATCTAGACTTTTTGACATCTTCGAAAAACATTTTTCTGCAAGAGGTCTTTGCACAAGCATAAGTCTATTGTATGAAGTAAAGACCAGCTAACAACCATAAAATGTGTATCTGTTCCCATAAAATGACACAGTTTATCCTTTAAGCCCAGGCTGCATTCCCCTGCCCATGCTGTTAAATTCATCTGTGGTGCTGTGTGTGTGTGTGTGCTTGTGCGTGTAGATGGCCACATGTTACCCAGAATACCCACACACACGCAGTACTATTTACTTTAGCCAATAACCGGGCTGCTGCCTCAAAGTCCTTCCCAGTTCCAAAGCCAAGCCATCGCACGACTGAGCGTGCTCAGAAGCACGTGAGAGGTATTTGAATCTATAGATCAGAAGGCTAAAATAACCCACTGCTCTCATGGAAGAGGGCGTTGTAGAGGACAGACCTTGTAGTTCCTCCTGACCCCACAGGCAGAAATGCAGTTTGTGAGCTTCTTTCTCTGCCGTTTCCTTGGCCCAGTCTGCCTGAGCCGTCTAAGAGCTGGAGCCACTGGGCTCAGCCCTGCAGCTCCGCGGCTCAAAAGGTGGAGCTGTGGAGTTTCCATTGAACTCTGTCCGTTTAGACCAAAACGCCCTCAGCTCCTTGGGGGATTGGGTGACTGATGTGGATTAGAAATATGTGTGTGTGTGTGTGTGTGTGTGTGTGTGTGTGTATGTGTGTGCATGTGTGTGTGTGGGTGGGGGGGTTTTGAAGGGGGTTGGTTGCCGTGGCAGTATCGGTCTACATTTGATTGGCAGGCTTTGTGCGCTGAATGAAGTTTGGATGACCCTCAGACTTGCAGCTGTCAGAGCCACGGGGGCAGGGGGGGCCCCTAACCAGATTAATGTAATGGGACCGAGGGCCCCTCAGCCAATGCAATGGGCCCTCCCAGCCCTACTGTTTGATCACAGCAGATGGACCCAGAACCCACACGACTCCCATTCTTTCCCAAGACCACTGCACAGTGTGTCCCTCTTGCCCCTCTGTACTGTCATGAATGTGGCTGCTAACAGCTTTTGTTTACAGTAAAATGGTCTCTTTTTATCTTTTACACTGTTGTCTGTCTGTGATAACTGATGACAAAAAGTGTTTTTTTGTCTGCTTTGTACTCTTACAATGCATAGTGTTTAAAAATTACATTCCTTTTTTACATAGGCTACAGTAACAAATATTTTGACTGATTTATTAAACCACTCTGACCATTCTGAGTCAAAGTTTGAACTCAAAGGATGTCAGTGAGTACGTTTACATGCACACTAATATTCCACTATTATTCCGAATATGACAATATTCCGAATTTGATACGGGTCATGTAAACAGCATAATCCGTTTGGATATTCCGAATTAGGCCTTATTCCGAATGTAGCATTTTCCAATTAAGACATGTGGGATATGCCGATATTATTCGGGTTTTATGACCATTCTTCGGACATGTATACAGCGCATTCGGAATATGCGCCTCAATTTGGGGGTTTTACCGCAGTTTGCGACACACGAGTGACACGTACGGTCACATCGTGCGTTGTAAACCAACTAGCCAACAGTTTGCAAGGCTGGGGTAGAGATACATGTCCAAAAGAAAAGCCCACATTTCTGGTCGGAAGGACAAACACACCTACTTTTAAACATTTAGAAAAGCTTGGGATATCAACAGGTTTTTGCATATGCGCAAATATCGCAACGCTGACCTTTTCAAGAAGGTAGTTGAAAAAATTAAAGAGGGAGGCTGTGTTCGCACGGTCGAACAAGTCCGCCACCGGTGGAAAACTTTTTTAAAAATCCTATTTTGTCGCAAATAAGTAAATTGGCACAAGCGGCTCCAGCGGTTACACTTTTCCATATTTTGACGTGATAAACGATGGGGGCGTTTTACGTTAATCGGAGTATGCACGGCTGCATGTAAACTAGAATATTAGTGGAATATTCATTTTCATTAGCCATGTAAACAGCTTAGTAGGAATATTGTCTTTTTCGTAATAAGGGCAAAAACCGGAATATTTTGTGCATGTAAACGTAGTCAGTGACTCCTGATGCAGCTGATTGACATGCTAAAAGGACAAGTTGTATGCCGGATGGCATTTTAATGAGCTCGCCCTGTTTTTGTCCTGTTTGTGTCCTGTTTTTGTCCTGTTTGTGTCCTGTTTGTGTCCTGTTTTTGTCCTGTTTGTGTCCTGTTTTTGTCCTGTTTGTGTCCTGTTTGTGTCCTGTTTTTGTCCTGTTTGTGTCCTGTTTTTGTCCTGTTTGTGTCGGCAGCAACACCGTACCCAGGTGGGTTCAAGTGCTTCACCTGCGAAAACACAACGGACAACTACGACTGCAATCGCTGGGCTCCGGATGTGTACTGCCCGAGAGGTGCGAATGATTGAGTGACTCTTTCCTTTCCAAAGAAACTTCACTAGTAACACCCCCCTGTTTCAGAATGCTTCTTTGAAGAAGGGAAAACTGTACCCGTGTGATATTTAACATATTTTACTTGTGGAAGAAGCTGAGATAGCTTGTGTCTTGAATTTTCATCACGGTGAACTTCTTTCTGTTAAGTAGCTTAATCACAGTTTTAGTTATTCTTGGCCACTGCCTTAAATAGAGCATTCTCTGAGGGAATAAAGTACAGATGTGGGCCTATCACACAAGATCACAGCGTGCTTGTGTAAATTAATTCACTGGAATGCACTAATTCTGTAGGTCTGTACCTCTGGTGTTTATCCCCTTATGTTAATGAACACGCTATCCCAAAATGCAATCTGTTTCCCACATCACCTGATCTCCTTTTCATTGTCAGCCTTCCGCTGGTCTGGTTAGCTATTAGAATGATTGTCCATCGGGAATGTCCTCGCTTAACGAATGTGCCCTTTGCAGAAACCAGATACTGCTACACCCGCCACAAGATGGACTTTGAAGGGGACAGCTTGTCTGTGACAAAGCGTTGTGTGGCCCTGGAGGAATGCCTCTCTACAGGGTGCACTGACGTTGACCATGAAGGAAACAAGGCGAGTATAAGCAGTACTGTAGCTCATTAGCCTGACTGCAGGACTGAGTTTAGCCTGCAGCAGGATAGAGTTTAGGCTCACTTTATTCAAAGACCTTATGAACTATGTTCAAGGTCTGAATCACCCATTTGTACTAAATCACACTTGAAATTATCTCCATAGTGCATCTAAGAAATGCTTCAGTCCTCCAAACTGGGAAAGTTGGAAACTATTTATGGAATGCATCTGGATTCTTGTGTCTCGAGCCTGTGTTCATTCTTCCCCTGGAAAACTGGTCGCTAAAACATTGCGTCTTTATGAGTCGGCCTCATTGCTGATGTATTGTTTTATAAAAGACCTCAGCCGAAGGATAGTTTAAGAGCCCCTAGATTTAGGCCATTATGGTCCTGCCACTCAGAATAGCGATAGCAGATTAATTTCTTTCTTATCGTTCAGCTGACATACATGAAAAGCCCCACTTGAAACGATCTGAAAGCCAAAGGCTCTCAAGCTAATAAATATGTGTATCGGACACTGCATGTCTGCTTCATCCGGCATCACTCTGCCGCACTTTTGACTTAATCCTCGGAGCCTCCAAAGTGATTTTACTGCTGATAAGATAAAGGCTGGAATTAAACTGCTCCCTCAGAGAGAGACTTAGCAGTAATCCCTGCTGAAATATGAGTCTTCTCCACGCTGGAGCTGACTGTAAGATGCTCCATTGTGCTTGAATGGCCAGAACTGAATCTAATAGACTGCTCAGATTTGTGAGTAGCATGCTGAAGACCGGGGAAGGCACCTGGGGTGGCACTAATAAACCCCATGGACGTACCAGGCATTTATAAAAATCTGTAAAATGTGTAAAAAGTTTCAAGAGTGTCTCTTGACTGAAATGTGTGTTTGCTTCCCGCAGGCTTTCCCTGTAAGTAAGTCATTAAACTGCCTAGAAATTTGTTCAGAGAACTTGTTGTTCAGTAGGTTTCCTTCAGTGCGATCCCCATTTTGCATTGTATGTAGGGAAGAAAGACCAAAAGAAAGAAATGAATTGCTATAGAATACGAAGCAAGGAAAAGATGAGACCGTAAAGGAAAGGGACAGTGAAGGAAAAGTAAGAGCTTATGACATGACGATCTTAATTTTGTCAGGACAGCTCACATACTTAAATGACATGTTTAATGAATGGATGTGCTGCATAATTATTTTAGTTTGGCGGTGAATGGATCCGCTTTAGTACACGGGCATCTCCCCCCGCTAAACAGGAGATGACCAGAAACCCCCCATACTAAAGCAGATCCAAACAACAGGTGGAAGCTGGGGTGGTGGAGGGTGACAGCAAATTTCTTTTAACACAAGCCGTAAGCAACAAAGAGCAGCGCATCAGCATTCAAGCAGTACAGAGAGAACTAATTATTGGCTTAAAAAGGGTGCTCCATTAGAGGTGTGTGCATGTGATTGGTTGAGTATGTGACGTGTGATTGCTAGCCGTTCATGGCTACAGCGAGAGGTTCTCCGACAGAACTTGCTTTGCAAACTTTGCTCGCGACTCTCATTGGTGGTTAAAAGCTGAGAGGAGACAGACAGACGGACTCGTTCCCTCGTACCCCTGGCTAAACTCCTGCCGGCTGCTCTGACTTCAGGTCTGCACTGCTTGCTGCGAGGGGAACATCTGCAACCTGCCATTGCCGAGGAACGAAACGGACGCCGTCTTCGCCACCACCTCTCCAATCAACCGCACGAGCCAGCTTGCACAGAGCCAGGCCTTGTCCTGCTTCATCGCCATCATCATCCTCCTCATTTTCAACCTTGCATAAGAGTATGCAGCAATACAGGCCAAATTAGATATTTGTAAAAAAATGTTATAAAAAAAACATTTCACAGTGTATAAGTTAGACATTTTTATTGTGCTTTTTTTTTACTGCCCTCTCAAGTATCAGGACAGTGGTGAAACTCTAGAAATAGATGCTTGCAGCAGCATGTCCAAACCTGTTTGGTTTTTAACGTTTTATTGCGTTGGGAGATAGTTTGTCTTTTAGTGAACACTGAGCTGGAACAGGGATGCTTTACTTTTGGCAAAATTTAAAGGATTTTTTCTCTAAGTAAACTTTATTATAATGTTGCGTTTGTGTGCTGAATGTGTAATATATACATGTACATATATAGTATTTATTTTTGTACAATATACTGATTCTTACCAATGTTGTTGAAGTTGTTGCATTTAGGTCAGAGCATGCAGGATTGGAGACCCTGGGAATAATTTCCCCCTTCAAACTAAAAACAAGCTTACATCCATTAACGTCACGTAACATATTTTTTGGGTTACCAAGAACTTGGTAACTCCTGTGGGTTACCAAGCACTTGCTTAACTCTTTGCATGAATTGGCAGAAAATGCCTACTTCTCTTTGATGTTCCATTTCAGATATATGCATTGTTTTTTTAATAGTATTTTATGTAACACTTTTTATGGTAATATTGTTTAGTTTGTTTTTTTAACTTACGATGAATTTGTTTTTTAAATGAGTTCACGATTTTTCTGGAGCTGTCAGTAAGGCCAGATAATGGAAGTTCAACCCATAAATTAGCACATTTTAATTGTGTTTTTTGCTAAACTATAAATGTTTTTCATTGATCTGTGTTATAATAGAACTATTGTAGTAACATTCATATATTCTATGACTGAAAGGACTGAATTCCAAGTTTTGCGAACGCTTAAGACAAAGATGTCGAACTCAAGCCCTAGACGGCTGCAGTCTCTGCAGTAGTTTTTGTGTGGTTTCCTTTCAATCAGCAACTAATTTAAGGCCTTGAGAACAAGGTGGATTCTTTAGCCAATTGACTTAAATGAATCACTGGTGCTGAAACACACTGAAAAACAGCAGGCACTGTGGCCTTCAAGGACTGGATTCTGCCTCCTGTGGCTTAAGGCATCCTGTCCTGGTTTAGTTTTCCTTTCCTGTGATATGTGGTGAGTTGGCTGGTGATGTGGTCGGAGTGAAAATGCCGAGGTTGCAAATACAGTGTTATTGTTCCCTTAGCTTTATAGTTTATTTAGGCCGACTGTCTGTAGGCTGTGATAGAAGATTAACTTCATCTGTCATCTATTGTGTTTTTAATGCCCCTGTGCCAGCTACTGTGAGGGGCTATGATTAAACCTTATCCAAAAAAAGGACAAAAAAATATGACAACTCCCTCCTGTTTCTACTTGGTTTCTGTTCTGCAAACAGTGCGGAAGGCAATATTGATCATTAGCAACTTGTAGATGTGCTAATAAATATCCCCTCGAATGGCAGCTAGGGCTACTCTCTGGAAAGTGATCAGTAGATTACAACTTTTGAGTCATAATATATAAGGTATGAACAACTGACATGAATTATTTTTTCTTTATGGAAAATGGCAATTGGTATTAGAATATGGATGTCAGAGATGGTGTTTGAACATTCCAGTGACATGTCAAGTCTGTGATTTATAAATCAGTAGATTTATAGTTCATAGTTTTAATATGTGTTATGTTAAATAAATAATTGCCTGTGCTCCTTTCCTTTTTGAGTGTAAAAGGAGACGGTTTCCATAAAGGGTTAAATCGGATAGTAACTGAGTAATAAAAATCTTCTCCTTCCCTGTACTGTAAATGAGGTTAGAAGCTGTTGAGGTGTGAATTTTATGATCTGTAAATATTGTATATGTAATATCCATGTATATATTTGTATGAAACTGTATATATTCATTTTGAAACTTCATATTAAAAGTGAAGGAAAGACCTTTTAACTAAGGACACAGGAGAGTACATTTTTACAGTGCTTCTTGTCCCACACCACTGTCTGTTGCCTGGAGCTAGATGATCTTAAAACAGTAGAGGCATTGTTTTTTAATAACGGGCCTTACCCTCATTTTCCAAGGTTTTCTACTCTGATGTGTTTTGGTTTTTAACACATTCCCACCATTTGAATAGGACTTCATTGCGTTGTTTCCTTCCAACCCCTTTCTTTATGTAACAATTCTTAGGTTTAGTCTTCACAAGGTTCATAAATATGGAATTGTGATAGTTGAAATGGTGTGAAAATTATTTACGAGGCCTCTGTTAAAGGACCCATGATCTTCAATGTCAATGGCATTTACATAGCTGACAGAATTTGTTGTTTGGTTCTTGGTTACCATTTTTGACTTGATGTGGCATATTTACTTGCTGGTGTGGAAATGTCGTTAGCCAGTTCTGGCACTATTGCTCTTATTTATCAGGTGAATACACTCATGTTTCTCCTGATCATACATGCAGAGCTGAAATAGAGGACGGGAAGCTGGTTCCGCTTTAGCTAACAGCTCAAGGACAGCTGGCTGCTCTGGGTCAGCATCAGAGGCTAAAGAGCTTGTCAAGGGTGGAAGTGTTTGCTGTTCTGCTGGGAGTTTCCTGGGTCAAGTTTGAGGGCACCTCAAAGGACTTCATATGCCCACATTCTTCAAGACCCTGTGCATTTGGATTTTGGTCTTCAAAAAGCTGTGATGCAGTGCCCTGCATGTGTCATCGTCAGGAATAATGGACCCCCAATCAGAAGAAAGATGGACTTGGGGTCAGGTGAAATAAAGCAGGAATTATATGCTACGACATTGATTCAGTACTGTTATGACATGAGAATATTTCATACCGCTAATTAAGTGCAAACAAAATGGCCATTGTCTTCAAATTATCACAGACTTGCCATCATTTTCCCAGGGTTGAGCAGAATAAAAAAACTAGAAAAGGGTCAGCGGTCAAAGGTTAATTATCAGGGCAATTTGTCACCTGACCATTGATGGACACTGGGGCAAAAATCAAGCTGTCTTTGTTGCCCTCAAAAGCATCTGGTTTCCAGCCTCAGAGATGTTTTGGTGGGGGCACTAGATGAAATTACACATCCATTAAGCCAAACTAAGACTGTAGGGCAAGGGACACATCTCGTCTCTTTCCTTTCCCTGTTTTCAGGGCATTAGAAAAAGCAATGTCTTTCTCAGGCTTAAACCCTAGAAGTGTAATTTAGAATCCTTTTAAAGGGGATTAGCTTTTCTCAGCTGTCGGGTGTGAATTTTAAAGGTGACCCATCACTCTCTCCATTCGCTAGCCGTGAGAGAGGCCGCCGTGAGACACTGCACAAGCAGTCCGCTGCGGGCCAGCTACTGTTATGAGCAGAAAAAAGGAGACATTCTTTGAAGGTGTCTCACACCGAAGGAACTTACCTGAAATTGGAGCATTTCTGTGGAGCTCCTTCACTTTAGCCCCGTGGACAGTGTCCCAACGTTAGCGCAGTTCAAAATGTCAAAAGATTTTCTGGCCCTGAATTTTACCTATGCTGCTAATCCATTTCTCAGGCTTATTCCCCAACCTGGAAAGTCATCTAAAGCTCACCCTCATCCCCTACCCCCCCACCAAAAGCATGCTTTCCAGATGAGAGATAACATGCTTTTAATGATTACATGCAGTTCTGAGCCCGGTTACAATTGCCAAGCTCAGAGTCTAAAGAATAAGCCTTATTGTTGCGGTGCATTGCTGCACGTCCTGTTCCGAACAGCCATGCTGAGATTTTAATGACCCTGTCAGCACACCCTCAGGATAGGTTGAGCCAAAAGGAAATGAATGGAATCCTATTTTTGTGACAGAAGCATTCCTGTTAGAATCTACTCTTCGTATATATAGAAACGGAAGCAAATATGTAGAATTTGTGGTTCAATTGTATTGTGGTAGATTAATTACAAAAACTATAAAAGTACTGAAAAAAAATCTAGAATGCATGCTTAAAATAATGAATTATAATTAATAATATATAATAATTATTATATAATTGCACTTCCAAACATGTCAAAAACATTAAATAGATGAAAGTCATAAGAGACAGCTAATATAAATTCAATATATTGGTATATTTGTCTCATAATAAATTATTTTGATTTTAAAAACCAAAAAAGTGAATGTTTGCCTCAAATGTGTAAAACAACAGGAGCAGAGCAGATACTGTTATCCTAGCGCCAGGTGGGGTTTTCTGTGCACTGTCGAGATCAATGGCAGCTACAGCAGAACATCGTTTCAAACATGAAGTTTAAGAGAGTCACTCGATCACTCTTATGTTCCAACACACAGGAGTGAACCAGGGAGATGAGGCAGGTCAGCTGTTGCGCAGGAATGCGTGCGTGTGTGTGCGTCTGTGCGCGCGTGCGCTCACTGTTTCGGGGGGAGAGCTGGGATTTAGAGCAGACTGGAATGGGAGCCGGGCGATATTACAGGATTAAAGGCCCCCATATGCATTAATGTGGTGGGTGGGGGGGTGATATGACTGCTGGGGGCCTGAGGGAACCGGGACCACACGGGCAGCTAGTGATGGGGGAGGAGAGGAAGGAGGAATACAGCCCAAGGACTGTGGAAGTACTCAGACACATTTTCAGGAAGCTGTCTGAGACGGTCCCCAAGGAGAGTCTCGGTCACTCTGAATTTCTTAGCTCAGAACAGAGCACGCCATCTCCCCTCTTGGGGGGGATAGGCTACCAGTCTGTGATGACTTCCTTCCTGTCCCTGCTCTCAGTTGCCTAATTGGTATAATTACACACTCAATTTGACACCTTAATCATTTCTGGCAGAAAACGACACATCTGGTGATTTAAACGAGCGAAGGAATGTGTTGCTTTCAAAATATTTTTGTCTGTAGCGGTATCGAGTGTAATCCGGTTAATGGAATAATTGGGCCAGTGAAGCTAGCGGAGAGATACTTGCCGACACTCTTGAGGAACGGAGTTTCACGCATCCCATGTAGAGGTACTTAGCGGGACCAGTGCTGGAGCAGGGAATTATGGGAACAAGCCCAGAGAAGATCGGAGCTGTCAGGTGGTGGCAAGGAAAAAATGACAGATAACGATTCGATGGAAGTATGAAACCCCTCTGGAGTGGAGGAAAAGTGTCAAACCGGGACAATAAAAAGTGCAGGGCTGTTTTGTTTCTGGATTAGGTGCAGAGATAATGAGGGAGGGTCTGGAAATACTAACTGCTATTCTAAGACTGCATGTAATGTTCCACAATGTGAAGCAGCGCTTACAACACTGGAGGTACTGCAAGTAGCACAAAATGACGCATTTCCTATTGCAGCACACAACGGGGCAGTAATCCTGCTTCGTAGTATACCTCCCCGGTCCTCCAGAGCCGCAGATTGTGTTTTCATTCTTATCAACAATCAACTCAGACCCAAAAATCAGGTGAGGCGACTTAAAGCTGGAATACTCTACTTTTTGCCGCTTGCACGTTCACAACAAGGTCTGTAGAAGCGGTGGGGTGGGGGGTATGTCTCTTTATCTGTGGGCAGGACCAAGGGATGTTATGACTTTGAAATGTTTTGACAATAAATGCGACCATTGAGAAAGTTGCGCACTCCAGCTTTAACTGTGTAATCGACTGCTTTAATTGATCAATTAAGTGCCGAGTATCAACACAAACTAGCAGATCCTGCAGCTCTCCAGGACCAGGAAGGAAGTTCATTGGGCTAAGGGATCCACAATTAGTTTTACCCACTTAATTTCACCTCATCCATCAACAGAGTACAGTCGCACGCACATAGGCCCCAGATTAAATGTCCCATCATCCTCAGCGTGCGATTGACCGTTGGTCTATGGGTGGAGGAAAATAAAACAGGGGGGACTGCCCCATTATTGGACATACCTTCCAAACATAACAGAAAATTCCGATGCTTCATTTACCAAATGTTGACCTAAGGCCTGCTTACACACACAGGATGGCGGTGCAGGATGATCTATTGTTTGAAACAGTGCAGCGTCAGTCTGATTCTGATAGGGGTTGGGGGTTCAGTCACTAGGCTTTAAAAATTGTGCCCACTGCCACCCTGCCTGGCCCCACAAGGCCCCTCTGACTGCAATCCCACCTGGAGGGGGTAAATGTTTATGAGCTGCTACATGAAACCTAGATCGGGGTATACTGTGACCCCTGGAGTGACGTGGCTCCTGACACATAATCATTTTAAACCTTGGAACAATGTAATGGAAAGCTGTCACCAGCTGTGACATTTCCTGACTTTGGGTGTATATTTATCTATTTGGGCAGTTTTAATACATCATTAAAAAAAAGCAGACCACCGTTTTCATTTTCATATTTCAGAATGTAGCATATTTGTTTTTTTCCCTTCCCGTTTCCAAAAATGTTATGATGATGACAGCGCACCAAAATACTTTGCACGGTAAAGATTTTCCTTCCTTTGAACACTGCCTTCCATGTAGAAGAGTGACATTCAAAGTGCACCTTTAAGGAAACTTCAAAAACAGTTGTTCAGACCTGTCTGGCCACTCTAGCACGTGCATTACGTGCCATTACCTTTATCCCAAAGGGAAACCAGTCCAGACAGAAGTTTACCAGACAGGGGGAAGACTTTTATAACTGAAGGATGCATACATTTGTTGGATTGTTACTCATTTCCAAAGGCCATTTCTTTTCACAGCATCAGAACGATATTTGAGTTTGAGATGTCAAAACAATAACTTCAATGGCACCATCTACTGGAAAATGTGTACCTTTCAGGAAATGTAAAAGTAGGAATGCGATTAAATCCGTAACGGCCCTTACAAAAATATAGGCCTTCTGACAAATTTGCGTCAATCCATTGGCATTCTTGCCGCAGGTTTGCGGCAAGCTCATATTTTCACATGCAAATCAGCTTTGTGGGAACTGCCATTGTTGCAAGAAGTTCACCGGAATTTCACCACTACTGGCAAACCTCTGGCAACATTTTGTGGAAAACAATTTAGTTTGTGGCAAATGCACTACATATTAGCTGCAAGTTTGCAGCAAACTATCCAGTTTTGTAAGGGTCAATATAAACTAAAGCTCATCAATACAGCCCAACAAGAATTAGTGTTCATACTGTCTCATTCTTGGGTGTATTGTCATTAGTTTGGGTAGGCTTGTAATCACAACATTAAAAACATTATTTGGGTTCAGAATTATCAACTGAGTCTACATTATTATTAAAATGATTAAAAAGTCCCCAAACACGGTCACCAATTGCAGGTGATGACATGCGTATCATGATGAAAGAAAAAAAAGTATTATTGCTTTAACAGTAGTAAAAACAGTTATATACAAAATATTAATAATTTTCATGTTTGAGAATATTGGCGTTTAATGCTGCTACACTTCTACGATATACACCGATCAGCCATAACATTAAAACCACTGACAGGTGAAGTGAATAACATTGATTATCTCGTTGTTATTTTGGTTCTGTACTCTAGCACTTTAAGTTTAAAGACTGTCAGCTTTAATTTGAGGGTATTTTCATCCATATCGGATGAACCGTTTAGAAATTATAGAACCTTTCATACATAGTCCCCCCCATTTTTGGGCATCAAAAAATATTGGACATATTTGAATTCCTGATTTCTGTGACCCAACAACATCAAAAGACTCTTGATATCTTATTTTCTGGTACTCTTATAAGTGATATTATAACATCTGCATTTGAATGGATCTCTATGGGAATTGGGGGGTGGGACCAGATTTATCTGTAAATTATGCTGGAACAGTATGGAATACATGGTTGGTAAAATGGCTGTAAGTCATCAAGGGTCTGAGGTATCAAACGAGCCCCAAATCATCACTCTGCTGCCAGATATGCAGTAGATATGGATGGATCACTTTAAGGGTTGTTTCTCCTGATAAATTTTTCTATTGAACTCTATGGGAAAATAAGTCAGGAGAAGAAACCCTTCAAGTTATCCATCCATATCTACTGTATTTCTGGCAGCAGTATGATGGTTTAAGGCTTGTTTGATACGTCAGACCCTTGTTGACTTAGAGCCATTTAGCCAACCATGTGTTCCATACTGTTCCAGTGTAATTTACAGCTAAATCTAGTCCCACGCCCCAATTCCCATAGAGATCCATTCAAATGCAGAGACGTTATAGTATCGCTTGTAGGAGTACCAGAAAATAAGATATAGAGTCTTTTGATATTGTTGGGTCACAGACATCAGAAAGTCATGGCATGCAAAGGATATGCGATCAAATATTAAAAATTATTACTTTATTCTACATTATGTTAAACTGTCCAATATTTTTGATGCTCAAAAATGGGGGGACTATGTACAAAAGGTTCTATAATTTCTAAACGATTCATCCGATATGGATGAAAATACCCTCAAATTAAAGCTGACAGTCTGCACCTCAACCTCATTGTCATTGTATCCTTTCAAACTCAAAGTGCTAGAGTACAGAACCAAAATAACAATGAGATAACCAATGTTATTCACTTCACCTGTCAGTGGTTTTAATGTTGTGGCTGATCGGTGTATATATTCATGTGCACCAAATATGTGAATCATTTCCTAATACAGAGCTCTTCTGTAGACCTTCACAGAAATGGCAGAAGCAGTTTCTCTTGGCAGCAGTGCTTGTTTCCTGAAGAAAGTTTACTCTAAAGATGGACACAGACTTGAACAAAGATTTTTCAATCCTCACACAAATCAGTCTCTTGACCCCTATTCTTCAGACAGGAACCAGGGCTTCACTTTGCCCCAGACATACGCTGTAGACATGTTTCCTTCTTACAAGGTGAATCACTCACTCACTGTTGTTTTTCAGTTTCGGAAATATGCACAATCAATCAAAAATAATGAAGGAATCGAATGCGGTATGTACGTGTGTTCTGGGGTTATACTGTCGGAAACATACTTGTTGTGCCATACCTGACGTGCCAGACTTACGGTGAGTTTCCAGCTGACCTTTCGTAATCCCAAATTTGGGAATCTCTGAAAGTGACAGGCCACTTAAACAGTTTGTGCTACTTGACAGTTGACTAAAGAGCTTAACTGCTGTGTACCTGAAGGCCAAATCTCTCAAGAAAACCCTCTATGCCTGCCATGTATGCAGAGAAACCTTATTTAACGGCCAACAATACCTTTAATAAATCATACATAGGGTTTAACAGGGTTTGTATGGTGGTGTAGTGCTTTGATGACCATGAATCTGCAGCAGGGCTTGAGTATAAAGTAATCAATACAGCACTGAATGGTTCATAAGATCTTTTCATTCCAGTAGGGTATCAATACTCTATAACAAATATATAAATAAACTACATGGAATGTGGTGGCAGTTCAGTATAATGGTTAGGGAACTGGGAATATACAGCTATATAAATGGACTGTATTTTCTTTTTTTAATTGAAGCTGTGTAAAACAAAATACGCTGATTTCTACTTAAAATATGTTGGTTTCGGTTAAAAATATATTTTGGGCTAGTTTTGAGTCACCATTTAGCTGGAAAGTCTTGCAAGATCTGGAAACCCTGGCTGTTGCTCGAAGCAACTACCCAGCAAACAATGGACGTCCCAGGGATGTACCATTTTAGTCCCCTCAAAGTTATGATGTGACGTTCCCTAGGCAGGGCTCGAAATTAACTTTTTTACTTGGTAGCACTGGTGCTCCCAACTTAAAAAATTTAGGAGCACCAGCAAAAATTTAGGAGCACCCACCAAAATGTAAGGAGCACCAACAATATTTTGTTGTATCGGGTTGTATACGGCAATCAGTGGGCGGGGTAACAATGTTGCTCCATTTAGTTACATTATTGGGGCGATAGACGAGATAAACTAACTACAATGTAGCACAGCATTGTTTCATTTCAGGCGGCACCCGCTGCAATTATGTAGACTGCGAGGCTGCATAGAGTGGAAATGTGAGGCTTAGGTTCCGGAAGCAAAAACTTTATTTAGGTCTACAGCATTTAGATGCAGCTTTTCTGAATTTGGCTATGGTATAATTTAACAACAAACAATATGAGGAGTGAGCTTTGGTAGCTCAGCTACCACTTTACAATAATGCATAATGGAAGTAACTTAATAGGCTATATAGCCTACCCTTTTCTTTTAATCATATTCCCCTATCAATTCGCACACTGTAGCTTAAGCTATATGATTGTATAATTGATTAGCTAACGTCAGAATTCATAATGTAGCCCTACAAGATACAAGCCTTACTTTGTCAATTAACCTAAACTAGGCCTACGAGTTTACAGAACAGTAACGCTGCCGCGGCCGCCGAGGAGCAGCAAGCAATCAGTAACGTGGATGTGGTCAGTCAGCAGCGCACATCTATCTCAAAACCACGAAAAAAACAGAACAGAAAGTAACGCCCTTGTTAATAATGTCCTAAATAAGCGATCGCATATATGCCAGAATAAAAGCTAATAGCCCAAGAGAAGGAATCTGTAGTAGCCTAGCCTAGTCTTTTAATAAGATCTCTACTAACAAGCATAGTTTAGCTTCGGGACAACAACATCAACCTAGCCATAGCGCTAGACTGAGAATACTAAAAGGGTAGCCTATTAATCCACTTCCTTCATGAACTGTTTTAAAGGAGAATATGTAGCACAGGCTTAGCTATTCACTCCTCGTATTGCTTGCAAACTTGTTTGTTGTTAAATTCTGCCATAGCTACATTCAGGAAAGCTACATCTAAATGATGTAGACCTAAGTAAAGTGCATGGTAATTGATTGATTCCTGTACGTTATTAGGCTTTATGTGATAATTTGAACATAGGGTATACGATTCTCACAAATGCCTCGAAAAATCAACATGATGTCCCGCATATTCCGGTAAAAGACTGCGTGCAGATGTTGTATAGCCTAACCCACGTGTACATGTGCGCGGATGCCTCCTCTGTTTTCTTCACAATTTGCACACGGTTTTGTATATATAGCCTATACTAGGCTATATGAATGGGAAAAAAATGTTTTGGCCCCGCACTTTTGAAATGATTCCGGCGCCACTGCATCTGTTACGTTTTTAGTAACGTTAACGTTACTTAAAAAATCCGTAATCGTTCGCTTCATATTGTTAGCTTTCGATAACGCTAGCTAACGTTACCAATTTAGCTAGTTAGGTAACGTTAATAAATTGATAATAAACTTTTGTCTTCAGGTAACATTAGTTAACACGTTAGCTCTCTGTGTCACGTGACAGTGGAGTGCCATGAAAGGGAGTGATTGAAGGTTTCTTAACCAATCTAAAATCAGCATTAAAGGTAAGAACGTCAAGCTCACGTTTTATTGGTTAGAATGGTCACTGTCAGCTCACAAGGCACATACTGAATGTACTAACTAGCAAATGTACAGAGAAAGGGACGTTCAACTGGGGGGGGGGAAAGAAGAAAAAAAAAAGGTCGCACCAGAACAATTATTTGCACTCGCACAAATGCTCCCAATTATATTTCGAGGTCGCACAGATTAAATTTCGGGAGCATATGCGACCAAAACGGTCGCAATTTCGAGCCCTGCTAGGGATGTCCTAAAAACATTACTAGTACGTTATTAAAGTCCTAGGATGGTCACTGTTTGGTTACAATATGACATTTAATTTGAATTTTTCGCAACGTCCCTATTCGGCTATGATTTGAGGTTGTGCTCATAACATTCATGGGACATTCAGGGACGTTCCTGCGACGGCTGTTACTGGTTACAATATAAAGTCATGTAATGAATGTCTGGGGGACCTTACTAGAATATCCCGGGAACGTTCTCTGTGACGTCCACGGAACGTTTAGAAAACCCTACAAAAAGACGTCAAGGCGACGTCCTGATGACATTTCGAGACGTTCAGGGGACGTCCCGGGGACCTAATTTTGTTCGCTGGGAAGTAGCTGTTCAAAACTGATGAAGGAGGCTAACTTTCTCGCCTGTTTTACGGTTCGAGGAAGAAAATAGCTAACGTTGTATATCATATATCTGATACGTTTGCTTGCTAGCTAATGCGTTAGCTTACCGGTCCACGTCACTTCTCAAGCATTGCAATTCCTTACAATGACCAAATGCAAAACCAATGTTGACGCTCGTCTCACTCCGGTTCTTGTCATTAAGGACTTGGGACCGGTACCAGGGTTTCTTGGGTCTAACGTTACGTTACTGCTGGTTGAGGGCTTCGGTGGTGCTGTCGGTCAAGCTAACTGGCAACCAACTGAGACTCCTGATAGAGAGATGGGTGTGGTACCAACATTGTAATACTACTGGCTCAGGAGCTTTGTTAGAGGCGGGAACCAAACTCTGACATCTTAGAGATAAACACCACACCACATGTCCCGTAAAAAAAAAAATTGTAATGATAAATTCATAATGTAATTTTTTTATGGAAAAGCAATAGGCCTACCTTTCAGCAAGCTCTGTGGATGTGTTTTTATTTATTTATTATTATTTAAATGTTGTAGCCTATCTATAGCATTTAAGATTGAAACCTTCTCTCAAAGAGCTTAATTCACTGAGCGCAACCAGTGTAATAATGTTAGCCTATCTTGTTCATTTCGTTGTGTGGCTTTAAATTGGTGGGTTCATATCTACAGTCTAAGGGCTACACAGTGTAGGCTACACAGATTTTCATGAACGAAACATCTTACACATCCTGAGACGATTACAACGAATGAGAGAACCTGTCATTCATCCGTTTCAGAATGACATATGGCGTAGACTAATGTCAAGTCTGGTGTGATCCGCCGCACGCAAACGTGTGAAAACATAAGCAAACCGCATGATCGCCCATTTCACATGCCTGAAGGGGTCCAACCGAAGCTAATAACCCAATTAGTAGGGTCACGAGCATACAGATCCCTTAACCTGAAATCAGACATGTTAGTGCTGTGTGTAGCCTACTGGTGCCATCAATAAAAGGTGAGAATCTCCAATTCATTATTCAGTAAACTCGGATGCACAAACAAATATTTATATCCCAGGAATTACTTTTATTCGAATGCAAGTTCCTCTCCCAAATATTAGCCTACCTGGGAATTGTTCTGATGCAGTTTTTAATTACGTCGTTCGACTTATTTTCAGACGCTCGGTTGGAGGATAAATGCTTTGCAGGAGACAAACCATGTGCCATCAGGGCTGGACTGGGACCAAAAATCGGCCCTGGCATTTTTGGCCCAGACCGGCACACCACAATCGGTCAGACACCACCCACCAGTACACCATCCTTGCAGTCCCCTTAAATATGCGTACCTACTGTACTATTCCCCCAAACCACTACAAAGCTGAGTAGTCAGTGCCATGGACTCAAAATACAAGCCTGTTTGCTCTAATGTTTACAAACAATACAAATGTAAACAAACCTTTTATGGCTTTTAAAGTACATCTAAAACTAATTTTTAGCTCTTACAAACTGATATTCCTTGTATCAAAAGCTCTGTCAGAGCTAAAAGATACTTTAAGATGTACAAAAAAAAAAAAAAAAAAAATGAAGGGCCATAAAAAAAAAAGTTACTCAGTGTACCTTTAACATGATTATACATTCAGGTCCAGAATTGTTGGAATTCCCTGACACAGATGTGCAAAAAGCTGTGCAATTTAAACAATACCATACTGGTAATGAGCAAATAGTTGTTTATTCAATTAATGCATGGAGCTGTTCCATCTTATTGCATTTGATACTAACTTTTCAGTTCATACAGATTTCAAGTATCCAAATATTGATGATGAATATTGCATAAGGTTTACACAGTTAATAGATCACCTTTTTGTTTTATATTAGCTAATGTTCAGAGAGGAGTAATAGATCTTTGTATGTGATAGGGCAATCAATGGTGTGCTTGTTTGTTTGGGGAGTTTGACCTACCGTTCATGCGCCTACCACGTGAAGGTGCATGCTCAATGCACAGCAGCACCAAACAATTTGAACTTACTGTAGGTGGAGAGCTACCCCACAGATAGTAACAACAGTAATCCATACCATATACGTACGTATATCGTAATAGTTACCGCCATAACTGGCTGAAAATAAACATATAGGACAACTTTGTTGCCTGTTGTTGGAAATGTTTTTTTTCCCTGTAGGCTAATACATAAGCAGGCATACATTTTAGCACAGTAGAGCTACAGGTGTTGTACATTATACAACCTTTTCGCGCATGTTTATCAAGGGAACCCTTAGCCTAATAATTTTAATAAGATTATGATGATACGATATGGACCTAGGTCACTCACAGCAACATGGGCTTAGCCAACGCGATGCTGACAAAATAACGTTAGCTAGTTAACGTTAGAATAGTCAGCCGAAGTTGCGACTGCATTAGGGAACTATGCTAGCTACAAAAACAATGCCAATAGCAATAGCTTATGCTGCGCTATTTGACATTGACTGACTGAGTGGCCACCAGCAGTAGGTGACGGTCTCACTTTATGATAGCGTTACGATTATGTTATCTTATCTTATTATCATCGACATTAATTGAATTAATCATCATCATCGTCATCATGGCATGGCACACACACTACGTCCCTGCGAGTCCGTTAATCATGAAGCTACCATGCTTACCGCTTCAACTACACTCTCCTCCTGCTCACTCTGTCCCTCGGCCCTGTCATGCTCACTCTGTCCCTCCTCGGCTCCCCTGTCACACGCCTGCTCCTCTGCCTGGCAGTGACCATAGCCAGCCACCTTTCCTCCAAGTTCCACCTGTTGCCGCACATTGTCGGGTACTGTAGATGTTGAAGCTACTGCAGCCCCTGCAGCAAACATGTCTGTTATTTTTGCACATTTGGCGACATCCGCCTCTAGATATTATTTTTTTTGGCCAGCAACTTCTCCGCACCCTCCTTACGCTTTTGTTTATCCATTTTAACGCCCTCATCCATCCACAGATTTTTGGCTCTGAGCCACCAGCCACGGCATCTGACACGAAAAACAGAGGAGGAGGGGTGGGGCCTAGCCCAG
Source organism: Synaphobranchus kaupii (assembly GCA_029718625.1). Taxonomy (NCBI): domain Eukaryota; kingdom Metazoa; phylum Chordata; class Actinopteri; order Anguilliformes; family Synaphobranchidae; genus Synaphobranchus; species Synaphobranchus kaupii. The sequence goes on from CM056383.1 coordinate 15,574,691, forward strand.
TTATTGGGCCAGCCCAGTGTCAGTATAGAAAATTAACCAATGGGCCGCTGTCCCTGCTTTATGGGCCGGTCGTTGGCCAAAAAAATGTTTTTTATTTTTTTATTTACATTTAATTATATTGGCCCCAAGGTGCGTCGGCCCACCGGGAAAATGCCCGGTATGCCAGATTACCAGTCCAGCGCTGTGTGCCATGGAGCAGTGGGCCAAAATGCTGGCTTTCACCCTCCAGTTCCTGGTCGCTCAGAGTAAGCGGGAGGCGGAACCGGTTCCGTCCCGCCCTCGCCCCGAAGCGATACACAGTAAGAGATACGTGCGATGTGAAAAGCAGCCAATTGTTAGAGGGCCCGTCTTTAACAATAGCTTTCACCTCCCTAGTCAGGCCTCGCGTATACGGGTATTAGTGAGGTCAGATCCCATTAGCCTCAAGTGATGAGCTCGCGTTCTCACAAAGGCAGCTGAGTGGACCGGCCACACGAGAGGAGGGAAAGAAGCGATTTAATTAGCCCTTTCAGCACATGCCACAAATAAAAAATGGCATGTGACACTAGCACCGTGTTGAGCTGGCTAGTTTTACTGCCATCAAAGTCAATGTGCAAGATACAAACAAGTATCACTGTAATGTAACATAGCATATACCTCTAGAAGGCATTTACATTTTATTCAGTGCGTTTCGTACCATATTTCAACCCTTCAGCTGGCACACAAAGAAAACAGTCAGAATCATTATGCCACTTGGGTGAACAGAGATAAAGGGTTAAATAACTGATAATTTATTGAAACAAATATGCCACAGTGCATTTAAAGATGGTTCAATATCAGGGCAACGATTCTGGGAATGTCTTTTCTCTACGAGAAGTCGTAGTTCACGAAGAGTGTGACAGGAAACTTGTCTAAATTACCAGCATTAAAATCGGACTGTCAGGCCTGCTGGTGATTGATTGTGGCCCATCTGGTCTGGGTGTTAAAACAGGAGGGTCAATAATGCGTCCCCTGGGACAGTCACTGATACAGCTGAGAATTTCTAACAAAACCCAAACAGCCGCTCCGCTCTCTGGTACATTTGGTGTGGAGGTGTGGTTTTCACTTTCTCTCACTCTGCATCCTCACAAACCCGCCCGAATGGGAGGAAGCACAGCAATGCAGGATGGGTGAGGAACTGTACGTGATGAAATTCTGCCCCAGTTCATTCGCACACTGAATGAACGCCGAGTGGGGAAGCAGTTCCTGTACCTTTCAAATGCACCGCAACGAGGTCAATGTTGCCGCTGAAAAGGTCACTGCCGTCCGAGGTCAAACCTGAACCCGGAGAGGCCCTGGGAGACCATTATTTTTGGTGTTACAGCATGAAGAACAGTGTCAGTTTTCCACCTCCGGACGCGCTGGCGACTGTAGTTAATCGCAAACACCCTCCCAGCTCCACCCTCCCCTCCCCTCCCCTGTATCACTGGCTACCAAAAATAGTTGACCAGTGGCATTTCTTTCAGGTGATTTGTTTTATTATGTTTCATTGAAAGCTGCCACAGAATCATCACATTGAAACACGTGTGCAGAATATCCCTCAATGTCACAGAATAAGAATATCAGTGTTTCCTCACTCTCTCCACTTCAAGCATTACTAAGCATCACATGTATCCTGGATTGAACCTCTACCCTGAACCTCTACCTACATATACCCTGAACTCGGGGGTCTCTATAAGGTCACAGATGCATTGTGGGTAACGTTGATAAGGCAACATTGCTCGGTGGTAGTTTTCAAGCCTTGGTATCATAAGACTAGCTTTTAATTCTTACTGAATTAGGATCTCTCTACCATAGGCATTTTCAAGGGGAGAAATGTAAGTGTGAACACATAACATAGTCTGTGTTTAAATTAACATGAATACAATAACTGAATATAAGGCAAACTCAAGTAACCTTAAGGAGACCGATTTGTGCAATGAGTTTGTTCAACTCTTCATAGAAAGGGTGCAATTAGGGTGTGAAAATCAACATGTTTTTTTTTTTTAATATTCAAATTCTACCAAAAGCAGAGAAAGGAAACAAGGAGGTTACAAAAACAGTACTTGTCTGTATTTCGGATACTGTGACGCTTTTATAAAGGGTCGGCTTTCACCCCCCCCGACCCCCCCACCCAGACCCTTTCCCAACCGCCACGCCGCCCCGCCCCCCCCCCCCCCCCCCCCCCCCAAAAAAAAACCCTCCCTCAGTTTCCTTGCAGCTTCTTCATGATAAGGCTATTTGGAGGTGCGCTGGTGAAAAGCGTCCCCACAAACACATGCGTGCCCCAAAGTGCATGCTGGATGACTTTGCAGCAGCCCAGGTCCTCGATACGGAAGCCCAGATGCCGGTACCGCTCGTCCGTTTCAAACAGTGTGTTATTAGTGTAGGAGCCAAAGAACTGGAGAGGGACACAAGCAGGGGGAAAGCCATACACATATTAGATAAGTTAATGACAAATTATTTGCTATTTGAATATTCCTTCCTCAGCGGCATCTGAGAGTTTTTGGACTACCAACAGGTGCAAAAATCATATTTTAATTTGTGTGCATTGGAGTTCCATTACTGTGTACACACGCAATGATGTGCTACCAGTGGCTACCTACCGCCAATCCAGAGCCGGGGTCTATAAAATCGGCCCAGAATCCATCTGACCGGAGGGCGTAGCAGATCTCCTTTGCGCCAGCAACAAACTGGAGAGAGAGGACCAAGGTTAGAGGCGTTAGCTTTTACATATACACCACATTCAGCTGCGTCACACTGCGTTCTTTGCAATGTACGAGAAACATAAGTCCGTTCGCCTGATTTATACGAGCACTAGTGCCAAACCTGGCAAACAACATTCCCAGACCAGCGAGTGTAAACATAAGTCAGCAACATTCATACTACATTATCGCATACGTTTCTAAACTGAAGGAGAATGCAGTAAACTAAAGGGGCCACTATTTCAGTGCAGCCAGATGCAACGTCTACTTAAAGTGCCCTTGGCTACTTTCTTGAGGGGTATCTGTTGAATTTAGATTAAGAGCTTAAACAATCTCTTTTAGAAACTAACCAAGCAGCACAAGTGAAATAAAAAAAAAAAAATCTAACAGCCACTGTCAGCCAATGAACACGCTTTTGAGAGAAACCAAGCGTTTTTAGTGTAGCTGAGTGTAAATGGGCCTGAGTCAGTACTAACTCCTAAACGTGTAACACACTGCTACTCTGTTACACACTGGTCCCGTTTCGTCCTTTATTGAAAGTGTTTTATTTGTTGGTTTGGAAATAGAAGTACAGCCAACCTGAACAGACCGGGAACAATTCTTAAAACCTGCAGCAAAATTATTGGCCAGAAACTAACCAGCCTGACTGCACTATACAAAAGTAGGGGACTTAAGCAGATACTATTTTAAATGATTCAACGCACCCCAGAGTTTCAACAGAGTTTCATCTCCTACCCTCAGGCAGACTCCTGTCTGTTCCCCTCAGCAAAACAAATAAGTACAGGCGGTCATTCATTCCTGCCACCATATCCTTTTAAATAGTAAATAACCTTTTCAGTCTATTTTTTTAAATGCAATGCAATGTCATGTGATGCCTTGGCTCTTTGTATTGTACTGTGCCATTGTCTGTATTATTGACTTTATTTGGCTGCAAAAACTATTTCCCCATGAGGTATAATAAAGTTTTCTACTACTACACTTGGGCCATACTGTCACCAAGTGGGGGGGGGGGGGGGCGGGGCACAGCAACAGTTGCTCGCATGGAGACGGGCTGGCGGGTGACAGAGGGAAGGAGGGGGTGCAGCGGCCCTGCAGTGAAGCACGTTAACAAGCTTAGCGCACAGCTACTCCGCGGTACAGCGGCAATGTTAACCAGACGGTGAGTAATCAAGGCGGCTACGGGCACGCGATCCACTACGGAGAGCCGTTGCGTTCGCATGCAGCCGCCGGCCCTCTGGATGCACAACTTCCTTTGTCTTTGTGGGAAACAAACCACCTCCAACACATTTAAAGTGTAACTCCCAGGACTCCACAACACCCTTTTGGCACGAACCCTACAGCCATGGGAACAAAGCCGCGCTGACTGATGGTCAGATTTTCACCCGCTACCACACGGACGCGAATACTTTAATGGCACGCTCCTCCCCAGGACTGTAAATAAGACGTCGCCCTGAGATATCCAGCGATAACCGATTTTCCACTCCGCACCTACAAAAACAAATGTGAGTGGGCCGGGACCAGGATGTTTCTCCCACTGACAGCTCGTATGTCTGCTTCCTTTACAATGTCGCCTCCTCTGTACAAATAAACACACATAACTGTCTGGAACACACATAACTGTTCTGAGCTTATGCCGCGTAGGGCAGTAAAAGACTTCATAGCAGAATATATTGCGTTAAACTATCTTAACAAGGCAAGTCTATAAAATTGTGTACAAAAGGGACATCAAACGATCTGTAGATAAGTTTCAGTTTGAAGTTACAAGAAATTTTTAAATGTGTTCAGGACTTAAAACAAATGCACGAATACTGATGAGCAACAGTGTCATCCATGTAATAATTTTTCAGTTCTGCATGTCTCCGCTCCATTAAAAAATTTGTTTATGTACAGTAAGACCCCGAAGACTAAAATGATTGTTCTTGCGATAAAAGTGATATATTTGCATTTTATAACGTCAATGGCCTGCTTGTCTGGTGACTCTTACACATGGTTAAAGGAATCCTTTCAGCAAACTATCTTGATTTATGGTAATATTACCGTTTTACCACAATACCTGTATTTAACATTAACAAACACGTCTGATGCGCGCATAGTTTAACAGCCGTGTCCTGGCTTGTACACTGTATACTGATACAAATATGTGCCCATCAAGTAATGGTAGCTGGCTAGGCAGCAAGCTTTCTACTGAAGCTTTCATTGCCTTTGGCCATTTCTGTCAAAGATGCCTACTGATAACAGGGTTCTTATGATTCCAGAGAGAGATGCTACTTGTTTTTTTTAGCATTATTACGGAGTGAAAATCAGTAGTTTTAAGGTCAGCGTCTGCAGCACATTTACATTACATTACATTACAGACATTCAGCAGACACTCTTATCCAAAGCGACTTACACAACTTTTTTTACATATCCATTTATATAGCTGGATATATACTGAAGTGATTCAGGTTAATACCTTGGTCAAGGGTACAACGGCAGTCTACCTGGGAATCGAACCTGCAACCTTTAGGTTACAAGACCAGTTCCTTAACCATTATACAGGTGAAATAAACTTGAAATAGGAAGAGCATTGTGTGGCTTCACCACACATTCATTGGGGGGGGCTGAAAAAGAATTCCTCTCGGCCAATGGAAATGTAGCGTGATTGATGCAGAGCTGGGCATTAACTCACCCTATCCAGTAGCTGCTCCCTCTCCTTGTCCACTTCTTCGCACCATGCCGTCATGTCGTTTTTGGTTTTTTGGGTCACTGTGACGACAGTCATGCCATTGGATGGAGCCTCTGGGAACATTGACTCAAACTCTGAAGAAAGAAGGTGCCATTTATATCATATGCGGTAAACACAGCGATTCAATACATTCCTATACTCATAATCCGCTACTAGATTTATCTTAATTATTGGTGCACTAATTCAAAGATATGACATATCTGCAGCAACTTCTTGCTATAAATCCAAGTCAGCAAATACTCTACTTGACTGTTGCTAGGCTAGACATCAGACAATAATTTAAACGGCATTATTTAGCAAGCACAGTACTGCCCTCTGGTGGATCTTAACGACTGCCCATTCAAGAAACTGCATTTCATTCCAAGATAAATAATGCATTGAATAATTACCATGTGTGGACTTTTTTTTCCCCTTTTTGGATGGATTATGAATGGACCTTTTTTATTATTAAACAAAAATATTAGGAGGAAATACTGCCTCAAACAAAACACATGGCATATAAATATGCACGAGTCACAACAACAAACAAAAAAGTTTTGTTGCGAAAACAAGCCACTAAAATCTGAAATGAATGTACACTCACAGAAATGCCTTTCCTAAAACAAAACAGACCAAAATAAAACCTTACCTTTGAACAACTAATTTAAACTAGTTACAGTGCTACACTACTTAGAGCAAGTTGGGTAAGTAACAGTCACAATGTACTATTCAGCCAAAACCCCAATGCAATTAGACTGAATGTAGGTCTAATAGTCCGTTCTTTATCAACTGAGTGATTTCTTTATTTCCCTGCGATGGGCACTGATGCTAATTCTAATCACCAGGAGACCTGAATGTACTGCAGGATGCTAATGCTAATCAACAGGAGACCTGACTGTACTGCAGGATGCTAATGCTAATCAACAGGAGACCTGACTGTACTGCAGGATGTTAATGCTAATCAACAGGAGGCCTGACTGTACTGCAGGATGCTAATGCTAATCAACAGGAAACCTGACTGTACTGCAGGATGCTAATGCTAATCAACAGGAGGCCTGACTGTACTGCAGGATGCTAATGCTAATCAACAGGAGGCCTGACTGTACTGCAGGATGCTAATGCTAATCAACAGGAGACCTGACTGTACTGCAGGATGCTAATGTTAATCAACAGGAGACTTGACTGTACTGCAGGATGTTAATGCTAATCAACAGGAGGCCTGACTGTACTGCAGGATGCTAATGCTAATCAACAGGAAACCTGACTGTACTGCAAGATGCTAATGCTAATCAACAGGAGGCCTGGCTGCACTGCAGGATGCTAATTCTAATCAACAGGAAGCCTGACTGTACTGCAGGATGCTAATGCCAATCACCAGGAAACCTGACTGTACTGCAGGATGCTAATGCTAATCAACAGGAGACCTGACTGTACTGCAGGATGCTAATGCTAATCAACAGGAGACCTGACTGTACTGCAGGATGCTAATGCTAATCAACAGGAGGCCTGACTGCACTGCAGGATGCTAATGCTAATCAACAGGAGGCCTGACTGTACTGCAGGATGCTAATGCTAATCAACAGGAGGCCTGACTGTACTGCAGGATGCTAATGCTAATCAACAGGAGGCCTGACTGTACTGCAGGATGCTAATGCTAATCAACAGGAAACCTGACTGTACTGCAAGATGCTAATGCTAATCAACAGGAGGCCTGGCTGCACTGCAGGATGCCAATGCTAATCAACAGGAGACCTGACTGTACTGCAGGATGCTAATGCCAATCACCAGGAAACCTGACTGTACTGCAGGATGCTAATGCTAATCAACAGGAGACCTGACTGTACTGCAGGATGCTAATGCTAATTAACAGGAGACCTGACTGTACTGCAGGATGCTAATGCTAATCAACAGGAGGCCTGACTGCACTGCAGGATGCTAATGCTAATCAACAGGAGACCTGACTGTACTGCAGGATGCTAATGCTAATCAACAGGCGACCTGACTGTACTGCAGGATGCTAATGCTAATTAACAGGAGGCCTGACTGTACTGCAGGATGCTAATGCTAATCACCAGGAGACCTGACAGTACTGCAGGATGCTAATGCTAATCAACAGGAGACCTGACTGTACTGCTGAAGAAAATGAGTACCTTTCTTTAGCAGCTCTGGGCAAGACTGTACAGCACATTCCACATTAGAGGTGTCAAAGTACTGTTCTACTTTGTTGACTTTAAGAGTTACAGGAGGGGCTTCTTTCCCCTGAGGAAAAACAGATACGCAATTAATCATCACACGTAGAAGATGACTACGGACATCCACATATTAAATTCTCCTTTCTGCCTGGAACACAGAAAACTGCCCCAAGCACTGTATATATTACAATACATTCATTACATTTACGCATTTACCAAATTCTCTTCTCCAGAGAAATGTACACAGATTATTTATTTATTTGTTTATTTATTTAAAATCCATTTATACAGCTGGATATTTACTGATGCAATTCAGGTGAAGTACTTTTCTCAAGGGTACAATGACAATGGCCTACATGGTGATCAAACCTACAACTTTGGAATTGCAAGCCTTCCCTTACCATTATGCTACACTTCTATGTGCACATACCCAGAGGAATTCTAGGTCTGCGGTTTCCCACCTGGGCATTTGATAAAACTAAGTAAATTGATACATAAACTACAAACCCCAATTCCAAACTAGAAATAACTGCCTTGCGGTTGTATGCCTCCACCAACAAGTGGCAGTTTACATCCATGTCTGTCCAGACTCATAAAATATACAGATCCTTTCCAAAAAATTAGAATATCATGGAAAAGTTTTCTTTCCATAATTCCATTCAAAAAGTGAAACTTTCACAGATTATAGATTCATTACACACAAAGTGAAATATTTCTAGCCTTTATTTGTTTCATTTTTCATAATTTTGGCTTACAGCTCCAGAAAACCCTCAAAACAGTATTTCAAGAAATTAGAATAGTGTGTCGAAAATCAGCATTTACTTCAGTCATTTCAGAGAATGAATGTTCTAGACTGAGTGTCACACTATCATCTAATTTACTCAAAACACCTGCAAAGTTTATCTCAGTTTGGTTCAGTATGGGGAAGACTGCAGACTTGACAATTGGCCAGAAGACCATCATTGACACCCTCAAGAAGATGGGTAAGCCACAAAAGGTCATCGCTAAGGAGGCTGACAGAGTGCAGTGTCCAAGCATATCAATAGAAAGTTTAGTGGAAGGGAAAAATGTGGCAGGAGAAGGTGCACAAGCAAAAGAGATGACCATAGGCTTCAGCGGATTGTCAAGCAAAGACGATTCCAAAATTTGGCGGAGATGCAGAGGGAGTGGACTGAGTCAGTGCTTCAAAAACCACCACGTACAGACATATCCGGGACATGGGCTACAACTGTCGGATTCCTCGAGTCAAGCCACTCCACTCATTCTCTGAAATAACTGAAGTAAATGCTGATTTTCGACACACTATTCTAATTTCTTGAAATACTGTTTTGGGGGTTTTCTGGAGCTGTAAGCCAAAATTATGAAAAATGAAACAAATAAAGGCTAGAAATATTTCACTTTGTGTGTAATGAATCTATAATCTATGAAAGTTTCACTTTTTGAATGGAATTATGGAAAAAAAAAAACTTTTCCATGATATTCAAATTTTTTGGAAAGGATCTGTATGTAGTGAAGACTTTGAAGGAACTTAATTTAAAAGGTATGAAGTGTATTTATTGGTGAAATATCACTATATTAACATGTATGATTCCAGTGAATAATTTATCATTGCAAGGACAGTCTTTATTTATTTAACATATTATTAGATTGTTTTCTCAGCTACAGTGGTAAGCAAAACATTATGATGGCACAGTGAAGTTGACCTTTTGGATATAAAATGTCATCACTTCATCATTTTATCCAATTAGACATTTGTGTGAAATTTTGTTATAATTAGCGTAGGAATTCTTGAGTTATGGCCAAAAAAAGTATTTTGTGAGGTCACAGTGACCTTGACCTTTGACCACCAAAATCTAATCAGTTCATCCTTGAGTCCAAGTAGATGTTTAGGCCAAATGTGAAGAAATTCCCTCAAGGTGTTCCTGAGATATGGCGTTCACAATAATCGTACGGACAGACAACCCCTATTAGACATTTGTGTGAAATTTTGTCATAATTAGCGTAGGAATTTGTGAGTTATGGCCAAAAACGTCATTTGTGAGGTCAGTGACCTTGACCGTTGACCATCAAAATCTAATCAGTTCATCTTTGAGTCCAAGTAGACATTTGTGTGAAATGTTGTCATAATTAGCGTAAGAAGTCTTGAGTTATGGACAAAAATGTATTTTGTGAGGTCACAGTGACCTCGACCTTTGACCAAAATCTAATCAGTTCATCCTTGAGTACAAGTGGATGTTTAGGCCAAATGTGAAAAAATTCCCTCAAGGCGTTCCTGAGATATCGCGTTCACGAGAATGAGACGGACAGACGTACGTACATATGGACTGACTGACGGACGGACGGACAACCCTAAAACATTATGTCTCCGGCCACGGCTATCACCGGCGCGGAGGCATAACAAGTTGGGACAGTATGTAAAATGCACATCAAAACATAAAACAGTGATTTGTAAATTCTCTTTTACATATATTTAATTGAAAACAGTACAAAGAAAATATATTTAATGTTGTTTAAATAATTCCGAATTCCGAATTTGATGCCTGCAAGTTGGGACGGGGGCAAAAAGGAATTGGGGTTTGGACTTCCAGTGACAACGCAGGCAGTTTCACAGTAGAAAAAACTGGCTAAGCCTTTTCTCATGAAGACCTGGTTTGGGTCTCCTGTTTGAATAAGAACCATTATTATTTTTTTATTTTTAACTTTACCTGAAACTCGTTGATGAACTGCGCCATCACAAACTCGTGCCTCTCACTGCTGGATGGGGCAGACAGCACGTCCGGAACCGTCCTGTGAACCGGGACTTTCTTCTGCTCCGCGGTACCCTGTAGGTGGCAGTCGAAGCCCACGTTGCCTGGCAACTGAAAACGCTGGTCCTGAGGGCCAAATGGGCCCATATTCTCATCTGGCCACACGGTTCTGGGCCCTGTGTATCAGAACAAGAAATGTCATCACTGATTACTTCTGCCACTTATGGCTTTAAATGACAATTGTTATGCTATTGCACAAGTCTTTGAAATTATAGCATTTGTCTGCTCTGATGCAAAAATGAATTTTTTTCTTATCAAATTCAAAAAGCCAGACTCAGCTTCAGGGTTCCAGTAAGTTTTAGTTTCCATGTGCATAAAAGTAGAACAATGCTAAATGTCCAATAGTTTTTCTTAGTAGAATGTATTACCCATTCCAACAAGTACACAAGGAACTAGGCGATATGAACTAACAAGCCTAACGCATTGGAAACGGTCCAATAAATAAACATTGCCTTTCATGACCTTGACATTTTGTGCACAAATTAATCTGGACATTCAAAAGCCAGTAACAATACAAGTTAACACAATAAAATAATTTATTTTGGGACACAATGTACTTTTGGGTTCGTGACAGTTTAAAAACAACTCACTCTACCCCAATGCTTTTGTAGGTCACATTCACTTAGTATCATTATAATAGGCCACAAGAGACTCCACATCAGTTTGTAACTTTATTATTTTTGTTTCATAAACATATTAAATAAAAAAGTAGGAACCAAAATAGCTTATAAACTTAGGAGTTCTGGAGACAAGATGTCAAATGCTCGCCAATAAGAACAAACCAGAAAACATATTAAGTGTGCACTGCAGACCTCATTTGTGAAATACAGACCTGTACCCATATCGAAGGGTGCCGACGGCAGGTGGGGTTCATCGGAGCCAGAGGACCCTGCGGCGGAGAAGGACCTGGCCCCCGCGATCCTGCTCACAAGAACGTGGAGCCCTGACAGGTACGACACCAGCCTGCCTCTGCCACAGAGCACCTGGAGCAACATAATAACGCAGTGTTATAATGCGACGTTAGTGCAAGCATACAGTGAAATCATGAGGGAGATTACACTGGAAACTAACGGTACCATTCTCTACAGTTGTACTTACACTGGCCATCCTGGCGGGCCTTTCCTGCTCTCCACCTGAAAGGGAAACCGTTTCCAGTCCTTCATAAGTAACGTTAGTGTACTCAAAGTGAACAGCCAACTTATCTCAAGAATTGTTTCTTTACATGTGAATCTACATACCAGGCAAGCCAACATATGACACAGACGTTAGTTAACGTTAACAAATCGCATTATTACCATCTCGTAGCTAGCGATAGCATATCTAGCTTGCGAGGAAACTACCACCAGGCACCAGCTAAGACCTTTAGATAAGACGCTTACTCTTCGATAACGCTATTACTGTCAGCTAAGTTAGTAACGTTAACACGGAGTTTCCATATGAGAAGCACTCAGCCCTAGCATAACAGCAGCTATTGATAGCCAGATAGGAGTGATGGTAGACACAAATTAGTTAAATTAAAATTTCGATGCCTTGATGTCTGATCTATGGCTCTGCACTGGGCGATGTCACTTGCTGAATGATTAGCAATCTTATTGATAAAATAACTGTACCAGAGATGTCATGTCAAGCCTAACTACACAGCCTAGCCTATTAGTGAAGTTGTTGTCAATTATTATATTTGGTGCTTGTGTAAGCAGAGCTGATGTAACGTAATGCTTGCTAACCTAACGTGCTTTGTTTTGAAACACAGCTAACTGGCTAACAATGATCTGAATCGTATTTCTTTTTCCGTTCAGTATCTTCATTTACAAACAATAAGGGAAGTATCGCAAAAATAATAAAGTGATTAACGCTGATGTGGCAAATAAATACTTTATTCTTACCTGAGTTCCTTATTTTGTCCTAGCTAAATAACCTGTTACCTACACTTCTCCTTCGGCACGTCCACCATGAGCTGCTGCGTTACGTAATAATGGTGCGCGATGAGGGACAAAATGTGCTGAACGTATTACGCAAGAACGCGTGAAGCGAAATGGGAAACGTTACCCCAAAATATGTGGCCCGCTCCCGAAAAATAATAATCTGATAACTATTTTTCCCTATATACAGGTGCAGCTCAAAAAAATTAGAATATCGTGAAAAAGTTCAATATTTTTTGTCACTCATTTCAGAAAGTGAAACTCATATATTATATAGATTCATTACACAGAGTGAAATATTTCAAGCCTTTATTTCTTGTAATTTTGATGATTATGGCTTACAGCTAATGAAAAACCAAAATTCAGTGTCTCAGAAAATTAGAATATTGTGAAAAAGTTCAATATTGGAAACTCATCACCACTCAAATCAGCTAATTAACTCAAAACACCTGCAAAGGTTTCCTGAGCCTTTAAATGGTCTCTCAGTCTGGTTCAGTAGGCTACACAATCATTGGGAAGACTGCTGACTTGACAGATGTCCAGAAGACAGTCATTGACACCCTCCACAAGGAGGGTAAGCCACCAAAGGGCATTGCAAAAGAAGCTGGTTGTTCACAGAGTGCTGTATCCAAGCATATTCATAGAAAGTTGAGTGGAAGGGAAAAGTGTGGTAGGAAAAGGTGCACAAGCAACAGGGATAACCGCAGCCTTGAGAGGATTGTCAAGCAAAATCCATTCAAGAATTTGGGTGAGCTTCACAAGGAGTGGACTGAGGCTGGAGTCAGTGCATCAAGAGCCACCACGCACAGACGAATCCAGGACATGGGCTACAAATGTCGCATTCCTCGTGTCAAGCCACTCCTGAACCAGAGACAACGTCAGAAGCGTCTTACCTGGGCTAAGGAGAAAAAGAACTGGGCTGTTGCTCAGTGGTCCAAAGTCCTCTTTTCAGATGAAAGTAAATTTTGCATTTCATTTGGAAATCAAGGTCCCAGAGTCTGGAGGAAGAGTGGAGAGGCACAGAATCCACGTTGCTTGAAGTCCAGTGTGAAGTTTCCACAGTCAGTGATGATTTGGGGTGCCATGTCATCTGCTGGTGTTGGCCCACTGTGTTTTCTGAAGTCCACAGTCAACGCAGCCATCTACCAGGACATTTTAGAGCACTTCATGCTCCCTTCTGCTGACAAGCTTTATGGAGATGCTGATTTCATTTTCCAGCAGGACTTGGCACCTGCCCACACTGCCAAAAGTACCAAAAGCTGGTTCAATGACCATGGTATTACTGTGCTTGATTGGCCAGCAAACTCGCCTGACCTGAACCCCATAGAGAATCTGTGGGGTATTGTCAAGAGGAAGATGAGACACCAGACCCAACAATGCAGACGACCTGAAGGCCGCTATCAAAGCAACCTGGGCTTCCATTACACCTCAGCAGTGCCACAGGCTGATCGCCTCCATGCCACGCCGCATTGATGCAGTAATTCATGCAAAAGGAGCCCCAACCAAGTATTGAGTGCATAGAAATGAACATACTTTTCAGAAGGCTGACATTTCTGTTTAAAATATCCTTTTTTATTGATCTTATGTAATATTCTAATTTTCTGAGACACTGAATTTTGGGTTTTCATTAGCTGTAAGCCATAATCATCAAAATTACAAGAAATAAAGGCTTGAAATATTTCACTCTGTGTAATGAATCTATATAATAGATGAGTTTCACTTTCTGAAATGTGACAAAAAATATTGAACTTTTTCACGATATTCTATTTTTTTGAGTTGCACCTGTATACAGTTGCACTCAAAATTATTCAACCCCCTTTACTTTTTGCACACTTTATTGTGTTGTAGATTTAATTTTAAATGGATAAAATTGCCATTTTTACCCATCAATCTACACTCAATAACCCATAATGACAAAATGACAAAGTGAAAACATGTTTTTAGAAATCTTTGCAAATATATAAAAAATCAAAAACTGAAATCTCTCATGTGCATAAGTATTCATACCCTTTGCTTTAATGTATTTTTAAAGTATCATATTTCATATTTGGTCGCATATCCTTTGCATGCTGTTACTTCCTGAAGTCTGTGACCCATCAACATCAAAAGACTCTCGATATCTTATTTTCAGGTACTGTTACAAGCGATACTATAACCTCTCTGCATTTGAATGGATCTCTATGGGAATTGGGGGGTGAGACTGGATTCAGCTGTAAATTACACTGGTACAGTATGGAACACATGACTGGCGAAATGGCTGTAAGTTATCAAGGGTCTGAGCTATTGAACGAGCCCAAAACCATCACTCTGTTGCCATATATGGAGAAGATGTGGATGGATCACTGCAAGGGTTATTTCTCCTGATTCATTTTCCTATAGGGGAAAAAAGTCAGGAGAAGAAACCCATAAAGTGATCCATCCACATCTACTCCATATCTGGCCGTAGAGTGATGGTTTGGGGCTCGTTTGATACCTTAGACCAGGGATGTCAAACTCATTCCATCGAGGGCCGAGTGTATGCAGGTTTTTGTTCCAACTGTGCCCTACACCAGCTGATTTCACTAATTAGCTCAGCTCTTCAACCAAGGAGGTGAACTAATTAGTGGAATCAGCTGGTGTAGAGCATGGTTAGAACAAAAACTTGCATACACTCGGCCCTCAATGGAACGAGTTTGACACCACTGCCTTAGACCCTTGACCTCATGCAAAGGATATGCGAACAAATATGAAATATGATACTTTAAAAATATATTAAAGCAAAGGGTATGAATACTTATGCACATAAAAGATTTCAGTTTTTGATTTTTAATACATTGCAAAAATTTCTAAAAACATGTTTTCACTTTGTCATTATGGGTTATTGAGTGTAGATTGATGGGCAAAAATGGAAATTTAATCCATTTAAGACTAAATCTTCAACACAATAAAGTGTGCAAAAAGTGAAGGGATTGAATAATTTTGAGTGCAACTGTATATATATATATACTGTATATACAGTCAAGCTGGAAAGTCTGAACACTCCTTTCACCTATCCACGTTTTATTACGTTACAGACATATTCTACAATAGATTGAGTTCATTTTTTGTCTCAGAATTCTACACAAAATAGCCCATAATGACAAAGTGAAAACAGGGTTTTAGACATTTGTGCTAATTTATTAAAAATCAAAATGTAAAATATCATATGTACACAAGTGTGCACACCCTTTGATATGACACCCAAAAGTGAGCTGAGGTGCATTTTGTTTCCACTGATGCTGCTTGAGATGTTTCTACAACTTAATTGGAGTCCACCTGTGATAAATTCAATTGATTGGACATGATTGGGGATTGCCAACACCTGCCTATATAAGGTCCCACAGTTGACAGTGCATGTCAAAGCAAACTCCAAGCCATGGGGTCAAAGGAATTATCTGCAGACCTCAGAAACAGGATTGTGTCAAGGCATAGATCTGGAGAAGGGTACAGAAAAATCTCTGCAGCTTTACAGGTCCCAAAGAGCACAGTGGCCACCATCATTCGTAAATGGAAGAAGTTTGGAACCACCAAGAATCTTCCTAGACCTGGCCGCCCGGCCAAACTGAGCAATCGGGGAAGACGGGCCTTGGCCAGGGAGGTGAGCAGGAACCCGAGGGTCACTCTGACAGAGCTCCAGCGTATCCTTGTGGAGATGGGAGAACCTTTCAGAAGATCAACCATCCAGGCAGCACTCCACCAATCAGGCCTTTATGGTAGAGTGGCCAGACGGAAGCCCCTCCTTAGTAAAAGGCACATCACAGCCCGCTTAGAGTTTGCCAAAAGGCACCTAGAGGACTCTCCAACCATGAGAATCAAGATTCTCTGGTCTGATGAAACCAAAATTGAACTTTTTGGCCTGAATACCAAGCGTCACGTCTGGAGGAAACCAGGCACCGCTCATCACCTGGCTAATACCATCCCTACAGTGAAGCATGGCGGTGGCAGCATCATGATGTGGGGATGTTTTTCAGCAGCGGGAACGGGGCGACTAGTCCTGATAGAGGGAAAGATGAATGCAGCTAAGTACACCGAGATCCTTGAAGAAAACCTGCTCCAGAGCGCTCTGGACCTCAGACTGGGGCGAAGGTTTACCTTCCAACATGACAACAACCCGAAGCACACAGCCAAGAGAACAAAGGAGTGGCTTCGGAGAAAGTCTGTGCATGTCCTTGAGTGGCCCAGCCAGAGCCCAGACCTGAATCCAATTGAACATCTGTGGAAAGAGCTGAAAATGGCTGTGTACCGACGCTCCCCATCCAACCTGACGGAGCTTGCAAGGATATGCCAAGAGGAATGGGCAAAAATGTCCAGAAACAAGTGTGCCAAGCTCGTAGCTTCTTTCCCAAGACGCCTCGAAGCTGTAATCGCTGCCAAAGGTGCAGCAACCAAGTATTAGGCTAAGGGTGTGTACAGATATGTAACCCCTAAATAACCTATTTTTGTCAGTAAAATAAAATTGCATATTTTCTAAAAACCTGTTTTCACTTCGTCATTATTGGCTATTGTGTGTAGATGTTTGAGGCAAAAAATGAACTCAATCTATTGTAGAATATGTCTGTAACGTAATAAAATGTGGATAGGTGAAAGGAGTGTTCAGACTTTCCGGCTTGACTGTATATATAAAGAAAACAGAAAACATTATATAAAGTGAGGTAATGGTGAGCACACCCAAGGACACTATTATACTGTGTGGAGAAAATAATGTTGTGTATGAATATTTGTTACAAAAAAGTCTTTGGCCAGCATGATCCTAACACATAGAGTAATCTAGTTTCCTACTCGAAGCAAATATAAATTCAACTGAAATATGAATTTCTCAGCACGCTGAACATATTCATTGTGTGTTGTCCTCTTTGATACTGTAGTACCGCACTCATCACCTATGAGGCTTGTTAGATTATTTTATTATTATTAAAATATTAAAGATTGCATTTGGGTATTATTTCCTGAATGTTTTATTCTTTAATACATATTATACACTTGATTCAACTTTCCATTCTGCATGTGTGTACGTTCTTTATCCACTAGATGTCATTATATTTCCGTTAATGACTAACGTTATTCTCTCTGCTGTGTGTGTGTGTGTGTGTGTGTGTGTGTGTGTGTGTGTGTGTGTGTGTGTGTGTGTGTGTGGTTGCATGAAAAAAAACATAATGCCCATGCACTGTCATCATTACATATGCAGTTTTAAAATGTCATTGTGGGAATAACATGTGTGCCGTAGCTGCAGTGGAATAGGGTCAGTCAATGACGACTCCTTTTAGACATTTTTATGAATGTGGAATATAACCAAGCAAAAACTCTTGAAAACTGGAAAACCATAATTTCATAATTTTAACATTCTGATAGCCTAGTTCTATATATGAAATACCAGGTACAGTTATACATCTGAAATTATTTGGGTAATGAACCGCTTTGAAATAATCCCACTCCAAACGTTCTATACGAAACAATACAGTAATATTGTGGAATGGTGCAGCGGCCGCTTTGCTCAAGAAGTGAAATACACTGCACTGCTTCAAATTTATGGCATGTTGTATTTGCAAGTGTTTCATTAGATTGCTGAAATTACTCCCCTTACATGCGACAGTTTTTTTTTTCTCCATGAATTGCATTTTGCTCTGATTACATTCGCTTTGGTAAAGTGGGCCCACACTTTTGAATGTCTTAACCTGTCTGCCATCAGTGCCACATGACTGGAGTGCACAGAACGTAAACAGACGTTGAACATAATCGCCTGACGTGTGCAACTCGTCATCATTAGAAGGAAAAAAAAAAACATGTCATCGTTAGGACCAGAGTAGAAACATATTTTACGGTAGGTTATTTAAAAATGCCTGCCAGCTGTTAGAATTAATTAAAGTGAATTACGTTCAAATATCGATAGCAGCACCGTTTGTCCAGGAGCTTATTGGTACTTTGTTCCTGACCAATCAGGAGCCAGTACCAGTTTAATACCGGTTCTCGGTACCCATCCCTAGTCTGCATGCAGTGCTTTGTGTGTATGAAAAGCACAGCATGCATAAAATGCATAATAATAATGAGAATAATAATAATTAGTAGTATTATTTTAAATATTTGTATTTGAATAGACATCTGTGTGGTCGTACAGAGCCTAGACTTTTTTTTTTCACAAAATTGTGTTCACAATTAACATTTGCAATTATTAAACATGTTAAAACAATTAGTAGTATTTAGTTCTTTGGCTTCATCTGACATGCAGTAGGCTACATTCACGGGTCAAACATACATTATTATAAAAGGTTATAAAAAACCATTTGGTGAATTAGCTTAATCTCACACTGAAAAAATGAGAAAAATCCAACCTTTAATTGAAGTAAATTTATTATGAAAAAATAAATCCCTCATCAAGAAATTATTATTTTTAACAAAACCATGTATGCCACAATTATTGGCACACCTGCATTTATATATACAATAAAGTAATCATTTTTAATATCTGGTTGCATATCCTTTGCATGCCATGACTGTCTGTGACCAAACAACATCAAAAGACTCTTGATATCTTATTTTCTGGTACTCTTACAAGTAATACTATAACGTCTCTGCATTTGAATGGATCTCTATAGGAATTGGGGGGTGGGACTAGACTCATGCAACAGGACTCCTGCATAATTTAGGAAATTGTGGTAGGCCTATCCATGCATCTCTCCTGCACTGGATTGTAAGTGTGTGGGGTCCAAGGTGGGGTATCTTAGTGACTGTTTAACCGTTTTAAAATGAGCACCTTGTTGAATTTGTTACACACTTATTAGTATTATGTTAAAAGCTAAATACAGGAATATATTAAATAAACTTGAATCAGACAAATAACTGTGGTGGTTAGTGATTTTAATAGATAATAATGTTCTATACGGTTTTTGGTGAATTTATACAGTTTTGCAGGCATGAAAATAAGGACAGCTCTCTCCAGAGGTTGACACCTATGTTTTACCTGTTTGAAGTTTCTTAAAGTTCAAGTTTGATGAACGATTTATTTATTTTTTACGATGAATCATAGTCGACATGGCGTCAGTAGGCTAAGCGGCATTTTAAAAAGCTTAGGCTAATTACTTGGTATCATTAACTTTAGCAATGTTAAGGCATGTCTTAACATAGCTAAAGCAATACCAAATGTTTGTATTAAATGTTTGCATATTTATTTGACATTTATCTGATAATTCTCGTTATTATAATATGCCGTTGGCATGCTTTGCGTTTTTTGTATTTTAGCTAGGCTATAATTGCATTAGTTCTGGATAAACTTGATCAAACTTGTTTTCGCTTTTCGCTCCTACAAGTTAACAACGCGTCATATGCTTGTATTTACGGTTTTGATAAAGCATGCAAGTTATTGAAGAAACGTGTCTGTCTCATCCTATTACTTTGTTGCAGTATAGGCAACCTCAATGTAGGGTTCTGTGTTGTGCTGAAGTGATGCATTGTATTCAGTTTTAAAATCTTTCTGCTCCCTGGCACTTAGGCCTACAGCGCAGCCCATAGCATAGGCCTACCGTAGACTAATTGGCTATCTTTATTTTTTTTTATGGTGACGTCATACAAAACTGCCCCTCCAGAATGCTATCGCCACTGTGGCCACATAACGTAACGTCATTGTTATAGTATGCTATCATAATACATAAAGTTGTGTAGCGTAGCCTATATCATATTCTTTTTCGGACGGGATTCGTTTCTTCATAGTAAGAGAAGTAAGTTAATTGTAGCCTGCTAATTGAAAACATGTAGGCTACATGGCTAGCCTACTCTGCATCCATCGAATCGGGACGCCTGTGCCATGAAGAGCATGCTTAAAAGTTTACCTTATTTACCGGACCCTCCCCGCCAAGAACAGAGCAAAGACGGCCCATTAGAAACTCCACAACAGTTTCCTTGAATATAAAAGGCATTTCGTCTGCTCATCAGTCATTTGAATCACATGCGATGTTAACAAGACATCGGACTGTATTACAGTGTTCTGTACTGAGACTTATAAGGCGTTTTGATTCACTTCTTAGTACATTGTAGAAACGCGAGCTTCCGGACTGACGTTCAAATATCAAAACGAGCTAACCGGAGCTTAAAGGGATACCCATTTTGAAAAAAATGTATATTGTTTTACTTACCCCTAGTATGTAAGGCTGTGGTGATTCTGTCCTGGGGCCACATGTAGCCTATACAACTCTGAGTAAAATAATGTATAAAAACGCTCAGGGTGAAAGTCAGAAATCAACATAAAAAAGTCTTGCATTTTCTACCTCTGCCGTTCTCACTGTCCAAACATTGTGTAGCTACCTATCTACGTAGAGGTTTCGCAAATTCTCACAGCACAATTTCTGTGTGGAAACACCCTCACGCGGCTTTCTGAGGGCATTTTTCTGCTCAGCGCTGTTTATACATGTGTTCCCATGGTCTCACCGTTGTAGCTAAAATTAGCTAAACCTGAATTGAAACAATGCTAACGATTAGCATCTTGCCATTGGATTTAATCGCCCCCCCTGCTAAATTATGTTTAAATAACCGCCTAAGTCCACTGGAATTGTTAAATAAACAAACATTTATTTTGATGGTATGTAGTAGCCTAAACATTTTACATGTTGAAATCGTAAGGAAAAGTTGGCAGTTGTTAAAAAAAAATGTTTGTGAACAGTAGACCTAGCGGCTAGCCTACTTTGTGCAGCAGTGTGCTGATCATAGGTGGCTCGCGGGGGAGGAGCTTAACACACAGAGGTGAAGTGAGAAGTGAGTACATCAGTCGTGGGCGGAGTCTGGTTTCGGAAGTAAATTCCCTATGGAAGATAGAATGGGCTTCGGAGACTATCGACTATTTCTTGAAATTCGATTTATAGAATGAGCCGAAACGTTCCTGGATTAGCCTGTGTGGTACAAGGATATATTCTATATATCGCATGTTCCAAATTTTTATTTTTTAAAGTATGCATTAATGAATGTAATTCGACTTGTAGTCCACTTTAATGGACTAGGCTACTGGTGTATTCAAGTGGCAAACTCGGGAGGATCGTGTGTGATGTCTGCTGTGACGGTGGTCCCGTTCGTTAGGATAAAGTTCAAATGCTCAACGGCAAAAAAAACATGGACGCCCGCAGAAAGCTACTGCTTGTTTGGCTGGCCTCTGAGCAGAATTTGCAGTTCCAAATGTTTTAAAGAGCGTATGCAAAACGACTGAAGATGAAAACAAACTCAGAAGGTGAAAGACTACATACACCACGCAACAGGTCTCTCTAGCTCCAGATCCCTCCATGTTTACAGATGCTCAGCTGTTTACCTTTGACCTCTGACGCATTTTTCTTCACCTCACTCATCTCGGGGACCTCAGGAGGTGCCCGAGTTGAATGTCGGAATTTCCAAGATCGTTGTCATCAGCTCGTCACCATCTCATCACCGTGGTGTCACGTTCAAATCTTTTTTTCTTCTCGTAAATCGGAAATATTCCAAGTTCCGAGATCATTTGATTACACCATACATATCCAGTATTGCAACGCACGGGTGGTTCTCGACCAATAAGATATCATCATCTCGTCTGTCTGACTGTGACAGATGGGAGTAGGCTACTGCCGCTGAAGACGAGCTATAGCTTGCTAAGTAGACAAGCCCGCAAACGGAGCTGTGTGCTACTGCTGGCTAACGTTATATGACAACGTCTGGAGACAAGGCTGCACGTTCGGAGGGAATTATGGGACGTGGAGTTTTTAAACAGTGCCAGCGCTGGTATGTTCACAAAAAAATACTAAAAATTAAAAATATACTCGAAGCTGGTCCAGAAAAACTACATAGTTTGCGAACGGGCGTTATATTGAACAATCCTGAAAATTGACGGTAAGACCTAATCAGTAGAAATGGTTTAAAAGTAGCTAAGCTTTAGTTAATGTCTACGCTCTAAATGAATGGGGAATTTACTTCCGAAACCAGCGTGACGTAGTCACTTGAGTACTCTATTGGGCGCGCAGATTTGAGCAGAACTGAACCCACCAGACGCGCAAGGGCACAGACGCTTATAGCAGCTATTTTGATTCAGTGTATATCAGCGATATCAGTGTAATAAAAACAGAAGTAAGCACAGTCTTAATTAATTGAACAGATATATATATGTATATATATTTTTTTTTTCTATACTATAATAAAGAAAAAGCATTATAAAAACGGGAATAACTGGTAATATGCAACATGTATGACTTGATTTAACTTAATTCATCCCACAATGGTGATTGTCTCTGTTCACTTTTTCATGAGGGCCTATATTAAAATATAATATGTATTAAAATAATGAATAACAATAGTAAAACTATTAATATGTGGTGATATGATCCAGATATTGTGCATATACAATGTATTTCTATGAGACTGCGCATGTGGACAGCCAGAAAGTTCCACCCAGAGCGGAAAAATCCGCTCCACGTCCGTGACCCCTAGAACCCACCAGACGCGCAAGCACAAGCGCACGCACACGCGCACTGCTGCGCTTCACTTCCGCTCCCATGTTAACGAATTGCCGCGGTTCTCACCGTGCACGCACGCACGGCAGTCTGGCCATCCGCATGCGCAATCTCATAGAAATACATTGTATATGTTCAATATCTGCATTGTATCACCACATTTTTATGTTTTTCAACCTACTAATAGTTTTACTATTGTTATAAATTATTTTAATACATATTATATTTTAATATAGGCCCTAATGAAAATGGGAACAGAGACAATCACCATTGTCCATTGTGGGATGAATGAAGTTAAATCAAGTCATACATTTTGCATATAACCAGTTATTCTCGTTTTATAATGCTTTTTCTTTATTATAGTATACATACACATATATATATATATATATATATATATATATATATATATATACACTACTCACAAAAAGTTAGGGATATTTGGCTTTCGGGTGAAATTTATGGAAAATGTAAGTTCACGCTACAGTGATATTATACGTATCATGAAAGTAGGGCATTTAAGTAGAAGCATGCAATGGTGATTTCCTCATCTCAAACAATTTATTGAAACAAAAGCCAACAACAGTGGTGGGTATACCACAACAAAAATGTCAATGTCTCAATAACTTGTCATGTGCCCTTGAGCATCAATTACAGCTTGACAATGATGTCTCATGCTGTTCACAAGTCGACTTATTGTCTGCTGAGGCATGGCATCCCACTCTTCTTGAAGGGCGGCCCTCAGGTCATTGAGGTTCTGGGGTACAGAGTTACGAGCCTCTACACGGTGAGTCAGCTGATCCCATAGGTTTTCTATGGGATTCAGGTCTGGAGAAAGTGCAGGCCACTCCATTTGAGGTACCCCAGTCTCCAGCAGCCTTTCCCTAATGATGCGACCTCGATGAGCTGGAGCATTGTCGTCCATGAAGATGAAATTAGGCCTGTGTTGTTCATGCAGGGGCACAATGACTGGATTAATGATGTTATTCAGGTAGTATGGGCTTGTCACTGTACCATTCACAAAGTGTAGGGCAGTTCTGTATTGACTAGACACACCTGCCCACACTGTAACACCGCCACCACCAAAGGGTCGTCTGGTGACAACAGTGGCTGATGCATAGCGCTCTCCTTGACGTCTCCAACATCGTTGGCGGCCATCATTTCTGCTCAACGTGAATCGACTTTCATCAGAGAACAGCACTGAGGCCCACTGGTCCCTCGTCCAGCATAAATGCTCCCTGGCCCATGCAAGACGATGACGCCTGTGCCTGGTCGTGTGGTCAGGTACCCTTGCAGGTCGTCTAGCACGCAGACCACGCTGATGTAAACGGTTTCGAATGGTCTGACGTGACACTTGGGTGCCTCTCACCTCCCTTAAATGTGCCTGGAGTTGAGTGGCATTCATCATCCGGTTCTGCAGGGCACTGTTCACAATGAAGCGGTCATCAATGTGGGATGTGGCCAAAGGACGTCCACTTCTATGCCTTTCTGTGACTCTTCCAGTCTCTCTGTATCTCTGTTGCAACCTGCTGATGACACTCTGTGACACTCTAAGCTCAGTGGCCACTTCCCTCTGAGAACATCCTGTTTGAAGCCTCGCAATGGCGAGGTACTGTTGATCAATTGTTAGGTGTCGTCTTGGTCTCATGATGTCAAAATGTGAACAGCATGATGAAGAGGACTGTTTAAATACCAATTCTAATTGAACCAGGAAATTTATTGGTCGATTCATGGACACAAACACCTGTTGTGAATTTTGCCGTTCAGCTCCTTGTTAGAGAACAGCAAGTTGTGCAAAAAGTACTGAAACATTGAATAGTTGGACATGTGCATTCAAAAGTTTAGAGAAGGTCAAATTAATTTCACCTGTAAAGGTTATAGTGCATTTTAGGTTCATCCTGAAATTTCACCCGAAAGCCGAATATCCCTAACTTTTTGTGAGTAGTGTATATGTTCAATGAATTAACCCTATGCTTACTTCTGTTTTTATTATACTGATATCACGGTATCGATTTAAGGTACTACATAATCAAAATAGCTGCTAATTCTGCTAAAATTAAATGTTTAGAACATGTTGATTACTGTCTTAAATAAATAATATTCAACAAACTTTATAAAGGAGGCATTGTCTCGTTTGCTACATTTAGCTTTAAAAAACAACATTCTATATAGTTTAGATATTTGTTTTAATATAATCAAAAGTGTGGTCAAAGTAAAGAGTGATCAAAGCAGCTCATGGGGTGTAGCTACCCACATTCTTCTCCTCCTCAGGAGCATTTGGAGCAAGAGGTAAACCGTAATTGCCTTCCTCATGTTTACAACTCGTATTGAAACAAACAAAAAAACTACTATATTAATATTGCGAGATAAGGTAATCACTCAACTGATTTCGTTATAATGACATAATTACATTAGCTATAGGCCTAGGCTACGAAGTAAAAATCAAAAGTAGGCCATTTGCTGCCAGCCAGTTCATTTTAATTAACCTGTCAAGCAGTAAGACATATGTAATAGCAATATTTACTTATCCATTATTAAGCGAAGCTCACAAATCCGGAATGTAGACTGTTTGTTTGTATAGCGCGTCTCGTGTCGTTCACGGAATTCGCTCCGAAAAAGCAATAAAAGCGTTTGTGCCTTTGCGCGTCTAGTGGGTTCAGTTCTGCTCAAATCTGCGCGCGCAATAAGCGTCTGTGCGCTTGGAGCGTCTGGTGGGTTCCAGGCGTGAGCCATCCGCCCGCCAGCCATGTGTGCACGGCCGGTGACGCTGCTTTCACATTGGCTGCGCATAGGCGGCAAGTGCCGTTGATATCAATGGAGAGTCGTTTTCCGCTTTGCGCTCTGGTAAGCGGTGCGCGCAGCGCATCTCCACTGCGCTCAAAGTTCAACCAAATTCAACTTTGACCCCTACAGTCGCTGACCTTTCAAAGTGCAGGCAATAGCTAGAGAGTGGGCGGTACTGAACGGATGAGAAATTGATTATGTGCGTGACCGAATTCCCCGAGTTATACCAGTCGAACTTGCGGGACTACCGTAATGTAAATCAAAAAAACTTTGCTTGGCGAAACATAAGTTTCCAATTGGGGATACCAGGTTTGTAACAAATAAGCACTACTACATTGATATCTACCAGATTATTACCAGGCTGCGCTAGCTCGCTACTTTAACTATCGATAGCCAGGATGGCATTCTATATTACGGTCAGCAGATAAGTGTTTTTTCTTTGTTTAGAACGGTATACATTTCACGTTCGAAAGCAATTAGAAAAAGTGGAGAAGAGCAGAGACCCTGAAAACGAGTGACCAGCTCTCTCCCTGTCCTGGTTCAATGTGGATCACGTTAATGTTGTGGGCAATACTGAATTAAATTAAATCACGTGTAAATAATAACCGGATTTTGTGCTTGTATTTGTGCTTGTATGTGTAGAGGAACAATGCAGGAAAAGGTGGAAAAACTTGAGGGACCGATATATAAAGGAGCGAGGGCAAGGGCCTTTCGTTGCTCCAAACTCACGTACATGACAAAGATTCTTGTAAAATGACTGTTATAAAGTCGCTTTTATAATACCCGTCCCAGATACGGATATGGATTGTTTTTGCCGCTTCGCTCTCTGCTTGCGCTGACCATAGCGGCAAACTGGCGCTCATGCGCGCCCGATGTGAAAGTAGCGTGAGAACCACGGCTGTGTTCGGAATCGCTCCCTATTCACTCCCTCCCTATACACTACTTAGGGAATCTACATAGGGCACTAGATAGGGATTCACTGGTGGAAAAAAAGGAGGTGATTTCGGACACTACATAGTCTGAATAGGTTACTTAGCAACGCGCAACGCTTGCGTGACTGCGGTCACCGGCTTGGTGAGAAAGCATGCAAGAAACGGTAAAAAAAGTTTTCTTTTTTAATTTTGAACAAGGGTTTTGTTGTCTCGTTGTAGGTAGATAGGTAAGTTAGGTAACTAGGTAGCTATAGCTAGCTAATTAAGTTGCATTTTCCATTAAACAGTAATAATTTTTAAATTAAAAAAATAGCTAACACTTTGTAATATATTTAGGCTAATCTACCGCGTTTATTTATATTTCGGTTATAAAGCCGATTAAACTGATTTAATATAGGCTACAAGATGAAACTTGCATTTATATTTACATTTGTAGACGAGCGCAGGCTCAGCCATCGCCATCTTGACAAAAAAAAATCTCCGGTCATGTAGTGTACATCGTTTGTACCCTACATTTTGTGGTGCATTGTGGGGGATATTGAGTGGACTATTTAGGGTGTCAAATTGACATTTTGAATTTTGGACATCCTACAAAATGGCCGATACCCCTAAATAGTGCACTATATAGTGAATAGGGAGCGATTCCGAACACAGCCCACGGCATTCATTTAACATTGGAGCGGAAGTGAAGTGCAGCAGTGCGCGTGTGCGTGTGCTTGCGCTTGCGCGTCTGGTGAGTTTGGGACGTTACCATAGAAGCAGCTTGCCATGACGTTCTTGTGCGGAGTGATACTAAAAGTTACCGATTCCCCTACCGGATGTTCATAACTTAAATATAAACAGAGCTAGGCTGAATCATGTATGTACAGTAATTTGAGCGAAAATATCGTCCTTGTGCACTCGGTAATCATATGTGCATTTTCATTTCCAACAACGACACTTGTAATGCTGTTGTTAAACCTTACTTGAGTGTATTTAGGTGGTTATTTAAACAAAATTTAGCAGGGTGGCGATTAAATCCAATGACAAGATGCTAATCGTTAGCATTGTTCCAATTCAGGTTTAGCCAATTTTAGCTACAACAGTGAGACCAGGACAGAATTACATACTATTTAGGGGGTAAGTAAAACTGTCATGGTTTTACTATCATTCATTCCATCTCTGCGTTTATGGTTCTCTGCAGCCATGAGCTGGCGTTCCGGTTTCTGATTTCCTTTGTGCTATTTAAGCACGCTGTTTCCACCTTCCGGTGCTTGTGTGTCTTTGTTGCCACGTTTCACCAAGCCAGGAGTATAGCCAGAGGACTGGATTTTTGTCTTTGACAAACATTCAGGAACTTCCTAGAGTTAGGTTAGTTTCCTACTTTCTCTACTTTCGGTTTCTTTTACCATTGTGCTTTAGTTATTCGCCTCTTGTTTTGTCTCTGACGTTTATCAGAGCTAGAGGTTTGCTACCAGTTTATTTTTCTCGCGCTGCTTAATTCTGCGAGTTTGCCCATTCTGTGGGTTGTTTTATTTTTGGCTCACGCCAGGATTATTCTCCCTTTATTTTTGCATCTGTTTGTTATTCGAGTTCGCCAGAGCTATTGGGGTTATTTTTGTTTTCGGTACTTTACGAGATTATTTTCTCTCTCAGTGTATCTCTCTACTGGAGTTTAGAGTATCGTCCTGTTTGATAAAGGACGTTTCATTTAGTTTGTTTGTTCGGGAGTTTTTGTCCCGTCTTTCTTTATGTTTTTCTTTTCTAGTGATTACTCACTTGCGTGGGTCATTTTTCGTATGTTTTTCTGGTCTCGTTTGATCCTCCTACCCAACCCCCCTTACAAAAACAATATAAAATTTTACAAAATGGGTGAACTATCCCTTTAACGTTAGTTGTGCAACACAGACTCATATTTCCCAGAAGTCTGTACAGCCTATAAGAAAAGAAGACAATATACTACTGTCAAAGGAAAGAGCCTACCACAGATTATTATTATGATTACTATAATTAATAGTGTTTCCCAGTAGGCCTACATTGACTGCAGAAGTAGGCTATGACATTGTCGGAGGCTATTGTATTTTAAAATGAGTAACCATGAAACGGATATGTATGTTGTACTGACGGTATATAAACAAGATCCCGTAAGTACATGTATATTAGCGTACTTAATTTTTATGGTCACATTGTGTTATGTGTGAAAAGGATGAACGGAACAGAGCTGAAGTGCACATCCTTTTTGTGGCAAATTATTGAAGAAATGAAAAGAAATCTTGGCCGAGGCGAGCTTCGAAGCTTCAGTCTCCACAGTGAGAGTCAGACTGTGGAGTAGTTTAACCGCAAGAGCACAACATAAGTAGGGTTTTTTATATTAATGCAACAACACAATCTTAACCAGACGATATTTTGCATAAGAACTGTATTGTCTGTGCCTGAGAAATGGGATATTTGTTCCTGTAATGCGTAAACATTGACCTGCAGGGAACCTTTTGTTGGTAGCGAGTAGACTAACTTTAGGCTCCCAGACCATGTCGGGTGACTTTCACCTACAAGTAAAATAGTGAACAGTTAATACTGTTCAATTTCTTAGAATTTGCAAGAGAAGTATGTTCTTTAATGTGAAAATAACATTCTTGTATGAGAAAACCATAACTTGTGCACACTGTTTTAGGTGAAAATGCAACTACACTTTGGTACCTGGCAGGGATCGAACCTGGATCTCTCGCATGGTAAGGCTTGATGCATACCTCTACACCAAAGCTTCTTGGATGCCTGTATGTGATAAATAGGGCATTTGACTAGTCAGAATAGTATGAAGAAGCCTTGTGTTTGGCGGATGAGATGTCGTTATCCAATGAGGAGAATGATTTTTTGAGGGTTTGGATAATGTTGATGACAAATTCAGCAGGAACAATGAGAAGAATTGGAAGAAGAAGTGGAAGGAGAAAAATCAGCAAATAACAATAATATTGTGTGGATGTGTGAAGTTGTATCTGAATTCTGTGTGGTTACATGAGGTAAGAACGTACAGAAGTTAACATTTTTAAGGGCTGAGAGTCTGTGGTCATTGTGATTATTTCTGAAGGAAACTCTGAAAAGTGCCAAACTCTCTGTGCTGTATAGGTATGGGGCATGCCTGCCATCCCAATATAAGGTGGACAATGGCATTTCAATTCACTGAAATATAAGGGGGAGAAAAACTGCTCATCAGAACACATCCCCTTATAGGCTGTAAGTCATAACGACACCTGATCAAAACCTAATCAATAATTAAATTAGTACACTGGCTCTTTCAAGCAGAATTAAGACATGAAAGGGAAACCACTCCAGTCTTTTTTTAAATTTCATGGGGCCCTATCTTACACCCGGGGCAAAGCGGCGCTAACCCAAACGCAAGTGTCTTTGCTATCTTACACCCGGCGCTAGGTTCATTATAACGCCTAGCGCTCACGTCCTTTAACTAGCATGTATTCTTGCGCCCGTTGCAAGTGAACTGGGCGTGTTGGTCTTAAAATGAGGAGTGGCCAGGATTATTTTTCGATGCCACATTACATTGCTCTCAGCCCACTCCATCAACATCGATGGTACGAGACAATGGCTATCCATTAAAAAGGAGCTGATAACACCTATATCAAGGCTAATACGCGAATTGTCATTTGCACCTAATGCGTGAATTGTCATTCAATGGAACACTCGCGCACTGCAATAGATGGACATTTGAGTTCTGAAAATGCGCTTCAGATGTCATTACAATAAAGCTCTGTTTATCTAGGAATACAGCCTGTAAGTAAATAGAATGGTTTGTGACTGAAAAAAGTTCAAAACCTTGTCCAGTGAATATTGCTTTTATTGTTTTTCAAATAGCCTAGGCTACAGCGGACTCGCTGTGCATAAGGTTTTTTCGATAGCCTATGGTTAAAAAACGGAGATAAATGTCATGTTATCTGAATTGTAACCTTAGCTATTCTTTGTCCTTCATATTTTTTAAATTACAGTGACAAGGTTTCCATACCCTCAGCTTATTAAAACCCCGCTGATTTCACCTGTTATTCCATAACTGAACAAAAGATTTTAAAGAGAACTAAGCGTCTAATTAGAAACGAACTTTGCAGCACGTTACACAATTACAGGAGCAGGTCTGTTCCCCTGCTGTAAATCGCACTTGTCTTCCTGGGAAAGTGGATCGTTTTAAAGTATTACGCTACCAGTAAAACAGGTTGGTCACATTTCCATAAGCAGGACATTATAAAACAAGGGAAAATATGCTGAACCTATGGGTTGCCAACCTGACAGATTTAGTGTATTTAGTGTCATCATTAAGCTAAAATAACGTTATTTATGTTATTAATCAAAATTAGAATGAAGTTTGAACATGAGTTCATTGCATAATCAAACGAAATTTGTTAAACAAACAGGCTAATTTGGCGTTTTCTAAGGTGAGACGGAAGCAATTGGTCGCTTATTCTCAGCTGTTGCAGGTGCTTTTAACCTAAATTTAACCGCATATATTTTGTAAACAGCACTGTCAGGAATTTCCGGGAACTCATAATGGTTAGCCCGAATAATATTGATCATAGGCTACTATTGATCCATATAGCCTATTCCTTGATCGCACTAAACATGCACAAGCATGTCTGTTTCGCCATCATAAGCAATCCGCCAAGGTGGAAAAGCAGGCTTTTAAAGGGAATGGGATATGACATTTTGATTGGTTTATTGCATGTCACGCCCAAGACACACCTATAATTAATGAAGAGACTAGGTTCAGCCCATCTGGATGTTGCGCCGTGCTTAGCGCCCAAAAAACACGCCGTTAAAATAGCAAAAGTGGACTTGGACAAGCCCTAAATGGACTTTACGCCATGCGCTTGGTCTAAGATAGGGCCCCTGGTCTTTGCTTTCTTGCTGGCTTTTAAAAAAAAATGTGACCATTCTTAAGGCTCCAGTAGAGGGCACTATACACCACTGGTTAAATATGCATGGCTTTGTGAGGGAAGCAAGGAGCTAGCAGTTTGAAAAGTACACATTCATTATTGAGCACTGAATCATTCTGCCATTCTGTTTCGGTGTGGGAGCCACAGCTGCCTCTGCCAGCTTTCTGAAATAAGACCCGGGTCCCCTGAGCTTGGTCCCGGCACGGTACCATCGCATGTGAGGACAGAGAGAGAGACCTTTCCAGATACTCAAACTGCTCTCACACCAGCTGCAAGCGTGTGTCCAGCACCAGAGCACAGTGACCTGCATTATAACATTGTATGTAGTGTGAAAGGATGTCCGTAATGGAACCACTTTTGGTTTGTGTGTGAGTGTAGAGGGCCTCACTGTGTGTGTATGTCTGTATTCATGCACATACAAAGACATTAAGTGTGTGCACAAAACTGTGTCTGTATGCATGTGCGTTTGTGTGTTCATGCACAGATGAACCTCTCCTAGAAGGCCTAGATTCAAAACAGTGGTTTTGCCCCCCTGAAAATGACGGTAAAATTAAATGCATGCATTTATAAAAAATGAGTGATAACTCCTGCCCTTTCAACCTGTGCACGCCTTTCCTTTCATAAGTCTTGTTGTGGGTATGTGTGTGTCAGAGTAGAGGGTCTAACATTAGCAATTCACATGTGTGTATGTGTGTGTGCGCATGAAAGAAAAGGTCTAACACCAGCCGTGGCTGCCTATGGGGGTGTGTGGGTGTCAAGGGCAAGGACACACAGTGTTGGGGGAGACAGCAGGCCAGTATGTCCCCCCAGGACTGCATAGGGAAGCACACAGAGGCGAGGGACCTCAGAGCGCTGGAAATTGCTGTTCTTCCTCTTCCCTTATGTGTTCAGCTGCAGTGGAACGCGGAGCCATCTGGCTGCAGGAGGCCATCAAAATCCTGTCGCTGGGATACCAGACGCTGGGCATGGACAGAACTTCTCTGACACTGAACACACATCGCTGGGACTTACACACTCTTGCAGCAAGAGCTACACACACACACACACACACGAGTGCACACACACGAGTGCACGAGCACACACACACACCCAAAACATCACACAGTAGGGGTATCGTGGACACAGAATAACCCACAAATAATTAATAATATAAAGGTACAAAATAATGTTAAATAATGCTATTGGATATGTTTTATCTGATTGCTTACTCCAGTCAAATGAGAAAAGTTGTTTTTGCTCAAACATATTCACAATACAAACTGAACAGATACACAATTTTGTTCGATAATATTCTCCAAAGGGACTTTGAGTTAAGTGAAATAAAGAACCCGTATTTCATACCAGATGCAAAAGCAGTCAATCATCTTGTTGCCAAGTGAACAGCTTGAGCACGAGCCACTGCAGATACACAGTCATTCGTCACCACTGCTGACACTTTCTCAAACGATGTATTTAATCTGGTCAGGTGGGCAGTTTACTATACGTCTAAATTATGCACTTTCTCTGGAATTATATTTAATTCCAACTGTGATTATAATTGTTTAAGCTCACCTGCAAGTCAAAGGGAACCATTTTGGGTCTTGCATCTGACGTATGATTTTATCCATATATTTTTAGCATTTGTCTAAGTAGTCAAGCCTGCCCTCTCTAGCTGATATAATACCTTTTGAAGGCAATAGATGTGTTTATTAAAAGGTAAATTTAGACCTGTTGGCTCCACACACAACTTTGTGACTTTATTAGCACAGAATATTAATAATGTTGAAGATGCTTTTTCATTGCAATTACAGAGCTGACACAGATTGTGCTCATGCCAGGAACTGAAATCTCTATGTAGCCTTATTGTCTTGGAGCTACACAGCAGGGGCTCTGTGGATTCGTCTCCGTTGTATGTGAGCGGAATATTAACGGCCCCAGTAGCATTTGAAGCAGGTGTTAAAGGTGACGTTTTTTTTCTCTCTCTCTGAAAACGGAATCATTGTGAGCGTTTCCCAGGAGTCCCTGTGCAGTCCTTCCTCTTCCTGCAGCTGGATAGGGGCAAACATTGTGAATCCCTGACTCCCATTTCACACTATAGGAGACCCAAAGGGAAATGCTCTGTGTGCTTCTGAGGTCACATTTTACTTCCCCCTCCCCCGTCTCTTCAGATGAATAACTCTTTAGCTTGGATCACTTGAAGGGTTTCTTCTCCTGACTTATTTTTCCATAGAGTTCAATAGGAAAATTTGTCAGGAGAAACAACCCTTCAAGTGATCCATCCATATCTACTGCATATCTGGCAGCAGCGTGATGGTTTAAGGCTTGTTTGATACGGCAGACCCTTGATGACTTAGAGCCATTTAGCCAACCATGTGTTCCTCACTGTTCCAGTGTAATGTAAAGCTAAATCTAGTCCCACCCCCAATTCCCATAGAGATCCATTCAAATGCAGAGGTTATAGTATCACTTCTACGAGTACCTGGAAATAAGATATCAGGAGTCTTTTGATATTCCTTTTATACAGTCATGATGGCATCACCTTTTTCCCTGTGGAATACCTGTTTACCACAGAAGTTGTTTGAGAGAATGGCAAGAATGTGCAAAGCCGTTATCAAGGCAAAGGGTGGCTACTTTGAAGAATCTAAAATATAAGACGTTTTTTTATTTGTTTAACCCTTTTTTGGTTTTTGCATAATTGAATTTGTGTTATCTCATAGTTTTGATGTCTTTACTATTCCAACATGTGGAAAACAGTAAAAATAACGGTACTGTAGTTAACCCCAACAGGCATAAAAAAACACTTAATCAATGCATATACAAAAACTAAATATGCTATAATTTCTAAAGTATTCATTTTTTGTGATAGATACCTCCTTTTATCAACTCTTAAAGGGATAGTTCGGAATTTTGGACATAATGTCTCAATTACGACTTACCCATGATGTAGTTGATTGATGGAAACCATTTTCAGCTAATTCCATGCTGTCCCTTCTTTTGGACATACACACGTTGCTAATGCTAGCGCAACTCTATGGCAACCGGTAGCATCCACTACCAAACACACTTAAACACTCCACAGTGCACCCAAAGCAAATAAAATACGACGACAGTCTATCGGGGTTATTTTGAGTGTTTATACCATCATTTTTTAAGTCAAACTATCGTTGAATCCTTTACTTTGTGCTGACCTAATATTTTCTGTGGAAGTACGGCGGCAGAGCGAACGTGGCCATTGCAACTTGTTACTCTTCTTTGTTGTTGTAGTCGACCAGTGCCGGCACTACATTCGTAGGTAACGTAAAGTATCACTCCCCGATAGACTGTCGTCGTATTTTATTTGCTTTGGGTGCACTGTGGAGTGTTTAAGTGCGTTTGGTAGTGGATGCTACCGGTTGCCATAGAGTTGCGCTAGCATTAGCAACGTGTGTATGTCCAAAAGAAGGGACAGCATGGAATTTAGCTGAAAATGGTTTCCATCAATCAACTACATCATGGGTAAGTCGTAATTGAGACATTGGGCCCTATCTTACACCCAGCGCAAAGCGGTGCTAACCCAAACGCAAGTGTCTTTGCTATCTTACACCCGGCGCTAGGTTAATTACAACGTCTAACGCTTACGTCCTTCATGTATTCTTGCGCCCGTTGCAAGTAAACTGGGCGTGTTGGTCTTAAGATGAGGAGTGGCCAGGATTATTTTTGCCGTATTGCTATCTTGAGCCAGCAGAAAGAGCTTGTGCTAGAACCACCACAAACCTGGTCTAAAGTCATGTCGCAGTTGTTTACATGTTATTTTCACGGCGCATATAAGTGCGTCTACACAGGCGTGTGCCCAACACGCGTACCCTCCTGTCTGTTACACACAGGGACGTGCACAAGCATGACTAAAATATCTAGATCACAATGTGAAATATTATCATTGTGTAGGCTATATCAAAAATGCATAATAATAAAAGGTTCCATAGGTCCACATACCTTTCCCTCAGCGAAGGCAAACGATGCCACATTACATTGCTCCCAGCCCACTCCATCAGCATCCAGGCAATGTGCGATGGTACGGGACAATGGCTATCCATTAAAAAGGAGCTGATAACACCTATATCAAGCCTGATGCACGAATTGTCATTTGCACCTAATGCACATTATAAAACAAGGGAAAATATGCTGAACCTATGGGTTGCCAACCTGACAGATTTATTGTATTTAGTGTCACCATTAAGGCAAAATAACGTTATTTATGTTATTAATCAAAATTAGAATGCAGGTAGCCTAATGAACTTCGGATGAAGCTTGAACATGAGTTCATTGCATAATCAAACGAGATTCGTTAAACAAGCAGGCTAATTTGGCTTTTTTTTTTTGAGACAGAAGCAATTGGTCGCTTATTCTCAGCTGTTACAAGTGGTTTTTTCTTTTTTTAAAATAAATTTTCCCTAATTATTTTCCCCAATTTAGTAGCCAATTGAACCCCTATTCGAATTCAATTCCCCCGTAGCAACCGCTAGAGAATCACCGGCTTGCACAACCCTGTCACGCCAGCAGTAGGACGGAGATCGCCACGCCCTCTTCAGGGCGCGACTTCCTCCAAGGTTCCTGGACCGTAGTTCCAACTCGCCCCAGGGCCGTTCTATGTGCTGAGATTCTCTCCGAGCCCCTCCCCCCACCCGGAAGCAGCCGCCAATTGCTGCTTCCACGGGGCGCCGGCCATGCTCGGATCTGGCAGGACCGGGGCACGAACCCCGATCCTCGGAGCACAACCGCACCGACTGAAAAGTCGGCGCTTTTACCGCGCAGATGCTTTTAACGAAATTTTACCGCACATATTTTGTAAACAGCACTGTCAGGAATTACTGGGAACTCATAATGGTTAGCCCGAATAATATTGATCATAGGCTACTATTGATCCATATAGCCTATTCCTTGATCGCACTAAAAACGCACAAGCAGGTCCTGTTTCGCCATCATAAGCAATCCGCCAAGGTGGAAAAGCAGGCTTTTTAAAGGGAATGGGATATGACATTTTGATTGGTTTATTTGCATGTCACGCCCAAGACACACCTATAATTAATGAAGAGACTAGGTTCAGCCCAGTTGCACCTTGCGTCGTGCTTAGCGCCAATAAAACATGCCGTTAAAATAGCAAAAGTGGACTTGGACAAGCCCTAAATGGACTTAGCGCCATGCGCTTAGATGCAAGCGCCAAGATAGGGCCCAATTATGTCCAAAATTCCGAGCTATCCCTTTAAAGCATTCTGAGTACCCTGTATGAAAAGTCAATAATTATTTCTTTAAAGAAAGCTGACTCCTGCAGAAAGTTTCCTCATAAACCTTTTGTTGCCAGGACACAGAATTCTCTCTAATTTCATGCCAATTCCATTAAAACAATTTGGTTCCCATTAATCTATCAAATTACATCTTGAAAATAAATCATGACAGTTAATATCACAGATTTGTAACTGTGCACCGACAGTATGGTTCTCTGTGTGAGAGAGTAACGAGTCAAAAGTAAAGTCCAAATGTTCAAATCTCAAGATACTTCCAAAAGCTGTGACTCAACTTTACTTTTCTCAACTCAACTTTATGGCTTTTCTGTCAGGCAAGGCACCACTGCTGGCCTTGCCAGGAATCAGAAATTTTATGTCACCGTTTAATAATTTTTAAAGAGCCGCTGTTGTTAAAACCAGGAGCCCATAATACCTGACGCAGGGGAATCTTGTCACAGACCGCTCTGTTCCTGCCCATTACACTGTTAACTAAGCTAATTCTATTTCTCAAAAAAATCAGAAGAACTTTCATATCTGGAGCTTGGGAATGGGTCCTGTCACACAGCCAAAACAATGATGACAACTGCATACATTATATATTTTTTGTACTTAAACATGAAGTCTGAAAATTGGCCTAGAATTGGTGTGGAACTTAATTTTAAATATGAGCTACAATTACACTGCAGGGAACTCTGCTATGCACAGGAAGTGAGAGGGGGAGTGAATACTCTGAAGATCTGTACTTCCTGGCACCCTGTGTGGTGCATGTTTGCGTGGTGTGTGAGCGTGCATGATGAGTGCATATTTGTGATTGTGCTTGTGTATGCTTGGGCATGTGTGCATGTGTGTGTGTATACGTGTGTGTGACACGGCTTTGGCTGCATGCATAACTTTAGTGAGCCTTCTCTGGAAGAGGCTGTCTGACCATCCACCATTAGTGCAGCACACAGCTGGCCCAACTTGTCAAACAAAAGGACGCAGCTGTTAAAGATCAGCGTCACACAGGGGAGACGGACTCAGCTGCCTGCCTTCCATTAGGAAACACTGTGGACCACATCTCCAAGGTATGCTGGGGAGGGTTAGGCTTACTCAAACACTGGTTTGCTTGGTTGGTCAAAATGAGAGATTTGGATTATCATGGATTATCAGGAAATTGAACGCAATCTAACAGTGTCCCGGGACAGAAGATAGGAAAAGCAAGCACACCAAGGATGACCCAGTCACTGAAATCCTCGGGGTTGGTTGCCAGAATGTCACTATTTTAGTTTTTGAAGTCTTCCATGGTCTTCTATTTACCAAGTATAAACTCTGAGTCAAAACATGATTTTCATGAATTACACAACTAACATCCACAACTTCATAATCCATGCATCCACATTCAAAATTACTTGAGAAATGTGCACAATAAATTACTATACAAAGTATTAAAATGCTAGGTACAAAAACAATATTGATGGTGCTGCATTTGTTATAAGGAGGATGATGACAATGATAATGGTGAGTGAGTAAAATATTGCCCAATATTGTGCAAAAAACTCAGGGTGGCATTGAATGGACAGTGGATTCATTTTAGCCTGATCTTCGTGTGGGATTTAAATATAGACTCAGATTGAATAATGGCATAACTGACCCGTGTGATTACATTCTTGACTGAGAATCACACAATGGGAATTTCATTTTTTTCCCCCCTGCATCTCATGATCCATAAAACCATCTGACCTGTACTTTCACACAACACATTAACCACAGCACATATTCTGGAGTTACTGATCTGTCACAGGGAAGAGGAGGCATTGCACACAGAGGCTGGTGGTCACTTGGACATAACAATTTCAGAGATAGTAATGTCTACACTGTATGTCCACTGCTGTTCCCCACGTCAAGCAGAAGTGTTAGATCTAATGTGAAAGAGCTACAGGATCGGACGTATGTTGTCATGAAACATCAGTGGGTGAAGAATGCTTAAAATATATTTTTTGCTTCAGTGACATTGTGCTCTTAGTTTCCATGACAATAAACTCAAGGTAGAAGGTAGACTTTGGGGATGGGAGGGAGGGGGGTACTGTATCAATTGCTAAACCTAAAAATTAATAAAGATATTTCTACCAAAGGGTTCTTTTTGCAATGCATTGAGTCAGTATTGGCATTTCTTTGGGAAGGTAAGATGGAAGGTGTGAGTGTAGCAGGAGGTCCAGTGCATTCTGAACAAGGTGCCAAGCCGACAAACATTGAACCGTGGCAGGAATGTAAGATAAGGTACCTGATGCTGTTGGGATATCAAGACCCTGGTCATTCAGTAACGTACATGTTTTTAACTTCAATTGCGTTTCATTTTGTCTGTTTCTTTTCTGTTGATTATGTCAATGGCATTCGACTTGAGTAAAGAAAATATAAAAAAATATCAAATAGAGGGCAGCTTCAGAGAGCAGTCACAACATGCTTAGTCTCCCCCCCCCCCCCCCCCTCTCATTTTTTGTTTTCCTTGAATAGGCTGACAGGTCACATAAAGCCCTGGGATAGCAGACAGTCAATCGGGGGTGGATGTGTGGGTGAGGGGGGTGCATGTCATGTGAAAGATGTGAAAAGATGCTGGGATTGTTAGAGATTCCTCACAGGTACTGGCGTGGTCACCACGCCTGTCTCTCCAGGTTTGCCATCTGCTCTGATGATTGACAGCCTACTGGAGAGCAAAAAACACAGACATTATCCAAGCAACTGGGAATTACACCTATATTTACATCCAGACATGTAGCAGATACCCTTATCCAGAGTGACTTACACAGCTTACATCCTTTACATACAATGCACTTATTGTGTAATGTAGAAATTCAGGTTAAGTACCGCTCTTAACGGGAAAACAGCTATGCACTACCTGGGAATTGAACCTGCAACCTTACCTTTACAAGCCCAGTTCCGTAACTTTCAGGAGCTCAGGGAGCACTGATAAATGACTCCCAAAATGCTGTAAAATTCCTCTCAATAGGTGGAGGCACTAAATTTAATCCAGTCCTGTTGATGGTATTTCTGTACCCGAAACTAAAAGTTTATTAATTTTCATGTTCTTAAGTTAAAAAATAAAATAAAATAATGCAACAACAAATCAAAAACCTGAACGGCGTCTGTGCAAGGGTGTGATGGCAAAAGCCAATAACTGAAAAAAATAGTCATTATTAACAGAACATTAAAGGGTTGTATCAGCGATTTTGGGTGGAAACATAAATGATCACATTCATCTGATTTTTCCTCACGATCCGCTAGCTGCCCGCCCCATAAGCAGGCCGTCAAAAAAACCGCGTCTCTGTAGGCAAGCCTATGCTCCGAGATCGTACACAAAAACAAATGGTACTACCAACCACTCAAAACCAAAATAAACAGTATTCCAACCAATCACAATGATCTGCACAAACGCTAATACTCTTATCTCGCTGAAATCTTGACGGATTTACAAACGGTTTGGTTTCTTACAAACGTTATTAACGTGGTTATAATTCTGGATGCTTGAACACTATTTTTTAAAACATAACATAATTATTCATAAGTATGTTTGTTTGGGATTTCGCTTCAGAAGTGACGTCACGTTTGTGCAGATCATTGTGATTGGTTGGAATACTGTTTATTTTGGTTTTGAGTAGTTGGTAGTACCATTGTTTTTGTGTACGATCTCGGAGCATAGGCTGCCTACAGAGACGCGGTTTTTTGACGGCCTGCTTATGGGGCGGGGCAGCTAGCGGATCGTGAGGAAAAAATCAGATGAATGTGATCATTTATGTTTCCACCCCAAAATCGCTGATACAACCTTTAATTTTGAAATGTATTGAGTGCAAGTGCAAGCTTGAGTGAAGGTACAATATGAACCGTTTTACCTTGTGCTGTGCTGGGCATCTTTAGGACCCGGATGTAAACTTTGCTAAAGCTCTGAGCCATTTTAGCTAAAAGTTGTCATCTGCAAATCAATAGCCCCTTTCTCGTCTCCATTGCCAAATACATGACAAACATTACGTCTGTATGCCATTAAGTTATTCTGCTTCGTTTTACCATCTCTTGCTAGAGTTAGATCAGGACTTTGTCACCAGCACATTAACCAGGCTATAGACCAAACAATAGTGTTCACTGAAGCCCGAGCAGGTGTCACAGAGGGGTAATCGTACTGAGCCATAACACAAGAGGAATGAGAGAGACACTCCTACCTACCAAGACAAGGTGAGTGCACTGACCTTTCCCCCTACATGCTGTTGGGGGGGGGGGGGGGGTTGGCTGTTCTGATGAGCAGTGACCTATTTAATCTGGTGCTTCTAGTCTCATCTCATCAGTCATCCCTCCCCAAACTGGGTGGGGGGCTTTGTATACAAACTACAAACATTGTCCCTTAGGTTTTATTTTTTCAAAGCAAGAACAACCCTGCTTTAAAACGATCTTATAACACTCTATCTGGTCTGTAATTTCTTTTTCATTTCTGCCAAAGGGCTCCTAAAGCCTTGTGCTCTGTAATGAGCAATTCACCATCAATTATCATTTAACGTGCGAACTGTGGCTTACTGCTGCTCTAAATAATTTTTTTTTCACATTTCAGTCCCAGGGTTAGAAAGTGGAAAGGCTGGATGTACTGAAGGCTATACCAACGCAGTTGTCTTTGTGAGATTTAGGGTTATGAATGCTTGCCATGTTGATCCAAAAAATCTTCCCTTCAGTTTTCTCATAGAAATAACACACATATTGGCTTTGTTATTATCTAAAGCAACAAAAAATGTTTTATTTAACATACGTCATGAACATGGAGGAAAAAACAGAAAAACAGGGATTAAGCATTGTGGGTCACGCATGGTATTTGTATGAGGAGTTCAATTAGAATGAGGGAACAACTGGTCACCTGGGCATATGAGCACTGTGGCCAAACTTAAGCCGGAGCCGCTTTCATAATGTCCCATGAAATTAGCATAATGCAGTTTCACCTTAATTCAAATGAGGGACCATCTTCTATTCTGTAATAATAATTCTGCAAAATCTTTAAACAAGCTCATTACTGTGAGCATGGTTTTCCTTGGACACAGTGATTTCAGCAGTGGAAAGAAGAGCTCAGAACAGATTTTTTCACTAGGTATTTTTCGCACGTCTGCCTGTGCCATGCACATACAAGACACGTCTAATTATTTTCTAATTACATTCAGAGAATCAGATCAAAAGGACAACTGTAACTGAAACACAGTGGAGCCACCACAGGGTATTTTGGGTAGTAGTTTTTTCTTTTTAATGTAATTTTTTTTTTAAAGTCTTACTGCTGCTGTACAATACAATATGTGTAGTTATTGGACCACTCTCTGTGTGACAGCAGTATCCTCTAATCCAGAGTAAATCACCCTGGTTAAGTGC
Organism: Synaphobranchus kaupii; assembly: GCA_029718625.1. Classification (NCBI taxonomy): domain Eukaryota; kingdom Metazoa; phylum Chordata; class Actinopteri; order Anguilliformes; family Synaphobranchidae; genus Synaphobranchus; species Synaphobranchus kaupii. The sequence continues at coordinate 15,616,720 of CM056383.1, forward strand.
ACGTGCATACAAAAAATGGTGGTATGGAACAGTCTCTCACAGCAATAATAGTGGTGTTAGTCTTCCTCAAGTGAAGGGTGACCTACAGCCGAAAGACCACAATTGAACATTGATGTGGGGGAAGACAGATAAGGCAAACAAACCAAAGGTGACCCAGTCAAATAAAGTCAATAAAGTTTCACATGTCAGGACAGTTGAGGGTTTTGGGGTCCTTTTCCATTTACCATCAATTTACCAACTCCAGGTCAACCTTGCCTTTGCTTTGAAATGTAATTTCTACATTTTATACTCAGTTCACAATGTTTTCCTTCTCCTTTATAATTGATGTAATACCCATCTTTGCTAACTTAGTCCCAAAACAGGACAGTGGAACCTTCCAGCAACAAGGGACATGTGATTTATTATTTTTGTTGCAGGAGGGGCCATGCAGTCCTTGTCCTGGAGAGACAAAGCAACTGCAGGGTGGCTCAACATGGTCCTGAAGGGTCCAGTGTGTGAAGGACTGTACAATCCCCTTTCTCACACACACACACACACACACACACACACACACACACACACACACACACACACACACACACACACACACACACACACACCACACACACCACACACACACACATTACACGCACACACACACACGCACACATTCTTACTGTAGATTAATCATACTACGTCCCATGTCCTATTAATTATGCTCACTTCTGAGGAATAGCCCTAAAACATTCGTGACCCCAGGGTGATGGAGATCAATCTTAGGGGTAAGCCGACAAGGCCCCAGTAATAAGTCACAGCAAAATGAGCTTAAATCAGCTCGCCGTTTGGTCTGTGACCTATTATTGCACCGCATCCCAATGGGAGAGCGCTTTGTGTCAAACAGATACTGTGGACCGCGCACTTTGACGGGTAATTGCGTGGTGCAGCTAATTATGGTAGAAACCACGAGCGATGCGTGCGCAGCGGCCCTTTTGTGCAGCGATTGCAGAGTAGTAAGCTGCCGATTACATCACTGTGTTATCAAAGGCTACACACATGCATTATGTATAGACCGCTAATGCAAGTTTATTCAAATTCCAGTCTAACGACAGAGAATTTGAAACAACAAAGGATGACCTATAGAATGAGTAATCCTTTGCCGTGTTGATAAAATTGCTGTGGGACTGCTTATCGCACATCTTTAATCAGCTGTTTGGCCATCCGTTTGGCTGCTGTATCTAACCCCGCCATCACTGTTTGCTAATCTAAAATGGTCTGCCAGCCTGCCTGAGTGTAATATTAAATCTCTTTGTTTAAAAATTGATCTCCGGTTCTGGATTGAATGTGTTATACTGAGAAAATGTCCGTTCCGGATTCTCTTTCGCACTGTTGACATTATGTCAAGGAGATCACATGAAACGTCTCGATCTGAAACAGAGAGGACCCGAGTTCACCTGTGAAGGTTGACCCCATTATCGCAGAGCAACAAAAAATAAATAAAAATAACGGAGAGGTTCCCAGCCGAGGCCCGCAACATGTCCCCCTCAAAATCCACAGCCCTCAAACGGGGCCGGGGCGGAGACGCCAACGCATCTGGTTCTTATCTGTGTGACTGTGAGGTCATCACACACATGACATCATTTAACCTCTCTCAGTAGACGGCGGGGCAGTGACATTCCCAGCCTTGCACCTACCCCAGTACCCCATATCGCAGTCTTGCCTCTCTGATGTAAAAAAAAACTTATGTATCAGCTAGAAGACTCCTTATGATTTTTCATAATTTTCATCACCTCACAGGTAAGTGTTTATCTGGACAATACAGAACCAAGAACAAAAAATATATACCTTTGTTTCATTTTCTCATAGAACCATCACTGCTGCCCTCTAAAGGAAGCCCATGCTTTTAAACGCTGGGCCTATAATGTTTCAGTATGCCACAAACTGGCAATAACATATATTATATATACATCCTAATAATACCAACTCCTACTTCTGATTCAAATAAATGTCTTAATTAAATATTCATGATGTTCACGTGTATGTTTGAAGGTATGCTCCAGCTCAGTCTGCCAAGCTCAAACCACTGGGTACAGCATCTTTATTTACCCACATCACCATATGCAATATCCACCTCTTACAGAGTGAAAAAGAGATGGCAATTAACTCAAATTGAAAACATCAGCTTTCTTTACAGAGTAACCAATATGGTGTAAAATTTAAATCACCCACCTTCCTCAACCTGACAGTTTGTTTTTGCCGGCGATAGTTGTGTTAATGAGTTTTAAGTGAATTCCCTGAGGTGTAATTACCTATCGAATGGCTGCAGCCTTGCCTTGCCTTTTTTTTCTGGGCAAACAATGGAGACAATTGAACAGGGCGGCTGCGCCTGCATCTCAGTTCATTTTGGGCAGTTTTAAAGGACACTGTGATGATGAGTCAGAGGGGTGGGTGCAGGAGTTTTACAGGAATAGAAGCCTCTTTTATTCACATGACAGCACGTGTGAATGAACCCGCCACTCTTCCTCAGAGGAAGACTTTCCAGCAGCAAGCTGCCGTACACAACCGGTTCGGACTTCCTCGATAGCTTACCACCCCTCTCAAATGTTTCCAATATAGCCACTGGGAAATGTCATTCCTGTGGCTTCCTGATAATTTCAAAATATCAAAAAACATCTATTCTGCCTTTGTAATATGCAAATTGAGTTGAATTGCTAATTCTGACTGCTTGATCTGTCGAGAGGGGGAAATAAATGTACTAATACACAATGCTCATACAGTTACAATTTCCAGAAATAATAGATTTTGAAGTGCTGGAATCGCCAACCTGTGGGTTTACATTTTTCGCTCTCGAGAATGTTAAATTACACTTCAGCGGCGTGTTCCACATCCATCCGGCTGTGCGGGGACTGTGTAACTGTACATCATCAGGCTAAACACGACACACGGGGATCAAAGGAGGACGAAGCCCGGCTCGCCCTGCTGACTTGGCCCTGATCCTGCATGCTGGGGGCCGAGCATTAAAGAGAATCTCTGATGAGCCCACAGCATGGATTCTCAGAGCTGATTTTAAGCTCCCCCCTCCTCCCCGGCATCTTGCAACATATTGATTCGAGGATTATGCTTACTTTATGCAAAGACCCTAGGCCAGACTACCAATTAGGGGCTTTAGCTATTATGTTATTTTTGTATAATCACCAGTCATTCTGATGCAAGGGAGGATGGCTGAATTACAGCCAAAGGGAGCGCGACAAAGGTATTTAGAATACAGTCATTACACCACCCGGCTCCTCCCAGGGCAGGGTAATCCTGGTTCTTCCGGGACTCTGAACCATGGGCAGTCAAAAGGTGAGCTGTGTCTGCTGCGGGAGTCTTGCTATTGATTAGCTGAGCCTTTGAAAGGTCATACCAATCTACTGCAGACTAGGCCTTTGCAGAAGAATTTAAAATGCTCATGGATGAAAAATAATTGACTCTGCATCCTTGTAGTTTGTGTATGTTACATGTACTCACTTTCATTCATTTATTCATTCAACCTTTATTTAACATTCTGACACACTGATGGTGGGAATCCTCATTAGCAAAGGTGTCGAGATACAACAAATAAACACAAAAGAAAACAATAAAAACAATTTTAAAAAATTAAAAGAAAATGAGAGAAGAAATAGAAGACATAATAACAAGTATCAGATAAAGCAATTGCAATCAGAATTGACAAGTCCCAAGATCAGAGATACTAAAATGTCCCAGGGCTACAAAGGAACCAAGCTTCAGTATTTTTTGCAATACATTCCAGGTATGAGGGGCACATAATTTAAAAGCAGTTTTTCCTAGGTTCGTGTTAGCTTCAGGTGCATGGAACATTAGCCAGTCCTGAGAGGTTGTATAATAATTCCCGGTATTCCAAACCAAGAGTGATATCAGATAAAAAGGTAGTTTACAAAAAAAGGGCTTTAATAAACAAAAATCAATGCTGATCTCTCCTCTTGGAAAGAGAGGGCCAGCCTACCTTTTTATATAAGATACAGTGATGTGTACCGTAATTGTCATCAGTAATAAATCTAAGAGCCGTATGGTATTCAGCATCTAAAGGCTTTCTGCAATCGAGGGCAGAAAGAAAGATTGACTTGACAAAAGATGGAGTGGGTGATGGGAGTAATGCCTGTGCATTTGCAGACTTTCTAGCAACAGAAGTGACAGCTACAAACTGATAGACCGAACAATATTGACAGTCCGCTATATTTTTATCATAATCAACATGAAGAGGTTCAACTCCAAGCCTATTGGTGTACAGGAGAGAAAGCAAAAAAAGGGGGGAAATACAGAAGTATCTCTATTGATGTTTGTTTGTGTTTATTGATATTTATTCAAAGGTATAAAGCTAGCTAGCTAGCCATGAGCGCGTCATGGGAGCTGGTAGTGAAGCTGCCGTATAGGTACGTCGAACAAGGTAAGTTAGATAGCTAGCTAGTTACCTGTTGTTATTATTATCTATTGTTCCATCTGAAATCACACTTGTAAATCACAAATGGTAATGGACATAACATGATTGTGTGTGCACTGCAGGATATGTTAAATTATGAAATGGTTAGCTATAGGTCTTATTCATAACCACTTATAAAAATGTGTTTTGCATAAATGGCCCGTCAGGCAATTAGACTAAACTAGTCAGACTGCTCAGTATTGTGGATTGAGACCTACATAAATCTGTATTTCCAGATGCATGTATGAAATGGTGAGTTGTGCAGCGTTAATGGGAGAATGGCATGCACACGCACATGTGCCAAGAGGCATCAGCGGCGGGGGTTTGCACCATGTACAGATCGGGCTGGACGGGGCACCATGTCTTGCCTAGGCCGGGCTACTAAAAAGAACTGACTGCATACTGTTTGGAGAGGCTGAATTGCCTGTTTGCAACATTCTTTAGTTCTGTGTGTAAGAATGAACTGAAATTTTCTTATGACTGAAGCAGAAAAACCAACTCAGAAATATAGTACTTGCAACAACAAAAAATAAGTATTGTGAGGTTTACTGACGTGGTGGACAAATGTGAGAGGAGTAAAAGCTGTAGGTTTGGGCAGTGGGAGTGGAGGGGACAGAGATGCAGAGAAGCATGTGGGCTCCAAATAGTGTCTAATAGGGATTTTGGGGTATTTGTATGCAGTATTGGGACAGTGACACAATTTCTGTTTCTGTTGTTACTCCAGCATATTGTACTTTAAACAAAACAAGGAATACGAGGTAAAAGTACAGACTGTCAGCTTTACTTTGAGGGTATTTACATCTATATAGGGTGTGTAGGAATTACAGCCCTTTTATACATAGTCCCACATTTCAGGAGAGCAAAAATAATTGTACAATTGGCTGCTCAGCTGTTTCTTGGCCAGCTGTGTATCCTTGACTCATTAGTTTATGCACAAAATAGCTAACAAATGCAATAGTATTGCATTTAACTGTATGTACAAATACATGATTTACTGTTATCTAGCCTTCATTAAATGAACATAGTCCAGTATAGAAAAATATAATAGTCCTGATCCTAGGCTATTTAATCAGTTTAATCCATTCATTACCATTCCCGTCTCTATGGACAGCACTTTTCCATTCCTAAAGCCAACTGACTTACAGTAACTCAAATCTGAAAGACAAATGCACATATTGTATGTGCAATTTGTGATGCATTTGATGAATTCATATGCCATCTTCCAAACCTTATATTAGCATGTCAGGGACGATGCTGTTGTAGACTTCCTGTACAAACTTTTTGAAGTTTTGAAATGTTCAGATTCGTGTGCAGTGTTGAGGATCAGCAGCTGAAGGAATGCAAATATTCAATGAAAAATAACCTTTAATAGCATGCCTGCATAAAGTGTGTAAGTAATAAAGGCTGTTAGTCTTGTGCTTCTTGTAGAACTACAGCAAAAAAGCGGAGAGAACAGAGGAATAGGGAAAAAAAGCACTGCAAAAAAGTGAGAAAAAAAAAACTAAAATACACTGGTGAGGTAAGAAAATATTTTCCACAAATTCAGGAAATTACACAATTTCAGTTGTGGCAAAGACATAAGGGTTTATTTGATCCATCTGCTAACAGCTCCCACTACAAACAACAAAAGCGAAAAGTAGAAAAAAAAAATCTGGGATAGCCTATAATTGCAGCAGCTATTGGACTTATTTACAAGCTAACTATTGCTATGTGAAATTACAACATTAGCCACTAGCTAATCAGTCAATTAGCTAGCTATTGATATTGCTCACCAGCTAGTTAGTTGCGTTTGCTTTCATTTGCATTCTGCTAATTTTGTGATTTGACAAATATTTGGTTTCACCTGCATGTTTGTGTACAATTTGTTGGTTGGTGAGCTAGCCAGTATATTAGCCAGCCAGATAAGCTTGTAGCTATTACAGAATAAAGTTGGCTAGCTATCACTAGCTAACCTAGTATGTGCACGTTTGTGTGTGTGCGTGTGTGTGTGTTGCAAGCTAGCAATTTATATCTTGTTGTGTGGCTGTTAGCTGTTCTTCAGTGGTCCACTGTTCATGTGTAGCAGGTTCACACGGCAGCATTTTTGCTTATGATTCTTACCAGCTGTAAAATATGCACAGTACTACGCTTAACATAAAGCCTTATCAAAAAACAACAGGGGTCATTCGGACAGTTCTGTTTGATGTCATATCTCATGAACCAGAGCCAGAGATATAAAGTAGTTAAAGGATTTGCAAAGTTAAAAATCAGTTTACCCCATAAATAAACATTACTATTGAACACACAATTGTTGCTGGGCTGCACAGTCAGACACCTTCCCTCATAAATGCTGACAGCAGACGTCTTGTTAAAGCACTGCAGTACTGTAGAACAAAACAGATAAAGAGCTTTGAATGTCTTTGAAGCAGAGCTGGTTGAAATGCACAAGCACGGTATTAAATATTCATAAAAGGAAATTATTCAAAGTTGCTGTGCTCCTTGGAGGTTTCTGTCTACCTTCTTCATTACATTAATTTGAAATTCAACTCCCAGCACTCACACACGCACACAAATGTGCGCGCACACACACACACACACACACACACACACACACACACACACAAACCAACAACATTATCACTGCTTGCACACTGACAGCTCCAACTTATCAGATTCAGGGGACTTTCTAATTCTCTTAATCACAATTGGCCATGTTCCCAGGCTGCTCCAGAAGGGCTCATCGCTTATGAAAACTTAAATGGTCACCCCTTTAACAGAGAGACAACACACGCACACAAGCACACGCACACCTGTGCAAAAACACACATGAACACACACACATGTGCACATGCATGCACATACACACACATACACATGTGCACAAAGACACACACACATGAATACAGATGTGACGCTTTAACTTTCAAGACAATGCTTTGTCCCTTGCCTTATTTACTAAAAATAATAATTAAAGCCATCTGAAAATGACAGTCACTATACTGTGACCACATTTGGAGAAGACATCACCTGGGACTGATTGCACTGTTCCCATTGCTGGGACAAGACAGCGTGTTGATCGGTCTGAAGTACCTAGCTGTTTCATGGATATGCGAAAACAACACGGAGGGGGGTCTGCGTAGGGTCGCGCAGGTTGCACAAGGTACCTCTCTGGATTTGTAACGGCACGATCGTCGTGCAGGTGTCGCACAAGCAATGATAGGTTGTTTCGTGAATAGATGAGTCCGGGCTTCCTGTAAAAACAACTCCAGTGACATGTACACACAAGATCTGCGTTCATAAGAGGCAGAAGCTTAATTTGCCCAGCATGTTCGACAGTGTTGCACAATGTTGCACACACGGGAAACGTGTTGTTTTCACATAACCATAAAGCTGGAGTATGCAACTTTTTTTTTGAAAAAATATCGGGGAATATATCTTAAACATAGAAATATCTTAGTGGGTAGCAATCACATAAAGTACTGTTGTGAGAGAAATCCAGTAGCCTACCATCCACTGTGTTTATACCCTCAAATTCTGCATTCTAAAACCAGCAATTCGGCCCGAATTTGTGTTTTCAAAACAAAGGCTCATGACGTAAATTAATCATAGAGATAGGTCGGTTTATGTCGCCAACCAATCAACAATGCGATTGACCTTGTGCTTTCACCTGCTATCAACAATAGGCCTTTTTCACAAGATGGCGATCTAGTCCGGAAGGGGTGAATACTTACTTCCGGTGCTGGGGACACCTGTAACTCCCCATTGGAAACCATGGATATGGACAAGAGTGTGTTTTTCCCAGCCCCTAATATCACTCCCAAAAGTCACAATGTTGGACGTTATCTGCATTGCTGACGAGTTTCAGGGTGATGTGAGGCTTGACAAGGTGTTATGTGTTCTTTTTTGAGAAATTTATTTTTAATTATGAAGGTAGGCAGACAGGCAGAGGGAAGACTAGCATGCATAGCCTAGCTAGCTAACATGACTACCTGGCTAATTAATCTTGACATTTCACAGTGCTTCTAATTCTGTGCAACAAAACATAAAAATTTGCGGCAGGAGATACAAAACGCTACAGACAATTGACAGTTAACAACAATTTTACCGAGCTAACCTTAGCTTAATGACAAGCCTAATGAAGGCGTACGGCTATGTGGTAGCTGCAGTGGCTGGAGCTGGGTTCAGTTAGGCATCGAAAGCAGAAGCCGGTGATACCCCAGCCCAGCTCACTGGTTTTAATGTCAGAAATGTTACATAAGCACTCATAAACTGTCATGGTTTTTAACCGTTTCCCTATCCGGTCATTTTCCTTAGTGGCCACGCGAGGGCGCTGCCCTTTTGGTAGATGCTTGCTCCGCCCTGCTGAGATTGGGGAGCTTCTGTTAGCGTCCACACCTGTGCTTGGTCACTGAGCTATTTAAGCCTCCCGTTTCCTTCGTACGGGGCTTCTATATTGATTGTTTGTTGTGGTGTATTGTGCTGTTTTGTGTGTGGTGTTATTCTGCCCTTTGTATGTTTAAGTCAGTAGTATTTTGGTCTAGGTTTTTAAGGAGACCGTTTTGCTCTGTTGTGCTTCATTGGAGTTATGCGGGACTCGCCTATGTGGAAGTAGCTATTAGGACTCATCCCCCCTGGATCTTTTCTGTCCTCGCTTCCTGGTTTTTTCCTTGTTTGTCCGTTGCCTAGATTTTTGCCTTTCTATGTCTCTTTCTCCTCTCTCTGTCTGCTTTCTTCCGTGAAGGCGAGAGGAGTCTCTGTTTGTTTGTATGTATCTGTATAGTAGGTTCTTACTAAGAGACAGGGCATTTTTATCGTACTGATTTTAGGGCTTTATTTATTTGGTGTGCGTTATTTGTACCTTTCATGCTACTCGCCTGTTTTAACGTCTCGTTGCTGAGGCAGGGCTTTATTCTTGCCGGCTCTTTGGTTACTTATCTCGTAGAAGTATGGGACCGCAGATCTCTGCTCTATTTCGCCTCTGTTTGGTTTTCTTACTGAGAGACCAGGCGTTTGAGCTTCTACTCATTTCCGTGTTACTGTGAGCCGGTTAGTAGCTTCGGTACGTTTGTTCCCTGTTTTGTATTCCTTCTCCTGGACTACGTTCCCCTTTGTTGGGAGTCAGGGTTTTCTTTATTATATTGAGAGGCAGTGCTTGCTATTTTCAATTAAGTTTGCGTTGGTCTGTTGTTGCAGCTGTCCTGTTCGCCTTTTTTTTGTTCGGAACTATTGTTCTGTTTGTTCTCCGGGTATGTCTCTCCTCGTATGGAGCTTGGGCGATGTTGTGGACATGTTTGTGTGTGACCGCGTGTTTCCGAAAATAGCCTCGGAACGTTAGTTCTCTGTTCCTTCGCCTCGTTACATATTCTTTTACTGAGAGGCTAGGGCGTGTGTTTTCAATTAAGCTTGCGTTAGTCATTTTGGATAGTAAAGTTATGGGATGACGGTGCTCCGTCGGCTCACCTGTAAAATGTTTCTCTCTCCTGGGAGATCGGGTGTTTACCCCTTTATGTTTTCTGCATTTGACTGCGAGCCTATTAAACTAGCCATGGAACGTTAAATCTCTGTTCCTGTTCGCCTCATTATATTCCTCATCATAGAGAGGCAGGGCGTTTATTTTCAACTAATCTCGCTTTGGTCTTTAGCCGGTAAATGTCCGGTGCAGCCTGTCCTGTTCGTTTCTTTCGGTACCTTTCTCCTTACATGGAGTTTTTGACGATTTTGTTCGGAACTGCTGTTCTGTTTCGTCTTTCGGTGCATGTCTTCCTATAGGGAAGATTGGGCAATGTTGTGGACATGTTTGTGTGTGACCGCGAGTCTGAGAGTAGCCTTGGAACGTTGGATCTGTTCCTTTCGCCTCCTCATTCTTTCTTATTATTTTTACAGTGTTTGTTATCTGTTTATTTTTTGCCATTACGCTACTCGCCCGTTCTTATGCGTCTCGTTTCCGAGACAGGGCGTGTATTATTTCTGGCTATTCAGAGACCTGTCCTTACGCTCTACTGATTGGCGTGTGACAGTGAGCCGGTTAGTAGCGTCTGTAAGTCGTGTTCGTTGTTTTGTCTTCTCCCTTAACTGCAGGGTATCCCGCCTTAGTGGCCTTAGGGCTTAAAGAATCCCCTTGCTGCGTTTGGCTCCTCCCACCTCACACGTCACGCCACATTACATAAACATGTGACTAATATGTCAATAACCTAGCTAAAATGCTGAAATGTCATAAATATGTGTTTTACTTTATCAATGATTAACTAACGCTAGCTAGCATTCTACAGTAAGCCTATAGCGTTAGAATGTTCGCTAGCGAGCGAATCCTATTACGTTACCTTTTGCTTGTGTGCTAGCAAGCTAGCGGGGATGCCCTAGACATGTCTCTCTCCTGGAGCAGCGATAAGATAACAGTTTTAGCGACCGAAGCTAGTAAGCTAGTTTTCACTAGCGAGTAAGTTAGCAAATGAAAGCGTCTTTATTGCAATCCACCACTCAAATGTTAGACAACGTTAGCTTGGTAACGTTAGCTAGTTTAAGAGCAGCTCTGAGAAAAACCTTTTGCTTGTTTGCTAGCAAGCTAGCGGGTATGGCTGTCTCCTGGAGCACTGCCACTGACAGAAATTTGGAAGCTAATTTCCTAGCTTATGTCTGGGTTATTTTCTCTTGGAGATGGAGCAGTGAGAAACACTGCAAGCTGTGTTGCTTCTGAACGCAGCAACTTTCAATGAAAATAAAAGCAGAACCAGAGATCATATAGTTTTCTCTCTGTATGGGCTTTGGCAGAACCACAGTTCAGTGGGCAGAACCAGAGCAAACTAAACTACCGGAAAAAAGGATTCACCCCTTCTGGTTTGCCTACCCGGAAATGTGAGATAGGCCTATGGTGAACAAATGACCCTTACACCGCCGCTATTTCATGCAAAGGAAAAAGAGAATTGGATAAAGCTCGCTCGAAAACTAGAGTAAACATTTTAGTTCTCATTTTAGAAGGTGGTCAGATGTTCTGGTTTAAAGACAGAGGAGCTCCCATTATTTCTATTCTACTAGCCAGGTAGGTCAAAAGTTTCAACACTAATTTACCTGGACTTTCTGATTGCCAGCCAATTGTACGTATAGCTAGGTTGCTATTATCGATTATGCTACTTAATTCGGAGATAGCCAGATAATGGCTGGTTCAGACTAATGCTACAGGAACTCAGTGTGATCTGTCTTAGCAAAACCATCACTTAATTTCTAAGTTCTGTGATTAAATGGTAAATGTTTCATTGCATTATTGTTCAACTCTGCAGCAACAGAAAAAATTCAGTTGTTTTACCTGGAGTTTTAGCTGACATTTTTATTGTAACATTAGCTATACCAGTCTGCAATCCTGTAATTGTATCTAGAAAACTTGGATGCACATTCACAACGAGGTATGTGGAAGCACTAGGGGGGGTGGGTTATTTTTCTGCCAAGGGGTGTTATGAAATGTTTTGACAACAAATGCAACTGTTGAAAAAGTTGCCTACTCCAGCTTCAAGAGGTCAGGAATTGGCCGATAGCCTAATCAATCCAATCTACCTTTCTGGCGTTTGGTGGCCCATCCAAGGTTTATCTCTCTCCAGCCACCATGGAACAGGTTGTTATCTGTGGGTTATTGATTAGGACCTGATTAGGGATATATCTAGCACAGCAGCCCATCTGCTAATCTCTCTGAGACGATGCTGGTAAAAACCAGCCATGGGGAAAAGCCCTGTAATAAAGTAGCGGACCACCGAAGAGATGATTTCCTTGGTGGGATGAGAGGCAGGATAAACCGCTCAATCCTGCATCGGTCCAACAGAGTTTGAGGAAAGTGTATCAGCCAAAAAGTGCACCACATAATTTGATAATGTGTGTTAAAGAGTTATTGCATTTTTAAGCTTAAGTCACTTAAGCCTAAGCTTGTTGAAGTGATTTGTTTCCCAGGTGGCACAGGCTAATTATTGGTTCGTTCAGTAAGGGGGTAGGGATTTAATGGGAACCGAAGCAAGGTTGGCTATTATTGAAGGTCAGACATGAATGATACTGTAAAAAAAAATATATATATTATGCAAAAATCGGAAGAAAGCTCATTACATGTGATGTCTATGTATTGAACACTGGAAGCCTGTTGAACACTATAGAATTTGTGATTGTTTTACTTTTATCTGCAAATGACTCCTTGGTTTTTCAGTATGGTTAAGGAGATGTTTTCAAAGAGCATACTCTTCATACAAACCCTGTTAGACTTTTTGTTTGGATCCCTGCTGATTCGCCTGTAGTCTAATTATAACTAGTCAGGGACCCGTTGATAATTAGAGTATACAGAACCATGTTTCATATAATACTGAGGTTCAGTACATCTGACTGGGCACAAAAATATGCTCCATGTTTATGCTGTTCTAGAATAATAGCTATGTCATTGCTCCATGTCTGTTTCAAAGGCCACCATTACATTGTCTCAGGTTGACTCAAATTGTACCTCAACAAATCTGTATGAGAAATATATAACAGTTACTATTCACCTACTGTTCTTAGTTAAAATGTAATACTAAGTGTCAGGCAATTATCCATAAAAATAATTTTGTTTATTATGTTATGTTATATTATGCTTTTTTTCTCCCACTGAGGGTGACAAGCCCATAACAAAGATCCCTGTTCCTGTCCTTTCATATCTATAGTCTTCAGTGACTGGTCAGGACCGTCACACTGGGTCTCCATAGTAATCAGAGTAGAGAATGTATTGTGCAAAGAGAAAAGTGACACACCTGTAATTGATTAGTCACATATCACTGCTTACCCATCATCAATATCTGCAGCTCTAAATAAATTAACGTGTGTATAATTGGTTCATTAGACTGCAAAGGTCATTCTGGTTAAGATGACGTGTGTGCGTGTGCACGCGCATGTTTGTGTGTGTGTGTTTAAAGGGGCTGTGCCATCCCCATCCTCAGGTCCAGTCACGTTAAACAGGCTCATCATGTTAAATGGCGGCGCTCAGCTGTGACTAACAGCCAATTTCAAAAGAGCGGTACGAGCAATTAGAGCAGTGGAAAAAACCCAGAAAAGTAATTGTCTTCAAAATAAAAAATTAACTGAAGCTGATAACATCCTTTCCTTTCTAAAATGCAAGCCATCAAAATATGCTTCCCTCTCTATAACATGCAATTACATCCATCAAAAATCAGCAGTACTCCAATGGGGGATAAATCATGATGCCGTTAGTTATATTATATGAACACTTTCTGGTGAAGCCCAGGGGTAATTCAGTAAACGATTACCCCTAGTGAAACCAGCCCCTGCTAAAGAAGTTAATTTGCCTATTGGAAGTGAACAAATGGTAGAAGATTGAACATTGTAGAATCCACATCCTCTCTGTCAGGCAGATTAGAACACATTTCGTTCACAGTGAAGGTGCCAGGAAGACATGCCTCAGAATAACAAGGTATAAACCTGTACTAAATGCCCATATAAACACAGACATCTGTGAACAGAAAGAAAAAAGGAAGCCTGTGGCCTCTGGGTGTGTGTTTGCCCTTTCACACCGCTAGAATCCGGAATGCTGTTGCTATCATACTTAATGAATTGTCGAGAGAAAGCTCCGTTCACCACTATCTAGAATTATGGCATTGGCATCTAAGAAATCGTAAGTCTTTTCTTGCAGAGTTAAGTGTCAGAAACATAGGGCTCCTCTTTAGAATTCAAGTCTCCAGGGCCTTGTTTATGTTTTTGAATATATACCTGGGTACTTTTCACTTCTGACAGAGGCTCGTAATTTTCTGTCCAGACAAAACTTTTATTAGGATGTTTCAAGCCTTAAGTAAAAACCCATGGTTTTAGGGGAAAACAGTGGATTATTCAGTGTGATTCAGAGTGTCTAGACTTGACAGAAACACGTCTCCGTCTAATTTGGGCACACAGTAATACTGTCTTACGAACTGAAAGTATGGTTCGCAAAGGCTATCCTCACGTTTTTCTAGTTTTTGCCAAAAGCACTTTAAGATCCGTGAGATATGCACTGAGACTGTGAACCAGATTATTCTCTGGCCTCTACTGGGATCTTTGGTTCCTCTGACAGGCAAAACTATCCATGGTCACATTTCCTTCACAATGTTACTGAACTGAATTAAAGCCTGGTGGAATATGCATCGTTGAAAAAGCTTTCTGCTGAGGTATAGAAACCCAAACTCACTCAAACAGGCTTTTCACAGCCCTGGGGGCGAATAGAGGATGACTTGGGGTTCAAGGGCACTGTTGACTGCATTGATGCTGAGCACTGATGAAAGCTGATGGCCATGAAGTGATGTTGAATGCAGTGGTGGCTTCAAGCAAGCTCAAGGGAAAAGAGGGGCAAAAGCTCTCAGAGAGCAGAGTGATTGACTTTGGCAGGCGAGTGATAGGATATTGTGGCCAATCACAAAGGAGCGCCGAACAGTCAGCAGTATTGCACATCTGAGTGGAGAGGAAAGCAGACCGTGCCCCCAAAGTGCACCGATCCACAATGCACTCTAATCTGTCTGCCTCATCTCCAAGCATGAGCACTTCTTACAACTTTAATATCTGTTTAGATGCTGTATTTCAACTACTTACACACACATGCACCGACAAACATCCCTGCACACACACACACACACACACACACACAAAGTAATGCACATACACACAGACACACACGCATGCACACATCTATGCACACACACACACACACACAAACACTCATGCACACACATACACACACACACACACACACACACACAAAAAGTCATGCACATACACACACAGACACACACGCATGCACACATGTACACACACACACACACACGTCAGACCACCAGGCTCTGGGGCCATCTGAAGACCTGTCATGTTCATTTTCTGTTTAGTTTCTATGTGGGTTTATGTTATAAAGTGGCTGACAGAGGAAGAAGAGGAACCACACTAACCCAAAGCAAAAACTTGAGGCAAAGAAACTTGCTTTCACATCACCTTCATCGTGTATTACATGCCATTGCTAAAGACAGAGGTCAGTGTGGCCAGGGTGGAATGCCTCTTAGCTTATGAAACACTCTAGGGAAACATGAGTGGTGTTGTCGGCTGTCTTTTGGACAAAAAAAAAAAAAAAAAAACCCCGTTGTAATAACACATCTGCCACCAATATATTATGAGCATGTTGACTGTGAAATTCTCCCAACGGTCCAAACTTTAAGCTGACGGTTGGACTAAACTGGAAAGACACATGTTCAAACTACTGAATGTCACCGGACACAATTTATTTTTTGCATGCTGTGTGGATGCATCTTTGATTGGCTCTGAAATACTTAACGAAAAATTTGACCTTCTGGTATAACCTCATAATTCCTCCTGCAGCCAAGGACTTCAAAGCCACCATATAAATGTGCAGAAATAAGGTGCCGACATCACAAGTGGCAGCATATGTGACATTCTGGGATATGTGCCTCCTGAAAAATAAGGGAAGCAACATGGTTCCATTTGGATTTGTCCATTACAACTGCTGATAATTAAAAGGTGCATTGTTAAAGTGATACTGCAGTCAAAAACCGACTTTTCCTGTTGAAAACCGATGTTTTGGGTTAGATTATGATCATACACAACTGTCTATGTCCGAAAATCTCATGTTTAGTCAAAATAGTTTTATCTGAGTTTTTGTGTAGATTTACCAATACGCTGGTTTCCGGGGATTCGTGACGTCACAAGATCCTTAAAATAAAAATGGGTGGAGTTGAGGTGATCCTAGGGGTGGTCTCGGCTGGGCACGTGGTATAAAAGCAGAGACCAACTTTTTTTTTTCCGGTCTTTGAGACTGAGACCCTTGTACTGCTAACTAGCTAGTTCAAGTTCAAATGCGAATTGCTTTCTATTACTGCTAACGTTAATATTACGACTTATTTCGAGCTACTAAGGCTACGTTCACACTGCAGGCCTTAGTGCTCAATTCCTATTTATTGCTCAGATCAGATTTTTTTTGTTTGGCTGTTCACATAATTTTTTTAATGTGGCCCATATCTGATTCCAGTGTGAACCGATTGCTCTGCTCAAATGACCCGTGCAAATTAACAAAAGACATAGCGCCTGTCACACAGCCTGCAGAAATAAACAACAACAAAAAGGAAGTCATCAAAGTCACAGCTTCTGTGTTAATTTTAAAGTTGATGTGCAGTGGAGCTAATGATAAGGGTGAGGAGACGGGGGGAAAAAGCCTAGCTTTTTGTGCTGCCATGGCTGCTATTTCTGTGCAGAGGGACTCGTGAATGTGAGATCTGAGCCAGGAATGGGGGGACCGTGACATGGGCGGTTTCAGTGAAACTCAAGCAAGGCATGAAATTAGTGATTCTGAGGACGGGCGAGTTAAGAAAATGGAGCGCTCGCCCGTTTGGCTAGTGAGACCAGTCGATATAACATTTATAAAACGGATAGTTCCGGGATGCAGATTGGCCAATACAGTGTTTCAGCCGTGTTAAAATACACAGTATTTTTTTCTCGCCACTGCTCAGTGTTTTTTTCTCCCCTACCGGGGAGTTTTTTACCTCATTTTGCTGGTTGGGGGCTAAGGCCTGGTTTTTTTGCTCAATTTTCCTTCTGTTTCCCTGTGCAGCGTCTTTGTGACAGTTCTCTGTAAAAAGCGCTATACAAATAAAATTGAATTGAATTGAATTGAATTGAACAGTATAAAAAAGCTATCACACGACACATCTGTTCAACTTCATGTGTAACGTTAGGCTATAGCCCAACATCACTGCGCACCCTTAGATTAAACTATTGACACATTATTGGACCGACAACCATTAACGTTCGGTAAGCAGCTACATGAGAAAACCGTGAATAATAAATACCATGCAACAAACCAAGACAATAATATGGACAGTTCTGACATTATTTTAAATCACAAAACGGTTAACGCAGCTGTCCGCGAATGATATTAAAACGTAGCCTACGACTTATTATGGTGTAGGCTATCGTTTGTGCCCAAAAAAATCCACTGCTTTGCACATTTACCACTTATCTAAAATGACAACACATGATAATATAATGTGAATGTGTTGATAACCTAACTAGCCCGTGCGCTACGTTCTAATGGTGTATTCAAATTATCTCAGAAGTTGGAATATTTCTGATTAACGAGAAGAAAAAACGATTTGAACGTGACATTATTGTCACGTTCAAATAGTTTTTTCTTCTCGGAAGGAAATATTCGGACTTGCGAGTTCATTTGAATACACCATAATGCCCTGCTACATCAAAAATGATGTAAAAAGTCACATTAATTCCGATCTGACTGTTCAGACTGCGTGCGCTTTGACACAATCGGTTATGTATCGGAATCTAATACCACATTCAAAAGTGGCCCAAATGAGAATTGGAAATGTCAGATTCAATGTGATTTTCGCTGTTCACAAAATCAGATCTGTGTCACATTTGAGGAAAAAATTGGATCTGGGCCACTTTTTACCTGCAGTGTGAACCTAGCCATAGAGAGTTATTCATCTACAACGTCTTACTTTGGTATCTTTAGCTAACTTGCATTATGCCAAGGAGTCAGAGATGTATCGTTCCTCGACTCTGTTAGCTTTCATAATCTGCCGAGAGATGGAATGTATCGATAAGTTAGGTAATGCAAGGCAGTCTATTGTGTGTGAGTTTAGCCCCGTTTGGTCCAGAGAACTGGTAACTTAGCTAGCTAGCTAGCTAGTTATCTTAGTTATCATTTATGAATAATGTTAGCTAATAAATGATAACAATTCTCTCCGGACCAAGTGGATGAGGGCGCTACAACCAGCCATGTTCAATATACTAACGTTACTGTGTGACTGGGTTTTGCTGTGTTTTTGAATGTATTTAATAGTAACGTTACTTTAGCGTGAATGTGTTACGACCCCGGAAGTGGACTGGACCCAAATGCACGACTCGAACACAGGAATGCCAAAACTCAATATTTTATTATATGATCAGGGTAGTCCTGAGCATGGGGAGAAAGGCAAAAGGTGGTTAGTGTTCCAAGCCAGAACTGGATGTGCAAGACAGACAACAGAGCGCGTAGCTCTAATAAATTATGCTTCAACCAAACTCCTGAAGTATAGGGAGAACATGAATGACAGACAGTCCAGGTATGTTGCTGCGGGGGAACAGTGGGAGTAGGAGAAGCCAGGGAAGGTTATGGAGACGGACAACCGGTTTGGTGGAGCAGGGGATGAGCGGGAGCGGTAGAGCAGGACGGTGGAGCGGGGTCCGGACAGGATGCAGGCGTTGCAGCAGGGCAGCGGCAGTAGCAACACAGCAACAGCAGGGCGGCAGCAGCGACAGCAGAGGCAGGAGCGACAGCACATCAGCAGCACCGCAACACTGGCAGTAAGTGGGCACTGCCGCAGAGTGGAGGAACAGGAGCCCAGGCTGCATGCACACACGTCAGGCGGGAGGCAGGGAAACCGCAACACAAGCAGGGATAACAGACGACTGCAGGCTGGCAGACTGAAGCAGACAGAGTTAGTATAGCGAGACGGGACAATGAACAGCGGGAAATGCTGTTCCAGACTGGAGCAGACTTCGTAGGCAGAATAGCAGGGCGAGTTAACGCCGGCACAGAACAAGACTTCAGAGTAACAAACTAGACTAGGACTCAGACAGGACCAGAGGTTTCAGACAATGAGCATTAACGAACTGGCACAGGACAGAGAACACCGGGTGACTAAATGCAAACATTTAATTGATATCAATTAGGTGCCGCGTGCGAATGTATGCGAGAGTGATTAACAGAGCGGAGAGTGTGGAATGCATGCGAAACGGGGAGATGGGATAGGCTGAGATAAGTGCAGTGAAACAGAGTGACACAAACGGGAAACCATGTCCAACCTGCAGCAAGGGGGAAAACGGACTATGGAGAGACAAACACGAGACAGGGGGAAAGGGAAAACACAGGGAACAATAGGACGGGAGTGAGAACGTTACAGAATGAGCGTATTGAGTTCAGTGGGGCTGAGTCAGTTCACGAAGACACACCCTTTCACTCCTTGACCGTATGAATATTCATAATATGACTACGTGGCATCATCGTCATATGACCACACCTACTCACGAGTTCCAGTTCAAATTGAAGCAGAAAAAAAGGCCTTAGAAAAGGCTCTGCAGTATCTCTTTAAGTAGGGCTGTGCCAACTAGTCAGAAAATATGACTAACTGTTTTTGGAGAAATTTGTCCGTTCTGCTCTCTCTGGGCTGGACTTAGCCAAATTAATCATAATTTACCCTGGACAAATTGTATTATTTGTGAAGTGCACAATTTTTAAGGAGTATATTCTCGTTGGTTCAATATACTGTGATCTGGCAAATTTGTTTAATTTAGTAAGCTAACCTGGTTTAATTTCTACCCAGCTAGCAGGCTAGCTTACAGCTTGATTCATCCAGGCATTGTTAATACTTGTCAAAATACATGCACAGCCTTTTATGTAGTAAGAAGTACTTTTAAAATTAAGAAAAAACTACTTAGTAGAAATTTTTAAGATGTAGAGAAAACTAGCATTTTGATCGGTGTCAATAACACTTCTCCTTATACAGTAACTGCAACTCCTGTTCTTTCAGAGCAGTAATATCCCAATTAGTCCCCTGTGACCCAATATATTATCTTGTCAGTAGTTACAAACATTGCATGATAGATCAATGCATAGTGTATTCATAGGAAAAATAATTTCCTGATTATTTTATGATTACAGCTCGGACTCCATGTATTTTTGTATACTTTTTCTTCTACCCAGTTATGATTTACGATGTACAATTTAAGATATCTCCAATTACAATGATTCAAATGCCAGCTATGCTGACTATGACTGCAGCAAGGCCACATTCCTATTGATAAGCAAGTCATCTTTTATGCTGCAGGTAATCATAAACAAAAGCAAATTGACAAATTTTGTGATCTGAATCGGCAAACAAGTGGCTCCTTCACCAATCGTTGGTGTCTCACCTTCTCTGTCAAATGTATTTTGTGATTCAGGGGCACTGCATCATCACTGTACAGCTATTTCAGTTGTAATTCTGTAGTCGGGGGAAAGAGTAAACATTCAAATGACATCAAATAATCCACTGCGTCGTATGTACGCAGGTGAGATACGCAGGATTACATGGTAAGTGCTTAATGAGATGGTTTCCTGTTAAGATCTCCATAAGGACATGTGACACGTTCCAAATTTTTATGCCGCTAAAGGAACTTCAGGAGGCTGATCACACTAATATAAACAAACAACAGTAATGCATGGCAGCCTTGTTTTGTTATTTGACATTACTCAGTCATCCACCAGCCAGGTAGAGGCTAGATTGGATTCCTTCAGCAGGTACAGTACTGAATTGTGTAATGGTTGTGATGTCCTGCTTTTCACAGTAATCTGTTCTCTTCTCTCTACTTCCTTGTGCACACAAAGGTGGGCGCCTTCACCGAGAGACGGATTCTGGTTGTCAGCAGTATGATTCCTTTCACTCAGCCTGCTGTCATAAGGCTGAATAGATGGGTTATTGTGCTAATACAGCTGAAGAGAATGCCTTTCATTTCCATGAAGGCTTTTTGTGGTGCCAAGACAGAAGAGGAGACAAGTTTGCTTCCAGCTGGATATAGTTGATAAACCGAACATGTCAGCACCAGCACAAGTGTGGGCAGTTATTGGCCTCTATGCATTGTGCATGAACGCGTGGTTTTCTTCCTTTTCACAAATAAACCGGATGTGACATTCACTTTTTTCCATATTCAAATGGATTGCACTGTAAATTGCATTGCAACCAAGACTACGACTGTAGCTCGATGTGTTCAATGCGTCATTTACCTGCACTGAATTGTGGAGGTGCAGTTTTTTAAAGAAAGAACTCTGAACCTGCCGTCATTTCCTGACCTGTGGGGATGTATTGTGGTATCTCCAGACATATATCTGAATGAAATTTTGTCCTACTGAGCCAAATTTTTGCAAGCAGGGACATATTGCCTTCTAGAGCTCCTCGGAGTTGTTGCTTTTGTGTAAGATGCATTCAGTTCCCTCCAATGGCCACCCATACTGCTGCTACAAATTCAATAGCATCCTTGCCCCCAGCCACATCATTAGTGTTTGCTGACAGCTTATTACATTTGCAATCGAAGTAGTCCACAGAATTCATAATGTCACAAATATTTATCTTTCCAGACTGGGTGTCTCCTACACTGCTTGTGATCCAGGAGCACAATTTGTGATATATTCACAGATGCATTAAAAGCATATTTTCTTCCCCCTGTAGGCAATGCAAGGGCATATAGTATTTTAATATTATTTCAGATCCTTCGCTCCTCTCCATATGCTTGTGGGCAAGATGAATTTAGCTGGCTTGCTTCTCCAGGTGCCCCAGATGCAAAACAAGCAAAAAAAAAGCTGATTAAAATCACAAAGGCAGAATGAACCCGATACGAATGCCAGCCCAGCCCCCGCGAAACCGACTGCAGTCACAGCGGCCGTGTACAAGGGGCCGTGAGCAATTAGGCGGCGAGACTAACGAGAGGTTTCAAAGTGTGCCTGAGAGGGAGGCCGTAGATCCGTGACATATTGATTACTCGCACCTTTTTTGCGAAGCCCGTTATGTAGCCTCGTCGGCAGGCAGTTTACATTTTCTGCTGCGCTCAATTAAAATAAAACACTTGGAGCTGACAAAAAACACATCCAAAGCTGGAAAAATGAATGCATCCTTAATGAAAACTGCCTGAAATAGTTACATTTTTCTGTAGAAAAAATGACATATATACTAAATATACTGCATATAATAAATAAACAGATTAGATACATAGACAGGGTCAATCAATAATAATGGAAATTTGTAATATTATCCTCAGTTTCCAGATTGACTGTAAACTGGTGATGATGTTAGTTTACTCCACTATTTGTTCCATTTTAAATGCTAAGGTATTTTCATCTGTGACAGTTGATCCAGGAGTGGCTGACTTGCTCATAAACCTTCATCGAAATAGTTTTTTGCAGTTGTACACTGATCTAGGATCAGTAGTCTGGAGGTTGGGGGGGTTCTCTCTTATATTTATTCTATTAAGGAAAGTGCCATATAGAAAATGGCCGACGAAGAAGCGTACCCCGCTCCACATACATTACGCTGAACTCAAAGAATGCCTTTGACTAAAACACACCAGGCCGCGTTCTGCCTGATGGGACCCATGGTGGAAAAGAGGAATGTGTTGATCCTTAAACCCGGAACAAGCTCGGATCTGTCCCACGTGTGCTCAGCTGTGCAGCGAGGAGGAAAGATGACACATGTTCACCACCTTGTGGATCCATTCAGTCACACTGCTGGGATTCCTGGGCCTGGCGGATTCCATTCACATGAGCAATGCGCTTCCTCTCTGGCCTGCACAGAGCCCTCACAGTATGGCGGCGCAGATATTTTTACCTAGAAAATTACACAGAAAACATTGCTACTGATCTTAAAGGAACAGCACGCCATCTGAGAGCACTGTAGCATATTCTAATGCTGAGGGAAAGCCAAATACATTGGGGGCATTTGTTTCTGGAATGTTTTGAGACATTCCCCTATGGTATCTGATTGTAGCTACAACCTATCAGTATTTTAAGGAGACACAATGACTGCACAGGGAGGCTATATTAAGCTATCAACAGTATATAATGTAATGCTTGTACTGATAGTATGTTTTTATATATCAATGCATCTTTCTTCTGCAAGTGAGCAGAAGAGTATTCAATCATATTCTACATAAGACTACATCTTTTTCTTTCCTATGCTATTCTGTTCTATTATATATTCTAATAAAAGACTTGTGGAATACATGTGTAATCCAGCAGGATCTGGATAGAATGCTAGGTGGTTTACTGTTACTAAAAGGTAGATCACTATCATGGGATGGTGCATATACAGCTGTACTTTGGATTATAAAGGAAAATGACACATATCCTGTCTCTAGGAAACATGCAATTACACTGCTGTATTTCTTTGAACCAGCATGCACCTGTTATGTGTGCCAGGCCAAGTAAACACACTGACTTTAAGACTTTTATCTCACACTCCCTTTGATCTCTCTCTGTTATATCTGAGTGATCTAATTCCTGAGGCTAGTGATGATCCGGCTCTCTGATCCTGTGGCATCTTGTGCTTCATCATGTTAAACGGGATCATCTTTTTGATCCGGCATGGAGCTGACGCCAGCATTATGCTAATGTCAGCGGAATAGCGGTGGAATTTTCTGAAAAACAGTTTGTCAGACTGAGTTATGCAGATGCACGTTTGGTGTGGCTGGGTGAGGAAGGAGTTAAATGGTACTTGTGCAGAGAGGGCTCCTCCTCCTCATTGGCTGCTGTCAGCTTTACATCTTTCCTCGCACAGCCAGGGAGGCGTACAGATCCTTGGACAGCAGCCGCCTCACACACAGGCATGTTCACCTGAGGCTGGTCAGCAATCACACACAGGCATGTTCACCTGAGGCTGGTCAGCAATCACACACAGGCATGTTCACCTGAGGCTGGTCAGCAATCACACACAGGCATGTTCACCTGAGGCTGGTCAGCAATCACACACAGGCATGTTCACCTGACGCTGGTCAGCAATCACACACAGGCATGTTCACCTGAGGCTGGACAGCAATCACACACAGGCATGTTCACCTTAGGCTGGTCAGCAATCACACACAGGCATGTTCACCTGAGGCTGGTCAGCAATCACACACAGGCATGTTCACCTGAGGCTGGTCAGCAATCACACACAGGCATGTTCACCTGACGCTGGTCAGCAATCACACACAGGCATGTTCACCTGACACTGGTCAGCAATCACACACAGGCATGTTCGCCTGACGCTGGTCAGCAATCACACACAGGCATGTTCACCTGACGCTGGTCAGCAATCACACACAGGCATGTTCACCTGAGGCTGGTCAGCAATCACACACAGGCATGTTCACCTGACGCTGGTCAGCAATCACACACAGGCATGTTCACCTGAGGCTGGTCAGCAATCACACACAGGCATGTTCACCTGACGCTGGTCAGCAATCACACACAGGCATGTTCACCTGAGGCTGGTCAGCAATCACACACAGGCATGTTCACCTGACGCTGGTCAGCAATCACACACAGGCATGTTCACCTGACGCTGGTCAGCAATCACACACAGGCATGTTCACCTGACGCTGGTCAGCAATCACACACAGGCATGTTCACCTGAGGCTGGTCAGCAATCACACACAGGCATGTTCACCTGAGGCTGGTCAGCAATCACACACAGGCATGTTCACCTGACGCTGGTCAGCAATCACACACAGGCATGTTCACCTGAGGCTGGTCAGCAATCACACACAGGCATGTTCACCTGAGGCTGGTCAGCAATCACACACAGGCATGCTCACCTGAGGCTAATCAGCAAACAGGCATGCTCACCTGAGGCTGGTCAGCAAACAGGCATGCTCACCTGAGGCTAATCAGCAAACAGGCATGCTCACCTGAGGCTAATCAGTTCAGGTGTTGCCCATTGCCTTTATTAGGCCTGTTATAAAGGCATGGTCACCTGTCTCTTTAGGGAGAGACCATTTGGGTGGTTTGGCATTTGCAACACTCTTAAAAGGTTTCCGTTCTACCTTTGTGAGAGGATAGTTGTTTATAATGCTTAGATTTTGGCAATTTTATTTATTCAGGGTTTTTGTTTGTTAGATAAAAACCAGCTTGAGATCATTTCATGCATTCTTTTCCTTTTCAGTACCTTGCGGAAGTTCAGAGCTAGGCAATGTGTGGTGGCTAGACATTGGTGGGGATGGGGTTAGGGGAATTGTAAGGATTGATTGAGCACAGCAGTGGCCTTGTTTCCTCAAAAGTTTCTCCAACCAAATATGAACAGTCACCGCTTGGCTCCAACTTGAATAGAGGAGAAGGTGGGTGGATGGCATGCCTGCTGATGGATGATATACAGTGCATCCGGAAAGTATTAACAGCGCTTCACTTTTTCCACATTTTGTTCTGTTACAGCCTTATTCCAAAATTGATTAAATTCATTTTTTCCCTCAAAATTCTACACACAACACCCCATAATGACAATGTGGGGTAAGTTATCAAGGGTCTGAGCTATCAAACGAGCCCCAAACCATCACTCTGTTGCCAGATATGGAGTAGATGTGGATGGATCACTGCAAGGGTTATTTCTCCGGACTCATTTTCCTATAGAACTCCATGGGGAAAAAGTCAGGAGAAACAACCCTTGAAGTGATCCATCCACATCTACTCCATATCTGGCAACAGAGTGATGGTTTGGGGCTCGTTTGATAGCTCAGACCCTTGATAACTTACAGCCATTTAGCCAGCCATGTGTTCCATACTGTACCAGTGTAATTTACAGCTGAATCTAGTCTCACCCCCCAATTTCCATAGAGATCCATTCAAATGCAGAGAGGTTATAGTATCGCTTGTAACAGTACCTGAAAATAAGATATCGACAGTTTTTTGATGTTGATGGTCACAGACTTCAGGAAGTAACAGCATGTAAAGGATATGCGACCAAATATGAAATATGATACTTTAAAAATACGTTAAAGCAAAGGGTATGAATACTTATGTAAATGAGAAATTTTAGTTTTTTATTTGTAATAAATTTGCAAAAATCTCAAAAAAACTTTTTTCACATTGTCATTATGGGGTGTTGTGTGTAGAATTTTGAGGGAAAAAATGAATTTAATCAATTTAAATTATAAGGCTGTAACAGAACAAAATGTGGAAAAAGTGAAGTGCTGTGAATACTTTCCGGATGCACTGTATGCTTCTTGGAGCAGAGTCAAACAGAGTCAAAATACATCACAATGAAGTCAATGTTGCAAAGTAGTAGTTCTCCTGTATCAAACTACCATCATAAGTGTGGCCTAGTAATTACATAAGCTCTCAAATGTAAATCGGCCTGAAAAACAAATGAATAATTAATCAGAACCCTGTCTAAGTAAGTTCCTGCCAAAAAAAGAGAGGCAAAAAAGCCCATAGCTGCTTTGAATTGTGTTCCAGGTTCCTAGAATAAGAAGGGATTAAGCATTGGGCTTGGTTCAGATGAGCGGCTTTGATTTGTCCGGGGGGGAACTATCACAAAGAGCAGGCCTGAAGCTTTCTCCGGACCAAGCCAGATCTGTCTATGCCTCAGGAACATTTTTCAAGGTTTCACTCACAGTAAAATAGTGTCAGCCTTCTGCCTACAATGGCACCTCAGCCGATTTTTAATAACTAAAGAGGGTTTTATGCCCACCTTCTGGTAGGTTCAGAGATGGGGACATTGTGCTCTGCGGTCATTGTGCTCTGCGGTCTGCATACCATGGTACTGTCTATCTAGACCTTGACACACTCTCACATTGCTGTTGTGTCCTGTCATGATGCCCATGGGGTAAACATAGACAGTTATTGTCATAAAAAAAAACTTGGGTGAGATAACTAAACACACATTCCTGTGGAAAAAACTAGCCAATTGAATTTCATTGTATGACTGTCCATAAATCTAGATGCCCACATTAACCTTGTAATTAATGTGAGGAGATGCTTTTAAGTTTTAATGATGAAACATGTTTGATTTTAGAGGAAATGTAACAACTTTCTACATGCAGCTTTTAAAATGTCTTATTTTCAGTGTAGCACTTTCAATAAATGAAGCATAAGCTTAAACATAGTTTTTACCAAGGTTTTCTTTGACACATCATGCCCTCCAGAAACAACAAACAACAAGAATACTGTCCAATTTCATTTCAGACTCTGGGAGCCGATCAACGTCAAGGATAACCTGTCAGGTCTCCATCTCAAAATTGTGCTCGATAAGTCAGGCTCACACAGACATTAGTTGGAGGAAGATGCTGCATGTGCGGCTCAACGATGGACAAGTGCGGATCGGTGGCACACAACAATACACTGTTATCCCAGCAGACAGAATCCTGCCCTCTAGCACAAATTATGTGTCACCCTGGGGGGCTGCCAGCCAGTCAGCTCTGGCACAGACCAGATTCAATGCCAGACTGGCCATCTCATGTAATAAGCCTGCTGCTACTGGAGGCCATTTTAGGCGTGAGGTACAGCTCAGCCTGCTACATAATGCATTACTGCCTACTGTGAGGACAGTGGACTGAGATCATCACTCCATCTCGCAAATATGACATCATGGGTGACTAACAAGCCAATCATGGTCATGTTTTGTGCCACTGATGGTTATACAACCTTAGCACCCTGGAGAGAAAAGTAAATGCTTCAATTAAGTGCATCTCAGCACTACATGCTATACATTTCAGATACTGGTATCCAGAAGTAACATGGTAACTATAGCAGAGGAAGGTTTGTGAGCTGTGCATTGTATGTTCTCAAGGTTGACTGCACTGACCAATATGTGTGTGTGTGTGTGTGTGTGTGTGCCTTTTCGTCTTTCCCTTCTCTTGATCTTATCTGACAAACTGATATTTCCCTCAGGCCTTTGCTTCAAAGCCTTCAGACACGCATTTTTTTCTTTGGTTTGATCCTCAACATGGTCCTGTATTAACGCCCAGTCAGGAGCCGAATGTCACAGAAATTCCAAAACAAGAGATTTCAGGTCATCCTGACCTTGTCCCTATACAGCTGAAATATACGGGCTATTTTTCTCGTTTTATTTCAGACCCAGGAAACCAGCATCAGCATGACACCCCGCGACTTGGTCCACCGAGTCATAGCCCCGAATAGCGAGTGTGGGCCGCACTGGGGGGCAAAACAGAGGGGCCTGTTTTCCGCTGCAGCGTTCTGTCTCCTCCTGTTAAGAACAAGTGGCCCCGCGGACGCTGGACAGCAGCTAAACGAATAGCACCTGCTGCAGGAATAAAGAGCAAACATGACGAGTACAGCGTGAAAACGGCTTTTCCTTCTGCCGCTGACTCACACC
The DNA here is from genome assembly GCA_029718625.1 of Synaphobranchus kaupii. Lineage (NCBI taxonomy): Eukaryota > Metazoa > Chordata > Actinopteri > Anguilliformes > Synaphobranchidae > Synaphobranchus > Synaphobranchus kaupii. The sequence goes on from CM056383.1 coordinate 15,645,031, forward strand.
GAGGGGAGACACATACGGAGATGACCGCAGCTGCACAGAAAGCCAGGCTATAACAGGGGTTGGCGTGCACATGCGCACGTCTCCGAGCACAAGCAGCTTCCAGACAGAGCACCAAGAGGGAATTTGGCAGGACTCATGAAACCCCTTTGAGGGGTTGCAATAGACCTCTGCAGACAAGAGTTTCAGATCGAGAACCATAGTTCCTCAAGTCAGTTTCTTTTTGGTACTTTTTTATGGCCGCTAAAGAACAGTTCAAACTACCACTAAAGAACAGATCAAACTACAGGAACAAAAAATTTGTTCCCAGCAGGCCGTCTGGAGTGAGGCAGACCCACCCTGAAAGATGTCTTTGCTGCTGTGGAGGAATGGCCTCTCCAGGGAAGAGTATATTCTCTCAGGATAATGAGCAACAGGAACAAGGCCTTCTATCCAACTCTTTGACATCATCACCTCTTCTTTCTTCTCTAGGATAAAACCTCTCTTTAATTATAATTCTTAAACCTCCCTCTCATCAATTTACCATTCATTATTCAAAATTCCAACCAAACAATAACATAACGGAGGTGAAGACTTACTGATTTTCAGACATGCTTTTTCCATGGACAAATATTTTTTCTACTTGTTGTAGTGGCAGACATCTTGCGGAGATGTTACTCTGACATTTAACGCTAGAGGACAAAACATTAGCGCAGAAGTGAGGAAATTGAAAAGGTAATTGTCTGTGGCTTTTCAACAATTAAATGAAAATAATAAATGGTTAAGTAACACCAGTATATTAATAATTAATTCTTAAAATATGTATTTTATTGAAATGGCCTATCCTTAAATATGGACTGGTCTTTCTCTTTGGAAAGAACATACATATATTCAGATGTTATTTATGTCTAAGACATTTATAATGTTAGGTGTTGGTGGGGGAAGGACCCAAACGCAGGCAGGAGTACAAAAAAACCCCCGAAGTTTAATAAGGGCAAGGCAGCAATCCGTGGTAATACAGGCCAGGTCAAAAACCGGGAAGGCAGGGCAACAGTACAAAGACAGAGTCCAAAAACAGGGTCACAGAACAGGCAAGGGTCCGAACCGGGAAGGCACAACAAAGACACAAAAACAAAATCCAAAAACAGGGTCGCGAGAACACAGGCAGGGGTCAAAACCAGGGAGGCAAGAGAGGAACAAAAAAAGAAAACAAACCGAAGACAGGAAACAGAAATAAAACAACCACAGGTAAAAGACGAGGGATACAAAAAAACTCAGAAACAAATAACTCGGGTAGATACTCAGCGAAACAGAAAGAACCACAGTAGCAAAATATTTTGTAAGGAACTCACGAAAGACAGACTGAAATAACAAGGTTTAAATACACAGGGAGAAGATTACACTAAAGGAATCAGGTGTGAAGAGGAGGGGCAAGTGCACAGCTCGGAGGGGAGGAACGCAAAAGTGGACACACGTGCAGAGAATGCGAAATCAGATAGATACAGGGATAAGATAACGAGGAGGGAAATGACAGCTGCAGGTAGAAACTCAAGATGAATTAGTAATTAGTAATGTTAGTAGCGAACTCTAAAACCCTAATGTTAGTAGGTTAGCTGGTTAGTATTATATACATGTTAGTTTGTTAGCAGGTTAGTATTAAATCTAATCTAACAGTTAGTATGATTAGTACATTAGTATTATATACAAATATTAATAACGCCAGAAGGAAGAAAACAAGATACAAAATACAGAGAAAATCCGAATGTTCCCAAAATCACCCGAATAGTGCAATGACAAAGACAGGGAGTGGAATCTGAGGAACATGGAACGCGGACTGACAATCACAAGGGTGAAAGAAATCAGGAAAAATAATAATACAGAATAAACAGACAGACAAATTACAGGATCCTAACATATAAGAAGTAGAGCATCTAAGACATTTGAAAACAGTGGTGCATCTAAGCTTTTATGCTTCACAACACATTTTATTTGTGAGCCAGTTTTGTCGGTGTGATGCAGTGATGAAAGTCCCCTAGTGTGGAGATCGCATTATCATCTCAGTTGGATTCTTCCTTTGTTGCGGGTGGAGAAAATTCAAATGAGAGGCGGCATGTGTGGGTCCGGGGATGTCACCTGCTGTGGCGTCAATGAGGTAGACAAAAAAAATAAATATTAAAGAGCAACAGCTGAAATTAATAAATTGCGTGAAATGAATTGAGTCGGAATGATGCACTCTATCAAAGCACTACTGATCTACCCCTGCTGTTCTGAAGCAGTAATTTTAAGCGAATTAAATGAAGAGGGTGGGAATGAGCAAGTGCTCTGAATATGCCCCGCCACAAAACATACAAAACATGGAAGTTTAGACCATTCACTTACATGTCTGACACAAAAATTAATGTGAAGCATTGCAGCATATGGCAACATATTTTTTTGCAACATAGTTTTTGCCAATATAAGCCTGAGCACCACACATATATCAACAGGGAAACAAGTTATAAACTCAGGGTATCTTCCGGTGACAAATTTGTACTGTATGTAAATGGAGAGTGTGTAAACTAACCGATGGCTGTTAATCTGGGTGGGAGTGGCTGCTCTAAGTATAATTTTTCTGTTATTTCATGTAGTTGTAAACTCTTGCAGTGATGCTGTTCCCTGACATGGTGATGACATGGCATAGGTACTGCCACAGGGAGTGTCCTTCAGCAGCACTGCGGCAACAGTGACAATCAGAAAACTGCCGCAAGCTGTTTTGTTCTGATTGGCTCCTGACTGTCGGAGGAGTGATGAGTCACACTTGGAAGATGTGTCCATCTACAGCCTCAAGAATGGGGAGTGATAGTGACAGATAATCGCTGAGGTTAATCAGAGAATCTAACAGATCGGAAGCCATTTTGACCCCTGATGATAATTAGGTTCGTCAGACAGCTTGATTGGATAGGTTCTAGAATGAAGGAGATGTTGAATAGCCAGGATCACTTTCCAGGAGGAACATCCCTAATCCCTGGTTTTTAATAGAATCGTTTCAAATGCAATAGAAAGTTTCATAGTACTGATCCAATATTTTGAAAGTGGCGGGGCTGACCTTCAAAAAACACCCCTATTTTCCATAATAATAATCAAATTTCCATGCTGCAATTGCTGGCATATGCACCATGTATATGAAATCGGTTCAAAATGAAATTGAAAACAAATTTGTCTAGAACAAGAATTAGAATTTAGAGAATGGACCCCCCAGGGAATGTGCTTAGTTTGATGTGTTATGTTCACAGAGAGAAGATTTCCCTTACGAGGCTGATTTTTAAATGCTTTTTGATCCAACCAAGCACTTTTTCCTGGGGTGTATTTTCTCTAAAAACCAGCCCAGGTTCCCTGTAAGTTTTGTAAAGGTGATCAGACTGCTGGGCTCAGCAAGTGATAATCACTTTCTCTGTTGCACAGCAGAGGAGGGTAAAGGGGGAAGGATGTCGGGAAAGAGATTGCAATAGCCTCATCTTCAATAATATCTTTTAGTATCGCCTTGGCTTCATTCCATCCAGGCTGTGGTCAGAAGATTAGATCTAAGTTAACTCAAAATTAAATGAAATGACCTTATTTGTCACAAATCTTGTGTTATGTTTTGATTGATGGAGCATCTTGGAGGCTACACACCTCCGGCCTGATGTTTTCCTTTAATTCTGACTGTTAAAACACAACTTGGTGCCTGGTCTGTTATGGCAAATTGGATCGCTCAATGGTAGAGCGTCAGCGCCCCACCTGGGAATCACGCCTACAGTATCAGGGTTACAAGCCCAGTTCCCTAACCATTACGCTACACGCCCCATCTGCTGCAGGTTTGAGTTGCAGTCTATCATTCGTGAAGAGTAGGGCGGTCTTATACGTAGTTAATATAATTGGAAAAAATTTGTCGCTTATTCCCAACCTCAGCTGGTGTGTTGGGGGGTTTCAAGGAACATGGGAATCATTGCCGTGGGAAAAAGATACCTTGCCTCCTATCTGGATACTGCATATTAGCGAGGGTTCGAGGTGAGTCATTCCTGTCTTCACCGCGAAACGATGCATGAACAAGTTATCAAATGCGCTATATAAATGCAATCCATTATTGTAATCATTTTTCAGACATGCCATTAGTGGAAAATGACACACTTGGGAAGGAAGAGCTATTAGTTTGAAGCCTGACAATGCATAACTGCATACTCATTGAATGAGACGCTGACCACAGTATGCTAATTCATAAACATAGTTATTCTGGAAAAAGTCTAATGACTGATGATAAGTCTGATGATAAGCTCCATGGTTTGCCGGCACCACTTCAGCATACACAATATAGTGCATCACACAGCTTCATAACAAACCATTAGATAAAATAAACCAGAAATGTGTATTAAAACTCACTTGGCATGGACAATGTCCAGCCCCCAGCCCCCATCTCTCAGCACATCCTGTGATTACTTGGGTGTTGTTGCTATGGAAAATGGCTAAAATTGGAGCGGCCTCTCCAAGTAGCAGGATAGGTTGTGCAGCCTTTACTCTGCTACAGGGATCCCGCTATCCCGTTTCCAGGTAAACCCAAAACCATTTCCATGTGCACGCCCTTATTCTGAGTTATGGCCTACTGTTTGTAAGGGGGTTTAAACTCAAAGGTCCCCAGGTCCCGTTTTCATTAAGCTGTCCATACCAGATCATAGGACACATGGAAAAGGTTATGCCAGGCTGCTAAAGAACACACTTCTTTCCTAGCGCTGGGTGTTCCTGCTCAATTAGTCTGGAGAGCTGACTTCAAAGAGGAATAACAGGGAGGAAGTTTCCCTGGGGTTAGGCTTAGAACTTTATCCCCTGGTATGCACAATGAACCCTTTAATGCAAATACCCCTCACGTTTCCGCCCTGTGATAAAGCTTGGACTGTACCTAGACCGATTTGCCTTACTGACAGTAAAGCCATACACCAATATGCATCTGTCTCTGTGTGAGCATAGCTGTTTTCAGGAGCCCTCGATGTCCATGTGATGCTAATTGTTACTGGGATTTTACAGGGACTTTTCAGTTTATCTGGCTCAAAACCGATGCGTTTGAAAGTAAGTAAAAATTGCCACAATTTCCAGCAGTTGACCTTTTATATATGTTTTTCATTTCGGTCCTGACATTCACTAATGTTAAGTTCTTTTAAAATGTACTTTGTAAAAACAAAAAATGAGCAAAGCAGAGCTAGGCTTTGAACAGCAACTTGCTGTAGATTTGGGAATTTAGCTTTTAACCAGAAGGTTGCAGAACCCCAGGTGGGGAATGGCAGTTGCACCCTGGAGTAAGAACATAAACCAAATTGCCTCAGTAAATATCCAGATGTATAAAATGGGATATGGGCCCATGTAAAATGTAAAACGCATAAATTACGCAAGGGTATCTGCTGAGAAAATGATAACGTAACTGAGAACAATAATTCTCTATGTAATGGCAAAAGAAAGGGGCTTAACTTTCATCTGACACCACAAGAGAACCACAGCCTTCTCCTGACCCCTATATGTTTTTAAACACCTGACTGTGAACACTGGATTGGCTGCTATAAATTATTGAACATTTGTCTGCACTGAGAAGAAATGCATTATTCAGTCCAGTCTGAAATATATTATATTGGATCATATACATGTTATATAACATGTCGTTAGCGCATTTAGCAGGAGTTGTATCAAATTACATGTGTAATGAGCTTTTCCGGACAATGTGCAGAATGACAGCAGTCTGAAGCTTTTTATACTATCAGTGTATTTAATATTTTAGTGGAAATTGTGAAGAGGGAATATGTAGGCTGAGCTCATTTTGAATATTGCTTTTAAACTGAGTTAAAATATCACCAATAGGCAAATCAAGAGGTTTTATCTCATTATTTAGAAGCTGTGGTTCATAATCTGCTTCTCATTTGTTCAGAGATTTACAATTGCTAATATTCACTCAAACGCTGGTCAAGTTGACCGGGTCACCTTCTTGCTTTGAAACCCAGCCCACATTAATTACATGGCAATGAACGGTCCTTAATAATTCAAATGTCTCCAAGAACTAGAACCAGCTGAGGTATGGTCAGGGACATAAATATCTCATCAAAGACCCAAAATGCTGAAGATTTTTTAAAAATCTTTCTCCCAGGATGTTATAACATCAAAAGGTCTGCTTTTACACATGGGTGAATGGTGGGTTAGCTGCACACATTTGTTCCTGCCTAGGCAGCCTCTTTTTAAGGTCCATGCTTAATAAGCACCAGCTTCTGCTGGAGAAAATACCATCCCAGTTTACATGACCTAAATATGAGACCTGGCTTCACGAGGAACGGTGGGATTTCTTTAATAGAATTCACTCACCGAATCCGTCTTACAGGCATGCTTTCGGTTGCGATAAAATAAGCGGCAACGGCAGATTTATCTGCTCTGAATGTCCATCGAAGGGAGGGCATTGCATTATGAGTGTCGAAGAATTCACAATAACGTCCATCTTTCATGGGCGGAGTCTCATCAGCATTGTTGTCATTATGAAAATAATAAGTTTGTTTGAGGGGGGGGGAGCAAAAAAATATTTTTATTATTGAATCAAGAATTTTACTCAGAGAGCTGTGGTGAAATGCCCCTGGTCTCCTGTGGATTCCAGGCTAATCTCGAAAACATGTAGTGAAACATGTTATTACCGCTAGGAAATTGCAACCCTCATAAATGTGTCTTTGGTCGTTGGTCCGTTTCCGCCTGAGATCTCCTCTAATGTAAACACCCGATGACATTTTCTCGGAATGTATTTCTTCAGAAATGGGAGAAGCTGACTTTTCTTGTGCATCAACCTTGAACCTATATGCTTTGCCATCACTATTATGATTTCGACCTCATGCATTTAACTCAGCTTGACAGCAGTTTCATTTTCTTGAAGTAATGTTGACGTTCCTTTAAATCCTCCTTTAAAAAAATCCTAGAGGCCTGGGTCTGCATGATAATGTGTTCATCCCTTGAAATGTCAGTCATCACATGGTTCCAGAAGTGGCCACGCACATACTGCTTTCCATGTTAAATGTCTAGTGCTACTGTTCAGAGTGCCATAATGTATTAGACTCCAGCAATCTTATACTGATTGGTCCACTGAAATTAGAAATGATCTAGACTAGAGCAAGGTGTGATTTCCTTTCAATCAGCAGCCAATTTAGACCTTGAAAACAAAGTGTGCAGACTCTGTAGCCAAATAATGAGGTGCGCAACAAGGGTTAATCAGACTTCTGCTCTTTATTATTTAGCTTAATCATATCTTGATCTGACATTGTATGAGCACCAGCTACAGCCACAGTCTGCAAGACTATCCTAAAGATTTTACTATGCTGAAGTACAGGAGCAGTGTAGTTTATAAAAAAATGTATAAAACTATGGTAATTGGCTGGAACAAAAACCAGCACAATGACGGCCCTCCAGGACCGGAGTTGTGCACCGCGAATTAAGCACTTACAGTAAGTGCAGGAATACAAACCAGTGAAACAGCGGCTTTTCAGGATTTGCGTTTGCGATCGCTGATCTAGAGGTATGGATCGGGAGTGGACACCACTGACCTACATGGATATTACAGTCCCAAATGCAGCCAAGAGTGAGAGAAAATATGACAGGGATATGGATGATTTAACATATATTTTCGATACAATTATTTTTTATTTGTGAAGCTCTTTTTATAGACACAAATTACGCTTTACAGAAGCAACAGGAAATTGGAAAGTTTTGGCAAGTCTGAGCCCAAACCCTCAAAAATCCAGCAACTGAGGTAAAAAACAAATTCCTCAGTGGGAAGAAACAAACCACTCATAGTGATGATAAAAACCTCCCAAAGGATCTTGGGAGGAACCTGGATATGATTTTATCACGAATGTATCAAATTATCTTTCGACATTCCGCCACTATCAGAATAAGATTAAAATACCAGAACACTGATTAAACTGAAGAGGAAAGGATCTAAGTACCAAAGGAAAGGGCAGAACATGAGCTTGTGACCCGAGGAGATTACAGGTCTGACTTGCACCCCTGTCCTCTTTCAGAACAGACACAGACACGTCCTGTGTGTACTTGCGATATTGTGGAATATCTTTAGCTCACCCAATCAAATCTGCTGCTTGTTAACCTCAGTGGGAAACAGTGTTTTCACACTGCTTCTTCTTACCCAGGGGAACTGCAAGAGGCTCTGGCTTTGGCAAGGACTCTGCAGTGAGCCAGTGCTGCATTTAAAATGAGACACTGACCCAGGCAATGACATTGTTACCTCCATATTAACCAGAGCTCCCCTGGGTCCCCCTTCTGTAAAATGGCAATGTGTACAAAATGCATTCCATGTACAAAATGATATTGTGCACACTAAGTTGAGCATGAATGATAACCATTTGAAGCAATATATTTTCCCTCACTGCTATAAAATCAGGTATAAAACGCACACATAAAATGGGGTTCGGGAGATCTAAACAGCTTCACAAATGATTAAATCCATATCTTTGAATCCAAGGTCTTCTGCTACGCTTCTTAAGATAAGGTATCTTTACCTCTGGGATCAAATCTTCACGCAAAATGACTTATAATTTTTGGGTCATATCTTCATAAATGGTGATGGAGTAAACTATTAAAAACATGCCAGGTGAGAATATATGTAACTCAATATCTAGACAGATGTTTTCTGATAGCTCTTCGATCAGTTTCAGATGCTTGTAGGTTTGCCCCTTGATGATTGAAGACGCAGTTGGAGGTGGAGCCCGTGGCGGTCAATGTTATTGGACTGCATGGCAGATACAGAAGGATGGATCTACCAGAGAGAACAGAGAGATGCATTAGGGGGGTTGCGGTTCTGACTCCAACTTCCACAAGGGAAGTTCTGGGAAGTTTTTCTGATGCACGCTATCATAATGTCTCACGATGCTTTGTGGAAGGTCAAGTGCATTATGAAATAAGACTAATTCTGTCTTATAGTGCAATGATATTTTATATATTGGTTTTATTTTATTATTTATTTTATATATATTTCTGTGCCTTTCTTCATCCCTCCGTGGAACAATGACACTAGATTCGTTCTCTTGCTTATTTCTGCAGCAGTTAGATGCTGCGGTGATAGACCTGGATTGCTTTGAAGATTAAGCTTAACATTATATATAACACATTATATATAACACATTTACACCCACACGTCTAATTAGCCAGCTGTATAATGGATTTTATGTAAAGAATTTAAGCAGTGTAAGTCTCTCTGGGTAAGAGTGTCCGCTAAATGCCTGAATGTAAATGTGATGTTCAGCAATTCCATTGGAAACTTCTGTTTTGTTCTAAATGTTCTAAAATGCGCATTAATTTCCGTCGCACATAAAAAGGTAATAAAAAGGTAATTCAATCCTGTCGCTCATGTTCAAGAAAAGAGGTTGTTTAGTTTAACAGTTTGACCGGTGGCAGGGGTGGAAGTGGAAGGAGAGAGGGCCGCTGCTCTTTGGTTTCTGTCAGCTGTGCCTGTTCCCTCCCACAGCCAGGGAGGCCTACAGACCTTGGACATCAGCTGTACCTGTTCCCTCCCACAGCCAGGGAGGCCTACAGACCTTGGACGGCAGCTGTACCTGTTCCCTCCCACAGCCAGGGAGGCCTACAGACCTTGGACAGCAGCTGTACCTGTTCCCTCCCACAGACAGGGAGGCCTACAGACCTTGGACAGCACCCGACATGCTCACCTGTAGCCGATCAGCTGAGATGTTAGTAGAGCGTTAGTAGTGTTATAAAGGCACCACAGCCTCCTCATATTAACTGTTCCACAGTTACTATGTGGGCTGTGCACAGGAATAATTTAGACCCTGATTAGAAGCTTAGAAATTGTCTTTGAGAAAATACCTGTATTTTTCCAACAAAAAAAAAAGGTCCACTTGAGGTTCATTTTCTTCTGCTCTGGGTGGTTCTTGCTCAAATTCCAGCTTGCACTTGACACTATGCCACAAACTGTTAACGAATTTCATCCTTTTATGAAGGTGACAAGACTATACTTCAAAAACTATACTACCCCCCATTCCCTAACCATTATGCTACACTGGTGCCCCATTTATAATCCTGCATGGTTACTCAGGCTAGGCACTGAGCAAAGGGTTTACAAACAAGACTTGGTTGAGTACATATTCAGCTGTAAAAAAAAAAAAATACATGTTGGATGTATGGATGGATAACATGTTAACAAGTGAGCTACATGGATGTAAGCCACCCTGGAGTGCAGCATTAACAATAATTCAGAGATGTCCACAACGGTAGCCACCGCTACGCGACGATCTTTGCTCCTGCATTATAAAGGAGTACAGAGAGGGGACAGCAAACATCATAAATACTTCACTGAAATAACTCTTCAGAAGACCTCTATCTAAGTCAGGGGGAATGAGCAAGCAAACCAACCTCATGCTTATTTAATGTTGGGCTGGAGAGTGTCTGTGCTGAAGTTTGAAGGTCTGGGTTCAGACTCAGTGGCACGCCTGCAGGCAGAGAAAATGGTAGAGCTCAGAATTAATCCCAGCTGAAGGTAAAAAAAAGTGACTGGATGAGACGAAATGGTCTTGAACGACAAGTCAGCCAGCTTGTATGGATTTTTTTTATTTTATTTTTACTGGAGGGTGGGTGAATTAGGTCATTGATCAGTCATGGCTGCACCTGTGAAACGGTGAGAGGTTTGTGCTGACGGTGATCGGCGGTGTCGCTGGTGCAGTTCGACGTGTTTGATTGGGTCGCAAGTGGAAGGAAACAATGGCCGTAATCCTGGCGTGTAAAAAGGCTTATAATAGGCTAGCAGCAGTTTCCTGTTGGGTGGGTTGAGGTGGGGTGGGGGTAGGCGGTGTGGATTGGAAATGATGCCGTGCAGAGCCCCTCCTGATCACGCAATTATCCTCCTCCTAGCGTACCCTCTCTAGCTCCCCTTCTCCTTTTCTCCTACTCCTCCTCTCCCTCTCCAGTGTGTGTGTGCTTGTCTCTGCTTCCCTTCCTTTGCCTTTCATTTTCTCCACTTCTCTCTCTTCCTCTTATGTGTCCATCCCTTCCACCCAACCCCCCTTTTCTACCCCCTTTCTGTACGGTGGGGGGTTTGGGTCCGTACCTCTCTCCTCTTCCTCCCTCCCTTCTCTCCGTTTCTCTGCAGCAGTACAGAATCTGGGGCAGTGGAACATGCCTCATCCCTGACGCAGATAGTGCTCACGGTCTCGTATCGAAGCCAACGCCTTCTAACAGGGTCGTGTCCCTCGTAGCGACAGCTATGTGTGAACGCACAGGTTTCCAGGCGAGGTGACCCCCCCCCCCACACTTTTCCTCCCCAAGCCAGGCCTTTCAGCCGGCTTCCAAACCAACCCATTTCATGAATGCCTGAATAAACAGCCTGGCTCTCTGATTTATTCTTTTTTTTTAAATAAGCAAACTGAAAGGAGAGCACTGTGCTGCACATTACTGCACTTAGTGGCTCTTCAGGAAGTACAGTGAATAGACAGGCTTGAATTATGTACGCCAATGGCAGGACGTTGTGACATAAATACAAAAAGATCAGTCACAGTCAGATCACTCAGAACCTCACAGTCTGGATCTCTCCACAGATGTCAGCTGGTTAAAAATACAGATACTGAGACCTTGACTAGTCTCATAACTCATAGGGCTCTATTTTAATAAACCAAACGCAATGGTGAACGCAAGAGTAATCGCTTGGCGGTATCGCTCTGAGGGCGTGTCGGCGAGAAATTTGGTAATTTCATGACGGCAATCTTGGCGCACCTTATGGCGGTATTGCTAAAAGGCTGGGTTTAAATGTCCAAGGTGTGTCTCTATGGTAGCCAATCAAATTGTTGTTCTCATGCTTTAAAAAAAAGCCAGTTGGAACACAATCGCTCCATGCAATTTCATAATGAGCAACCCAAACGCACTGGACCGTCAACTTGGATGTGTGTATGATTCTACGTGGGAACATGCATTGAAATGTTCATTTTAAAAGCTGATCCGATACTTACCATTTATCTAGCCCTATTAAACCGCTCAGCCAGTTGATTTCTCTTTGCTCTGGCTGTGATGGGGACCGCGACCACTGGTGCAGGTGGGGCAAGCTAATTTTGTCGCATGTCCAACAATTTGGAATTACAAACTACAATTGAAAGATGAATTTCCCAGAAAGACATAGTATTGGTTTTACTGGCTTTCAAGTTGCTGTTGAAGGTGCTAAATGTGTAGGCCAGGCACCACAGCCTAGGACTAGTTTTGTCATTCATCGAGTGTGACCAGTTGCCAGCAGTGTTCAGATAAAGTTGTCTTCAGATACAGTCAGTCTTTTTGGTCCAGGGGTGGGTGTAAATCGGGCAGGGTTCCTTGGATTGCTGCATTATGTCCTCCTAATGAGGCACAAGGTGTTACGATCCTGATACGGGACGAACCCAAGTGCAACGACCAGGAGACAGATTACAGAAAGTGGAACTTTATTAAGCGTTGGGGTGGTCCCAAAGCTGTACACGGGAGCAAAACAGGTTAGTTAGTTAACACAGGATAGCGTCCAACTGAGGACTGCTCCAAGCCGGAGCTGGACTTGAAGAAACACGGAACTGTTCCAAGCCGGAACTGGACTTGAACGGAGGTGTCTAAAACACCGGAACTGGACTGGAACTGGACTGGAACTGGACTGGAAACTGGATCGGAACTGGACTGGAAACTGGACCGGAAGGTCCACTCAGGAAACGGGAACGGCACGGAACTTGTTCCAAGCCGGAACTGGACTTGAACGGAGGTGTATAAAACACCGGAACTGGACTGGAACTGGACTGGGAACTGGACTGGAAACTGGACCGGGAGGTCCACTCAGGAAACGGGAACGGCACGGAACTTGTTCCAAGCCGGAACTGGACTTGAACGGAGGTGTATGAAACACCGGACCTGGACTGGAACTGGACTGGAAACTGGACCGGAAGGTCCACTCAGGAACACAGGGGACGGCACGGAACTTGTTCCAAGCCGGAACTGGACTTGAACGGAGGTGTCTAAAACACCGGAACTGGACTGGAACTGGACTGGAAACTGGACTGGAGCTGGACTGGAGCTGGACTGGAAACTGGATCGGAACTGGGCTGGAACAGGACTGGAAACTGGACCGGGTAGCTTGAGTAACCGGGCAGAAAGCAGAGGTTAAAGGCAGGGTGTTGTGACAGGACTGTAGCTGGTGAATGCACCGCCGAGTTGGAAGGTGCGGCGTAGCTCGGGCAATACTGGCGTAAGCCGGCTGGCATGCAGAGGTCCTGGTACCGCAACACGAGTACGGGAGGTACGTAACACGGGGAGGACAAACACCGCTGCGGGAAGACTGGAACTGCGGCGTCTGGAGGTTTAGAAGGGAAACAGGTAAATGCATGCAGCAGCGAAAGATTAGCAGAGATAGCTACCAGTCAGGAAACCAGGCGAACAGGTATGAACCAGCAGGCTCACAAACACTGGACCAGAAACGGGATACGAAACAAACACGGTAGGTTAGTCAACGAACTGGCGCTGAATAGCAGCCAGCCAGGGGTTTATATGGTGCAGGAAGTGAAGGAGAAAACGAGAAACAGGTGTGATGTTAAATCAGGAGTGATTGCCGAAGCACAGCAGTGAGGAATGTGAGTAGCGAGAGGGGCGAGTGATAGGCGGAAGCTAAAGTGGAAAATGAAACCAAAAGTACCCGAGGGAGACGCCCAGTCCACAGCCAGGAGGGAAACACGGACAAGGGATCCAACATGACACGGAAGGAAACAAGGAAAACATGGAAAACGGACAGGACGGGAACGGAACGTTACAGTACCCCCCCCCTCAATGTACGCCACCTGGCGTACCCGGAGGCCTGGTCTTGTTAGGGAACTGTTCGTGGAAGTCTTGGATTACTGAATGGTCCAAGATCAGGCTCTTGTGGAGCCACGACCTCTCCTCAGGACCGTACCCCTCCCAGTCGACGAGGTATTGGAAACCCCGGCCCCTGCGGCGGATATCAATAACACGGTTCACCGTGTAGGCCGGGGCGTTGTCAACAACTCGGACGGGAGGAGGCGGGATGGTAGGGGTACTGAGGGGGCTGGAGGAGACAGGCTTAACCTGGGACACATGAAACACAGGGTAAACTTTGAGGGAGGCGGGGAGGGAAAGTTTAACAGACACCGGGTTAACTAGACAAATGATGGGGAAGGGACCAATAAAACGGGGCTGAAGCTTTCTGGATGAAGAGGGAAGGGAGATGTTTGCAGTGGAGAGCCAGACCTGCTGACCGGCCCTATACTGTGGGGCTGCGGTCCTGTGAAGGTCCGCCAGACGTTGGGAGCGGGAATTGGCGTGAAGGAGTGCGGTGCGTGTGAGTCTCCAAATGTTTTTACAACGAAGGACATGGGCCCTAACAGAGGGGACAGCTATCTCGGCCTCCTGGGTCGACAGAAGAGGGGGTTGATAGCCTAAAGCACACTCAAACGGGGATAGGCCAGTAGAGGCACTCTTAAGGGAGTTATGTGCGTACTCGACCCAGGGGAGAAAACGGCTCCAAGAGGCAGGATTGCGCACTGTAACGCACCGCAGGGCGGCCCCCAGGTCCTGGTTCGCCCTCTCTGCCTGACCATTAGACTGGGGATGGAAACCCGAGGAAAGACTAGGAGAGGCACCCAGGGCTGCACAGAACGCCCTCCAAACTCGGGAGGAGAACTGGGGCCCACGGTCTGACACGATGTCAGAGGGGATCCCGTGCAGCCTGACCACGTGTAGCACCAAGAGCTCAGCGGTTTCAAGGGCGGACGGGAGCTTGGGGAGGGGAACAAAGTGAACCGCCTTGGAGAACCGGTCCACTATTGTCAGAATGACGGTGTTACCTTCTGACAACGGCAGACCGGTTACGAAGTCCACACCAATGTGACTCCAAGGACGGCCAGGGACGGGGAGGGAAAGGAGAAGACCGGAGGGAGGCTGGTGGGAAGCCTTGCTCCTGGCGCACACCGAGCAGGCCAGGACGAAGGCACGGGTATCCCCTTTAAGGGTAGGCCACCAGAAACTCCTCCTGACGAGGGCGATAGTTCTGGCGACACCTGGGTGACATGCCAGGCACGAGGCGTGAACCCATTCGAGGACCTGGGAGCGGACGGAATCGGGGACAAAAAGACAGGAGTTAGGGTTATTGCGGGGGTCCGGTTGGGAAGTCTGGGCGGCCTTCACAATGCCCTCAATCTCCCAGGAGACCGCAGCCACCACACAGGAGGCCGGCAAAATGGGCTCCGGATCAGCAGGACTGGAGGGAGGGGAAAAAATGCGGGACAGGGCATCTGCTTTAATATTACGGGAACCAGGGCGGAAAGAAACAGAGAAATTAAAGCGTGCAAAAAATAACGACCATCTAGCCTGACGAGAATTGAGCCTCTTGGCAGATCTTAAATAAATGAGGTTTTGATGGTCGGTAAAAACAAGAAAAGGGGTACCTGCCCCCTCCAGCCAGTGGCGCCACTCCTCAAGAGCCAGTTTTATCGCCAGCAGTTCCCGATCCCCGACATCGTAGTTCCTCTCGGCGGAGGACAGCCTCCGGGAGAAGAATGCGCAGGGATGGAGCTTGCTATCAGAGGCGGACCGTTGAGACAGAATGGCCCCCACGCCGGTGTCGGAGGCATCCACCTCAACGACAAACTGCCGAGAAGTGTCAGGGTGAAGGAGGATAGGTGCTGAGGAAAACCGAGCCTTGAGTAGCTCGAAAGCTCGCTGGGCATCGGAATTCCAACAGTAAGGCAGGGCAACGGAAGTGAGTTTAGTCAGGGGAGCAGCAATGGAACTGTAATTGCGAATAAAGCGGCGGTAGAAATTTGCAAACCCCAGGAACTGTTGAAGGTGCTTGCGGGAGGTGGGTTGGGGCCATTCTGTCACCGCCTTGATTTTCACAGGGTCCGCCCGGATACTGCCCTCCTCGATAATGAAGCCGAGGAACGGGACCGTGGAAGCGTGGAAGGAACATTTCTCAGCCTTAACAAACAGCTGATTCTCCAACAGCCGCTGGAGAACCTCTCGAACGTGACGGACATGCTCCTGCGGGGATTGAGAAAAAATTAAAATATCATCGATATAAACAAAAACGCTCCTCCCTAGGAGGTCCCGCAGGACGTCGTTCACCATGCTCTGGAAGACTGCTGGGGCGTTAGTAAGGCCGAAAGGGACCACCAGGTATTCGTAGTGGCCCAACGGGGTATTAAAAGCAGTCTTCCACTCGTCCCCCTCACGGATACGCACCAAGTGATACGCATTCCGGAGGTCGAGCTTGGTGAACGTCACAGCTGGAGAGAGGGCTTCAAAGGCGGTGTTAATGAGGGGAAGAGGGTATTTGTTACGGATGGTGACCTGGTTGAGGCCCCGGTAGTCGATGCAGGGTCGCAGGGAGCCATCCTTCTTCCCAACGAAGAAGAACCCTGCACCGACTGGGGATGAAGAGGGACGGATAATACCCGAAGCGAGGGAGTCGTGGATGTATTCCTCCATGGCTAGTTTCTCCGGTCCAGACAGACTGTAGAGGCGTCCCGATGGCAGTTTAGCTCCAGCCAGTAGGTCAATGGCGCAGTCATACGGCCTGTGAGGAGGTAAGGACAGAGCACGTGATTTAGAAAATACTTGCGCGAGGTCGTGATACTCGCTGGGAACATTCGTTAAATCCGGTATAGGTTGCATGGAACAGGGTTTACTGGGCCCCGGAGGGGGTAGTGCAGAACGGAGACAGCTGGCTAGACAGTGGGCACTCCACGCCAGGATGCGACCGGCTTTCCAGTCAATATGGGGATTGTGGAGGCGAAGCCAGGTCTGACCTAAAACCAGAGCAGATTGTTGGGAGTTAATCAGTAATAGCTGAATGGACTCCCGATGATTGCCAGATAGAATTAATTGGATAGGAACGGTGGAGTGGGTAACTAACCCCAAACTCCTACCGTCCAGAGCTAGAGCTGAAATGGGTGAAGTGAGACGTTCCGTGGGAATGCCGGCCCTCCTGGCGAAGGTGATATCCATGAAGCTGGCGTCAGCTCCGGAGTCAATTAGGGCCGAAGAAGATAGGGTCTTGTCCCTCCAAAGGAGAGTAGCCTTGAACATGAGGCGGTCCTGGGCAGCATGGTTGGGGACGATGGGGCTCGTCAGTACGCCCAGTCTTACTGGCGAGCCCCTTCTTTTGGGCGAATGGGGCAGGAGGCGATCTGATGGCCAGGCTTGCCGCAATAGAAACAGGATCTGGTGCGCTGACGGCGCTGACGCTCCTCGGGATTGACCGCAACTCTGCCCAGTTGCATGGGCTCTTCCTCGGACCCGCCCGTAGGCGCCCGAGATCCAGTGATGGAGTGTGAATGAACATTAGAGACGACGGAGGGCGAATGACGCCCGGAACTTCCTCCCCGCTCCCGGGCCCGGATGCGGAGACGATTATCGATGGCTATAGCGAGGCTGATGAGGCTATTAAGGGAGTTGGATTCCTCCCGAGTGGCAAGCTGGTCCTTGAGTTCCTCGCTGAGAGCTTGGCGGAAAGCCCCCTGGAGGGAGGCGTCATTCCATCCTGACTCCGCGGCGAGGGTACGAAACTGAATGGCCATTTCTGCGACACTGCGGTTGCCTTGGCGAACTTGAAGCAGACGCTGGGTAGCGTCACGTCCACAGGTCGGGTGTTCAAACACACGTCGCATCTCTGCCGTAAAGGCTGCGAAGTTGCTGCATAACGGAGCCTGGCTGTCCCAGATGGATGTAGCCCACTCCAGGGCGCTCCCTCCCAGGCTGCTCATAATGAACGCGATCTTGCTGGAGTCAGAGGCGAAGGAGGAGGGCTGCATCCGAAACACTATGTCACATTTAAGTAGAAATTCACGACATCTCCCCAACCCCCCGCGATATAACTCGGGGTGTTGTACACGGGGCTCACGGCTGGAAGTGGGAGCCGGTGCCTCCGGATGGGGTTCGGGAGAGGAAGGAGTAGGGTTGGCTGGAATCCGTAGTAGCGGTTGGTGGAGCGAAAGTTGGGATACTTGCTCCGTGATGCCCCTAACTACTTCCAGCACATCATCCAAACGGCGACCCTGTTGGTCGCTGATCGCAGTTTGGCAGGAGAAGGCGTGGCGAATCTGTTCCAGATCGGCTGGGTCCATATTGTTGGCCAGTTCGTTCTGTTACGATCCTGATACGGGACGAACCCAAGTGCAACGACCAGGAGACAGATTACAGAAAGTGGAACTTTATTAAGCGTTGGGGTGGTCCCAAAGCTGTACACGGGAGCAAAACAGGTTAGTTAGTTAACACAGGATAGCGTCCAACTGAGGACTGCTCCAAGCCGGAGCTGGACTTGAAGAAACACGGAACTGTTCCAAGCCGGAACTGGACTTGAACGGAGGTGTCTAAAACACCGGAACTGGACTGGAACTGGACTGGAACTGGACTGGAAACTGGATCGGAACTGGACTGGAAACTGGACCGGAAGGTCCACTCAGGAAACGGGAACGGCACGGAACTTGTTCCAAGCCGGAACTGGACTTGAACGGAGGTGTATAAAACACCGGAACTGGACTGGAACTGGACTGGGAACTGGACTGGAAACTGGACCGGGAGGTCCACTCAGGAAACGGGAACGGCACGGAACTTGTTCCAAGCCGGAACTGGACTTGAACGGAGGTGTATGAAACACCGGACCTGGACTGGAACTGGACTGGAAACTGGACCGGAAGGTCCACTCAGGAACACAGGGGACGGCACGGAACTTGTTCCAAGCCGGAACTGGACTTGAACGGAGGTGTCTAAAACACCGGAACTGGACTGGAACTGGACTGGAAACTGGACTGGAGCTGGACTGGAGCTGGACTGGAAACTGGATCGGAACTGGGCTGGAACAGGACTGGAAACTGGACCGGGTAGCTTGAGTAACCGGGCAGAAAGCAGAGGTTAAAGGCAGGGTGTTGTGACAGGACTGTAGCTGGTGAATGCACCGCCGAGTTGGAAGGTGCGGCGTAGCTCGGGCAATACTGGCGTAAGCCGGCTGGCATGCAGAGGTCCTGGTACCGCAACACGAGTACGGGAGGTACGTAACACGGGGAGGACAAACACCGCTGCGGGAAGACTGGAACTGCGGCGTCTGGAGGTTTAGAAGGGAAACAGGTAAATGCATGCAGCAGCGAAAGATTAGCAGAGATAGCTACCAGTCAGGAAACCAGGCGAACAGGTATGAACCAGCAGGCTCACAAACACTGGACCAGAAACGGGATACGAAACAAACACGGTAGGTTAGTCAACGAACTGGCGCTGAATAGCAGCCAGCCAGGGGTTTATATGGTGCAGGAAGTGAAGGAGAAAACGAGAAACAGGTGTGATGTTAAATCAGGAGTGATTGCCGAAGCACAGCAGTGAGGAATGTGAGTAGCGAGAGGGGCGAGTGATAGGCGGAAGCTAAAGTGGAAAATGAAACCAAAAGTACCCGAGGGAGACGCCCAGTCCACAGCCAGGAGGGAAACACGGACAAGGGATCCAACATGACACGGAAGGAAACAAGGAAAACATGGAAAACGGACAGGACGGGAACGGAACGTTACACAAGGTTCACTGCAAAAAATATCTGTATTAACAAGTGTTTTAGCCTTGTAATGAATTGTAATTTTCTCAAATAGAAAACATTAGCTTGTTTTAAATTGATTTTTGCTTGACAAGTGAAATTATCTTACCCCATTGGCAAATCTTGAAATGAGTAAAACTGTCTCACCCCATTGGCAATCTTTTGGTCTTATTTTTTTGTCAAAAAAGTAACAGAAATAAGATTTTATAAGACTAAAATGCTTTTTAAGATTAACTCGTTTTTTTGGTTTATGCAGTGTTTCTGCAGGTGACCAGTTCTCTTCAGTGAATGAAGCCCCTCATCTGATCGCTGCATGCTCTCCTGTAGTACTGTGTGGCCTGTTTTATGGAGAAAAAAACTACTGTATGCATCACAACTTCAACTGCAGCATGTGAATCAAACAGCAGTGACTCCAGATATTGTAAAGTGTGGCTAGTTTCTGTTCAACACCCACCTTTATGCATCAGTGAAGATAAGAAAAGGAATCTATCATAAGGTCATTGTGTACCCTACTTCCTGGTTCATACCCTGTTCGGTTCACTGGTTAGTCTTAGGTTTGTATCTCTGAGCTTCTACTGTGTTTGTAATGAGGGCTACATTTTCTTTAAATGCCCATGAGAAGTAGGGTTGAGCAATAATTTTTGCTTGGAATATCATTTAGTCTATGAGGCAGCGAACTGTATTTTTCATTCTCATTAATCCCAAAGGGACAAAATGGCTTCCCTGAGAGACAGAACCCGGCTATAATACTGGCTCTGAACACATTTATATATTTCATGTGCTAAAATGTTGAATATTGGTACTCTGTCAAGACAAAGATTGATTGCAAAAACATGCACTTTTTTGGAAGGGAAAGATAACCATTGTAGATGGTTTGGGATGGTTCCTTCAACTTTTTTGTTGTTGTTTTGCAGTAAATTAAATGCATCTGGCCTGTGATTTCCTCCAGAAGGTGAGGCCTGCCAAAGAAAGGGCGTTTTCTTATGACTGTCTGCCAATGACCTCATGAGAACTAATGCAGAGAGCCAAAATAATGTTGGACCATGAGTGCTCAAACACATACACACACACACACACACACATGGACACACGCACACAGAAAACCAACCAACCATCCATAAATCTAAACTCACCCGAATACTAAACATGTACATATGATACATGTTCATACAAATGAGTTGGGAATGATTTGATGTAAAGCATTCAGTAGCTTTAATTTTTATTGCAGAATCATTTGATTGGAAGTTGTACCTAGATAGGCGGGCGTATAGCTGGACTGATAGATATTATACTTCAACAGAGAGAAAAATATGGGGTAAAATTGGTTGCCAACGTCAACAATAAAAGCCAGAGACAGTATGACAAGAAACGCCCATCCAGCAAAACCTAATAAAAGCTTCAGCAGTTGGACAGGTTACAAAGTGCCTGTATAATATAAAATCATTTGGGCAATATGATGGTGCTGGATCCAGTTCACAGTCGCAGGAACATAATCCTCACTCATTCTGAGTGTCACAATGAGTCGGAATGAACAGCGATACAGCAGAAACTGTATTTTTACCTTTTACCATCTCTACTTCATATTGTCTTATTTATTTATTTGTTGGGGACAATGCAATTTATCGTTGTTACAAGTTAAAAACGAGAAACAGATGTGCTGCATTTACGGCTTATGGCCTTAGCTGATTTCCAATCCCTGTCCCCAGTTAGTCTTTTGTGTTAAAATGCAATATGATACCAATAAACAAAACTGACAATTATTCAGCAGTGATTTTTACAAAATAAATGTTATGATAAAAAAATACAGTATAGGACAGCATAATATTTTTCCACATTTTTTTTTTGAGTTACAACAAGATAAATAAATACAGATCAGGTGCTATAATTTAAATGAAAATGCTTTTAGCCAACATTTCACTTTATCATTAAAACCAGTGCTCTTTTAAATTCCGTTGGTTTTGCATTCTGTAGCTGAGTACCTCATCTTGAGTATCTTATATACAGTACCTTATCTTTAACAATGCGCTCATCTGAAGAAGAGGCATATGGACTTTAATAGAAGGGTTTAGCAGAACAAGCGTTTAACAGGTTTTTAATTTTACCTTTAAGCTACCCCCAAGCATGCACTGTGCTTTATCTGGAGTTATGTTTATTTAATTTATTAGTTTATTTGACAGGGACAATGCACATTAATAACATTTCTGTAAGTGTACTAGAGTTAGCCATGGAGGCTAATTTTCATCTACGCGCCTTTGGACTGTGGGAGTAAACTGAAGTACCCGGAGGAAACCCACGTGAACACGGGGAGAGCATGCGGACTCCACACAAAGAGGATCTGGCCCGGCCGGGACTTGAACCCGGAACCTCCTTCTTGCGAGACAACAGTGATAACTGCTTAAATGTATATGAAATATGTTCTGCCTGTTCAGCTACATACTGGAACAATGGAACTGCTTTGGACATCCCCATTGCTTTGAACAAACATTATCTGGCTGCAGGGGGTGTGGTCAGGCCTCTGTGTATGTGGTGTTCCTGTCCGTGATTTACGTCTGCGCACAATTAACTCTATTAACAATTCTTGTGGATTCGCTGACACAAAGAATCTGGCCAGCACATGGCCCCTCCCGCTTGCTTTTTGGACATTGTTTTATAAACATTATGTGGTCACCTGACTGCTGATTCCCGCCGACCCTTGGAACAAGACCCACTTCTACTTGAAATGTATTCTTTTTCTCTGTTGAAGCTAAGTTTTTGTCCAGGTTCAATGTAATACAGATCAAATTCATCTCTAATCAGGTCCAGATGAGAAGGGCTTAATACGTTTAAAAATGTTTTAAAATGTCTGGTGGAGGACACCAGGCTGTGAACAGGGCAGTTGGATACTGAAGGGTGGACGGCGGTGAAAATGTGAGTGTTTGATGTCGGGAACCAGTGGAAAATTTCCAGTTTAAACATATGCACATTGCCTGTATGGGTGAGAATGAAAACGGCATGGCCACCGAATGAAATTCTCCACTTTAGTAATGCTGTTGTAATGGTACCCAGTAGTAAGGCCCCCAGAATTCTAGCTCTGTGTTTTCTATAATGTACAGATTAATGCCTCACCCATTAGGAATGCCAACAACACTCAGATATAATCTTAGCATTTGGCCGAGCGTTTTTTTTTCCTGCTGTGACATTTGCCTTGACGGCAACATCAATCCACATTTGTACATTTGCATTTAGATTTGGCTGTTCCTGAGTGCAGCCAGCTCTGGCTTTGGGAAACTCTCTAAACCCCCCCACCCTCCCTCAGTATGACAGATACTGACTGTCATCTGAGCAAGTTGTATCGCCGTGCAGGAATCCTCCGATGCATTAAAAATGAAATGTTTCTCTTTTCCATTGCCTGGAGCAAGACAGAGAATGGGGTGAGGGCGATTGTGGGGATGAGGTGCGGAGGGAGGGAATAAATGTATTTATTCATGTTTTTACCTCTTATGTCTGGTCACTGATTGCCTTTTCATGCTAGTCTTTGAGATGGAGCATCGGCAAAGGGCAGTTTGTTTTGGGCTGGGAGCTCTTTGTGACTCCACGGTTCACTGGTCTCTCACTGGGGGTTGGGGGGGGGGGCTGGGGGAGGGGTGGACCAGTGAAATCACAGCCAGGCACTTTTTATCAGGGTACTCGCCTAAAGCCATGAAGCATAAAGTTGTGGACTGAATCCAGAATGGGAATGGGTTGTCTTTGGTAGTGCAGTGCAGGCTGGACATGCTTCTGACCCCTGACCCAGAATAGGAAGTGGACGCCTTCTGTGGTGTTGGCCATTCTCTTTATCATGCCACCAGAATACGAATGGCACACTCAAAGCCCACAGCACTTGGTAAAGAGGAGAAGGGGTATTCGATTCTCCTGCAGGGCCCATCATCGCAAGGCACTTATGGGCCACATGTACTGACTGAAAGCCCCTTGCAATGATTGGCCCTGAGGAGAATTGAATTTAGCGCTGTGGGCTTTCAGTGTGCTGTCCTTCATCTAATGGCTTTATAAAGGGAACGGCCAACGCCACAGAAGGCGTCCACTTCCTATTCTGGGTCAGAGGTCAGAAG
The DNA here is from genome assembly GCA_029718625.1 of Synaphobranchus kaupii. Taxonomy (NCBI): domain Eukaryota; kingdom Metazoa; phylum Chordata; class Actinopteri; order Anguilliformes; family Synaphobranchidae; genus Synaphobranchus; species Synaphobranchus kaupii. Next base: position 15,668,671 of record CM056383.1, read on the forward strand.
CATGTCCAGCCTGCAGTGTCCACCCAACCCCATTCTGGATTCAGTCCATGCTTCTTATCTGGAAAAGAGCTTCTGCTAAATGAATGGAATGTGATGAATGTGTGTATTCTGTGTCATTCCAGTGCACAAGAATTCCAAAACTGATTAAAACGCCAGGCGTTTGACAATGGTAAAGATGGGAAACTGGTCAGTCTCCGGGGCTTTTCCCAGTTCACCTCCCGAACTGTGGGTAACTGTGACCTCTGACCTTCAGCTTTCACATCAGCGATGCCTAGGTCACTCCCACCTGCGGCCTATTTCACACCTGAGGGGTCAGAGCCTGGCGCTGTGGAGCAATGGCATGCAGACTCTGAGCGTGCTGCCCGTCTCTGATTGATGCAGAGTGGACGCCCAGGGTCAAACCCAACGCCTGTGAGTATGTGGGCAAAGCATTGTGGGAAAAGGGGATCTGAGCGCTCGGAGCCATCGCTGACTTGCGCTCTGACACTCACCCGAATGGTAAGGTATGGGCCTAATTAATCATAGGCACTTTCAGATGACAGGGCTGTTCTGCCACTGCTAAAAAGTGATCTTGGACTGGGAATATGCTCTGAGCGTCGGCTGAAAGCACATGTGACCTTTCGCTGCAGAGCTGGTCCTGAAAAACAAACAAAGAGAGCTGTGTTTTATTTGGACTGGGGCCAAGGTGGTAGATGTGTTCGAAGGCCCCGAGGCATTAATGGTGGGGTGGGGAGAATAATGATTTTTTTAAATTTTGCATGTGGTTTCTGGTACATTAGCCCAATGCTTTTAAACACGTGCAGCCGTCATGAGAGAGTAGACATAGTTTGAAAGCTATGGACATGGGAACACAGATATTTACTAAAATATCTGCCTGCGCTAATTTGAGGTTGTCAGTTTCAGCCAGGTATTATGTGCAAAACTCTAGCTCTCACTCAAACATTCATAAGCGTAGCTTTCACTTTGGCAAGTATTGCTCTCTGCTGTTAGCTGAACTGGATTACATGTCCTATACTAAATATGTCAACCACCACCCACACCCAAAAAAACTGCTTTAATATGGATAAGAATTACTGGGGCCCAGTAGTTACACTTCATTATTGGGGAGTTGAAGCAGAGAACAGTCTGCCATGTGGCGGAAATACGAGGCATCTTCGGCAGTGCAAGTCGGCAGAAACGTTTCCCTTCCACAGGAAGAAAATCAGCCTTAATCCGGATTACGATTTCAGTCTCTGCTCCGCGAAGCTAAGGCTGTTTGCAGTGCAGCTGCCTTGCTGAGATAGCCTGCTTTTGAAACTGTGAGCTCTTTCCAGATGGAGAGAGTCAATTTTGGCTTTCAAAGGAGCTGAAACATTATGTAATACTGCTCCAAACATCCTGCCAAGTCAGGTTTGATTTCATCAAAGAATGAAAGACTATAAATAATTCAGGATCATTAGTGATCATTAGTGCCTTATGAATTCATATTCATTCATATTCCTGAGGTCAATTCAAGAATTTTTTTAAATGACAGTTTGCTGTAAACAATGACCCACAGAAAAGTGACACGTCTCATTTTAAAGCAGCTAGCTGTTATTGTTTATTTCATGCAGAGGTCCTGCACTCTTGAATAGTAGTGAAAAAAGAATGAAAGTAAGGTTCCTATGTTTTTTGTTGGTTAACAAACAGTTAGTTAATGATCAAAGTAATCCATTGATCTTGTGGGCAAATATTTCAGTAATTCATAGGACTGGAAAAACTGCTTTAGGTCTTTGTTTGCAACAATGTTGTGAAAACTAGGGCATATTACCCTGTCTACGTCTCCCTCCTTCTTCCCAGGTCTTTATCCTTCTCTGTCAAGCAGAATGAACAGGATTTGCTGGTTTTCATTTTTTTCTTAAACAGATAAATTGTATGTTCTGGGGATTTTGTCATCTGCAAGCCCACAGACACTTTACATAACTGGGTGGGATTCTTTCCATTTTGCATGCTCAAACGTCGCCTCACACAGGCATACAGCCTAAGCTCTTCTCAGAACTCCCTCCCATTACCTTAGATACCCCGTCGCCCATGTAAACGGCGGGTGAGAGCGTGAGCGGAGCAGCCTCGGACCAACACACCCTTCAGAATGGCCTCAGAAAAGCCATGGATCTGGCCCACTGCTCTGCAACGATCCCCTGATCAGTGAATCTGGCTTTTACAACAAGCCTAAACTTCTTCACCATTTTAAAATCCAGCCTTACTTCTGATATACAGTTATTTTCTTAGTCTTTGTTTTGCTTTTATGTTATTATGCTTTGTGCCAGAGTTGTGCTCATTCCCCAAAACCGTGGGCACATACGCAAGCTACTGTCCTGCTAGCTACTGCAGAATTTGTTTGTCGGGGTTGATGCCAGTGCGTGCAGTCAGGGAAATGCACTGAATGTAGCCACTACAGGACTCAACAATAATTTACAAGCCATGTGATTCTGCCCACTAGATCTTAATGTTGTCCTCTGATGTTATAAAAGACTTATCTTCTTCACACAAGCATGCACACCGTTATCTACTGATTCATCCGAGAAGCCTGGCTGTTTTTTTCCCACCAACTTACCCTGTTTCCATTTTGTTCTATTAGATGTCTGCCAATGGATTAACCATCACCACAATTCAATACATTTTTAATCTGTTTCTTCTGTCCAATGTGTGTTCTCAGCTTGGTGCTCGTATCGCTGCATCCACTCTCCACGGGTCTTTGACTGCTTCTTTCTGTGCTTCTGCAGAAAACATTTTCCACTGGATGCTTACTGCTAGTCACACTGAACAGGAACCTGTGAAAATTTCACGGCTGCTGCCTCCTCTCTCCGCCCTTTGTAAGACGCTCATGGGCAGTTATCATCACTCACAGACATCTGACCTGCTTCACAGTCTAAGGTGATACCTTGAGAATTTGATTTGAGTTTTGCCAAGAAGAATTATGCCAAGGTTGGAGCTACTGGGCAATGGCCATAACAAAGATAAATTCTAACAGTATTGTAAGCTTAATTTTGGCCAGTTCTGCACGTTAGAATTTTTTGCAGAAATGTCCAGAAGCCCTTCCATATACTTGACTGGAGCAAAATCAATTTGATGTTCAGGATTTAGGCATGGAGAGGATGGTGAAGGGATTTCCTGTGATGCCCCCCTGTGAAATGCAAGAAATCATATGCACCAGGAGCAAATAAACACATACGCAAATAAATGTAAATAAAATCAGTAGTTGTCTGTTGATGGTTTCATTGGTAGGCGACTATTTCATCAGCCCTAGTTTATTCATTCATTCATATAAAATTCTGCCATCGCTACAGTTTGCCATTGCGTGTGATGTTAGTTGATCTGGCAGTTAATGTACAATGTTTCAGATCACATACTGTTCATCTGTAATGGTTATACAAGGGGAAGCTATGAAAATATATGGCATGTAATTTGGAGGTTGCGGGTTTTATACTCAGGTTGCCTGTTGTACCCCAGAGGAAGGAATTTAACCCACATGTCTCCAGTATTTTGCTGTATTAAACGAAGATGGGAAATATGCAGGTTAGGTACGCAACCTACAATGTCACTGATGGGCAAGGAACAGCTATAATTTACCTGAAATCACAGTACAGTCTTGAGGCAGAAGGACAGTTTACTACACTGGTTTACAATAAATTCCACTGATTAGAGTGTATTTTTCTGGCTGCACAGTTTACAAGCGTTCACATAGTCCCACACTGAATTTGAACCTGTCAGGTTCTCCTTCTTTTGAACGTCCCATATGGAGTTTGTACAGAAGTGTGATAAATTTTACATTCCCCACCTCCCGCTTGTTACAATATTTTCCATCCCACCTTCCTGCCAGAGGCATGCAGCTAGGAAAAAGACCAGTAGCATTACAGTAGGTATTTGCTTAGCAGACACAATCTCTGGGGGGCTTACACAGCAATCTTTTCACTTCTTTGTTTTTATTGAAAAAGCGGGACAACCGCAGGTACAACTCAGAATTCTAAAGTGTCTTTAGAACATATTTTAAATTCAAAAGTACCTTTAGAATGTATTCTAAATTCCAAAGTATAAATTATATATTTATAAACCTTTGGAGAGGGTAAAACAGTCATGCCAGTGCCTCACCTGGGATTCAAACCAACCACTTCCTGTGTATAAGCCTGGGTCCTGAACCACAACGAATCCCTGCTCAAGGCGCCCCATTCACAGGTTTTGAAGCGATTATGTCTCTGTAGATGGATGGCAAAAGAGGGATCGCGTGGTCCGTACCCAGACGAGACACGAAGTGCGATCAAAACCTCAGGAGCAGCCATTAAGTCCAGGTGACTGCCACATTGTTCATCCTCAAAGGCTTTTGCTAGCAACCGCAGGTATTTTTTTTAAGCTCGTGGAAAAATGTCCTGTGAAGTCAGGGATAATTGCATTGTATTCTTGCGTGCGCTTTTTTCCTCACTTGCCCCTGCTGCCTCCTAATCGGCGCTGACTTTGATCCAACGTCCCTGTTTAGTAGGCTTGGTGGGCATTTTTAACAGTATAAAATGATTCTGCATCGCCAATTTGGCCACACAAGGTGATGAGAAGGGATTTTAACAAGGGCTCAATGGCCTATAAAAGTCGTAGCTGAAAAGACGTCCTTGTTTCGCCAGTATTTATGCTTTGGAGGCCTATCATTAGTGCTAATGCACACATGTATGTATGTTGTAAAAACACACATGTGCAAAAAAAAAAATGCGTTTGTAAAAAAATTTAAAAAATTGAAGTGTTTCCTTCTTTTAGCTGCTTATTTTCATTCACTCTCCCTGTTTACAAACTCGACAAAAACACGAAACACCCTGCCAGCATGGCCTTGAGAAAAATACTCGAAAACACTTCTAGCTTCATCCTGTAGAATTACATTTGGACTCACAAACAAATCAGTTCTATGTCTGTTTCCTCGCTTTCTTGATTTCCCCTTTCTACCTGTACATGAAGGCACATGCAACATGCCAGGCTAGGTTATTTCAAACTAGTCTCGAGGTGTAATAGCATTGGTTTTACAACTCCGGCCTCAAGCACAACATTGCTGTGGATGTACGGTGTGTCAAGAATTCCCAGAAAGACTTCGGACAAGTGGTTGTTTACTGGCCCCATCCTCTGGAGAGATGCTGTCTGATGAAGAAATACAAACATAAATCTGACCCATAAACACTGGGCACAGAGACACGTGCACACTGTAGGGCTCATTTGATGAACTGGAAGCCGCCGCCCCTCTTCTTTCCTACCCATAAACTCAAATTCATCCTTTAGATTTGTGTGTTTTTCATGCTGACTGCATGCCAGAGCAGTGGCGCTTCACAACGGCGGGGGATCCGCTTTACGCTCTCTGATCTGCTTAATGTGAACGCATTCCTTCAAGTGTGTGCCGTTTAATAACGCGACGACTCCTGGAACATTTTTCATCGGTGCAGAAGGCAGTTAGAAAGAGAAAGTCAACAGGCTTGCGTCATCCTCTCACCGAAACAAAAGGGTGAGACACAGCAGTGAAATTAGGTTTTCCAGGCCAGCTTAGCTCAGAATGTTCCCTTTTCTGACACGTTACAAAATAATTTAATTGAAAATAACAACCTCACCCTCAGGTAAAATATAATACTGTCAAAAGATATTGCTGGCCACTGGCATAATCTCCCCTTCTACTTTAATGGAAACAGTTAGGAAATAGAGCAATAAAGTAAATGTTTCTACAGTAGACATAGTTTGGTTTGAGGTGCAGTGTGTCAGGCAAAGTGGTCACACCAGAGAGTTTGGAGGACACTTTGAACGATTGTACGACACGGCGCTAAGCCATTATCTCACCTCAGAGTTTGTAATTTATTTACAAAAATCAGATCTGATGATCATTCCCACAGCAGTTTGAAATCACTGGACTTATTTTTCACCCGAGACGCACATATTAAAAACATCCATCAGCGGCAAAGTGTTTAGTGACATAATGAGCGGTAGCTTGTGCGACACAAGAGGATCCGTTCCCTTTGAAACTGCAGCTGAACTGAGCGCTGGAATGCAGCTCTGATCTCTTGGTTCTTACAACCCACTGAGTAAAAAGAAGAAAAGTGGGGTCCTGCTGACAGTGAAGGCAGAGCAGAGAGGTGGGGTTTGGGGCCATACCCACCCAGGTAGCCAAATGGGTCTCGCCCAGATCTTGCATTCCGACTCGGCTCAGTGTCGGCCTTGAATTACAGCACGATTCTGGGCCGAGTGATGTGGCCCAAGTCATTAGCGCTTAACTGTACTAATATTGTTAAGCATCCTAAGTTATAATAAGTAATTATAATTTTTTTACATGTATGAAGACTATAATTTGCTTCAGGTGGGGTTCAGGGTTGGTGAAAATTAATAAAATATGTCACTCTGGCCAGATCTGGTCCGCGTTTACCCCGAGTCCGGCAGCATGTGGCCCAGTGCCGGTTTAGTTACAGCACATACGGCACGGACTCGGCTGTGATGTAGCAGCCCAGACCCATCGCCACATCACTCGGCCCAGAATTGTGCTGTGATTCAAGGCCGACACTGAGCCGAGTCGGAAGATCTCAAGCCTGTTTCAACCAGCAGAGCTTGTCAGCATGGATGAATATCCCAGTAGTTAAGTCCCAATGTTCCAATGCAGAATACAAAGTTAGTATTCTAACAGACAGACAGACCGGCAAATTACATACAGTACTGCAGCCTAATGCAAGGGACCAGGCAGCACTTCTGTAAATCTATACAGTGGGGAAAAAAAATGAAATGCTAAAATATCCATCCATCCATCCATCCATTGTCTAACCCGCTTATTCCTGGTCAGAGTCACGGGGGGTGCTGGAGCCTATCCCAGCATGCATTGGGCGAGAGGCAGGAATACACCCTGGACAGGCCACCAATCCATCACAGGGCACACACACCATTCACTCACGCACTCATACCCATGGGCAATTTAGAGTCTCCAATTAGCCTAATCTGCATGCCTTTGGACTACGGGAGGAAACTGGAGTATGCTCAAATATACTATGATGAATTAAAATGAAAAAATAAATTATTATTAATCAAAGTTAACAAACATTTTTAAACACTGTAAATGTTTTCTGCACTTATAACACAGGAGTTAACTGTTCACTACAAACCAAACTAAATGTCCTTGAGTAAAAGTAATTTGAAACATGAAATTCAGGACAAATATAACATCTTAAAGAGAAATCCTAACAAGATTTCATTAAATATGTGTCTGGGTAATATCTTCTCCTTGTATTATTTATTTTATAAAAAAATATATTTTTGTACTCAATAAATTCATCCAAACCGGCATCTTAATCTGGCCAGCAGTGACATGAAATTTTGGTAGATATATAATTAAAATTTTCTCAGAGGATTAAAATGCATTACACTAGTGATTATTTGTGGCTGTTTTCATAATGATTATTTGCAATTTCCCTGAGGCTGTGGTTTTGAATTTTTCCAGGGTAGAGTCCCAGATATGTCATATATGTGATATGATAAAGCAAAGATCCTTTTTTTTTCAATTTGAAGGCAGCATAATTCCACCCCAGTGACTAAACTTTTCTTCCATGTTTGTCGTCAATAAATTTGCTTGTCAGATTGTGTAAAGATGAAGGACGGAGGCCTTCACCCCTGTAAGACAGCGTGAAAATCGTAGATTCCCCGGGATATGGGCAGATATGTCACACAGCCATCTGAGTGTGCTGTAGCTCTGGCAGGGAGTCAGGCGAATGTTGTGAGAGAGGCTGGTCATCCCGTGATCCTTTGCAGCCTTGTGTGTGTGTGTTCATGAGCTCATACCTTTGTGACAAGATCACAAAATTAGGTCAACTCTTATCCTTGGCAGACCGTCCCTGGACCGTTATGAAATTAAAACTCAATTGTACCAACACCATCACCTTTTTAACGCAGAGAATGAATGACCGGTTTGAGCTGTTTGCATCACATCTTCATACAAACACCAGGTGCGATCCTCAGCTCTTCCTTATTTTCCAATTTTCATCTGCAAATATGAACTTTTTGATATATGATTAGGCCCATGAAATAAGGTCTGCAAATTGAGGACAGCACAAATGTTTTCCTTTCACTCTTCAGTCCAGCAGCTTCATGGCCCTCGTGACTATGGGCTGCACTTCATGTACCAGCTGTCAGACATTGTAGGTTAAAAGAGTCCTGCGACTTTAAGAAACTGTAGTAAAAATGCTGATGGCAAACTGGTTTACGGCAGTGTTGTGTGTTCAGCTTGCACTTGGATGAAGGGATTTAGAGAGGTGGCTGGCATTCCAAAAGAAGTTTATTCTCCCAGAATAATACTTAACCCAAATACAGTTCAGAGTTAAGCCCACAACACAATAATAGGTGTCTGGTATACTAGAGTGGTCACTCTGGCTGATTGAGGCCTTTTTTATGGCAGCTCTGGGCAGTTGTGCATTACCCCATTGACAGTGATATGGCCAGGATTACATAGGATGCATCACTGCACCAGACAGTAACTACATTACGTTATATTACTGGCATTTAGCAGACACTCTTATCCAGACCTGCAGAGTTTCACATAGTATCCAGTTATATAGCCGGATATATACTGAAGCAATTCAGGTTCAGTGCTCAAGGGTACAACAGCAATTTCTTGGAATTGAATCTGGCAATTGAACCTACGACCTCTGGGAATTTCAAACAAAATGTGTTCCATTAATGCGTGGCTAAAAAAAAAAAATACTTCAAAAAGCAAATCTCTTGCTTCAGATCAACGGGAATGATGCCAAATGTGCTGCTTGCTGGCACAAAACGTAAAGAGAACTTCTTGCAAAATAAAAGCGCTTAGACTGCCGCCCCTGCAGTGGCGCAGTATGAAAGGAGACTGACAGCGTTGAACTTACTGTGCTTTCATAAGTCGCTGATATGCTTCTCACTGTCCCTCCATTTAATTTCCCATTGAGCCCATCAGCATTGTAGCGCCGAGGAAGTCTCCGGAACACACAGAGAGTTAATGTGCGTGTCAGACCTGTGTCTCGATCAAAGCCATGAGAGCCGACGAGTACCCATTGAACAATACAAAGAGTCAGAGAAAATAAGAGTGGGTTACAAACGAGAGCGGAGGGCCTGTCAGCTTTAACAGGATCTCAGAACAAACATCATCCTCAGAACAGCATCTTCAAAGTGTTTCATCCAAGTCGTGTTTTTCTTTCATTTTTTTAGGGTTTGACTCTGAACTGCCTTTGGAGAGGTTTTTTAAGTGGTCTGACGAAAAACAGTAGAATGTGAATTTATCAGTAGTCTCTTAGCCAGAAAACGTGGAGATAAACAAAACACATTAATGATTCAAAATAAAACATGAGAATCGTGTCACAGTGTGCAAGGCAGTCGTGAGGCAGCAGGTAATTCCACATTATTCCTCCTACATCATGTCCTGAATGCAGAAGGAGACAAAAATATTTTCCCCACAGGATTCTGCCTTGTTTTTTGGCCCAAGCGTTGCCACACTGCTGACCTGGAGGTCTGGGGTCGATCCAGAAGGGCCAGATGGCATGATAGTGTAGCAGTGTAACCTAATATGTCACATAGGCTATAGCCCTTTGAGAAGAGGCGTAGGGCAATTATTTTCCCTCGCCAGCATTCTAAAAGAAAACCATAGATTTCTGCACTGGCTTTGAAAATACGGTGAATAGCTGCAAGGTTTATTGTGTGGGCCCTTGTTGGAGTCTTGCAATCTGCTGCAGTTCTCAATTTCTTTGCTGATTTAAGAAAGTGAATTGATCCGTGTTCATCGTAAGCAATTTTGGGGGTCAAAAGAATTCTGCAAAATGTGCCGTAGACTGGGGGGGGGGGGGGGGTTATGTGTTTCACTTCAGTGGTTTGGAACAAGGAGGCATTTAGGTGCTTAACCCCTTAAGGTGTAAGATCACAAATATGTGACTGGAATGTTCTTAACTGAACATTCTAATGATGACGTAACAAATCACTACTGGTTACTGAAGGCACTGAGTTCTAGAACACTGACTGAGAATTTAAAAAAAAAAAAAAAAACATTCCAAAAAAACCTACCCTTCAAAGGGTTAAATCATTAACAGCTGACTATACAGACAAATAAAGACAGCTCAGCTTTCATATACGTCCTCAAAAATAAGCATGATTGGCCTAATATTTAAAGTTGAAATCATACTCCAATTCCATTTGCAAGGGTTATGGTCAGGTTTATTGCCATTATATCGAAATTCATATCATGAATAGAAAATACCCGTAATATTATTTGAGGATTTTTCAATTAATTAATCTAATCTCTGTCACTGAATTAACTGAATTAAAATGGAATGAACCCTACAGCCTTCTGGCTATAGCACCTAAGAGTGGACTGCCACAAAGTCAATGACACCACAACTGAATGTACACATTTTGCAACGTGTCTAGAGGATTAGATCAATTCTCCCCGGAGTGCTGTGCTTACAGAACTACTGGTGCTTGATAGTTAATTGTTATTTGGGAATGCTTTGGTAGCTTTTTATCATATAAATCGGGTCAATGCACTTATGCTCTCCCACCTTGTAATTCGTTTTGGATAAGAGTACGTATTACACAAATATCAGGCAATATAACATCTTGAGAACCTAGCAAACAAATACCTTTCTGAAAATATTTGATGTTCGCGGTTCTAGAATCATTAAAACATCATCACAGCACTTTGAGAATGGTTTGTGTCAGCAAATAGTATAAGCCTGTTTGTAGATATATTGCCTCTGAGGACACATAGATGGCTCCATATTTTAATGTCTGAGGCTATGCTAAAGTAAATGCAGTCATAATTTCACAGAGGCAGTAAGGAGAGGTTAAGAGTCTGTATTTAATGTGCAGCCCAGCATTGTTCCTCTGGGTAAAGCCATACAGAGACACACTGGAAGATCTCAGGGCAAGGGCGAGATCTCTTTTCATGGTGAGAGATGTTCTGTGCTTTCTTTAAAGCAAACCAAACCAGTTTAAGACAACATAGACACAACGTCTCTGATGTTTTCATGCCATTCCTGATTTTAAACCCTTGACCTTTAATGAGCCATTCTGCTGAATAAACTGTAGTAAATATCACAACCAGAAAAGTAAAAAAAGAAAATACGCACAGAAGACAGTGGCTTCATAAAAATGCTCCTTGTGTAATTAAACTTTAATGTCATCTGAAGGATGGATCTTTCATCTGCCTCTTACAGTTTTTTTCGATTGCTTAAGCACGATTTTGAAAACAGGGCCCGGTTTTTCAAAACACTACACACAATTAGCACAACCACACACCCAATTAGCAGAACACCTCAGATCATTTGCAAAATGAAACACTCTTGTAAAAACTATACACTAATTTATAAAAACCATATTTTGTTACCATATGAAACACACATGTTTCATATGACTTAATTCTGTTTGAACCAGTTGCACACTGCTGTTGCTAACCTAAAACACTTTTAGCAATTCTACTTCTCAGTGATTAGAGTACTGTAAGTGAAGTACACAGAGAAAGTGCAAATATACAATAAATGCACCAAACACTACACAAGACCAATGCTGCAGACTGATGAAAATATAATTTATTTCTCTCCATATACCCAAATCAGTCAACATGTCAACATGGAGAATCACAACAAAACATGTCCCAGTTTTCATGCTACTACAGTAGTGTGCATAACACTGTAAGCTCAGCAAATATCAGACAAACATAAAATACTGTATCCAGTACAGGTTACAATTACAGTAAAAAAAAAAAAATCTGAAAAAAACTGAAAATACAGTACAGAAAATACTAGACATTATCTCTTCGCCTAGCTGGATGTGGCCAGAGAATTTCATCAACATCACAGGCGATATCCTCATTGGCAAGACAACGTGGGAAGAACTGTCTTGAATGTCGAATCCATCCTTGCACAGCTGCGGCGTCGATTTGGTCACAGGCCTCCTCCCTGGCCTGAATGAGGGGTACCTGAGCCTGGGGCCAGAGATCGTAAACCCTGCACCGCCATGCCGAGAAAAACTCTTCGATTGGGTTTAGAAACGGAGAGTATGGTGGAAGGTATAGTACTGTAAACTGTGGATGGTGTTGAAACCAGTTCTGGACCAGAGCAGAGCGGTGGAATGACAAATTGTCCCAGATGACAATGTATTGCATCTGGTGCATTTGGTTTACTGCTGTGATGATGTTGTGCAATCGGTCCAAAAATGTGAGAATGTGAGGTGTGTTGTAAGGGCCCATATTGGCATGACGGAGGAGGACCCCATTCTGTGTAATGGCAGCGCAAAGGGTGATGTTACCCCCACGTTGCCCTGGGACATTGATTATAGCCCTGTGGCCAATGGTATTTCTGCCTCTCCTTCTTGCTTTTGTGAGGTTGAACCCTGCCTCATCTATGTATATGAATTCATGTGGGATTTCCTCAGCATCCATCTGTAAAACTCTCTGTGAAAGACAAGATTGTGTAGTTCAGCATAGATCTAGTATACAGTACATTTACATGTAAAAAGGTTACGTGTGCAATATGCAACATCACAGTGCTAAAGTGAACAATACATACCTCCACATACTCATGCCGCAGCTGTTTGACCCTCTCTGAATTCCGCTCAAAAGGCACTCGATAAAGTTGTTTCATTTGAACCTGATGTCTTTTCAGGATGCGTGCCAGTGTTGACTGAGAGACCTGATGGACATTATTGAAAATGGCATGGTCACCGATAATGTTGTCTTGAATTTCTCTGAGCCTGATAGCATTATTGGCCAAAACCATGTTTATGATCTCTCTCTCTTGTTCTTGCGTGATATGGGCCCCCTTCCTCCTTGTCGTTCTCGACCCTCAATCCTATGTAGAAAAAAATACATGTAACCTACTGTAAAATGTCACAGGAAGGGGTATCAAAAGTGCTGATATGGTGCATACAATAAGCAGCTGATTACTGTAACTGTAGACAGATTTTTTTTAACCTGTTTTCTTGTCGAAATGTCCTAATGACAGATGCCACTGTATATCTGCTAAGATTTGGCTGAACTCTTAGTCCAGCGTCCCTCAGCGTCAATCCGTGGTTCACGACATGGTCAACTAGTGTTGCGCGAATTTCATTTGATAAATTTGGTCCTCTTCTTCTGTGAGCACGTTCTCCTCCTGCTTCAGGTCTTCCTCTTCCTCTACCTCCACCTCGGCCTCTACCTCTGGCACGGCCTCCGCCTCTTCCTCTTCCTCTTCCTCTACCTCCTTCTCCTCCTCCTCCTCCTCCTCCGTGGATTCCCCCTCTCACCCTCACTCTTCTTCTTCTGACTCCTTCCATTTTGGTTGAAGACAGGTGAACTCACCTGCTGCATTTTTATAGTGCTTAAACCTGATTGGTGTGTCTACAATTAAGCAATCATGTGTTTGCGCACCTGATGGCTGTGTTTAACCAATTGGCTCATAGGTGTGGTAATTTGACAGTCAGTGCTTTGGAATTGCAAGGAAGTGACATCATGATATACTTCTGTGTCTAATGTATACAAGTGTGTTTAGTGTTTTGCAAATCACTGTGTGTATTGTTTTGCAAAAAGTGTGAGGCTGACACTATGCTTATAGTGGTGCAAATCTGGGCCGATGTTTTGCTCCTTGAGTGTAAGGTTTTGATAATTGTGTAATACTTTTGATTTTAGTGTTTATGCAATCGAAAAAAACTGTAATACAGGATCGTTGCAGTTAGAATTTTTCATTTGGAACTTATTCACATGAAAGAGAGTAAAATTATTTCACCCATAGTGGAGCTAAATAATTTTATTATCTTTAGTGTATTGTAGAGAACATTACTTAGCTATTGCTGTCTTTAATCCTTACTCTGTTTCAGTGCCCCACCTCCCAATTTTCTAAATTTTCAAAGTCTTCTGAAAAATAAACTTTCCTGCCTCTTCTGATCAGTGGAATGCGTCAAAGTTACGGTTTCTAAAAATGAAAATAAAAATTTCAAAGGTAATGAGGGCAGTGAAACCTGGGGGAAAAATGCAAACAATAATATTGTGGGTTGAGGGGCCGGGTGTTGAGACGCCCGGCGAGGGGCTCGGGAGGCGATCTGTTTCCTCTGTTTTTGGAGCTGCTCCTCGGTCAGCCTTTCTTTTATTTAAACATCTGGAATCAGTGAAGCGGCGAATGGGCGGCGTTGCTTTATTTTCCATTATTTCCCATTATAGAGGCCAGCTTGTGTTCCCTGACGCATTGGCTGACCCATATACTTCGAGGAATGCAAAGGGAGTCGTGAAATTGGAGTGTGCGCTCTCCAAAGCAAGCACAGTCACAGTTTGTTATCTGGGGCATGGTTTCCATAGGTGCAAAGCCTCAAAACCTAATAACAGTGCTAGTATCCAGCTCAGGCACCCATGTTATATTATGTTGGTATGTCGAAATCAATTGGAGGTGTGGTGATGTTGGGTCTAAGGATTCAAATATTATTTATTATTACTTATTTGATTAGCAGACACCATAATCAAGGGCAGTTTGCATACTTTGCTTTTTTCAGTTTGTACATCAGCAATCCTCCCCTGGGTTCAGAGGTGTGTGTGTGTGTGTGTGTGTGTGTGTGTGTGTGTGTGTGTGTGTGTGTGTGTGTGTGTGTGTGTGTGTGTGTGTGTGTGTGAGTGCGTGCGTGCGTGCGTGCGTGCGTGCGTGCGTGCGTGCGTGTGTGTGTGCGCGTGTGTGTGCATGCGTGTGTGTGTGTTAACAGGAAATGGAACACTAGGTAACAGACTTCTCACAACTTGAGAGAATGCAGTTGAAAAAAACAGTCAACAAACTACCAATAATAACATGAAAATCATTTAAAATACCGCACGAAATAACAACCACAGGAAAGAGATGGAGCTGTGGCAATGCTCCTGTGCTAACCATCACACTGTCTACTTCACACACTGAGGACCTGGATATGATCATACTGTTTCTGCAGCTTGACATCAAGTTCTAAGAATACACGAGTGGGTTTGCAGCAAATCGGTTATGTAAAAAGTATTCAAAACTTTAAATCTGAATCTTGAGTGTGGCACTGCCTAAGACACTTTGGGCCAATGTCTGAACTTAATGAAAATCCAGGTCTAAGACTGGATAATACTGTAAATGTAAGCTGGGAGGCTGTATCTGCTTAACAAATTAATAATGATCGTAAAAATAGTCTCTGCTGTTCTTCTTTTGGCTTTGGCTCTAAAAAAACAGGATTGAGAGCAATGGGTCCCCCACGGGACCTGTAGGGTACGTCCTGTTTCAGGAAGAGACACCTTCATTCTTTGCTGGCACATCCACACAGAGTAGCAGAGGATTCTGGGTAAAAAATGAGCAGGGATGGAAGTAAGGGAGAGTTAGATAAATCATTCGGGGCTGTCTGAAAAACAAATTCCATACACAGAAGTTATTGGTATCAAATATTTTTGCATGCTTATATGGTGAAGAAAAAAAGTGTTCAAAGTGTAAAACAACAGCAAATCTTTCAGCAATGTTCTCCTCGTCTGAGAAGCAAGGTGCTGAGAAGTAAGAAAAATAAATTGTAATTTTCTATTATTATCTGAAATTACTATTTCATGGCGCAGGAATGTAGGCAAGGTCCATACATGTGGAATATAAATTTCAATAAACGCCACTGTCCACAGGCACTACGTATACCGTATACACACAGGGACATTTCAGGAAATGGTTAATGCAGATATTACTGTCCTGTCATTCTGATATAGTCTACAGCATTGATCCACTGCCAAAAGGCCCTTATGTACAAGTGACCCCTTCCTTAGAAACTGGGGATAGTTTCCTGTCTATGGAGCAGGTGATTGGCTGGGGGGGGGAGGGGGGGGGTGGGGGGCGTCACATCCTGCATGTCACAGTCCCAAGGTGAGGAAGGGAGCAGAATTTTAACATTTCCTCTCACATCCAAGGCCAGGCTACAAACACAGTGGAACTTTCCTCTTGAAAGGAATGTTTCCATGACACTGTAAAAACCTGACCCGTAAGCTGCCAAAGAATTAAACTGGGAGTCCAAGAAAAGAACAAATACATGGCCATGTTTGCAGTGTTGCTGTTCCATGACAAGAATGATCAAGTACCCATGAATATTTAAAACTTGAGTAACTATTGGTAAATATTGGTAACACATTGCCTAAAAATGATCTTAAATGTAAACCTGCAATGAGAAATCTGATACGTTAGACTTGTTTTACTGAGTTTAGCATCACAACCTTCCCTGAATATAACAGAAAGAACCTGGAAGTGATAGGAAGAAATAATGAATTGTGATGTTAGCACAAAAAGGTAAGGCGTTAAGTAGGCCAACTGAGATTCTTTTTTGTTAACAATTGTGTTTTGTAACTTAGACAACATAACGGTACATGACAGCATTTGATGCTTTGTGATGGTGTTGATGTTCTCGTCAGAAACCATAGCTGCATTTACTGGATTACTATCAAATTTATGAGTGCTTGTGCAATATTTTTCACCTCAAGAATAACAAAAATTAATATTAAAACCGGTAAGCTGAGGCATCGGCTTCTTTAGCTTATTGATTCCAACTACTGAATTGTAGCCTACCTGCCACCAACCCCATATAGCGCATGCCTTTCACTACAAACCGGTGAGCTGGAGCATCGGCTTATTTAGCTTATTCTGATTCCAACACATACCCCATATAACCTGATTGGCTTTCATTACAAGGCAGAGTGATGAATATATATTATCGTTTCAGCACGGTAACGTAGGCTAAGTAGGCTACCGGGAGATCCCGATCGCTACAGACAACTGATGGTCTGTCGATACGGGTATCCAGCCTGCCCTGCACCAAGCTGCTAGATTAACACTTCCTAAAGAAATTGTAGGTGTATTTGCTACACAGTGGTATCAATTGCTGGAAATGGTATAAAAAGATGGTAATAAGGTAGCCTATAGTGTGAGGTGGTAATGCGGTATAATGGGATCAAAAGAAGGTGAAAGTGTTAAAATATGGTGATGTATTTTGTGGTAAGTAGTCTAAAAAACCTGGAAGTGATACAAAGAAGTAATGAATTGAGATGAAAAAACAAAAAGGTAAGGCGTTTAGTAGGCAAATTATATATGGTATAAAGGTAAAAAGTAATAGCAACCTGGAGGGTGTATAAAGGTATAATATGATGTATGAATGGTGGAGATAGGTTCTCAAAAAGTGGCGGAATGATAAGCAGTATGAGAGTAACAAAGGGAGTGGTTTCACAACCACACCCTAATGCGAATGGCCAAAGTAAGTGATAATAAAAATGAATGAACCTGATGGCACTTCCCAGCTACCAAGGTCATGTGACCTGAGAGAAAGGAAGTAGAAGATGGCTGGTTACTTCCCCTCTGCGGACGGAGCCACTGCAGAGGAAATGTTACATCCGAGTTTACTAATTCCTGGAGTCAAGCCAGCATCGGTGGCATTTCCGCCACTTAGCGGAAAGTCGGCACTCCGTCCCTGTTGCACAAGATCCTGGAGCACGAGGGAAATAAAACAGCCGCTGGATTCCTTTCAAAAGCAAAAAATCAAAAAAGAGAAAGTGCTGTTAGATTAAAAGGAAATCAGATTAATCTAGCCCTGCACCACGATGGCTTTACTGAGCTATAGAGAGCCTTACTATTATGATGACAAAGCTGTTCCTTATCGGTAGAAGGCTGCTCAGTCAACCTGATTTGGATAAGGTTTGATTTTTAATTTGAGTGGTAAGGTTCAACGTGCTATAGAAATAAGAAATAGAATAGAAATTAAATCTATTCTAATGTAGATGATGAACTCAGTATTGTTTCTTTACTATGTGCATACACCCAATGTAAACAGTAATGAGTTTATAAGATTATAATAAATCTGTAAAGCAATAGCTTGGGCGGTGGGGCGGTACGGGTCATTTTATTTCCTAACAATGTCTGAGCAATACATTCATTACATTGTCCGAAGCTTGCTTTCAGGGTGAAAGATTTGTGAGTGAGGCTTAAGGCCTCAATATAAACAACTGGGGGAGCTATCGCAGACCATAAGGGTGAAATAATTTATCGTTTCCTGAATTCCACTCTGTGCCCGGAAGTGTTGTGTGAGGTCTGTAAACCTTTATCTAAAAAATTAGGATGAACTCTAAACAAAGCAAGCCAGCTGACGAGGCAAACTACCGTCTCGGGAGACCAAGTTCTGCACTGTGCTGTCTGACCCGAAAGCTGAGGACTCTTTGTATGTCCTGAAATAGAGTTTAACTTCAATGATTCGAGGCATTCGGCTTCCTCAAACCATTTGAGTAAACTGAACTTGTTTGTTTTACAGCGTAGCTACATTCACAATGAGGTTGAAGTGGTGCTTTGCAGTGCCATTTTGCAGTCAGTTTGTGAGCGGCACAGGCTATGCATGGAACAGACAAGGAGAAAGGCTTCCACGCCATTTTAATCTCCTAACTCCCCAATATGATCTTAGAACCGACTGAAGGTTTACCACTAATTAATTTCAGGGGGGAAAAAAACATGTTCCAATGAGAATCTGGAAAGTCAATAAATACAACAAAGCTGCTACTCTGGCAGAAGTGATGGATGAGAGCTGATGCTGTGCTTCGCAGATGTAGCCCATTCTCCATTGAGCCGTTATTAATGCTGCGGAGATCCTGCTCTAATTTGTTTGCTCAACAAAAAAAAAGGGGGTGCATCATGTGCTTGAAGGACAGATTATTTTTCCGTGTGTAAGCAAATGTAGGGGAGGTGAGAATAACAGAAGCGCGTGGTGTGTAGACACCCTGCCAGTAGCAGATTACATCATTTTGACATGCGTGTTGTCATGTGTCCTTTGTCTTGCACTGAGCGAGGAACCCACCATTGAGCATCCAATAGAGATAGGTCATTGTTGGTACTTACCTCTGCTCTCACACAGTAAGAAACCCAACCCCCAGAGATATCTTTTTCATCTCAGCATAAGCAATTCGATCCCCGAAATCGTAAATTATGCAGCCGTGGTGGAACTAGGTGAGGAGTGCATTGGTTTTATTGAGCCCTTCGGTGACTGTGTGTCCCCCCAACAACCTCCATCCTCCACTTATCTGGAGGCTATGTGCAACTCCGCACAAAACTATTACAAATAGAACAAGGACTGAGGTATTCTTTTAACAAATGGTGAAGGCCTAGCCACACATAAATCAATACTGTTTTAGGGGACAGAAAAATTCCCTATGAACTGCGAATACTCTATGTGCAATCCTTGTGCTGCCCTAAACCCCCCATCCTGCCATCCCCACCCGCCCGGCTATGCATGGGTCGCTTGCAGAATGACAGGACTAAATTGGCCATTTCCAGAACATGGTGAAGGTGCATTCTAATTCTTACATTTTCAAGACAGACTAATGACAAAAACAGAATGCACACAATGCCTCATTGAGAAAAAAACATTAGAGTGTTCCTTGTCATTGAAATTAAAAAATGATAAATAATGGTGTGCTCCCTTGTCTCTTTTATAGTTTGTATTTTCTTAAAACAAGAAAGACATGTCTGCGGTGAAATACACAATGATGTGAAAATCCATGACAGCACAGTTGTTTACATTGACTGCAGACTGGGTACTCTCATACGTCTAGTGTTCATTCCTGGTTAAAGCATCCACCCCCCCCACCAACCCCCCCCCCCGCCCCGTTTACACCAGGACTCTTCAAGAAGAAGCTGCCATTATATTATATGTCAGAAATGGTCAGTGGAAAATGTAGGCCAGTTCTTGCGCTGACATGCAAAAATCCTTACGTAAATGAGGATGGGGGAGAAAATTGGGGGGGGGGGGGGGGGTATGGATGAACTGTCAGGTCCAATCACACAGCCGCATCCTCCTTCTGCCCACTCATGACATTATAGTGGGGGTTCAGTAGTGTGGGGTCAGTTGTTGTGGGACACATCCATTCATTGTTTTCATCCCCTTCATAGGGGATTTGGTTGTTAGTTTTGTCAAAGGCAAGACCTTGACTTCAACAGATTGAGGACAAGGGCAACTATGGAGAAAAAAAAACTGCATCCACTTTTTATTCACTCCATATCTTAGTGGCTGCTGATGCTTGAGGAAGTGAAGGAAGTCACAGGCCAAGGAAGATGTCTGGCTCGTGCGTGACGTATGTCGACAGCTAGCGCGCTGTCCTTCATTAAGCACTGGATGTCTTCCCAGGGTTATTCCTGGGTCAATAATATCAGACTCATTAGCTCAACCCCCTGGGCTATTTCCAGGAATTTGTGTGCTTCTGTGGATGCCATTATAATTTTACAGTTCAGCTGTATAGAGCTGTTGAGAACATGGAGGATAAAAAAGTTGCAAGAAAACATTTTTTTAGCTGGACATATTTAGTCATGTATAATCAAGTTGGAATTAATTTGAATTCATAATTTTAAGCATATTTTAACAAGTCCTTAGTACATTTTGACAGCCAGATCTGGATTCTGTCCACAACATGTCTCATTAACTTTGACTCACGATTACAAAGTTAAATTTTGTTTAATTCACACAGCAATGTCAATTAAATTGAATTTTTAAAAACATGTTAGTACTGAAAAAAAAAACCTTATGAAAAAGCAGAGTGCAGTGAATCCACTTCTCTCTGAACTGACAGAGAGCCCAGAAGACTCTGATCTCACATCCCTGTAGCCCCGGAAAAGGGCAGCAGTTACACTCTGATGGATGTAAACATGTCTGACAATATACACTGCCTGGCCAAAAAAAAGGTCGCACACTCCAATATTTTGTTGGGCCATCTTTAGCTTTGATAATGGCGCGCATTTGTCGTGGCATTGTTTTGACAACCTTATGCAACGTCACAACATTTATTTCCGTCCAGAGTTGCATTCATTTTTGGCCGAGATCTTGTATTGACGACAGGAGAGTCGAACCACTCCGTAAAGTTTTCTCCAGCACATCCCAAAGACTTTCAATGGGGTTAAGCTCAGGACTCTTGTGGCCAATTCATGTGTGAAAATGATTCCTCATGCTCCCTGAACCACTCTTTCACAATTTGAGCCCAATGAATCTTGGCATTGTCGTCCTGGAATATGCCCATTGATGGGATAACCTGGTCATTCAGTAGATTCAGGTACTCAGCTGACTTAATTTTATTTCTGCATAATGCTGCTGAGCCTAGACCTGACCAATTGAAGCAACCCCAGATCATAACACTGCCTCCAGAGGCTTGTACAGTGGGCACTATGCATGACGGGTGCAACGGCGACTTTTTTTTTGGCCAGGCAGTGTATTTCAGCGCAGTGAGGGAAAAACAAACTCTTGACCTCTGCATAAATCCCTGGAGATTAAAGGCGTTCTGCCAGGAAGGTATTAAATCAAAAAAGAAAGAATTAGCTAGGTCACAGAATACCTGGTAACACTAGCAAACACTGAGGTGGATGCAACTTAATCTCCAGGCCTAGAAGAAATTAACCTGAAACCATTTATTAATATGGTGAAAAGTGCGTGTGTGTGCAGATGCACTGAGTCTGAACAGGAGTTCATTTGAAAACAAACAAATGCTTGCGTAAGGGAGATGTGATGTTACAGAAGTTTTGTCTGCGCTTAAATAAATAAAGTGTGCAGGGAAAACAAAAACTCATCTTGGGATGCAGCCAATCTGCTGTCCTGGAGCTGTAGTGAACTAGCACAAGCACAGAGATGCTTTTCAGCTGTCCTGGAGCTGTAGTGAACTAGCACAAGCACAGAGATGCTTTTCAGCTGTCCTGGAGCTGTAGTGAACTAGCACAAGCACAGAGATGCTTTTCAGCTGTCCTGGAGCTGTAGTGAACTAGCACAAGCACAACAAGCACAGAGATGCTTTTCAGCTGTCCTGGAGCTGTAGTGAACTAGCACAAGCACAGAGATGCTTTTCAGCTGTCCTGGAGCTGTAGTGAACTAGCACAAGCACAGAGATGCTTTTCAGCTGTCCTGGAGCTGTAGTGAACTAGCACAAGCACAGAGATGCTTTTCAGCTGTCCTGGAGCTGTAGTGAACTAGCACAAGCACAGAGATGCTTTTCAGCTGTCCTGGAGCTGTAGTGAACTAGCACAAGCACAACAAGCACAGAGATGCTTTTCAGCTGTCCTGGAGCTGTAGTGAACTAGCACAAGCACAGAGATGCTTTTCAGCTGTCCTGGAGCTGTAGTGAACTAGCACAAGCACAGAGATGCTTTTCAGCTGTCCTGGAGCTGTAGTGAACTAGCACAAGCACAGAGATGCTTTTCAGCTGTCCTGGAGCTGTAGTGAACTAGCACAAGCACAGAGATGCTTTTCAGCTGTCCTGGAGCTGTAGTGAACTAGCACAAGCACAACAAGCACAGAGATGCTTTTCAGCTGTCCTGGAGCTGTAGTGAACTAGCACAAGCACAGAGATGCTTTTCAGCTGTCCTGGAGCTGTAGTGAACTAGCACAAGCACAGAGATGCTTTTCAGCTGTCCTGGAGCTGTAGTGAACTAGCACAAGCACAACAAGCACAGAGATGCTTTTCAGCTGTCCTGGAGCTGTAGTGAACTAGCACAAGCACAGAGATGCTTTTCAGCTGTCCTGGAGCTGTAGTGAACTAGCACAAGCACAACAAGCACAGAGATGCTTTTCAGCTGTCCTGGAGCTGTAGTGAACTAGCACAAGCACAGAGATGCTTTTCAGCTGTCCTGGAGCTGTAGTGAACTAGCACAAGCACAGAGATGCTTTTCAGCTGTCCTGGAGCTGTAGTGAACTAGCACAAGCACAGAGTTTCTTTGAACTAAGTGCAGCTGCAGACAAACAAACAACAATGAATGAAGTGTGGAGAGTGTGTGTGCGCTTAATACCATTCCCCTGAATCTGAGTTTCTATCTCTATGGCTGTCTTCTTATATGATTGTCGGGGCAAAAAAACAGAATTACCCCAAAGCCCTTTAACTAAAGATTCCCCTCCTTATATTTTAAGGAATCAACCCTGGGGACAACCCAAACAGCACACGGACAGATAGGTAGAAAAAAATACAAATGTTTTTATTTTTCAATTAATTTAAAAACAAACAAGTCCACTCATACACACTAACCCTGGTTCCTTCTCCCTCTTAAACACTCCACCCCTCTCCTACTGCAAGCGAAGCCCATAAGTGGTGGAGTCAGGGCAGGCAAAGCACAGCACACACCCGCAAGGCAGCAACCCGCTTAAACAGCTCACACACACCCACTGCACAATACACTCCATACACACCTTAAGGGGTACACTCACTGTTCTCTCCCCTACTACCCGTTATTAAGCTACCCCTCTCCCACTACTCCTGTAGCTCTCACAGCAGTCTTCCACCCTTCCCCTTTACCCCTAAGGAGTAGTATCCCAGGGCTTCAACCACACAACAGGCATACACAACAGCACACAAAAAAAAATCTAATAAACCCTGGGGGAGATAGCTTCAGGACACGCCACTGGGCCAGCCTATAGCTCCCCCAAAAAAATAAAATAAAATTAGGAAAAAAACAAACAAGTCCCTCCCCTTCCTGGGTGCACGTCAGAACACTCTTAAGTTGCGTCTTCCGCGTTCGCCTGGCCACGCCCCCTCCACTCCGGTCCAGCTTTCAATCGCACAGCCGGCTGGGGAAATGCTGCAATAAGGAGGGCAACAGCGGACCTGAGGACCAGCACTTTCACCGAGGCAAACACACAAGCACGCCCACACAAGCGTGTTCTACAGCTGGGCACTTCCCTGTAGTAGTGGAGCAAAGCTCCGGTATCCGCCAATACTCCACTCCGGGATCACCACCTGCCTCTGTTGCCACACTCGCCGTTGACGCTCCCTTCAGGTCACGTACTGCCGCTTCCTTTCTCCAGCCAGGCTCACGCTGGTTTCACATTGGCCGCGCATAGGCGGCAAGTGCCGTTGATATCAATGGAGAGTCGTTTTCCGCTTTGCGCTCTGCTAAGCGGTGAGCGCAGCACATCTCCACTGCCAGGTTTGTAACGAATAAGCACTACTACATTGATATCTGATATATTGCATGATGTCTGATATATTGCATATACAGATCCTTTCCAAAAAATTTGAATATCATGGAAAAGTTTTTTTTTTTCCATAATTCCATTCAAAAAGTGAAACTTTCATAGATTATAGATTCATTACACACAAAGTGAAATATTTCTAGCCTTTATTTGTTTCATTTTTCTTAATTTTTTACTTACAGCTCCAGAAAACCCCCAAAACAGTATTTCAAGAAATTAGAATAGTGTGTCGGAAATCAGCATTTACTTCAGTTATTTCAGAGAATGAATGTTTTAGACTGAGTGTCACACTATCATCTAATTTACTCAAAACACCTGCAAAGTTTATCTCAGTTTGATTCAGTATGGGGAAGACTGCAGACTTGACAATTGGCCAGAAGACCATCATTGACACCCTCCAGAAGATGGGTAAGCCACAAAAGGTCATCGCTAAGGAGGCTGGCTGTTCACAGAGTGCAGTGTCCAAGCATATCAATAGAAAGTTTAGTGGAAGGGAACAATGTGCCAGGAGAAGGTGCACAAGCAAAAGAGATGACCGTAGGCTTCAGCGGATTGTCAAGCAAAGACAATTCCAAAATTTGGCGGAGATGCAGAGGGAGTGGACTGAGGCTGGAGTCAGTGCTTCAAAAACCACCACGTACAGACGTATCCGGGACATGGGCTACAACTGTCGGATTCCTCGAGTCAAGCCACTCCACTCATTCTCTGAAATAACTGAAGTAAATGCTGATTTTCGACACACTATTCTAATTTCTTGAAATACTGTTTTGGGGGTTTTCTGGAGCTGTAAGCCAAAATTATGAAAAATGTGACAAATAAAGGCTAGAAATATTTCACTTTGTGTGTAATGAATCTATAATCTATGAAAGTTTCACTTTTTGAATGGAATTATGGAAAAAAAACAACTTTTCCATGATATTCTAATTGTTTGGAAAGGATCTGTATATGACATATCATCTTATATTGCCAATACCCCCCAATCATCTCATTCTAAATTTACACTATGCTATTAGAGCCTACCATCCCCTCAGCTGTTTTAATATTTTTTTCATAAACACAACGAGATGCAAACACTTTGCAAATCCTCTTATTTTTTCAGTCCATGACAGCATTGAACTGAATAAGCAATTTTGGGACAAACTGAAAATGATGTCGCAGCACTGCATTGCAATTTTTATTTATTTTGCTCATCCATTTTTCATTTTGATGATAATGTGTATCTTACAAAAAACAAATGTGTTCTTATAAAAAACACATTTAGGTCACGTCTGTTAATCCCTCGCAGAGCAATTCCGGCTTCAAGAGGAGCAGCACATTAAGAAGGGAAAATAACAAAGAAAGACAAATTGGAAAAATAAATCATGAAATAATATTCAGTAAATATTCCACAGGTAGGAAACTGCTCAAAAGAATGATACGTATAGTGTATATAAATGAAGTAATGAGCTTTCCCATTGCACCTACACCGTGGCTTACAGCTGGATAGATCTACTGAATACTGTTTCACACTTTATATTAAGGCACATATAGAAATGATAAGCCCTTGACATACACAGTAATGGGATTCTAGTCACATTAATAAAACATGAACAACACTGTCAGATGTTTGATATCAATGATGTGCCAGAGGACAACATTAATGTTTTTTTTTTGTTGTTTTTTTTTGTGTGAAATCACGTATGCCTTCACAGTGTGGGGAGAGCTTTGAAAGTGACTGACAGGGGAAGACTCTGCACCTTTATTTTTATTTTTTTATTTTAAGACTGTCATGTTGTTCAAGCAGGTACATTTCCAAGCAGACAGAACCCTTTTAAAGTCTTTTTGATGAACTGACACATATTTAATATCCACACATTTTACCGGAGGTCACAGGATACAAATGTGTCTAATTTCCTATTTGATTCTGCTCAAAAGAAAAAGAGAAAAAAATATTATGTGGAATCACTGGCATGAATAGAAGTACATTCCTTGAAAAATGTACGTTTTGACAGAGGTACAATTATCCTTGGAAACAGAATTAGTTATTACAGAAGCTTTGTAATTAAATGCAGAGGGTTTAAATAACATTTCAATTTTAATGATTCTGTCCTAAGCATTTTCAGAGTACAGCTGGGTTACTCTACATTAATATTTTTTTATTATTATTAAATATACATATATATTATATTACAAATATAATATAATATAAATAATCAGTAAATATAAAACATGCTCACCCCACTTTCTCATTCTAAGACATGTTTTTTTATCCTGATTAAACAAATTAAGACTGTCTAAGAAGTCACATTACACATTACTGCTGTACTTGTAGGCTCAGTGAAAGCTAAGCATTCTAAATGTTCATGCATGATCACCTATGAGATTTTAACCTAAGGTCCAATGGACAGGATGGCATTAAAATATAATGGGAAAATATTATGATAGTTTCCTTTATTGCTCATATTGTGTAGAAGCAATAAGTCACAAAAGCTTGCAGTGCCAACATAATTACATCCCTGCTGAATTATCATGCCACCAACAAATAGGTGAACACAGCTCATCTTTCATGGCTATAAGTTATTTCCTTTTATGTCTACAATTGTTTTTTTCATATCAAAAGGATTTATAAGGCATTATTGTAATTTCATTGAAGTGAATATAATATATTAAACCTATGTAAGCTATAGTATGTACTATAATATCCCATGGATATTGTGTCTGCTCAATAAATTAACTAAACACATGTATATGTATAATCAAACCAGCATAAATAGCAACCTCTTCAACTTCATGTCTGTTGTTATTAAAGATATCATACTTCTTTTGGATTAATGTAGTGCTCTCTGTCTTAACTGCATAACTGGTAGCTTAATTTGCACTGTGACTTTTGTGCCCTGTCTCAGTACATGTGAGCTTTTGTCAACGTGAGAACCGCAGAAGGGGAACTGAGATCGCTGTTTGTCATGGTACAAAATGAATGTGGCCAAGGAAGCCTTAGCACTCGTACATTTTAATCTCAAGGAGTTGCACCCTGGGAGTTACTGCAGGCATAATGTGATACAAGATGATCAATGCCCCCTGAAACACTGCGAATCTGATTCCTCTTCTGGTGGAAGCCACCCTCGGAGGAAACACTAAATCAATACAATGACATTTCCTTTGCAGGTCTCTTGTACACTTGATCAAACTGAGCTCAATTATTTGAACACAAAGACCTCGCAAACCACCATTTTCACTCTGTATGAGAGGCAACCCTGTTTCTTAGACTGGATATATGCAATCATATTTTTTTATTTTACACGTAAAGACAAGTAAACTAATAAAAAGACATAGCAGATAAAATAAAGCCTGATGAAGGGGTTTTTCTTTTATTTGTAAGTCACAGAAAATGCTCACTTAATTGCTGAGTTGTAGCTTATGGTGGCCTCTGAATAAATCACACACAGTCACATCAAAGCAACCAGGTCATCAGGTTGTTTCTGGATTTAGTCCAGAGGGAAGGAAATAAGTGCTAAAGCTTTGGGCAGGTAAGATCCTGAACAGATAAATTACACCCTCACAGTTATAACCCCTAAGTGACAGCTGTTCCCTCGAGCGCACCCCGTAGTGCTGAGGTGTGCACAGGCGAGAGCATTGTCCCTACCAGCACAAAATGGCACTAGATGGAAACCACTCTCCAAAATGGCATGTCGGGAGTGGTGGAAAAAAAAGAGCATCCCACCAGAGCCAGGGTGCAGTGAATGCGGGTGAGTCTCGACGCTCCATTAAGAGATGGAGGCTGCTCCTTCCACCGCTGTTATTGTCAAGAACAGCCCCCTGCGGGTAAGGTCAGCAGTGATTGTGTCATTGATGGAATTGATAAACAGCTTCTCTGTAATGGTATTCAGTACTTCGGGGCAGGGTTTAATGTACTCTCCACCTCTTTGAGCTTAAGAGGATATGAGACGCCCGATGGGTTCTGGAGAATACCTGACACACAATGGGCTTCTGAGGCAAAGGGAAGGGAGAGGGTCCCGCGCTTGATTTCCCAGAGGGACGCATTTATTCTCATCACCATCGGCTCATAATGGAGGAGGTTTCCTAAAAGACAGATACCGTCAGGAAGTCCCACTTTTCAACAAAAGTGCACGGACGCTCAGATAAGCCTGGAGGAGGAGCTTATGGGATGGGGTTATGGGTGGGAGTGGTCTATCTGCAGTCTGAGTACCATTCTCACAGGAGGTGAACATTTTTAAAGTTGACACAGAATAGCACATATGTTAACAAAGTCTCAACTTTAACATTCATAAATCAGTGTTGGCCCCTTCACTTGGTGTATACTATACATACTTTTTTCATGCATACTGCATGTAGCCTATCTTCATAAGCGTATGTCTTTTCTCAAAAAAGAAAACTGACGTATATTTATACTTGCTTACATTTTAACACCACGACGGAAAGCAAAGAGCGGGAGGGAGTCCTGTGTATAGGTCTAAGATCATTGACAAAGCGCCTGCTCAGAGCTGTGTACAATAGCAATTGCTGACTTTACAATCCATTGAAAAGGCATATAGGCGTGAGACATCTGCATTACTGTTAATGCGCACTGAGTAATGAATGCGGCTGTGTATTTATCAAGCTGAATGAAGTGTGGAGTGACGCATCACAGCTGCGCTTCAGCATTTGGGTTATGCCCAGATGAGAAAGAACAGTGAACGAGGTGTAAAGCGCTCTCAGTATTACACACATGCCTGGGACTGCTGATTCTATACGACACGCCAGCACGACTTCAAGACATTCGACATTCTAAAAAAAAAGGCGCCACATCCATAATGAGATGTATGGCATTAAAACAAGCAAAGTTTTACGGGCCCTACCGGGATCTAATTCGGTGCGAGCTGAGATCCATTTCCTCCGCCCAAAGAGAAACTAGACAAGGAGGAAAACATGGCTGCCACAGCAGATTCCAGAGTGAGCTGAGGTCTTAGAGACATGATTTGGCTGCAATGCAGGGCTGACAACAGCGATAGCAGAGATTACCAGTATGCTGTCGTCCGCCAGTTATTCTGTAAAACCCAAAAAGCCACTGATCGGCTCTAGAGCACACCCTCATGCAGGATGGGGTGGCATGGTAGCATAATGGTTAGGGAGCTTGGCTTTTAACTCAATAGTTGTAGGTTTCATTACCAGGTGGGGAACTGCTGTTGTACCCTTGAGCAAGGTACTTAACCTGAATTGCTTCAGTATATATCCAGCTGTATAAATGGATACTATGTATAAATGCAAAAAGCTGTGTAAGTCACTCTGGATAAGAGCGTCTGCTAAATGCCTGTAATGTAATGGAATGTACACTTGGGCAACGTACATGACCTGAATTGTTTCAATAACATTTCCAGCTGTATAAATGTAATGTATAAAAAAGGTAATCTGTGTATATTGCTCTAAAACATAGTGGACTCCTGGTCAATGTTTTTCTTGGCCAACCACATTTTTTTGGAGCGGGTCCACCCATGGATGCTCTCAGTGTGTCCCAGCACATAACTGAGATAATTTTATGTTAATCAGCATCTTGCCAAATCTTGGAAAGTTTGGTTTTTAGATGTTCTTCTTCATACTTACGTTTTTATTTTTTAATTTAGTAGATACTCTTCTCCATACAGACTTTTACATTTTTACATAAAGTCCATTTGTAGAGCTGGATATTTTACTGAAGAAGATCAGGTTAAGTGCCTTGCTCAAGGGTACAACGGCAGCTGGGAATTGAACTCACAACCTTTGAGTTACAAGCCCAGTTCCATAACCATTATACTATAATTAGCTGACATGCACATCTCACAAAGTCAGGTCATTTGTATTTGAGAACACAAGGCATTGCAGAGAAACAGATGAGCACTTTGCAGAAATTGCAGAATATGAAACACGTGGCTTTTATCTCTTTCTACAATTTATATCCCCAGTGTGTTGGTGGCACAGATTGTGCACTGTTATCAAATTGTTTAAATGTGTCTTTTCCAATCAGGACTTATTGCCTCCCTTTGTCCCCAAGAGGTTTACACTGTACTGTTCTGAAAAGGTTGACATTGAATGGAATACTTCCAGGCCCTGTAATAGGCCGTTGGCTTCACTACAGGACGAGACACTGCCGTTGTACTCTCGTACAAAGAACTTTCATAAACGGACAATATGTAAACCAGGTCTTAGCTATGAGTATAACAGTAGTGTCTCACAGAGGTTGAACCACAGCCCTGGATGAACCCCAGTCCACTAGCAGCTACGTACACCACACTGCACACTTTTTTCCCCCTCATCTGCTGGATTTTTAGGTATTCAGACTCGCTCTTGCCTGATATTTCCTATTTCCTGTTTTTGTAAACTGTTTGCGTGACAGTGTCTCTGTAAAAATCACTATACAGATATTGAATTGATATTGTTAGATTACTTTCTTCCTAATTACTATGTTTGCCAGAAGATCTATGGCAAAATCAACCAAATCAAAGTAATCAGTGAGTGGCCAGTTTATTCATGGTAATTTGTCCTGGAGTACTGTACAGTACAGTCAACTCTTTTCTGAACCAAATGAACACAAATCAGACTCTGGATGACTGTAAATGCTGGATAGTCGTTTCACATCACTAAGCGACATTCGCAAACCCAGTGCTTTTCAATACCATTGAACACAAACGCATGTTAGAGTGCACAGGAATTATCGTGGAGAGTAGCCTTGTGTTTTGGGATGAACAGAAACCCCTGACTGAGTGTGCTGAGGCACTGAGATGTACTCACAGCGGAACCTCCAGCTCCATTCCATCAGAGATCGTCTCCGTTATCCCCCGAGGGTTCTCTACGACAACGCGAAGATCAGCTTCGATCTTTTACCGGCCTCTGAAATAAACCGCTCCCCCCACCAACACCTCGGGTGGTACTTGGCTGAGTGACAAGAACTATTAAAATAATTGTTTTTGTGGTCAGGAAATGGTCTTGTTCAGTGATTAATTGAAATGGACTATTATACTGTAGATGTCCTCAGAGTTTGTTTGTGTTAGGATTGAAAGCAATTCTTTATCTTTGGCCACAATATGTTTCACCCATGTATAATTAAGCATGTACATAATAATTATTGAATTCTTTAGATAAAGAATAAGTGTGACTTCCTCCAATGGCCAACAAACAGGTAAATGATGTTAATGATGTAAAGTCCAATTAAAATGACATGCTAATTCACGGAGGAGAAATTGCTGCTTGCACAATACATTTGGGCTGGAAGTTCTTGTGATTTCAATACAGTCAACAATTATGCCTCTCTCTGCTTTCCTGACAGATCATAGGAAAGTAGGATATGTCTCTGTCAGTGACACTGCTCACACCCCTTTGAGTAATGTCTCCCCTGCCATGCAGAATCTTATCCAGATAATAACAGCTTTTCACCCATGAGTGATAGTGGGGGTCCATTTGTCCTTCAGCTAAATCTAAATAAATTACCAGTCCATGGCAGGCGTGTCTGCAGAAAACAAACACAGATAGACTGCATGCTGCTGATAGGGCATTTTTTGTAAACTGAGAGGTTGCATTGGAGTCCTTTTGTTAATCTGATACAGGGTGACTTACATGACTCTTATTTTAGATTTTATCCATTTGTAGAGCTTTTTTTTTTTTTCTGTTGAAATTCAGGCCAAGAATCTTGCTTGAATGCACAACAGCAGAGCCCATCCTGGATTCAAACCCGCAATTCTTTTAGTCTAGTTCCAGAACCGCAATGCCTGACAGACACATAAATGGCATTTATTTAGAGTTTATTTTTGTTTATCCTGTATTTAACCAGGAAAACCACAATGAGATGAAAATGTCATTTGCAAGGGTGATCTGACATAAAATACAAAGTTGCAAAGATGGTCAACGATTTCCTTGAGTCCAACATTGTGCCTGGAATCAGTGTGCAATCAAGATGGCCTACAAACAAAGGGCATGGAAGAGAGCTGAATGTATTGCTTTGATGAAGAAATTACCAGAGAGGCCTAGTGGCGCCACTTACAAACACAGCTGGTCTCACTGGCAAATGGATGGGCTTTCTGTAACTACTGCAGGGAGGGGAAAACACCATGACAGGACATGGACCAGCAACATCCAGTGATTTCCAACACATCACCTGATTGACATGCAAGGTCTTATCAGATGGATGTCTCCGGTGGAGCAAAAATCAACCTGTAAAACCTTGGGGGTGTGGTTTCAAATCAGCTGGGTCGGGTTCTTGCTCCCCTACTGGGCGAGTTTCTTGTGCCCCTCCTCTGGTTGTGTCTCTGTTAATTAGGGCAGCAGATTCAGGTGTGGATCATTGGAAGGAGCATAAATGCCGTGCTGAACGTCTACTCTGACTCCCTGGCTGTGTCCGAAATCGCTCCCTATTCACTATATAGTGCACTATTTAGGGTATCAGCCATTTTGTAGGGTGTCTGAATTCATAATATCAAATTTGACACCCTAAATAGTTTACTCAATATCCCCCACAATGCACCACAAAATGTAGGGTACAAACGATGTACACTACATCACCGGAGACATTTTTTTGTCAAGATGGCGATGGCTGAGCCTGCGCTGGTCTACAACTGTAAATATAAATGTAAGTTTCATCTTGTATGTTAAATCAGTTTAGTCGGCTTCATAACCCAAATATAAATAAACGGTGGTAGATTAAATATATTACAAAGTGTTAACAATTTTTTTAATTTAACAATTATTACTATGTTTAATGGAAAATGCAACTTAATTAGCTAGCTACCTAGTTAACGAACTTACCTATCTACCTACAACGAGACAACAAAACCCTTGTACAAAATAAAAAAAAGTACACTTTTTTACCGTTTCTTGCATGCTTTCTCACCAAGCCGGTGACTGCTGTCACGTAAGCGTCCCGCGTTGCTAAGTAACCTGCTCAGAAACAGTAGTATTTCTACTCCTTTCACCAGTGAATCCCTATCTAGTGCTCTATGTAGATTTCCCTTGTAGTGGATAGGGAGGGAGTGAATGAGTGAGCCATTCCAAACACAGCCCCTTTCTCTTCAACCCTGGCCATGCAGGTCTGGCAAAGCAGCTGCTGGGTTGTTTTTGGCTTTCTCTTTGTTTATAACTTTGTTACTTTATGTTTATTTGGTGTTGGGTTCCAGGCTAGAAGCCTGCTTTTTGTGTTTTGTTATCTTTGTTTATGTTGCCATCGGTGAGGTGAGGAGGAGTCTGGGTCCGACTTCCTATTGCAGGGGGGTCCACACCTTAATTTTGACCAGCCTGTTTTCTCTTCTCTATTCTTTTGATTTTAAACCATTTTTACTCTGGCCAAATTGTCACTGCCTGCAGGCCTATCTGCGCCTTTCTGGATTTTGGTGTTTTTTTTGTTGTGGTGCAGTGGCTGTGGGGGTTAGGCTCTGCCATAAAACAAAAAAATTCACTGGCAACCGGCCATGAAACGGGCACACTGAGGACCCACAGTTCGGTGATTGGTGAAGATTCTGCAGTGGCCAACTAATGGCAGAAGGGTGCAGGGGGCAGGATGCCACGGCAGTTGCTAGGCCTGTTCATCCCTTGGACAGCTATCAGAAGTGGGCAAAGCTGTGGGCAGATGGCTATAGATGGACCGGCCCAATGCTCTGACATTGGGCCAACATGGGGGGGTGCAGCACACGAAAGGGTGGGAGGTGGTGAGAAAGATGTCATGCAGTTAAAAATGTGCATAACTGAAGATGTGACCTTTACACTGCTGCTTTTTAAAAAATAGAAATTCTTTCCTTCCCACCTTCCATAAGGTTCTATTCAATATGGAACCAGTTATTACAGATTCCAGGCAGCCCTGTTGTGACATCTTGGCTGTCGTCTTTATAGGACATGCCGTTATATTAGTTTTAATAAGAACAGTAAAGGTCTACCCGATACTCCATATCACCCAACTACATCCACTCATGTTTATAGTAATGTAGACCCTTGTCCTATAAAGATGTCTTCTCATGCAATTACAATCACATGCTGTGCCTTGATGTTTCCATCATGTTTATTATGGCTGTATTTCCTGTGCACCAGAATGTCATATTGTACTGTACATATGATTTCCTCTGCATGCGATTATCTCATTCAGTTGTTTAAACTATGGAAAGACTAATGTCCCTGGTACACATTTAAGTTATATTTTAGAACAAAGTTGATAGAATCAAGGCCTGTGTATCATGTTTTATTAAAAATACTCTTTTATTATTTCTCATATTGAACAGCCTGTCTTGGAGCACGCAGTTGAAGCAAATGATGGTACCACTACTTTTAATTGAAGAAGAATGTGACAGTATGACTCTCCAGGTGCATAAGTAGGTCACCAATGTGTCTTACAACACTCTCAGAAAAAAAGGTATGAAAAGTGCCTAAAAAGGTACAAATGCTTGTCACTGGGGTGGTACCCTACAGTTACATAAAATTGTATCCCTAGCCAGCAATGCACAATTCATTTGTACCTTTTTTGCTTGTAAAAGATACTTAGTACCCAAATAAAACATGATTGGACTTACATTTGGTAAATTTGTTCCTTAAAAAACAAAAAAGCACCTCCACTGTACCTTTATTTCTGAGAGTATAATGTGATTTATTTCACTCTCAGAAATAAATATATTATCATTAAATGATAATAATAATCTGCATGCCTGTTTCAGCACCACAATTTTGAACCAAACTCTGTGTAACCATGCCTTAAATGAGTATTTGTGAGAGAGGGTCTGTAACCATGCCTTAAATGAGTATTTGTGAGAGAGGGTCTGTAACCATGCCTTAAATGAGTATTTGTGAGAGAGGGTCTGTAACCATGCCTTAAATGAGTATTTGTGAGAGAGGGTCTGTAACCATGCCTTAAATTAGTATTTGTGTGAGAGGGTCTGTAACCATGCCTTAAATGAGTATTTGTGAGAGAGGGTCTGTAACCATGCCTTAAATGAGTATTTGTGAGAGAGGGTCTGTAACCATGCCTTAAATGAGTATTTGTGAGAGAGGGTCTGTAACCATGCCTTAAATGAGTATTTGTGAGAGAGGGTCTGTAACCATGCCTTAAATGAGTATTTGTGAGAGAGGGTCTGTAACCATGCCTTAAATGAGTATTTGTGAGAGAGGGTCTGTAACCATGCCTTAAATGAGTATTTGTGAGAGAGGGTCTGTAACCATGCCTTAAATGAGTATTTGTGAGAGAGGGTCTGTAACCATGCCTTAAATGAGTATTTGTGAGAGAGGGTCTGTAACCATGCCTTAAATGAGTATTTGTGAGAGAGGGTCTGTAACCATGCCTTAAATGAGTATTTGTGAGAGAGGGTCTGTAACCATGCCTTAAATGAGTATTTGTGAGAGAGGGTCTGTAACCATGCCTTAAATGAGTATTTGTGAGAGAGGGTCTGTAACCATGCCTTAAATGAGTATTTGTGAGAGAGGGTCTGTAACCATGCCTTAAATGAGTATTTGTGAGAGAGGGTCTGTAACCATGCCTTAAATGAGTATTTGTGAGAGAGGGTTGTTTAAGATGGGGTTCACATAGCCATGTTCTCCAGCTGCCTGTAGGCCTGGTCACTCCAAAGCTGCCATAAATGAAAACCTCAGACATGTTCTCCAGTGTGAGCCATTTCGCAATTTAAGTTTAATCACATGGACTTGAGCTCTCTTTAAAAACAGCCATTGTTTCAATTTCCAAACCATCACAATACAAAGCTGTCCCACACGCTGGAGGATTTAGCTGTAGCTTTGGCAGGCCCCATTCATCCAGATGCACGTCATCTGGAAACCCCCGCGCTGCCACTCGGAGGCAGTTTCGTCCTGACCGAGGCGGCCGTTCCTCATCGTCAGACAGGTTTCGTCAAACTGCTTATCCTGAATTGGGAAAAGGCAGCAGTATAGCTGCATTTGTTCACATGTTTCTTTTGTGTACTTCCAGACATGGACACTGTCCAGGGTTCACTGTTGGTTCAAGGTGTTATCTGCAGTTTACTGAGGGATTGAATCTTAAATGATCTTACGTAACGTGATTGTTAGATATCGGGATGAATAAATCACATTTGCAAAATCGCTATTTTGGCAACAGAGGGCTCGTGGAAAGAATCTGAAACTTATCACTAAATGCATTAAAATGAGATAAGGTTGAAGTCCAAGCACTACAAATGGAAGAAACAAATCACTGTGACTGTAATATTTTTGTTCAGTAATGGTTATGACTGAGGCAGGTTCACCCGGCATGGCAGAGATGCAGTCTGTTGCACATGCCTGAGCATGACTGAGAATAGCAGTGAAAGTTTAAGCTTTATATCAGGAGAGCTCACTTTATCAAGAACACCCAGATGCCACCTTGAGTCCTCCAACTTTGCCACTCCCGATCACAGTGCAGTTTTTTAATGTTTAACAGCCTTCTCAAATTCCAGCATAACTGATTCTCACAGTATAACTGTGATGCCCCTTGACAATAGTGGTGGTGCACCTGCTGAATCAGAGCGTCTGTGCTGTGTGAAGACGACCTTGACTCCAGGCATAATTTTCCCAGGCAAATGTACCATCAGACCTGCCCTCAAGTTTTGAGTTAGGCAATTGCTAGTGATTTTCCATGCCCCCATAAAATAACATGCACCCTAATAGTTACCACCCTATTTTCTTTTCCTCTATGCAAATAATTACCTTAAAATGTACTTCAGGAAACAAACTAGCGCCGCCTACAGGCCATTTTCAGGTGATTGCAGGTAATTGAAGTCAAGAGGTAGCGGGGTCACTCCCCGTGAAGGACATGTGACCAGGAAGACGTGGATTTTTAAATGAAACACACTGCAGCTGACTTTGAGTTCTACTGTTTACTAAGAAGAGGACAGTGAAACCCATTCTGTTGTTCGATGTAATTTGTCATTCTTTGAATAACAACGTCCTTCACAATTTCAGCTTGTCAGTTGTCAAAAGTGACAACGTTGTGATGTTTCTGTAATTACATCTAATGTAGATGAAAAATACGCGGGTAAATCTTTCCCCTATAAATCGACGCGTGCTTGTCGGAAGCTTCACAAGAGAGTGCTTCGCAATAAAACAATTAGCGACAGCATCCGCCCGCACCCCCCCCTCCTCTCCCCTCCCTGCTTCTTCACACATCCATCACATGCGCAGCGATTCTGGAACTATCGCACACGGCTTGCCTGTCAGCAGAGCCTCGTGGTGATATATGCTCCGGTGGAGGCGTACATTAATGGATCACTAAGTTCCAGATGCGTGCAAATGACTGCGGGATTTTATAGCTGCTCCTGTAATTGTGGAAGACAACAAATGAAGCCAAATCAAAGTGGTGGTTAAATATATCGCGCACAAATCACTTGTACACAGTGCACTAATCTTTTTGTATAGGTGTTCTGTTTTCTTCACCATTTTACAATGTGCTTCGGTGATACATTTCAAGGCGTGGGCTTGTACTGTAGCTGTGCTGTACCTGTCTAGTTCCTGTCTAACTGGTTTCCTCATTCGGCTCCATTAGTTCCTGTGATGTCTCTGCTGTGATGTCTTCCCCTGTTCACAAGGGTCGAAGCCAGATAATGCCGGTCGAGTGAGTGGGTGCAATGCTTTGGGGGGCGGCAGGGGTGTTTCCATGGAGAAGGGTCCTCAGAGATTGTGGGTGGCGTGTCTTCCTCGGCATCACAAGAGAATCAGTGCAAAAACCTCCTAAAACCCCAATCTTTAAATTTGCTCACGTAGGTATCTTTTTCAATATTATTGAAAAAGATATAGTTTCCCTGGTGACTGTGTAGCTGCGGGACTTATCATGAAAAACATTGGCGTTCATTTGAATTTCTTCTAAACATTTGTGGCCCATCACAAGTAAACAGTTCTGGTTTGGACTATTGAAGATACACAATTTATGAAATTCAGAGAAAATGGGAACACAGATGTTGGGTGGTAGTGTAGCATAATTGTTTGTGAACTGGGCTGCCAATACAGAAGTTGTATGTTTGATTCCCAGATGGAGAACGGTATTCAACCTGATTGCTTCAGTAAATATCCAGCTGTATAACTGGATTCTATGCAACAGAATAGAAACTGTGTTAGTCACTCTGGACAATAGTAATTGCTAAATGTAAACATCACAATGAATTTGTCTAGAGTAATTTACAGGATATTTTTTTACTTAGACATCTGCTAATGCATGTTTAGGAAATGTTGTTTCATATGTATACTTTCTTGCATTTACACATGGGCATACAGCAGACTCTCTTATCCAGAGCGGCTTACGTAACTGCATACAAAAAGGTTTAGGCAATGAAGAGCTGACACCAAGTCATTAGGCTCACAGCCGGTAGTGGCTGTAAATACTTTGACACGTGCGGTAAAACTATCAGGAATTTTGTCAATTCTTGCCTTCTCATTAATATATCATGAAAATATCAAGCAATTCTGCCTGTTTAATTACTAAAAGGATCATATTGCACCTAAACAGCTAGATGTTTTCAGCTACATCTCTTGTTCACTTTTGTACTAAACTGTAAAGAAACTGAAGGAGATGGCAGGGGAAACTTCAAACATTTACACTGTGATAAGAACACTACTCCTGCCTCCACCTCCCAATCGATTTACTTCCTGTGTTTGGTCCTTGATGGAAGATGAGCTTTTCTGTCTAGCCAGAAAGCAGAGTCTCTTTTAATCAAAAGTTATTGTACCACAAAGCCACATACCTAATTCAAAACCTGTGCTGTCCTTGGGGTTTGAAACAAAGATCCAATTTAAAACGAGGGCTACAATATCGAGTTCATGAAAATGAAACCAAAAGTAATGAAAACCATTTAAATCTTTTCTCAAGTATTTTGTAACAGCAGTTGCGAGCTGGAGGATAAATTAAAAAAAAGATTAAATAAGAGACAGAAAATAAGGCACGCCTGTTTTAAAGCATAGGACTTTGTTTGGGGTAAGATTCATTGTAGTGACAGTCCCTGGGAGTTATGCCTGACTTTTGCCACATCGTCCACATAATATCAGTACTGTCCTCCCACAGCTGTTAGTCATCTAGGCCGAGTCAATGTTTACTTCATCCCCCTTTCTCAGCACAACGTGATTATTACCGTAATTCTTCCTGGCACGGCTCGTGTTTTGCATGATTAAGCCTGCCATTTTAAATAATGATCCCATTTCTGTTGTGGCTGCTTAGATTGCATATAACACACTCATGTTACCTTTATGCACTTTATGTGAAAATGTTTTTGTCATATTAACAAATGTTTAAAATTAAAACCAGTTTTGCAGTGAAACTGTTTTGCGTAGGCCTCATCCAAATTCTAGCAGTTAATGTGAAGTGAACAAAGGCACTGTAATACATTAGACTTCATTACATTAGAATGTTGGGAGTCCCCTGAGAGTCTCGAGGAGAGTTTGTTGAGGCCAATAGAGAAGCCTGAGGATGTGTGACTCAGCATTGTGTGCATGTTGATGTGACCCAATGCCTTCTGGGAAGGAAGGTAGGGCATTCTTTTCAGACACAGGAGAGAGGGAAACATCTTCAAAGTGCATACAAGCAGAATCTTAAATGTAAGGCTTTCTGACTGGATACTGATGTTTGACTTCAAATTCAGCAACACCAAGAAAATGGAAGCTATGCATCAGTCTTCAATCAATCAAATTTTATTTTATATAGCACATACAACAATTGCAGCTCAGTGTGCTTCACATTAAATGAGAGAAAAAGGAAAGGAATGAAACAAAAAAACAAATAAAAATAAAAATAAAGACTAAAAGCAGAGCAACTCTGGTTTTTGTCATCTGAATAAAGATATTTGGGAGAAGGGAATTATAATATCAATATGTACCAGGTTGACAATGTCAGTGAGGGATATTATCAATCAATATATCACTATTCTGAGCTCCCTTAGAGCAAACTGCTTTCTCTGAGATCAAGGGTCATGAATGAACCTATCGCAACAGTGAGCACAGCTACCATTACCAGGTGATTGGAGAACAAAGCTCCTGGCTGCTTCATGACCTGTAGGTCATTCCCATTCCTGAGTGACCTCTGATGAGGTCATATGTAGTACTGGCTGTCCCTTTTTATAGAATCTTCTATTGAGTGAATCTCTCTGGGGCCTAATCTTCAAGGAAACAGGGCTATAAAGCAGGTGATGCACTTCCTTCATCCAAAGAATCAAAAGACTACAAAGAAACAAAAGGATCAGAAGTATGAAAAATGGCGGTTTTGTGTAGTGGAAAGAAATAGATTTACTTAAAGGTGGCTTTTTTTTTTCTTGTATGCTTGGTAGTAAATTGCTTCAGTAATTGCCCAACTGTAAATTAATTGATTCATTCTTTAGTTATGTCAGTAGGAACATGGAATGTGTGTTCCTGGAACAACAAACCTCCTATACCTTTATAAGGTGTAGAAAATATGAAGTGTTATGTAAGTCACTGGATAAGAGTGCCTGCTAAATGCCTAAAATGTAATTTAATACTATATAGTGCATGAACACTGTATAAGGCAAATGAAGACAGAAGAAGCCTAATTGATGAGTAATTGTGTTGGGGTGCTTCTTGTGGAAAGAAGAGAGGGGATTAATCTATGCCTGTGTATTTAAGTGTAATGAAAACCCTGTATCTCCATGCCACTGCAAATAATCAGAATTTGCAGATAAATTTCCCAGCCTTCAAACAGATATTCAGCCGACTTGGTTTTCTTAATTAAAATTGTATGCAATGCAATTATCTCCGGTCAAAGATCAGTCTAGCTCTGCTTAGAAGCCTAAATGAGCTTTTTAGTGTTGAAACAAGTTTGTCATTTAAACATTAGCGCACCAATCAGGGTCACGCTTAAAACCACTCAAACAAATTACCAAACCCTGGAATATGCTTTTTCCATTAGTCTTATCTTGATGTATGCAGATATTGAGAAAGGCATACAATATTACATCAAGCTGCTATAATTCATATTCTGCACACGACTGAGTCTCAAAACAAGAGATTAAACCATGGCAGAGTAGCTCATTACTAATGGCCAACAGTCCTTTCCATGACAAATAAAGACTGAGTAACACATGGTTAATTGTATTAGGTTTTTGTATAACGTCTTTGTTTATTAAATTCAAATTAGCACCACGCTTCCTGCATGGCTAATTTGTAGCCATCATTTCTGTCTGAAACAGTATTCTCAGTCTTAATCCTGGTAACTTGTTTTGTGAGGGGCCTTTGTTGCATATGATTCCTTAATTGGTTCCTTTCCATACCAATCACTGCTTCTGATTTTGTTAATTGGGCAGTCATTGTTAAAATATTACATTTTTATCAGGACAAACATGTCTCCATGAAAAGGCACCTCACAAAGCACATACAGCAACTCAAGTGATGACAAATGCAAATGGGCATTCAGCTAGCTTCAACTCAATTGAGTGGGGAGTTTGGTACAGAAGCAAGCATACGTGGTAGGTCCTGAACACCAAGGAGGGAGAACTATAGCACAGGGATCTTACAATTAAGATGGTTGTGTTCTGAGAGGTACTGAGCAGCCATTCTGCAAACCAACAGTAAAAAAATACAATGCAAAACATGCGGATCAAGTGCAATCGTGATGGAGGCTAGGATTCAATCAAAATCTGTCCTTAACTTTGCCCAGAATACAATCAATATTTGTCCTTAAGTTTGGCTGGAATACAATCAACCTCAGTCCTCAACGTTGGCTTGCATATAGCCAACATCTCACCTTAACTTTGACTCAAATACAAGTGTTCTCTTTTTTTCTTCACAACTAAAGTTTGGTGAGATAAATTTAGTGACTGCTGAAGTCACCAAACTGTTTGTGAAAAAAGTGACAATTTCATGCAATTGCAAGTCAAAGTTGAACACAAATTTCTAGTGGATCCAGGCTGCAGTCTCTGAAGGCTAAGAAAGCTGAGTCAGCAGTTCTGGAGAATGAGAAAATTGCCTTAATTCAGCAAAGTCATAAAACTATAACTGAGTATAAGCCTATATTTTAATACAAAGGCAGACTGAAGTATGCTCTTAATGGTGAAGCATATGATAGAACACATGACATCAAACATGAGAAGGCTCTCTGAGGGCTCCTCTATATCTATACTTCCTATATGCTTAAAGCCATTAAATACAAGTTCCCTCACAGCTGTGAGCTCACTTAAAACCTGTGAGGAGCCAGTATAAAGATATTTCCTTTTCCTCAGAAAGAGTGATTTGATTTGGCCCAACATGGAATAATCAAATCAATATTTATTTATATAATGCATTTCACAACCAGTGTCACAATACGCTTCATAGAAAGACCCAGGCTAAACCCCCACAAGAGCAAGCCAAAAGCAACAGTGGCAAGAAAAAACAGACTGTTCCTAAACTAAACTTTGAACAAGTTCTCCTTGAATAATTACTCTGATGGAAAAAGAATGAGTGAATCTGTTCACAGTACCACATATATATAGAGAGAGAGCACATGCAATGATGGAAGCCTGTAAATTAGACATGGGAGAAAGATGTTTTATACATACAGGCAGGAAATATGTTTTATACAAGCTGGTGGTGCCATAATGGTGTGGGGGTGCATTTTCCTGCCATGGCTTCCCTGACATCCCATGTTAAAACATATCTTTCCTGCAGAGAGATGAGTCTCAAAATGACAAAGCCTTGTTTGTGGAGAGCAAGTAGCCACCCAAAGGACTGAGTAGTCTGACAGTGACATTAACTGTATGTCAAGGCCCTCTTCATAACTGAATATGAACCCAGTGTAGCTTTGTGGCTTATTCTGGAAGGACACCTGAAACAGTATTTTACCAGTTCCATCGACTAAGCGTGAGTTGACTGATTTTCTGGTGGGAAAGTCAGCGATGCCATTCATTATGAAGAATTCTGGAATCTGACAGTCTGTGCCACGGCATATACAAGCTGTTTTGGCCCAGCACCATCAGGAATGAGTGTACACATCAATCATCATTCTACTGGCTGCACAGTTGGTTGGTTGGGAACACGACTGGCTGAAATCACTATGAAGTACATTTATATTCATATTAAATATAGTAATAAGTCAAAGCTGTGAAATATGGCATTCAAATGCAAACAGTCAACAAAATGAAAATAAAATATTTTATGGAAGGGATGGTGGAGGTTTGTGATTTGAGTTATTTTTTATGAAACGGCTTAACCATCACAGAGTATTCTTATGCTGTTTTCAGCCAAATATCTCAAGCAATAGATTCCCAGAATCTGCCAAAAGTCACTGAGGTCCCAAATTTATTTTCTTGGTAATGGTACCACATCAGCAAAACCCACTATATTTTAGTTGTAACTTGTTTGGAATGAAACAGACTTACAGAAAAACTGCAGAATTCTCCAAAGGCCAATGAAGTTTAAATTATGTGAACAGGCAGCTCTAAAGTGCCGATGACTTAACATGTCCCTTAGACCCCCTCCCAGCCCACACCCTCAGCCTACATCTAAGATACATTCAGCCATCACCTGAAGTTAGGCGTGCAGCAGAAGCTTTTCTAATGAGTCACTTTTCCTTTGTGTCTAAAAAGCATGTCTTTCAAGTCTTCTAAGCTTCTCTCACTCATAGTGAACACACTGTAGACACAGTCTTGGAGTTGGAAGATTACTGGTGAATAATCAGTGACATAAACTATGTGAAGTAAGAACTTATGGCTGCATTTATAATTTTCCAGTTAAAGTAGAGCACTTTTTAAAAAAAATTTGCTTCCCCAATCCCACCCGAATTTGGAATGTCCAATTTGCGAACTATGTACAAGCATGCTCATATACGCTCCTGCTGCCGGCTCGGGAGGGTGAAGACACTCGCGGTTCTCCTCAGAAACACACGGTGTCAGCCAGCTGCTTCTTTACATACCGTAGCCACCCTAACAGAAATGTATGCAAGCTTGCATGGTTCCAAATATGCAAATTAGGGCAAGCTTATGGGCAAGCCTACAGGCTTGCCAGCGAGATTGGAAGCAACCTTGGAAGCAGGTATGGTTCAAAATATGTTATTTAGGGCAAGCTGGCAGCAAGCTTACCGACAAGCTGACTGGCAAACTTGCTGGTGCCAAGCTTGCAGCGAGCTTGATGGTAAACTCTGCTGCAAGCTTGCCGGCAACCTTGTTTGTGAGCTTGCAGCACACTTCCTGGCAAGCTCGCAACAAGCTTGCTCTGCAAGCTCGATCATGTCATATAGGCCCGGAAGCATACAGCAAGCTTGCCGCTGGCTAGCTCACAGGAATCTTACAGATGCGGGCTAAGGCTAATTCATTCCTGTTTGCAGGGACGGACTGGGACTAAAAAATGGCCCTGGGACTAAAAAATGGCCCTGGACTTTTTGACCCAGACCGGCCCACCACAACCGGCCCGCAGATACTCCACCACCCCCGCCCCGTCGAGGCACACACAAACACACCAGCCCTTAATACCACTACTTTTATTGAACAATATCCCTTCATGTTCTGAAGCCTTGAGTAAAATATATGTAGTTAGCCTAGAGTATTCAGTAATGAGGAGAGTGTGTTGCTCTTAGAAGGAGGAGGCTGGCTTTGTCATTATGGGGTATTGTGTGTAGATTGATGGCAGAAAAATTAAATTTAATCCATTTTGTTAGTTTTCATGAATGATGAAAACAAACAGATCTTGGTAGTGGACTCAGACTTTTGGACCCTACTGTACATAGTATGTTCATATAATTTTACATAATAGTATACTATATACCAGTAGTAGTATAATAGTAATTCCAATTGGACAATAAGTTAGCTAAAACAGATAAAGAATGGATAGTTTACTTAGCAT
Organism: Synaphobranchus kaupii; assembly: GCA_029718625.1. Lineage (NCBI taxonomy): Eukaryota > Metazoa > Chordata > Actinopteri > Anguilliformes > Synaphobranchidae > Synaphobranchus > Synaphobranchus kaupii. Next base: position 15,713,335 of record CM056383.1, read on the forward strand.
ATTAGAATTTCTCATTGAAACCAGTGGTGTACGATTTATGGACATGTAGCTAGCTTACCAATGACCCAGTTGTAATTGTGGCTGTTCTAGCTAACGTTAAGCATCTCTCTTGTAATAGCAAAAAAATAGCCAGCTAGCCAAACCTAGCTTATCTTATCTTTATCGTCTTCTGCCTTACCGGTTCAGCTTCAAGGCCTTGATTAGTTGAAGGTTCATCGATGCTGCTGCTGCTGCTGCCACTAACGTTAACGCCAACATAATGTTATTTTAAAACACTTGGCTGCGCCTGACACAAGTGATTTAAATTTATTTTCTCTAAGCTTTTCAGCCCCACCTTTCCGTTTTTTACCCTTTTCCATGTTGCAACAATTTTTTCCGAAGTTGAACTATCGATGACTTTTGATGTTACTGATCTCACGCCTTGGCGCTCAGGTGACGTAATGGAGTGGATCAAAATAATTGGCTGGGGGAGGGAGGAGACTGACAATTTTGAAGGATTTTTAGGGAGACAGAAATATCAGATGTGAAGTAAACCCCCCCTCCAAACGCAATGGGCTGGCAGCCCAACTCCTGGTATACTCAAGATAGCCAGTCCGCCCCTGCCTGTTTGTGTCTTATTTTATGGAAAGATAGCTTGCTGGAATTGCCAACATACGTACCTTGCAGGGCTGCATGAAGCTGAAGAAAATGCATACTACAAAGACATATACTGCAATGAAACTCAATTTAGTCAATATTAAGTTTACAAAAAAAGATTTATTGATGCACTTGTTCACACTGAATGCCCTTTTAAAATATGCATATAACATATTATTGTGATAACTTTGATTAAGTTGTTGACGAGATAGAAATCTGAATCAGTTCCCATCCAATTTGACATAAAATGGGTTATAAGAGCTTGTGCCCCAAGCCGACGATGAATAATGAAAATGAAACAAAAATACAAGGCACAATTGACATGTGGATGGGTTTAACAAATGCATTGGACATTTTTTATTTTTCACGCAATGTGTCCAAATATAAAACAACAAAATGTAGATCAGTAAAGGTGGAGCTTGAACTGTGATCTGTTAAAAAAAAATTATGATTTGCGTCCCTAAGATTTTGGGACAGAATTTTCTAAATAAATTTGTCACTGGTACCCGCTATCTATTTTCACAGGGTGAAAGTTTGTTTATTCCAATTTTGTTGATTTCTGAGCATGTAGTGTAACATACTGTTAAATATCCCTTGCAAGAAGTAATATTCATGATGTACAACTGTACATTGCAATGTCCAATCGAAGGAGAATCAACAGGTTGAACTTATTCCAAATTTGAATGAACTCATTTCCTGCTTAATACTCACAATATATGGCAAAACTTATGCAGGTTTGCCATAAGCTGACAAGCTTGCATGCTTGCAAGAATATGTGCAATCTTGCAGCATGCTTGGACGTATGTGTGCAAGCTTGGTCTATGATCATGCACGGACATGCGCAAGCTTGTCGCAAGCTTGCAAGTTCATGTGCAATCTTACAAATTCATGCGCAAGCTTTCCACAAGCTTGCAAGTTCATGTGCAATTTTACAAATTCATGCGCAAGCTTGCCACAAGCTTGCAAGTTCATGTGCAATCTTAAAAATTCATGCGCAAGCTTGCCACAAGCTTGCAAGTTCATGTGCAATCTTACAAATTCATCCGCAAGCTTGCCACAAGCTTGCAAGTTCATGTGCAATTTTACAAATTCATGCGCAAGCTTGCCACAAGCTTGCAGGTACTTACGCAAGCTTGCCACAAGCTTGCAAGTTCATGTGCAAGCTTGCCGCAAGTTTCCAAGTCCATGTGCAATCTTACAAATTCATGCACAAGCTTGCCGCAAGCTTGTAAGTTCAATGTGCAAGCTTCCCGCAAGCTTGCAGATAAATGCGTCATACCTGTGCAAGCAATGCAAGGTTGCGGCAAGCTTGTGGTAAGCTTGCAAGTGTGTAATTTGCTTGCAAGTAGATTGCGTGCAAAAGCACAACTTCATACAAGCTTGCGGCAATCTAATTACGAGCTTGCGGCAAGCTTACTTTTCTGTAGGGTCACAAGCCGCACACATGCAGAGCAGGGACGGAGGAAACCCATTCAAGCCCCGGGCCAATAGGGGTCGCTAGAGCAATGAACGCTGCTATCCCAACTGACTGAAACCCTCCCTTATATCCCATGGATGACGCAAAGCCAATTGCATGCCACTCCTGCAGGGCTGCCGGCCAGTCGGCACTGGTCATTCCCAGTGAAGTTGTGATGGGTAGCTCCTCCAACAGTGATGCTAAATGTAACTCCACACTCCTGTATTAAGGACAGTTATACAGGCTCCCAATAACTGGTAACCCACTCTCAATAACCCACCCCTGTATTACAGCGCTGCACCCCATAAAACCTGCTCCCACCCCTGATATTAAACTGTCTGCCACTCCATTTCTAAACTAAGCGGTGTATCGGCAACCAAATTAACATATTACGGGACAGAAGATCCCGCAGTGTGCTGAGATTAATCCATCCATGCATCTCACCAGCCTGTGACGAGGATCACAGTAAATATAGCACTGACCCAATTCACACTGCTATTCCTATGCAGTACAGCACCCTAACACTGATAAAGGTACATCTGAGAGCCCAAACAGGATGCTGTTCTTATGCCTCAGTCAACAGTGATGGCTATTGCTAGCCATCCCGTTTGCACACGGTAGACCATGCTTATGATCTCATCTTTCAGGTTCAAATGGCATGAGTCATTCAACAGGTGGCGGAAGATTACAGTTTACATGCTCGGCGATGGCTAAATATATCCTCAAGCTATAGAGAGGACGGGTGGGGAAAGAGAACAGAACATCCTGCTTGAGATGGACTGAGAAACTGCTGGCCATATTCTGCTTATCCGAGGTTAGGCCCAGCTTTCCACAACTGATATTTCAACTGATATCTGAGCTCACTAACCCATTCATTCTTTAATCGAGCAATATGTTTGATTTTTACGTGGCTGTGACTAGAATTGTATCATTGGTAGCAGTGACAGGAAAATGAATCATAAGGGAGGTCTACATGATAATTAGGCTACATGATGAGATTAATTTAGTTCTAATCCTATAAAGAGCCCAAGCAAAACCTAAAACTGTATTCCTGCTTGGAATAAATGCGTACTGTATCGTGCAATAAAAATAGTGCATTTAAAAAATAAATGGTATGGTTTTAAGGGCAGGTGGTTTTACAGGGTATGTACTGTTCTAAATCCCATGTAAGGGCACAGCTGTTGTACCCTTGAACAAGACACTCGGGTCTGAGCTGCTCAGGTCAAATATCCAGCTGCACAAAGTGGACGATGTGTAAAAGGCAAGCTAAGAAGTTTGCCCTGGACAGGAATGTCATCTAAGCAGATAAATAATGCAATGCGAAATGTACTGTACAGGCAAGTATAAATCATCTCACATCTCACACAGACAAGACAACGACTCGCATTACTTTCGATATCTCAGGCACCACTCACAGACCGTCAGCCAAGCGTTCTTAAGCTGGCATGGGCAGACAGGTGGAGCACCCTCAGGGCGAAAAAAATACAAAAATAAAAACTTAATAAGACAGACAAATGGCCCCTCCTCAATCCACAGCCCCATTGTGAGACACAGTCCAGCCAGTGAGTTAATGTGTTTGTAATAACTTGCCATTATTTAAACATCAATAATTTAGTAGGCAGACAGATTTTTATCAGGTGTGCATGCAATTAGATGGATACAGAGTATGTTGCTTTGAATTTTGGTATATAATATATAAATAAATTGAGAAATATCCTGACAATGAACAGGCCTTTGCTAGTATTTACATGCAAACTACTGAACCACCTAGGTATATACGGACAAAATAGATACAGAAAATTATAATATTAAAATTCTAATGATTATAATCCAGCTTCCAAATGATTTCAGCAATCTCAGCATTAAACTCTTTCTGTAATGAATGCTAATTTTTTGTAATAATTAATAATGTAATTTTGTGGTTTGTGCATTTGCCTTTTAATGGGTTTGGTTGGTGAGCCCAGTTTGAAAATGCCTGCAATTAGAAGCAGCTGCTGTTTCCAATGGCAACAATGTGAAAAAACTGAATGGATACCACATTTTTTTCCATTTCCAGAAGAACACAGACACAGGTTAGACAAACCATTAGCAATGTTATAAACATGCATTGAGCCTGATTTTTCTTATATTGCAATTACACAATGGCTGTTATCAGTAGGCTACTGTTTTTTCACTCACATGTAGTTAATTGAGCAATATTTGTACATTGTTATACACAACATTGTGGATGTGTCTTTTATCATTTATTATGTTTCCCTTTTTTAACACAGAATGCTAATCTCGATTTATCATGAACTTCTGTCCAGCATTGGCTGTCATACTAATTCTACATTTTATAGACAGTTTAGTCATTCGTACATTTTTAATACCTTATGCATTATTTATGGGGTACCGCAAAAAGAAAATAGTTTGCATTTTAAATAGATCTCTGATGATATAGCTGTGAAGGAGCAATTTTGAAATCATCCAAGAAAATAAAGTCACTTTTTGTGGTTTGTTTTCCCCTAAAATTCCCCATGAATGATGTTTGTAAAGAAACACTTATTTCGAATAAAGACTTCATTTACAGGCATTTTTACATGGATGAAGAAGGGCTGACTGTTTTCATTGTACTAAAGCATGTTACTGGATGAAAGATTCCTTACAAAGCTAATAAACATAAACACAGAGTATAAAACGTGTTTATGAATATCTGTGTGGCACCGTTACCCTTTCAGACCAGGTTTACTGGCTTCTGCTGGTGTTTTTCTAATTTTCCTGAGATACTCACACTGATTGTGAAAGAGTGGATTCCCACTGCTGCTTCAAAAGGTACACACACGTACTTTACCGTCATCAGCTCCATGTGCAGCCAGCAGACTTGTTGCATGTTGTCTCAGCGTTGCCATGACTTCACTGCCTGCGTTTGGTGTGGAAAAAACAAGATCACCCTTCTTTGTGAGGTGATGTCATGGATAGATATGCCAAGAATGTGTACATGCCGCAGATATGGAAAGTGAAAAACCACATCTCACTGAGGGCTGAGAACGGGCTAGAGTTCCGTCCTATAATTTTCATTTCCAGGAGGAACTTCACAGGATCACAGGTTCATTTCCTGTGAGGGCAAAAAGTCTGGGAGTGTGTCCCAATACTCAAAAAATGCACCCTCCTTTCCTCCAGTACCACCTCCTCTCCTCCGTGCCCCGGAAACCGATCTTTGTGTTTTAATCTAATGTTGCTAATTACATCTTAATTACCTACCAAAGGTTACATATTAATTAATGTCTCGACGCAAACCGCAATGTCAGATACATTGTATACTGTACTTGCAAATACTTGTACTTGAAACATTAAGGCAGTTTTGCATACTTCCGGGTAGGAGAGGAGTGGTAGTGGGGGAGTAGAGGAAAGGAGGCGGGGAGTGAAGAATATTGGGACGCAGCCCAGGTTTTCAGAGCACTGGAGACCACTGACCCTCAACAGGTCACCTGGGTTAACTTAATGGGGTTTTCAGACATTGTTCTCACTGATTATTAAAACCCCACAGTTCTTCCCAGCAGTTGCTGACATAAGGACGAGAGAAGGGATTTCATTTACATTAAACCTGTAGGAAACCTAGGAAGGAAAGTTTTATTTATCATGGTTCTGTGGTAAATTAGAGTTTTTAAATATAATTTTAATGGAATGTAATATTGTTATAGACATTAACATTGTGGGACATTTTGTGTGTCTACTGGAAAATATTGTGATCAACTGTCTATTTGTGTTCACAACCATCACCCCCCCCCCCCCCCCCCCCCCCCCCCCCGAAAAATAAATAAATAAATAAATATAAAATGAATGAACTCCTGGCTATGTCCCCAATGATTAAAGGTAGCTGTGCTCTCCTTCCCTGGACAATCAGCAACACCATAGCATAGCAGCGCTTATTGCCTTCTGGATAGAAGAGAACACTGGTGTGGTGTCAAATAGAAGATAGTAAGCTAGAGAGGCTGAGAGACTTTCAGCATCACAATCTCAAGCAATACACCACTGACAGACTGACAGACATGCTCACTGAAAAGGTGTGGCGCCGCTCTCTGTTACTCATCCTCTACTCAATCCTTAACCTTCAGTGAGTGTGCATCATTACCATTATTGATTGTTCAGCCCATTGGCCATGATAAATCCGCAGAGGAAGCATAATTCTGTCAGACGCACCGCTGTGTGACTGCGAATATGTATCTTAGGCTCCTGTACGATCCCACAGGAGGGATATTAGCAACAGGAAGAAGTTATGCATTATGAATCAGCATTGCCCAGCGATTACCGCCGCAGGTACAGTGCTCCCGAAAGCTCCTCCTTGATCCCAGTATCGATTCCAGGGAGAGAAAATGAGTATTTCCACTGCATGCCCAGAGCAGGAAGAGTTCAGTGCCCTCTGGAATTTTATAGTGCTTTACTGTTCCGGACAGGAAACAACAGGCATTAGTGCACACATGTATCATGTAATAAAATAACATCCCTGAAATAATAATTCTATAAAAGAGTATATTTGAGCTGTTTTAGAATACCTGATAGGTAATTTGTAGCTATACGTTCACAAGGAAAGACATATGAGAGGTGGTGGACTGCGCCGCCAACAGGAAATATATATATATATACATTTTTTAAAAGGTTGTTCCCTTTTGCTGTGCTTGGTAATGACATCTCTAATATGGACTGGTGCTTTGGTGAAGGATTTTCTTGAGTATAATTGCTTTTGGTTTTGCTCTGATGACAACCCTATGCAAAAACGCTGCCCTGTCATTACAACCTACAAGACAAAATTGCACATGATGATGGCTCTTCACCAGTACAAAGCTAATGGACAATGCACTTAATGTCCCTGAAATGTGCTGTCATTAACTAACATCAGTGATGGAATTATTATTTACATTCCATCTCAGGCATAATAATTGTGACTGGTGTCCTTTTATGCATATTCGACATTTACATTATTTTGACATTAACATTTAGATATGGCATGCGCGGTCATGTAGTGATAATTTGACTAATTGATTCTGTGCTTTGCACATATTCTTTGAAGTAGGAATTCACTGGGGGTCTCTTGAACTGCATTTCTTCACTTTACTTGTGCACAATGCTTCCATAAGTGGTCTGGATCACTTGTGAATTAGCAATGCTCTTCACAAGCCATTTAATGTGCAAAGGTTTTTGGAAACATTACTTCTGAATCCTAGGAGTAATCTGATGATGCGCATTGAACTATGATGTTCATAGAAGCTTTTGTGAAACAAGGCCCTGCTGGCTTTTCAGAGTCATGTTGAACTAAGAAACACCAAGTGATACTGAGGCCTAAGATATACAGACGGGTGACAAATTAAAGGAAAAACCAAGATAAAGTGTCTTAGTATGGTGTTGGGCCACCACTAGCCGCCAGAACAGCTTCAATGTGCCTTGGCATAGATTCTACCTCTAGTCTACCATAGATTCTAGTCTCTGGAACTCTACTGGAGGGATGGAACACCATTCTTACAAAAGATATTCCCTCATTTGGTGTTTTGATGATGGTGGTGGAGAGCGTTGTCTAACACGTCGGTCCAAAATCTCCCATAGGTGTTCAATTGGGTTGAGATCTGGTGACTGCGAATGCCATAGCATATTCACATCATTTTCGTACTCATCAAACCATTCAGTGACCCCTCGAACCCTATGCATTGTCATCCTGGATCATTGTCATTCCATCAGGATAGAAATGTTTTTATCATGGGATAAAGTTGATCACTCAGAATAATTTTGTATTGATTTGCAGTGACCCTTCCCTCTAAGGGGACAAGTGGACTCAAACCATGCCAGGAAAATGCTCTCCACAGCATAACAAAGCCACCGGACCCCCTCACTGTAGGGGTTTTTCCTTTCATTTGTCACCCGTTTGTATGTGTGTGCGTTCATGTGTGTGTGCATGTGTGTTTAAGTGCCTGCCAAATAACTCTTCTCACAACATAATCACGTACAAATTCTCAGCTCCTAAATCAACAAGTCCCTAATTTGGCAGAATACCCAGATGTCCATCCCGGCATTCTAGGATTTTAAAAGACATTTACATACAAGTGCAGCTATATTCCAAACAATTGGGCGACACTGATGTTCAGCACTATTTTAGTTCCAGAAAAGCTGGCAGTTCCTTAACATTGGATAATACAGTGCAAACCAAGCATAAAATAGGTTAACTTCCTTTACTTCATAATAATCCATTCCCTGTGAGACCTCAATCCGAGCAAAATGTCCAGCTGATTTCGTGCTTGTTTGGTAGGTTGGCACTAGGGACCACTGTTTAATTCTGAAGCTAGTGGGTGATCAACAATCACAATCCTCTCAGACACTAAGCAAACAGTCCTGCGCATGTTTTAGGCTTATGCAGCCTAAACTAGCCTGTGCTTTAGGATATTTTTTATAAGGGGTTGTTGGGCAAGAGCTACTTCTGTGTAAAATCTGCGATCTGCACATTATAAAAACATGGTCATCTTTTGGTGGGGTTCCTAAGGTGTTTGTGCAGCCTGCACAATTAATCAAGAGCAGAGTCACCATCACAGGACTCTGACCTCATTTCCTGTTTGAGCAGGCTAGATATAAATGGAACACATTATTCAAATGAAACAAGAACAGTAAAAGTTGTAGTAGCAAAACAATAGCTATAACTAACTGCTAAAACAGCACATACTCTATTTGCACAGTTGTACATTCGCTGCTGGAATAATTCCAGCTCAACACCTTGCTCAATTGGGCCATTAAATTCCTTAAGGACCAATTCACAGAAATCCAGCCACACAAACGGTCCAAACTTGGTTTCTATTTCAGAAGTGTCATTTTGCAGTAACCTGACCTTCAAGGTTAGAATAAATTGTAGGGTGACACCAATAGAATATTAAAAATAACTGTACAGTGGGTGATGAGTGGTGTGTTTTATGGAGGTGAGGAACCTACTTTAAAAAAGCAAACTGAACCCCGGTCCCTCTCTTCACAGCACGATGACAGTAACACGCAGCTGAAGTGTTATGCCTCTGAATGAGGCTTCCTGTATCACCGTGCCTGACAGTCAGGATCGTTATAATATACAAATTAACACATATAACTTGTTTAACTAATAAATCCAAAACCTGATACGTGTTCTTATCGTCTCACTGTTTGAGGCTTACTACAGTATGTTCTTGGGAGCTGGCACAATTGGGGAATGGGAGGAGGGGGGGTTGGTGGTGTCCGGTGTTCATTCTAGGTGTGCCCCTGCCCCCTCAAAAGGCCTCTTATATCTGTATTTGCTCATTGGTGTTAAGTCACCAGTCACCACTGGCAGCCACCCTGATAACAATCAGAATCCATCTCAATATCGCCTAAATTAATATTGGTTGGTGCAAAATGTCACCTGAACCAAACACATGCCAATGCCTGGCACACATTTTTATTTATTGGGCAGAGGTATGAGAACTGCTTCAGGATGTTTCAGCTAATCCATTGCATTTTATCCACTGCAGAATGGGGGGGAAAGGGTCTATGGCAGTGAGCTGGGGAGCGATATGATCACTGAGAGTCGGCTACACGCTTCAAATCCCGTTTATGTAAAGCAGGCCTGGAGGACTAGGGTCAAGTTCAGTCAAGGAATTGCTCCCACTTCTTCTGTGTGTTTGGGGGCTCAAGCCAAGAGCTTGGAATTTTGTTTGCATTAGGACCCCAGGAAGGGGGGGGGGGGGGGGGGGGGTTGAGATGCAGAGGTTTATTGATTTTATTTTGCCATACATTAAAATATTCAAAACATCATGCAGTGCACATGCCCTACTACCGTAGCCGTTATGGTGATTTCATTCTTTGCTTGGACCTCATGCATAGATGTCAGACCCAGGGCAATAGCATAAAGGATTACTTCATACATAAGACATGACATTTAAAGGACTGGAGCTCCATGTCTGTGGTTTAGTAAAAACCAAAATTGGAGTTAGGACTGTAAAAGACTATTTTTCTTTATTTGTAATGCCGCATTGAGAGCTGTTGTATTTTCCTATGACATGCTTATGGTACAAGGAGAGGTGCTTACAGTGCAAAGTTCGAGGAGCTGAAACAGACTTATAGGTAAACTGGATTACTGCTTCAGACACAATGACACTTAGTTCTGAATTATCCCATAACTCTCCCCACTCAATTCCTAAGTTTCAATTAAACAAATATACAGTATAAGTTAACAGCACTCTGCCAGCTACAAGAGTATTCTTACCGCTCACATTGTGCTGTGAAAATACTGATTTTCATTTTCATATGAAACGTGTGATTACATAAAGTACTGTGTGGAAAGAATATTTAAAATATACGCCATCATTTTTATCTACCCTCATTTGAAAGAAATGTTTGATTCTTCTCCTCATGGAGATGTCCTGCACAAGTCACCTTTAATATTTAAAGATGTTTACGGATGTTTTTTTTCCGCAGATTAAGTTTTCCTCAGCAGCATTTTAACCATCCAGTCAGCCCCCCTTAATCATTTAGATAGAGGGAGATGGGGAGCTGGCGGGGGGGTTCAGAATAAATTCACAAATCTCTCAGGACGGAATCCAGAGACAGGTCTCCCCTCCCGTCTAACCCTAATATTCCTCCTCCCTAAAGACCTCTCAAAGCCCGACCCGTCATTGGACCAGTGCTTTGCTCAGCTGGAGGTGAGATGCCCTCTTCCCCCCTTCCCCCTCCCTATCCTCCCTATTTATTAGTATGGCAAGTGTTCCATGAAGCGAGGAAAACTCCCCTCTAATTTGAGCCCCCTCCCCTCATTGCCTAGCAGGCTGCAGAAATTGATGAAGGTCACGGCCGTCGTGCACCGATGGGGGAGGACTATGTAAGCTGTCATGCGCCAGGTCCTGTGTCTCCTAAGAAAATCCAAGCCAAAAGGAATTCTTTTAGTTCAACACAAAACAAACCACCAGCAAAAGCGGCAGTCTAGGGCCAACCGTATATCGCTGATGCTGATTTTGGGATGGAGGAAGGAGGAAGAGGATATTCCCCTCAGTTGAGGTCAAATAAGCCAAAGAGAGGTTGTCGGGCATTCATCCCATCAAGATAAATCTATTTCTGAGTAACTGTGTGAGACACACAAAGGAGGAGACCAGCCCAGGTTCACTGGTTGCTTAATATCACTCTGTTGTGGAGAAAGTGGTAAAGATGTGGCCTTTCCAAGGTACATTGAAAGTATTAATGGAGAAAAAAAATGTGTGTTTGGGCCCTGGTCGGCTGCGGCGGTTGTGTGCCGCGGCTCTCGTAACGCTAAACGATTTAATCCATCTCCCCACTTCTGTGGCGACACGCCGTGCATGCCAAACCCATTACCTCTCGAGCAGATGCTTCTTTGTGTGGTCGAACAAGGGAAGATGATGTGATATCAGTCAGGTGAATGAGAAACGGCAGGGCACAGCATGGTACGGCATGACTGCGTTCCTTTTTCATTAAGAGCTAGGACACTGCAGGGGTCAAGGGTCGGGGAGGTGGGGGGGGGGGGGGGGGGGGGGGTGGGGTAATACTTAATGCAGGTTGGTGCAATTAATGTTCCTGCAGAAAAAGGGGTACCCCTCACACGGAACATGTTAATATTGCATAATCCAAAACCAGAACTCACTTTGTTCAAGGGCATCTCTTATGAACAGACAGTGCAGACATGTTTATATCACCAGGGTAGTATCCACATAATTTAGATTATAGGATCTGCTCAATGCAAGCTCTAAGCTGATTCTTTGAGCAAGCAGCCTCACTTTATGAGAGTACAGTACAGTACAATATAGGGACAAAATGGCACTGTGAAATGGCACCCTGAATATAAGGAAGCATAATATGTTTGTGTAATATTATCCTTGTATTTTACATTATTTACAAAGTGAATTTTATGGTCTGTGGGTCGAGGAACAGCCGCTGCAAAGTGTGATTTTGTCAACACAAATCTCTTACTGTAAACACCTTAACAAGAGAAGCAGCTTAGAAATTTGAGAGAGAGAGAGAGAGAGAGAGAGAGAGAGAGAGACATCTCAGACAACAGTTTGGTTTTTACAGCAGAGTGAAAAGCAAATTCATAAGCATCAGACATCTGACACTCACCATCTTTATCTGCCACTCCTCAAGGGGACCCATGTCTGCTGTTGATGCTTGCATGCCACTGAGCAATATTTTTTCAAGCACTCTTGTTAGCATTTTGATGGCATCTCTTTTCTGTGCTTTTCTTTCTGATTGATGTATTACTCTCAACATTGAGTCCACACTCGATTCCTTTAAGGTGAAACGCTACGTCAATTTACTATTGATTCATACTGCACTGTTACGTCCAGTTTTTTCCTCAGGTAATTTCTTTAAAATGCAGTATTTCCATTGTGCACTCTTTATAGGTATTTATCTTCAATAAATTTGACCAGCATTAATTATTTTAACCGACTACATGCTGATGATAATTTAATGAATTGGCTTTATTTTTGCTCATTGTGACTTACTTTGCTGATTGCAAACACACGTGCAAAAAATTCAGGAAGCATGTTTGCAATTAAATTAGGCTCACAGTGAGTGGAAATTCACCACATTTTTTTCCAACCTTTTCTATGTGTGTGTGTGTGCGTGTGCGTGTGCGTGTGTGTGTGTGTGTGTGCGCGTGTGTGTGTGTTCTTGCCCCCCTGAGGTCACTGCTATTCTTTTTCGATTTTATTAAGACCTTAAAATGAGTTTTAACAACTGTTCACAAAAATGTATTGCAGATTTGAAACTAGTAATAAATTGTTCATTTTCCAATATTTGTCTACATTCATACAATATTTTGAAATTGTACTGCTAACTGTGGAATGATTTGGAATTTGGAGAAACCGTGGTGAGGTCGATGTGTTACTGCTGCTGGGTTTTGAGGAAACTGCAAAACATTTCCTCTGCCCATTTGGGGGGGGGGGGGGTGTCTGTTTATTATCATTCAGTCTGCTCTCGCACACATTCCTTTAGATACTGGAGAGAAAATCATATCCAGCACTCCTTTGGGTGCTTCTTTTTCCAATCGCCGTTCAATGGCACGAGACTCCGTTGTTGTCGTGAAAGGTAGCCTAGCCGATGGCAAAAAAGTAAAAAGGTTAAAAAATTAAAACATTTAAAAAAGATTTAAACGTTGGCTGTGGAAACAAAGACACTATGTTTTGCCTGTGGAGAATAGCGGACCAGGCTTGGCATGCAGAAAGTCCTTTCGTTCTTTTTCTCACATTCTGTGGTTTAAAAAAAAATAGTATCAAGACACTGCTTGCAGTGCCTGAATCTTTGATTTGATATAGGCCTGTCTATATTGTCTTACAGTGTTTCAGGCCCCAGAGTGGTCAAACAACGATGACATGATGTCTTGTCCCACGTTGCTTTTAAATATTTTACTTTATATTTTACAGGTTTTTGTTTTCTAAGTGGCAGGAAACAGAGAATAGGCCAAAACTATTTTTTTTTCTGCTACTTCCAGTAATCGGGGAAAAAACATGTTTTGAGCAAAACCATATGACGTTCCTTTATGATGAAATCTGTTATTTGGTGAACAAAGGTTTGGCACTGGGAGACATGTTTGCAAATGCACATGTTTGAAAATGTTTTAAGAAATCATTTTCTCTGCCGCAGAGAATACATTTCTTTCTAAAACTCTCACTTTTTCTAACGTTCTCAGGGATGAACTGTAGCTTAAAAGGCATGATTTATGTTATGTAGTATTGTCTCTAACAGGCTTGAAGTGTCTTTGCACGGCACATCATAATTTGATTGGACAAGTCCAATTTAGGTGTAGGATTATTCAGCATTGCAACAATGAAATCCAAATTTATTTTCCCAATTTTAAACGCTGCCTAACCTTCCCTAATTTGATGATCCAACTGTCAACTATTTATTGGATCAGAAATTTATGTCCTTAAATATGTGATGTGTTGTTCTGTCCTGTTGAGGTAGCATTTTTATAACAACCTAATGCAGAAGAGACCTGCAAGGGGAGGTGGTACATGTATCCTGACTGATAAAGCAAACTCCCAATTTAGTCAGTGTCACACTGTATGGCACTTGCAGTCAATTTTCTTCTCTTAATTTTGTCACAAGGTGCTGACGGTGTAATTCCGGATCATTCTAATGAAACCCACATTTCTTAGCAGAGTCATAGATGCTTTGCGCCAAGTGTATCTTATCAGTCATACCAGGGCCTGCCTCTTTAACTTGGAGAAAATGCCAGACCTATCAATAAGGTGTCCAAGGAATCGGCCCTCTCCCACTATGAAAAAGAGAGTCTTCATTTGAGCTACACTCCACACAAATGGAGGCATTCAAGGGAATGACACTACATGCAGTAAAAATGAGAGGCTAAAAATGGCAGCACATTAAACAGTAAAACACATTAATCTTTATTCATAATTATATTTATTATATTATAATAAATATAATTATATTCATAATTACATCCATTATATTTCCACCCCAATTTAAAAAAAGAAGAATAACAAAAATGCTTAGGAAATTTGGATAGCCCATTAAGATCCATGTGTCATTTCTGAATTCCCCAATGTAAATGCATTTCCTCTAAATACATTTATAAATAAGTCTGGCTATTCTCCAGAATTTGAGGAACTCCTTATCTTGCTTCCTCAAAGGACAATGTTAACAGAAAATCTTACTCAGATATGATTGGCTGGTATGATTTGGTCCTTAACACTGTAAGGTGTAAAATCACAAGCATGAGTTCTAAAACATTGACTTAGAATTTTGAAGAAAAAAAAAAAACATTTCAAAACACCAATTCTTCAGAGGGTTAAGACACCTCTTTGGAGTCATTGGACAAGACTGGAATGGATGATAAGAGTGCACCACCCAAAAAAAAACCCCATGGCTCTCCCTGCAAACTATGTACTACCTGTTGGTTTAACCCAAATCACTCCTTGCACTTTAGTCTGCACACTGTCTGCCGGGGGTGGATGGCCACCCCCCTGAATCGGGACCCACCCAAGGTTTCTTCCTGTTTCCTCCAGGGAGTATTTTCTTGCCCTTTGCTTGCTCGAAGGGCCCCGGGTCCCAGAATGTCTGTAGAGTTCAGAGATATTGGTCCTTTGGGAAAAGTGATATACAAATAAAACTGACTTGAATTCAAAGTGCCACTTATTATTTGCTGATCTCTGTAGATATTTAATCGTATCACTTAAATTCCTTCCACTTGATTCATTTCAACTGGAGTTTCATCTTTAAGCTGTCGGCTTTCCGTTTTTCCATTATTTACATGTGTTTAATTAATCTCTTCAACAGCTACACTTAGTCTTGTTCAATTAAAAAAGCGACATGCTTAAATTTGCCAGTCAGATGAAACCCCTTAACTTGAGGGCTGAGTAGCCCCCTTAATTGAAGAATGGAAGCTTTCCATCATGCAAGCATTCTTGTCATTTTTATTGGATTAAGGTTGGGTAAGGTTTTTAATAGGCACACTTGACTAAGAGGGAAATTGCAACTTAATGTCATTTAATTAAGCTGCAATTTGGTCTCGGTTGCATTTTCGTTTCAAGTCATTGTGTTCACAAGAACTATTCACAAAGAGAAGCGTTGCATATGAACTGAATATTAATCAAATTCCTGAACTGTTACAACTTTTTTGTACAGCAGGATAATCTGTTATACTGCAAAAAGTATTGCAGTGAGACCTCTATCTTTCACACGTTAGTCAGACGTGATAGAATAAATCCACAAATCCACTTGGATTATATGTTTAAATCCCGATCTGCTCAGAGCTGCTGTACAACGTTCATGCCTCAAACTGAATAGGATGTTCAGCTCCAGACGCCGTCAGCCTTTTAGATTTGAAGTCAACCCCCTCCAAAAAAATAAATAAATAATTGAGTGGTGAAATTGGTAGCCATATTGTCATATCATTAACTTAATGTGCCGCTTTGGAAACGCATTCTCTATTGCCCACATGCTAATGTGAGGCACCATGTATTGTTATTATGTTTGCTGTTGCATGGAGAACCAATAAAAATCACACATGGCTGCTTCTTTCAGTACAGTTGTGTTTAGTGGTCCAAAGCATTCTACCAAAATATCAGCTTGACATCTCACTAGAAAAAATAGAAGCACAAATGAAACGCCACTAACAAGAGGTCTCCCAGGCCACCATTACAACTTTACAGCTTTAATCCCTTTTTACCTGTAATGCTCTGGGGCAAAGAGAAGACAGACATGATGCCTTATAAAATTCTAGTTGGTTTTTTATGGAAAGCATATCCAGTGGACAGTAGGTCCTAAACTACAGCAGAAAACCAAGATATCTTGCTGATGCTATATGAGGAACACAAGAATTATATACAATGTCTTCAGATTATATTTGAACGTGGTGGCAGACTAATTAGAGTCAAATTCTGGCTTGCAGCCACACAGGTAGAGAGTTCCGTAGTCCAGCCCACTTTGGTGACGAACATCTGGTGCCACTTTTCAGAAAAAATATAATGGGAGTCAATGGACTGAAAATGTATTTTTTTCTATATTCAGGCAGCTAGACATTCAAAACACCCAAGAGAGGGGTTGTCACATTTTTTTATAATTTATAAAATTGGTAATTTGAAATTATGTCCAACAAATAAACAACACGTTTTTAAAAAAACAACTAAAAGGACAACAACATCCGGTCTACTCACACTGCTGAAGTGAAAACCATAAAGCTGACACTTTCAACATGGCCAGAGAGTGATTCTCGTCCTTGGTGATACTCTTAGTTTCAATTCCATAGGCTAATAAGACAAAGTGATAGGCGTTTTCGCTAGCAGAGCGGATGGTAGCTGCTACTTTTAGCTACTTCCACAATAAGTTACAAGAGCAGACCAAGTGATTTTCGCTAGCAGAGCAGCCGGTAGCGAGCAAAAGCGGGAGCTGGCGATGTACGACCGGGAATTCTGGGTAGTGTAGTTATGTTTCTCAAACTCCGTTAATTATACGATTCAAATTTGATTTAAACGCGGGTGGTGAGTATATAATGGACTTTGTATCACATATATGTCAAAGTTTGGTCCATACAATGCCATAATATCATAAGGGTGACTGAAAGATCCCAAAATGGGGGCAGGTAATGGCTTCCGGCAGTCTTCCGGGACCAGCCAGGGATAGGAGGGGGCGGGACTACAGAGCTCTACTGCAAGTCATAAATAAATCCCTGAGTTTAATATATTTTAACAAAATGAAAAGTGATCGCGTCCCACATTCTCCACCCCAGGGATAAAACCTTCAGCCCCACCCAAACCTGCATTCAGTGTGTCCCACCCCGTATTCACTTTTGACTTCTTGGGATAGGCTAATTACCCCTGCCAAAGGCCTGCTAGGTTAGGCCTTGCCCTCCAGCTATAAACCTCAATCTCATTAGCAAAGGGAAAGATGCTGAATGAGTGCCAAAGTTTGCCAATTAGTGCTCTTCCAGCGGTTTCTCAATTTGCCATGCTTCTCCAGACCTGTACCAAACAAACATCTCCACGGCCCATTGGCCATTAACAACAGACTAAACGATTGGACAAACCAATCAGACAAGCTGTGGGTAGTACAGTCAGGGCTGGACTGGCTATATAGTCTACATGCCCGCGGGCATGTGGGCCGGTCTAGTTTTGGGCCGGTTTGGGCCGGTATGATTTATTTATTTTAAAAAATAAAAAATAAACATTTTTAATGTTTTTGTTATCGAGCGGCCCCCAAAAAATGGACAGCGGCCCATTGGCTCATTTTCTATACTGACAGTGGGCCGGCCCAATCACATGCTTAAGCCCAACCCCTCCCGTCTGGTAGGCTCAACCCTGACCCCTCCTCCCTGTTGTCAAGTTGTTGTCAGTTGAGAAATGGATCGAAATGGATCGAAAGCGCAAAGGAGGTGCCCAGAAAATTAGAGACAAGAAAGTCCAAAAGTTGGCAGAGGATGCCTCAAAATGTAGAAAGATTACACAAATGTTCTCTGGAACTGCTGCTAGTAGCAGTAACAGTAGCAGTAACGTTAACGTTAGTCAGCAGCAACGCGAGTCGGACAGTGACACAGACTCAGAGTCAGTTGACAGTGGAGGATATAAGCAGTCACTCGGTCAGTCAGTCACTCGGTCTCACTAAGCAACGTTACGTTAGCATAATTTTTTGGGCTAGGTCTTATGAATGTTAGCACAGAATGGCTAATGCTATTGCTAACTCTAGATGAGCCTAGTCCAACAACAGCGCGAGCGCACTGATTTTGACAGACCGTTTGAGCGCTCTTTTCAAACCGGTCCCTTCACAGATTTATTTAGTACAGTAGCGTACGTTATCGCAGGGGGTTTCAGGAACAATATTATGTGCTGTTATTAACTATTGTCGACGCGATCGAGGATTTACCGCGACTAGACTGATGTAAAATGTAGCTAACTAGCCAGGGCGTCTGGCAGCTTGAGCGTCTGATGCAACTGACGTAGGCTAACGCCGGGTGCCAAAATAATGTTTCTTTTGGGAATAATAATTACTTAAAATTGTATTAAATAATTTGAATTATTCCTATGACTTTGAGCAGAGCTTTTTCTTTAACAATTACTTAACAGTATGAGTATGGGTATTGTTTGCTCAGCAGCCATGTCTCATCACCTTGGAATAAGTCGACAGTGAGTGAGTACACTGGTCCACACTTGCATTGGTATACTTGATCTGTCCATGACACTGATGATTTGATGAATGGTAGATATCCATCATATGCATATTGAACAGACTGCAAGGATGTTGTAGTGATGGGCGGTGTCCGACCGATTGTGGTGGGCCGGTCTGAGCCAAATGGCAGGGCCTATTTTTTGCCCCAGTCCAGCCCTGAGTACAGTCCTTTATACCAACAGTACAAAACCAAAAATATGATAATGTTCCAAATATACAAATCATTTAAATATTTAATTAAACTGATTTACACTTAATTATTTTTTGAACACATTAGATATTATCCAGTGTAGATGTATGCCCCATTTTGAGAGTTTTGGATGCAGATTTGTGCATTTATATGCAGGTATAATTTTAGATGTGTGAAATCTGAATGACAGAGCAACTGCCATCAGTGTTTCTGCAACCCTGAACAGCATAGCAATCAGATGACACAGCCTCTTATACCGAAGAGCTTAAAACCAGGCAAGGAAGGGAAGGTTAGTTGAAAAAGTTTCCTTACAAAAAGAAAAACAGAGGCCCATGCCTCACGTGGATTTTACTCCTGTGGAGAAGGTAGGAGAACCATCAGCAATGTGAGAGCTATGATGGCAAGGTCAGACAAACCCAAAGAACTGCCTGCTACTCAAGCCCTGCCTTGAGTGAAGAATCCTCTCATCTGATCCATGTACAGTTTGACATTTTGCCCCATCGAAACATCCAAACTCCATACAGCAGGGTCATCAAACATCAAACTCAAGCAGTGCGTTTAAGCCCATTTTCGCACTATCCTTTGCTTGCAATTACATACCAGTAGCCTGCTCAGGTGTAGCTCAACAACAAAATACACACGCCAATTCAGCTGATGGGATTTGAAAAACCAGCAAACACACAGCACACCAGAAGATGCGTCAGACCGAGGCTCATGGCATTCGAGATTCACTTTGGTCTTCACTGCAAATTGCATCTTAATTGCTTAACTTGAGTCACTAATAGGATGAAAATGTATTGTTTTAGGTGTTAATTTTCAGGTGGTTGAAATGCTGTAGAAACCATGGAAATCCAGGACCAAATATGAACACTCGTGCAATAAGCAATATTCCACAGACCACAAAGGACCAGGATCAAAACCAGAATTTTTGATTAGGCTGCCAGTAATATGTCCGTTAAGAACCAAATCAATTGGACAGGGAAAATGAACATGATTAGATCAATAAAACACATTGACAGCATTCCATATTTACTAGACATGCAAATATAAATGTTTTTAAATGCCAACACCGAAATGACTCATTGTACCAAACCTCAGGCAGAAATAGAATGTCAGAGTAGTAATCCATTTCAGTATCTTTCCACTGCAGCAGTACAATAGCTCGAGTTGAATTTAATTATTGGGTTCCCTCACTTCTTTGTGAAAAGCCACCATTCTACACAAGCACTTAGAAACACAGGAGAATAATATAAAGTTGCAAGGCTACCTACAACCAGAACATTGGTTTGCTTGCTTGGAAGGCCTTTGAATAGCCTGCAGAACAAATCAAATAATGTTCAGACACATTCAGAACAGTATCAACAAAAGATTCACCCAATGGGCTTTTGCAGGTAACCCAAGACGCTCTCAGAATACGCTCTCAGAATACACAAACCTCATAGATTCAGAACCAGTGTGGATGTGGATTCATTTTAGCCTATACCTACTAAATGTAGGTTTCAATTTAGCTGTAATTTAGTAACCAGCAAAATGAGTTTTGCATCATAACCATGTGTTGCATGTTAGTTACAATATTTTAAAAAAAACACAACTTGCAAAGATGAACATTAAAACTTCCATTTATTTCAAAGAAAAAAAATATACTTCAATAAATACTGCGGAAACATCAATAAACAGACTTACAAATGGACTTCAAACATTCAAAAAGTGAAGGCGTTCTACATAAGGACTTCCATAATTTAAAATAAAAACACTTATATACAGAAAGCATATACCGACTAGCTGATAATACTGCCCTTGAGGACTCCAACGCAACATTCTGAAAGCACTTCAGAATCATCTCCAGTTGTACAGAGAATTGGAATACACCGGAAAATCATTCCACCTTTTTTTGCGTAAACTAACAAGATCAAAGTGCCAACAAGAGCATATGCAGAATAATGTAATGTATAGGGTAGTATCCGGCCCAACACTTCAAAGAAAATGTAGCCTTCACAGAATGTCAGTCCACCATCTTGACAAAGGCTTATAAAACCAAGGCTGCATTATGATCTTGAGAAACAAAAGAACAAGTACACTTCATTTAAAGGTTTGTTTCCTTACTGGGACCAGAGAAATGAAAAATTAATGCATTGCATAGCTGAAGACATCCTTGCAGAAGGAAACTGAACGCCTCACCACTGATTGGCTGAAGGAGACGGTTGTATGAAAAACGTCCTCGACTCAACCTTGTGCACACAGCAGACACGATCACTGATCTCAATGGAGTGGACCTGTCTGACATATCCCACAATACCCTGGTTTTTATCATTACAACCACCTTTTTTTTGCAGCACGATTGCTAGGCTAAAGATACTGTGCTCATGAGAACCAATCAGGAACACAAAAAATATTCCTAGAAGTCCAGCCACATCTATTTTCAAAACCAAATGCAGGGCCTTAGATCACAGGAAATTAAGATCAACAGCAAGTTGAGCTGGGAACTAACATTAGATTTTCTTTGGTTAAAAATCATGAGGGCAGAGAATATGAAGATGAAACAGCACAAGGCTGACATGGTAAAAAAAAAAAAAAAACAAGTCTCATAAATCCAGAAGTATGGCACAAGTTTTAGCAGAACAGAACAAACTTATTTATGTCGGACTAACTCCATGCCAGCTATGAAAGGATGGGAAACAAATTAAAAATAAAAAGCCACAGTGATTTGCTGTCATTTTATTTCCTTGTCTGATGGCCCCCCCAAGTAGGTTCCAAGGGCCAGTGCAAGAAATCAGTTTGATAATTTTTTCCTGTCTGCAGGCATAGCAGTTTCACACAAACACACACCCCCCCACCCCAGGTGGAGTACACACACACACGACTTGGGGTGGGAAGTGGGTGAAGCCAATTTTTCACATTTTAAAAAAAGCTCTGACACATCACTTCCTTCCTCTGCACATTTCCTGTGAGGAGGAAGCATGCAACCCTGATTTAATCCCCTCAACCTCCTGATGCAATATCCGTAACAGGGGCACAACTTACTTGTCGTGTGGGGGTGTGTATGGGTGTGTGTGTGTAGGGGTACTAAGTCAGAAGCACAAAAATGGACACTTCTTGAGGCTTTAAAGCAAGGGCATGTTAACCTTTAGGTTGGGGGGGGGGGGGGGGGGGGGGGGGGGGCTGCAGTTCATTGTAAATCCCTCCAAATAGTCACTTTTTGTAGTTAATGGCCACTGTGCACTCTAGAATAGGCAGTGAACCTCAACTGAGTGAGACAGATGCTCTAAAGTGCGACTCAACCCCCACCACCACCACTCCCCCCGCTTTATACATTTGTAAATGTGTTTGAGAGCAGGGAGAGGGGCTTGCTTTGCACTCAATTCCTCCTTCCCCAGGTCTACTTCCAGCATCCAAAAAAACATCCACATGGGCGGGACTGAGGAAGTCACATGACCGTACAGCTTTTGGCCTTGTCCTTTCTCAGGTCCGACGCCACGGCCGACAGGTCAGGTCGACCGGGCATGTGCGAGATCCTCTTATTGGCCCGGTTGGACTTGTTCCGCTTGACGTGCTTGCCATTCTTGTTGACGCAGGCCAAGGTGGCTACGTGGAAGATGTCCCTCACGCTGTTCTCCGACTGCAGGGCTGAGCACTCGATGTAGGGGGCGTTAATCTGTTTGGCCATATTTGAACCCTACAGAAAAAAATAAAATAAAATAACCCACCACAATACAAGATTAGCCCATTCCGGCACCGCTTAAATTAACAGTACAGCGCTTCATGCCGGTGGAAGGTTCAATTTCATCCAAAGTCTGAATTCAATATGAGTGTAATCCTCTTTGCACCTACACTCAAAGGCCTAAAACCTCAATGTCTCAAGAACACTTTAGTCAGTGGCCCAGATGAGCTTAACACAGACTCACTGCCCCTGAAGTTGTGCAGATGATTCAGAAGGGACTTCAGACAAAAAGGAGCAAATAAACAAGATGGTTAAATGGTAGAAGACACGCTGCCTTTTGTTGGAGATTATTTACTTACACAAATTCCCCAAGTAAATATCAGACGATTTGCAACCGGAAGGCATTAGCAGAGGAAATTAACACCCCTTTGAGAACATAATGTTCTTCCATGTGATACATTAAAGCACTGAAGTAGCAACAAAAGCATTTTCCCAGCACGTAATGCAAAAACATGGTCAGCTTAGCACAATATCCTCTGACTAAGGCAGAGGCTACACCAGGCTGACAGGACGCTCACCTGGTCATACGACACTGGCGTCTGTCTGTGACTGGACAGCTCCACCAGGGTCGTGAGGTCCGTACGACTTACAGCCCACAAGCAGCATCTTTGTGTTCGGGCAGAACTCCTGGATCTCCCCTTTCCACTGGAGCAGAAAAAAAGACAGTTAAATTAATCACCGTTAAATCACATTCACCTTATGGAGATATATGCTGAGGAGGTGGTTGCCATGCCAACACATGCATGTTCTCCTTCAGGTTCACATAACTTTTCCCACCGTACATGTGGACGTGCTGCATCCTTATTGGTGGAGATAATCTACACAATTTCTCCCCATAACAACAGCCAGTCTGTGGCCGGCGTTGTTTGACAAGTGGATTTCAAGCACAGGCTTGGCAGAGCGGATGGGGGATCATTTGAGCCACACAAGCGAGCGATTGTTTTCACAAGTGGGGCAGCAAACAAGACCCAGACCTCTTCAACCCCCCCCTCGCCCACGCCCCCGGCTAGTCTCCCCGACATGACAGTGACTTGGCACAGCAGAGAGAACTTATCAATGACATAAAGGGTCAAGGGTCCTCCGGTGCTTGCACGCCCAATGTCTGGGTTGCCTCATGTGCTCACCCAAACGGCTACGGCAGCATCTGGGGATGACCTCAATTATTAGCCTAGATTCCCCACGTGTAAGCAGCTTGGAACTATTTTTCCCCCCTTTTGTGAACCACAAGATTTAAAAAAAAAAATGCCTCCCTGTGCATTAAACAGCCACCCCCCACCCTTCACGGTTGGTACAACCCAGTGCTCCCCTGTCATCTGGGTTTCTCAAAGTCACTTGACCCACTAACACAAAGGAAAGCTTCTTGCAATGGGCTCACATGTCTGAAATGCCACCCAGAGAAACAAAGACAATTCACTTCCTGTCAAATAAGGGAAAGCCGTATAAAAGTTGGAATTTGAATGCCGTTAGCCTACACTGAAAGACAAAAAATAAAAGCTTTCAATTCGTTGCATACCCACCTTCTTCAACACACTGTCCAGGGTCTCAGGTCGGCTGATGTCGAAGCAGATGAGAACGGCGTCAGAGTCTGGGTACGATAGAGGCCTCACATTGTCATAGTACGGTGAGCCTGCAAATGCACAGCATCCTCCATTAAGCATCAGAAACTCCCTAGGTATGAAAATGCCGGCTCTTGCCCAAATGCATGCTGCAAGCATTCCAGCAATTAGTAATCTCTTCTTTTATTTTGTAATCATACAAAATAAAACTAGGACCACACTAGACATACACATTAAAATATCTAAAAAGCTTAACGGATTAGTTCAATCAGTTTACAAATTTAGAAAGTTATCGTCACGTGTATTGTGATTACGCAGAAAATCTTTTTAAATGGTGTCCGTGCACACATTTCATTCAGGCTCTCATGAGCAGAAAAAATATTCAACGCAATTACTCTGCAACAAGTCAGGGTCGGGTTGGGTAAACATGACTAGTAATTTTAAAGCCAGTGGCAAAAAAAGTCAGTGAAATATGTGCAATACAATTTTCAGTTATGATGGTAGAGAAAACCTCAGTCTCACACAGCAAAAATAAAAAAGAAAGACAAGACGCCACTCAAAAAAAGGCAGAAATAGCCCAAGTCATACTGTTCAGATAAAGGTGAGAAATGAACCAGATCTCAAGTGAGACAGAAGTAGAACATTACAACCTTCACTAGCCCAATTATTTTAGCCACTACATCACACAAGTTAGTACTTTATAAAAATGTACTCAAAATGCTCATTTAAAGCCTGCCTACAATAGATGCATGCCTAAACAATTTCCATACTTTCAGCATGTATGCACACCAATGTCAAGTTATGCACTGGTTCTTCAGTCATGGAGCACAGCAGTTTGGTGCCATGCATGCCTCAGTACCTCTTCATAAACACTCATAGAAGCTCATGCATTCAATACCTGAAAGAACCATCACTTCAGCTTCATCACACATTCATTCCGTCTGCTTCAATCATCCCATTCCAAAGACTCTTAACTCGTTAACTCATCCGTTTGATTTGCATCCAGTGTTCATAAGAGGATGGAAGGCATATTTACCAAATCAGGAGACCTTAGGTTTTCTAATGCGTTAGATCCTTTCTATGAAAAATGATTAACCGTGCTTTACTGTACATTCACAGGCTTGTAGACAAAAATACACAAGTCTTCATGTTGTCGAGTAGGGTTCTGATTGCGCAGCTTCACCGGTTAGGTACATCAGCTACAAGACCAGCCAATCTGTTCAGGTCTGAGACACACACCCATTCCCAACCATGGCGTCAGATCTTTACTGTTCAACACAGCAGGTTTGGGGTCAATTCAATTTTCCATTTAGTCAATTCACAAAATCAACCAAAATTAAATTGGAAAACCCTCACAGAACATTTACAGGAATTTTTCCTACTTACAAATTGACTTAACTATGCAATGCTGACTAATATCTAGAAAGTGGCAGTTTTGGGTTTAAACTGTAAATGAGAGCAAGAGAACAACGTACAAAGTACATCACAGGCCAATAATAAAGATACATTTTGGGATCTGGTTTCCCAGAAGGTTAAAGGGGTGGGTGAATAAATGCATCCACTGGGAAGAACACTTGCAGTGTAGAGCCATATACTGTAGACCAGGGATGGTCTCAATTGCTCACTGGAGAATCTGAGGCGCAGGCACCCATAGGCCTGATGACCGGAATACATGGAATTTTGTTTTCTCAGTACAGTGCTCCATTGGAGGGAGGGGTTCCACAAACTCTGTAAGGCTCACATGCACTACTTCATCAAAACCGTCAGGGGAGGATGGAGGTTTTATCAAATATAAGACCCCAAAAATAGTCTTGAAGACAGGCGAAAATGCAAAAGTGGCCATTCTATGGAAGAGCACAAGGATCAGTTACAGAAATTAAACCATGTCTGAGGTCTGGGAAAAGCTAGACTTGTCTGAACTCAAAGGAATGAAGGAAAGACCACAAGCATTTCAATCTGCATACTTATTGAAAGTTATGCAAGTTGCTTGTAACCAGATCTAAATTCAAAGTTTTTTTTTTCCCCCCCCTCTTTTCTTCTTGATGACAAGAGGACATAGGATATATAGAGGATTTAATAAAATCCACACTAAATAAATTAAATGAGCCAAACTCTACAAAGACTCTTGCAAAAGCAGATTTGGCCAGAATATACGAGTGCCTCATATGTTGTGGTGCAAGTCCTTCCAGGACTTTCCATGCCTAGTTCCACATTGAAATAGAAACAAGATGGCGTGTCAGGTCTGGTGAGTGGAATCTCATTTGTAAAAACAGACGACACTAATGGGTTTTTCATTCTTAACATAACTCCATATTTGTTTTAGCACTTAAGAGTGCATGACTAGCATGATTGCTTCATTCATGTGGCACACTTTTTGAAATCAATCACCTTAAGAGACCTACCTATCGTACAGGCATTTCTAGGATTGGCATTTAGAAAAATAAGGTCAGTGGCAGAGGCAGACACACTTGTGTGCTCATTATCTCCATGTCCCCTGAGGATTTTAATCCCGTCACATCCCGCCCACCTGTCTTCCCAAACTCATTCACCCCCTGCCTCCCCCTCCCCTTCTCCCTGGCTCTTTCCCTCCCCCTCTCCCTGCATGCGAACAATCACTGCCTCAAATCATTGTCCCCATCTAGGGATGCACCAATACCTCCCCCCCCCCCCACATACAGAGTACTCAGGTTTGGGTACTTAGACATGAGTACTTTTAATATTGCATTTTAATGCTACCATAAAAGTGAGGCCACTGCTTTTGAAGACCCTGGAGTTATTTTAAATGTTTTTAAAATTATTATTTTTTTCATAAATTTTTTGTGTTCACTCCTTTATCAAATAACACAAAACTCACCGAGTTACAATAAAACATAACATGGACTTAACCCGAGTTCCCGTAAAACAGTTAAAGCTGTGATCAAGTTTCTGTAGAACAGATTATGAAACGTCAATTTTCAATACAACGTTGCCTAGGCCTATAGTCAACTTTGAATTTGCTTTCCCATGATTTTCTTCCATCAAACTTTAGCTACGAAAGCCCACCAAACTTCCCCTAGGATTATTTCCGGCAGGGATTAATAACTTTGCCTAACGTGAGACCCAAGCACGGTTTAACACGGATATGCTACAAGTATGATTACTCAATGCCCCATCTGGACACGATTTTTTACAGGGGAAGGAGGAGTAATGCAGTCTATGATGGAGCAAGCCAGTCATTTCAGTCTCGATTTCATGGATGGCATGTGAAACGCAATCAAAAATAGTTCCTCACAACCCAATAGCAGAACCAAACGGAATCAATACAGATGTTGAACAGACTGTCCATCTATTCAACTTAAAAATGCAAACTATCTTATTGATTTTGATGGCCAGTGAGTGACATTTCAAACAGGAGTTTTTAAATGGCAAAAGTTCTAAAAAAGTAGTAAGATTAGGCACAGCTACGCTGTAATTTTGGGCTAGGCAACATTACCTAGATTGACCTTGGCAGCATTTAGCCAGTTATTTTATGTGAGCTAAATAAAGTTTGCCAATGTGAAGACGATGCACAAGTCTATGTCGGGATGTCTCTGATTTAGAAACAGAGATACACAAAAAGCTTGCATTATCGAGTAGGCAGTAGTGCAGTGACGCAAACAGTGATGAATGCTTGCAGGGTGCCGTGCTTCATCTTCAAGTACTTCCAACCCACTGACCAGTATTGGTGCAACCCTATCACCATCCTTCAGCCTGACTGGGAGAGAAGAATTCCATCGACAGGCTGGGTCAACACAGTCTTATTTATTCGACCCTTTAACAGTTTTCTGTACTTGTCTTTAAATGTTTAGCAGACACCTTTATCCAGAGCAACTTGCATGTTACATACTCACACAAAGCATCTTGCTCAATGGCACAACTGACAGTGCCCCATCTGAGAATCAAGCCTGCAACCTTTCAAGTTTCAATGCACTATACTGCTGGCAGTTCCAATTGGGCCCTAAAACAGCCCAACAAACCTGCCAAGGCAAAAACCTCATGCCTAAAAGGGAAGAGCCATTTGGCTTGGGGGGTGGGGGTTGGGTATTCACCAGACCACAAGAAATATGGTCTTGGCCACAGAAATTGCAGGCGTTTTTTATGCCAATATTTCCCATCACGCCCTTGATCCACAAACGATACCAAGCTGGGTTTCATTTCTAGCAAGGCGTCTGGCGGATCAAGAGCCATTCTGGGTCAGGCACCCATCAAAATCTGCACCAAGATTCATTCACTCACAACAATGATTAATTGTTAATGGATCCCTGACACAAACTTCACTTAATACGCAATATCCCAGCGGGTTAATGCACTGTGGAGCCCCTTTCAATCTTCTGACACAACTGAAAACCGAGGAAATGGCCTGAAATGAGTCACAATGCAACTTTAATTAGATTTAAGATGTCAGAAAAAGGTGCTGGCAAACTAGAAAACTGACTATAGAAGCCACATTGTTCCAAGACCAAAAACCAAGTCATTTACCCAGTTAGGACAGAAAAGGGAACAAAAAAATGTTTCCGGCTTGCTGCAAAACTACGGTCCAGCTGCCTTCTGTTATGCAACACCGGCTGAATTCCATCTCCTTCCTCACTAACAAGGTAAAAGATTTATTCAAAAAAAAAAAAAAAAAAAGAAATAGGTTCATTCATCCCCACATTCAGATGAGCTTTTAAATAGCCGTTCCCATCTCAATGCTCACAATGGATTCTTTGTACAGAGAAAAAAAAAAGCCCCAACCTTTCCGACTGAGGAATGCAAGGCATGCGGGTCCAATTCACCGAGCCCTGAAACGTGATGCCTGAAATGCGATCCCGAAAACAATGGCTGAGGTCTGCGGAGGGGAAGCGGACCCAGCGAATTTACTGAAAGCATGGGAACTGCAATCATTATCTAGGAGAGCTCAGGTGACACCAAGGCAACTCTCCAGTCCCCTCCAATCACCAGGCTGCTTCACTGAAGGCAAGACTGAAATTAGAGCCCAGAGTTCGCTGAAGATACACAAGCATTTCAACCTCAGTGTGGTTTTCCGTGTAACACAAGTGCAGCGGCCTTTACAAGGCTGTCTTACAGCAGTGCGGCAAAGTGAAAAAATAAGATACTTTTCCCCAAGACCCATCCTCGGTGTCCCTGGAAGCATTCAAACCTGAAGGCCTGTTCAAGGAGAAACTACACCTGTAATTCCCAAATTTGGCAGAACAGAACTCATTTGCTCTCACTTTTGAATTGGGCCAATTTCAATTCCAGTTGAGTTGACAGAAAACAGTGGAATTGGTTAATTAAGGATGTCCCAGACATTTGCAGGTACTGATTAAAGCCCTAAAAATGTCAAGGTGCTATACTCTGAGTGGGACAGTACTCCACTATCCCACTGAGGGGAGGAAAAAAAAAAATACTATATAGTGTCATAAATGCAGGTCTGAGCATTTTGTTAATTACTGCCATGTTGTCATTTAGGCTCCGATTGACAGAACCAGGGTAATTAAACCCTTCACAGATAATTGAAGAACAAAAGGTCTGCCAGTAAGAGCCTCTACTCCAGACACACCCATCCCCCACACCTCTATTGGCAAGAAGCATGGTCTGATTATAGCGGCCTGTTTTTCAGAGCACATTCAAAAGTGCTGCCGACTTTAGAGCCCATTCAAAAGGAAGGAGTCAATCCAACAGCTGCCAGTCTGCAGGTAGCTAGACATTAGACATTATACACACACACACAATTTTCAAGTGATGTTCGATTTCCACCACCTTGGTTTCTTTTCATACCATAGTGTAAATCGTACCCATTACATCAGTTGTTGCCATTTGCATTTAAGTATCAATGCCTAGAGTTAAGAGGTATGCCAATATTAAATTTAATTAGCTCACTGAGCAATAAATTTTGCACAATGGACTGAAAAAAGAAAAGATACAGCCAATGAGCTACAGAGCAGCAAGGACAATTTACAATAAAATTCAGTTATGTAATCTTAGTCATGTCTATATTACTCACATGCAGAAAGGCTTCTCATTCAGTAAAAACAGAACTAATTTGGTACACCAAAATAACAAAAACGATTAAAATTAAAATTGCACCCCCCCCCCCCCCCCTCTCCATTTTGAAAGCGCCAATAATTACCAATTTGGATGGGTGCTCCCCCCAGGAAGTCTTAGAACTTCAGGGATGTCTATAGGGGGTTTTTGTTCCCAAATTCAGGGGATGCAAACAGAATGAGAATGGGGGAGTTTTGACATGCGTTCACATTCACAGGACCTACAAAAGGTGCGTTTTTACACAAGACATACCTCCATCATTAAGGGTTGGAGGCATTCAAAGTGTGGCTGAAGTGATCTGAATGACCCAAACATCAGGCATAGCGCCATTCTTCTCCAACCACCTTTCATCATACCGTTATCCATAATATACTGGTGGAGAAGAGGGAAAAACCAGCCATTTATAACCCCCATTACAGCCCTATCCCCTCCCCTCATCCATTTGTAACTTGTCTAAGCATTCAGCAGCTGCTTGATTGACAGTTGCGCCACACACACACACACACACACACACACACACACACACACACACACACACACACACACACACACACACACACACACACACACACACACACACACACACACACACACACACACACACACACACACAGTGACTGATTAGCCAACAGATCTGTTGACATCTTTGTTGGCTGCTGTCTGTATAATGGCTGGGGTACAGCTGCTGTTTCTGCCCACCGAACATACCCAATTATGCTCAGTGGACCCCCCAAATGAAGTCAACCGCAGTGCTGCTCAGCAGGTACCGGTTTAGGCTTTTATAAACTGCCGGAATTATTAAGTTATAAAAATACCCAAGAAAATCCTTAACGTCCCTTTCTTACGTCTCAGAAACAATTGCAATTTGATAAAATACATTTTAGTCCAAAAGCATGTCCAGGCATGCCCAGCCACATACTGGCAGAAATGTGAGCAGAGGGACTGGAGGGCAACTGCTGAACTGGCTTCCAACTCTGATAAGAAATCTTCCAGAAATCAGCAATGGCTCCGGAAGGACTCTCCCAGCTCCCCAGGGTGTGCAGTCTGCAGCTGAGGGGGGGGGACTGCAGAGCCACGGCCTGGGCGGGCTCAAGAGAACGTACCCAGCTGGAGGTGCTCGGCTCCAGCGCTCTCCAAACCACCCCCCACCCTTCCCCCAAAACCTGCTACGCTGAGAAGCTGGTTAGCAGTCTGACCAATCACTGAGCTGGATGTTTGGCAACAGCAGATAATTACTTCCAGACCCCAGTAAGGAGCGCCAAGGTTTATTTTTCCTTTCTTCTGTTCCACAGTGGAAAACAATCTTTACAAGAAACAGGTAAGAGGTGTAGCAAGTACTGCACGCATTGCAGGGCCCAGTTTTTACATTTGTCAGATAAAGACTGCTGTCCAACCATCACTCAAGTGAGTAAGGAAGCTGTTATCTAGCTTAGCAGAGCACATTTTAAATATAGGTGTACACATTTAGTTTATATTACAGCTAACAGTACAGTGAACTTTGATTTGATCCTTTGACAACATTTCCCAAATTACTGCTTAAAGGGGCTGTGTTTGTGCATTTGTTTCCAATGGAGAAAATTTATGAAGGCCCAGGCAACTTTGTCCTTTTTCGATCAGTGTTGATTCGCTGTTGAAAAATAATTGCATAGGTCTGCCAAGAAATCAGTACTTCCCATAAGCCCTTCTGTAGACGACCACACCAATCATTACCGATGTGCAACGCTGTATATTGGTCTCCTCTGTGGTTTGAGATGTGTAAAAACAGGGTGGGTGTGCGGGTGGTGCGCCGGAAGATTTAATAACGCTGGCCGCCCGCCTGTCCAACCGACCAGTTCCAAGCATTCCAGAGACGGAGCGTCACCGCAGAAAGCCCCCACAATGCAAGAGCGCCTGGTTAACACCGAGCAAATGAGGGGAGTCAGCTTGTGTTTAATGTGTTGGAAGAACAAGCCCGAACGTATGCTCGGAAGTTTCAAGACAAGTGGATAACAGTTTCCGTATTAGTTGCAATGGCTAACAGTTTATATAAATTTAAAAACTTTAGCAGCTAGTGAAATTTCTGGTAACATTCCAAATAGGCAAGCCTACTGCAACGCAAATTCAAGTAGGCTGTTCTGATATAGCCCCGTAGCCTACTCAGAAAACTAGCAAAGCAAGAGAACGTCTTTCAAACGTCACGATATTTCGGTCTAGACATTTGGTAACAGGCTACATTGTTACTTTTCATGCGATTACATATTTCCTGATTAGCACTGTCAAACTATGAATGTTACATTTCATTCGATTTTGGCAGGCTATATGAAATTAGTTATTCTCAGACATGTCAAAACAGGCCAATCTCGTAACAAATGCATAAAATGAAGAAGCGCAGTGCTACTCGTGCAGATATTACACAATAACGAGAATACCCGTACAATTGTTTTACGATTAGATAAACAAGCAGACTACTGGTATGAAAACTGCTTAAAGATCTAAAAGGTCTTACCTGAGGTGTCCCACAGACTGAGTTCAATCCTTTGCGTGTCGATTTCAAAACTGGCCGTGTAATTCTCAAACACCGTGGGAACGTAGTTCTAAACAAAATGGAATTACGTTTAATGCAACATCGGGTAAATTGTAGGAATATGCACAAACCCTTTTAGAGAAATTAGGCTAGGCTACTGCTTACAATCGATTAAAAACTGTATTGTTGTCCCTTCTCGAACAAAGAAGTTCAGGCTTGTTCAGGACTTCGATTTAGGCTGAATACACAGCCTGCATTAGGCTACAAACCCAACCAATTAACTCAAGCTCATTTTTACATGGTGCAGAAATTGTGAATTTTAAAAAGCATCGCAATGTAGAAAATGTACCAGCTAGCAAGCGGTGAGAAAAATACATTTCCCTGTCAGCGATATGGATTTAAAGGGGTAGTCGGACACCAATCTCCGCTTCATAACTATTGTAGGCTACGCATCAGTTTTAAATCCACAGGAGTATAGCTATCCACCGACATCCTCTCAAACGTAGCCTACCTCTGGAAAGCAGTCCTTCGCAAAGACATGAAGTAAAGCGGTTTTCCCACACTGGCTGTCCCCTACGACCACTATTTTACATTTCACACTTTGACTTGGATCCATCCCGGATTTAAGAGATAGCTTCTGGCTAGATCTTCTCTCCTTCATTGATTTCTGTTTTTAAATAGTCCTCCAAAGTACCAACTTCGGGGAAGAATGACAAAAAAAAAATCAAACTTTGGCACAAATCTGAGAAAAATTCCCGGGGCAGCTGTTCCTAATGTGAAACTGGGCACGGTTTCCTGGCGAACAAGCAGCGGCACTCCTCTCGCCGACTATCGTCTATTCTGTGGAACTGGAAGCATGTTTGCCGGTTTATATACGCGGCTGACAACCAATCGCTTTCTTTCACATCTGAGGAAGCGACGCGTCCCTCCTCTTTTCCTGCACGGGACAAAAGGCGCTCGACACACAGAGAAACTGCGAAAATAACTCCAAGGAGAGCGCCCCCATCGGTTTCTATTATCATCTACCACCACCATAGGTTGGCTATTTGTTGTAAGTCCTTTGTTGAATGATGCTCCTATAACTAAAATGTTTAGAGTATTTTCCCTTAAGTCTTAAAATTAAAAGTATGACACATAATAAAACCATACAACCGATACACATAATGGCAAGTAGGCCTAAGCCTTTTCTGGACATTCTATGCTGAGTGGCACCCTTAAACTGACTTAATAGGCCTGTCTAACACACTTCCGGAAACACATGACACTCCGGCACAAACATGTAGTTGAACATAACTATTGAAGCTTTTCAGTAGCTTCGGTTAGTAGATGTCATTCACTTTGTGTAGGCCTACTCAAACAAGATGAATTTTGCCTGCTTAATGTTATGGGTTTGTTTGGACTAATATCGTAACAAAATGTTTCCCTTATTCTTATTGCCGGAGCAACTTTTCCGAAGCAAACTCTGGCATTCATGGCCCTTACATGGTAAAGTTTGGTAATATTTTGTGGTATGGCTGCTTGTGTGAAAAGGGTTGTGCCAGCTCTGCTTCTGATGGCAAACTAGCAGCCCAATGCCACCTTTGCATCCAACCTATCCCTCCTCTGGCTCAGAAGCAATTAAATAAATTAACTTCGTCATTAAAGGCGAAAGGACAGCCCAATGGCACCTATAATTGGCAAGGGCTGGAGAGATATACAGGAAATTTAATTAATTTGTAATTTATTCAAAATATGTGCGTGATAGACATTGTTGCTAATAGTGGTAATGATTGCATATTTAGTGGCAGGCATTTTTTATGTAATTCAGTGAAAAAATTTTACTTGCCAAAATAAATAGTATAAGTCTAATTAGTTGAAAGTATAAAGCATTTTTATAAACAAGTTGTTAATGTAAGATTAATGGTAAATACATTTAATATATCCAGGAACCCAATAACATACCATAGTCCTAGAGTAACATACTGTATACCACTATGTTTTGACATTTTTTACAAAAGCTTTCCAAAATGTTGGCTCTGTAACAAAGAAAATCAATATGTCTCACTCCAGTTTAGACAGCTGTGCATGTGCAGTTAGGTTTGTAATCTTTTGTGTCCCTGCAAAAAGAAAAATATGGTTACAGCAGCATTGCAGGTGAACATAATATGTTGTTCTCTGCACCTGGCTTCTTAAATAGTTTTCAATACAACCAAAACCCACAAGGATTAAATATACTAGTCATGAGCACCCCAATTGCCAAATATATTCAGTTAATTTATAGTTATTGGAAGTATAAATGCCAGGAGAATAAAGATTTGATAAAAAAATCTCTGGATACACAATTATGGTACTTAAAAATAACGTGACTCAGTGCTTTAATACAGAAGTCTTGTTGAGCACCCATTCAACAAAATACTGTAATTAGCTTATTTTCACATAATGCAAAACATTGTTATTTAGTCACACTTTCATAAACCGTACATATCACTTTCAGTTTAATGAGGTTCATGGCAACACACAGATGGATAATTCTTAAATTAACATCAGTATTTAGGATTCGGAAATGTTGTGATATAAATGTATACAGCTAATTTACTAATTGAAGCAATTAAGCCAGGGTAATTGTTTGGAACACAAACCAGCATAGTGGCCTAGTAGGAACTAAATTGGGTTCAGAGCATTATTTCCTCATTATATCCAGCTAATTAAAATACCCATTTAAAATTACAATCTTGTATTGATGATTATACAAATGTATGGTTCCACGACACAGAGAAATATAATGTGAACAATGTCAAAGCAATAAAAACTTAGCACAGAAACAGCAAAAGAAAAAAATAACTGATGGGCTGTATATGCTATTGTTGAGCAACAGATTTTTGAATTTGAAATAGGCAGCAATGTTCATTTTTATCTGTGTGGCCTAATGAATAGAAAAGCAAATACCATATATTTTCTGTCCCACCCTCAAACAGTTCAGATTGATGTGTGATAAATACTGACGCATGTGGTAGAATCACTGTCTTTAGATCAACAAGCTGTGACAGGTGGATACTAGTATTTTATTATTTTATCTAATATAATGGAAGGAAATCTCAGTCTTCACTGATTGCAGTGCTGGCCCCACCTAAACGATCTGAGGTCGCTAGACAAAATCTGGGGAATCTGCCAAGTGGGGTTTGCAAAATTGGGACTCAAAGCACCTTTCCTGCCCATTTTTTGAGTGTTTGATGCATCGTCTGAAGCATCACCAAATGCTAAACGTATAAAAGGCATCGCATTACGAAAGGCCAGTGCTGTAAAACGACATTAAATATATGGGCCTGCTATTTTCACACCCCTGAATAACATTCTAAATTACACTTAATGTGTTATAACAGCATAATTGCCCAGGGTTTGGGGATACTTAAATTAAGCATCTTTGTCCTGTCAGTCATAGAGCACAAGGAATGGTTCTATGGTAACTCTGCCTAAGGCTTGGCTCTAGTAGGGTTGTCATAGCAATTGAGCGTGTTACTGGTGATTCTCTGAGACTGTAGGCACTTGGCCTGGCCCTCCCCACACACACCCTCCTACATCAGAGAAAGAAAGAGACACAAAGAAAGAAAGAAGGGGGGGGGGGGGCGTGAAGGAGAAAGACCTGGTGAGAGTGGGTGAAAGTGAGAGAGAGGGAGGAAAGACAATAAATAGAAAGCGATTGATGGGAGAGAGAAAATGAGGGGAAAATGTCAATAATAAGAGAGAAGGAGATGGAACAAAACATGAGGGCTGTAGTGGAAGAACAGGGGAAGATGAGAGAGGGATGGAGTGAAAGAGACGGGAAGTGAGAGACGTGACAGGGAATGAAAGGAACTGAGCGATAGAGGAAGACAGACAGAATAAGAGGCGGAGGACGAGGTGCGAACATCTGTGGCCGATCATGACTCTGCTCTCCCCGAAGGGTCTGGCCTGCATGTGGCTAATTAAGCCAAATCAGCAGGCTTCAGTGGACTCAGACCTCCGCCCGGGCGCAATTCACACACACATGAAAACCCTCTTCGGAGCGTTCTTAGTTCCCTCAGATAGTATCTGTGTGGAGAGCCGGGGCAGAGGACTTCCCCCTCAGCCTAGGAAGCACAGTGCTGCTGTCGTCACTTCTCAGACTCAGCAAGTCCTTAACTCGGCCGGACTGAATTCGCCCATGTTTTTGTTTCATTTAGATTTTCCCCTCCAGAGGCTGCCAATCACCACTGGCTGCATGGGCTTGCTGAGGTAAAGCAAATATTATCTCTTGTCATGTCAGCCTCTCAGATTCACAGGCATGCCTGACCACGGGTAACTGCTTTAAGATTGAGCTTTTAGGAATACGTCACAATACTGACATGACCAAAATACTTGGTGTCTTGGAACAGTGTCTAAAAATAAATAACAAATTAAACTTCTATAATAAATAATTTTCTAATGTGATAAAAAATAATATGATAAATTTGGTTTTTAGCAGATGTTCTTGGCCAGAGCAATTTACATAGATTATAATCCATTTATACAGCTGGATATTTACTGAAGCAAGTCAAGTACCTTGGTCAAGGGTACAACAGCAGCAAACCAGCTGGAAATCAAACTCACAACCGTACAAGCCCACTTTCCTAACGGTTATACTAAGCTGCCACCCCAATGGCACCTTAATATTTACATTAAAAAAAATAATGGTGGTAAAGTACAGTTCTGTCATGATGTGTGGTAAAAGTGTATTATTGCCAGGGACAGTGAGTGACATGTAATTACTCTGCCTCCCTGCTGTATCAGAAAGGGCCATTATAGACCGGTATAGGGGTGCACAGCACTGCCAGGCAAGACATGAGAAACCAGCTCCCTGGAATTTCCTGTATTCCATGAGTAACCTGGGAGACCGTCTTGCGAGAGCGTTCCGGGAAAGGCATGCAAGCTTGGTGATTCTTTCAATTCTAAGAACACAGGGATTCATGACAGCATATTCCCATGTAAGAATTCCCCATTTTTTATAGTTATACTCCAAAGATTAAGGGTTTTTGAGCAATTTCAGTGTTCTGTGGCTCTGTGACTACTAAAGTTTATTAAAAATGCCATGTAACTGAAATGTGTCTTATGTAATGCCATAGAACAATTTTCTCATGTTTCCTGAAAACCTACCTTTTCTGGAACTACAAGTTAATTTTCTTATGTGTTCATACACATACAGTATATGAATAAATCATTAAAATCTTGATTGGATATGTATGGTTTTCATTTACTATGGCAAACCTAACTTTGTTGCTATAGTTCAGAATTAGTATGAAACTCGCCATTAGTTGAATG
The DNA here is from genome assembly GCA_029718625.1 of Synaphobranchus kaupii. Lineage (NCBI taxonomy): Eukaryota > Metazoa > Chordata > Actinopteri > Anguilliformes > Synaphobranchidae > Synaphobranchus > Synaphobranchus kaupii. Next base: position 15,751,381 of record CM056383.1, read on the forward strand.
GTCCCTGGGTGCACTAATAGCCCTCTTTGTTCATATGATTTCAGTAAAATATATGTAACGACATGCGCTTGCCTCTATAACTGAGAATCAGACCATTAAGGCCTTCACTTTGTAGAGTAAGCCCTAAACACTGACAGCTGATAAATGCAAGAAGTGAATCTGCCATATGGTAATAGTGGGCTTCTTAAAAAACAAAAAATACATGACTTGATGTCCAAGTAGCAAGATTTAACTGCAATACTTGCTATTCTGACCTGTATGACCATAATCTATAAAATGTGTCCACAGAGAAACATCACATGGCCATGGATTGAGTTTAATGCCTCCGCAGCCACCAGGAGTCTGTCTGTGGACACGGTTAGTGCAAATCATGGGTGGCATTATCAGCGCTCTCTCTTATTGGCTGTTAAAAAAAGACTAAGGACCTGTGAAAGCAGATGGATGGATAGGGTTGCCATGAGGAGAAAAAACAAACACCTGTGGTCTTCATGAACGGTTTATTCTGTACTTCTCTCTTACCCATCTGTTCGCAACATTGATTCATTGTTTAATCTGATCTTAATTTGCTGTACACCAGCGCACCATAATGATGGATTTAGCTGAACACATTATGTGCAACGTGTAAAACCCATTGCTGTCATCTACAGCTGAAAGTGTGCAGTAAACAATATCATCACCAGTGGAGGGTAACACTGGACGAACACTCCCATAAGTGGAATTTGTGCATCTGTAAAAGGGGAAAATGATAAACACAGAAGCATGGACTTGCTGGCTTACCTCAGGCTGTGGTGAGGCTGTCATTCTCTGAACAGAATCCTGTTAGAGTGAGTCCAGGTGGGCTGGGTCAGCAGTACGGAATGCACAATCTCATGTGCATTGCACAAAATGAGGTCCAGGTGCAATGAGGTTCAGAACTGCAGCAGGCTCTCTCCCCTCAGCCCAAAAACAAGTCCCAGCACAAGATTTAGAATGACAGCCGTCTCAGTGCTGAGACTGGGCCAGTCAGTGTTACCAACATTTTTTTTTGTTGTGTTTGGATGCATCTTTTACTTTCAAATACTGAGTGATTGTCAATGGGATATAAAAGGCCTATTCTATATCCCCTGCTGTTGTTGTGATTTTCCCCCTTGCAACATGATCATCCATCTTTGTTTGACTTACAGTCTGTTGCTTTTCTTGCTTTTTTCAGCCCCCATGTGCATGTGAGTTAAACATGGTCTAGCAAATGGACCCCATGCTGTAACAGCCTGTGGATCTGATATGGTCACACAATGCATCAGTCAATGCCATCATAAACATATCAGCACACATGCAAACTTTGGTTTGGAAAAGTCCCACACACACAGTTGGACGCTGGCAGCAGTCTCTAAACACATTAACAGTCTCATTTCTGCAATGATGGACGTGCAGTGCATTAAACATAAGGAAATTCTTCTCAAGTTCTCTGCCCAAACTAGCTCCGCAAGCAAACAAGCTGCTCTACCCACAAGGAAACCAAGAGAAAGTCCAGTCCAGACGCTGCCAAAGGAAAGAACTTTCCGGACATCAAACCATGGACTCGCCTGTAACAACTTCAGTACAGTAAGACTGACATGAACATCCAAGGCAATAGTTAGGAGAACTTTTGTGTAATGTTTATTGTCAATGTAATTGCATATTTGATTGTATCCATTGTGTGTATTTAGAGTAACGTTAACTTATAGCTCAACACATGGCTTGCAGGCTATCAACAGCCAGTTAGCCTTGCATAAGCTAGAGCTACAGAGCCTACTCTAACTTACTATAAAACTAATTTACAATCTGCCTCCCTTTAAATCGATATCGGTGCATGCAATCTTTCTACTAATACCTAACCCATCAGATATACGATAGGGGCCTGGGATTTAGCTAGACGTAGCTAAATTTCTATAGCCTCAAATACACGCCAGGTTTCAGGCCACGTTAGCTTCATGCTAAAGCTAGATTTGTATTTCCCCCTTGAGGTACAGTCTTGTGAGGTCTGAGCACCACGTGTCTGGCGCACATACAGAAATAGAATTGTGAATTCTATATGCCTCATTCTTTATCTACACTTCATTTCTCTTTCCATATCATTCACTGTTTTTAGGATGTTAGTTTAGATGTGTTTGTTGTTTAATAAATTGTATTTTAGCAAACCTGGTCGTCGGTCTGATTGTTGTTTGGATAAACATTTGAGCCTATCCTCCAAAAGAACTTACGCCTTCAGATTAAATTATTGATTATTATTTTAATAGTTAACATTGAAATTCATAATCATTATTTAATAATTAATTTTATGAGACTGATTAATTATACTTTTGCACCTAGTGTGAAGCAATATATAAATTTATACACTGCCCGGCCAAAAAAAATTTGCACACTGTAATATTTTGTTGGACCGCCTTTAGCTGATTATGGCACGCATTCGTCGTGGCATTGTTTCGACAACCTTATGCAATGTCACAACATTTATTTCCGTCCAGACTTGCATAAATTTTTGGCCGAGATCTTGTATTGACGACGGGAGAGTCGAACCACTCCGTGAAGTCTTCTCCAGCACATCCCAAAGACTTTCAATGGGGTTAAGGTCAGGACTCTGGTGGCCAATTCATGTGTGAAAATGATTCCTCATGCTCCCTGAACCACTCTTTCACAATTTGAGCCTGATGAATCTTGGCATTGTCGTCCTGGAATATGCCCATTGATGGGATAACCTGGTCATTCAGTACATCCAGGTACTCAGCTGACTTCATTTTATTGCTGCATAATGTTGCTGAGCCTAGACCTGACCAATTGAAGCAACCCCAGATCATAACACAGCCTCCAGAGGCTTGTACAGTGGGCACTATTCATGACTGGTGCAACTGCGACTTTTTTTTTGGTCAGGCAGTGTATATATTCTGCACATTCATTGGTGCTTCCATGTGATGACTTAAGACGTTTTAACTGTCTGTCTTCACTGCCAAATTATTAATGTACCTAACAACACTACATTGCAGAAATAGATTTGAACATTAGAACGCTGGACATAAACATATTTTCCTATGCTGTAGCCCATTGGACATGATAGTGAAAACGGATGTTTCCTACGTCTGTATTCAGTTACTGTAAATTGTTGTGTTGCATGGTTTGAAGTCATTTTGAAGATGTAAAAACATACAAATATGAGAATATCTCTAGGCTAAGTTCGAAAGAAAGGCACTGAACTTTCTTCTTCTTTCTGCACAGTGGTTATTAGACTGGACAATTATCCAAGCTGTATCTTATTCTTATATCCAGTCAGAGTTCTTTACGGGGCGTGGTTATCCTCCTGTGACGCACTATGAGGAGAATATTCTCAACCGGTTGAAAATAGGACGAAAAATTTTAAACGCTTTTTTCTCCAAAACTAAAGAACGGGCATATTTAATACTTTCAGCGTGTTTCTTCAATGCCCTCTTGTGCAAATAGCATATGAAAACCTAGAAAGTGTGACCAACCACCATGTTACAGAATCACATTGTGTGTCCCAGACTCCCAGCATACAGTTGAGAATACACACTCCAACAACAATCCACAGCACAATATTCTAGTTATGTCCCTGGAACTGCATTTCCGATCTGTTCTTCGTTGTCTCTACCTAAAGAGATGCACATTTATGAAATAATCACAATAAAATGAACCAGGAAATACTCATGTATTGAGCTGTTTTACAGCAGAATAAGACTTTCCTGTGTTGCAGATTAACATTACTTCATTTCGAGCAATAGCAGAATGACAGACCCAAGGGGCTTTGGTAAAGGGTCCTTTGAAGCGAAATACAGCTGTGGAAAGGGTTTTGAAAAATCAAGTGATCTGACAAAAATATACTGTCCACTACTGACCCATCTGGTCCTGAATCCAAACCAAGCTTTAAATGCCAGACTCAGATTAAAATATGCTATCTTGCGTTCATTATCTATCCATCCTCTCTTTATGGTTTTTGTTTTGCTAATAGATTTCTTTTGTGTTTTTGAGGTATAAACTGCTGTCTTGTTGCTGCTGTGTGGGGCTTCTGTTCTATCTGATGGAATGGAAGCGGGGTGATAATCCCTGAGAAGAACAGCAAACAAAGGTTTGGAAGGACAGACAGTTTGACCACTGCGTGGGTGGAACAAAACAGTGACATATCCTCACTGGCATGAAGACTTTATCTCACAGAAAACATTGACAAAACCTTGCAAACAGCAGAAAACAGTATTAGTATATTAGTATAGCATTAGCATTATCAACAAAGATTAGGCCCTGAGCTAGTAGGTGGTAACAGGTTTGGATCCTAGATGGGGAAATCCAATTTTACACTTTGAGCAATGTACTTACCTTTGAAGCTCCAGCTATGTACCTTGTGAAAATATTAGGAAAACTGCAAGCTACGGTATGCAAGTTCGGAGTAAATAAGTAATGCAAGTTCTCAGAATCCTAGCTTTTGTGCAGAAATCCTTGTGAAAAGTATCCTCTCTTCTGCAGACATGATGTCAATTTGGAGTGTAAAATTGTGCTAGTTGAAATTACTTGCTGCAGCAGAGGGTTTTAAATTCATCCAAATACTCACTCATCTGCACATTACTTTCTGTGATAGACAGTCTGCCAAATGGTTTCTGGTATCATACCAATGCATAACAAATTCTGCTATATTAAGTTGAACTAACAGTGTTCATTGGGTCTGGTATTGCGAGTGCAGGCCTGAAATTTAGCAGATGGGATAGTGAGGTAGTGCATAAATAAGACAGGGGTTATGTTTTGGCTTCTTAAATCTTTGCAAAAAAATAATTATGGGTTGCAATCCCCATCAGAGCATTCATATTCTTCACCTTCATGGATAATTCTGCAGGATAATAAAAATTACAAACAACAAAAAAAACACAGTTCACAGTTCTTTTGCTAAATGGAATATATATTTGGGCTGTACAGCTTGTAGGCCATATTAATGCAAAGTGTGTTTTTTTTTGCTGCTAGGCAAAATTTTGCCTTAAGGGAAGCTAAGGCTTAATGATGAACCATATCACATTCCTGTTACAGTTATGAAAATTCATGATTCAGAATTAGATGAGCATCCCAAGAAATAATTTGAAAATAAACCATGTATACAGGAATAAAGATTAAATAAATTTTAATGTATGATCACAAGTGAAATTTTAGTTATCATTATAGTTATTATAACAGTTATAGTTATAATAGTCAGAACACATTTTAAATATAATTAAATATTCCATTCACAAAAAAAACAGGACTTTATTTTCATTTGAAGAAATCAGCTGAAATGTATTTTTTTTATAAAAGAAACTATAATGACATTGACAAATAGTGACACTACATGTGACGCTTTGTTTCTGTTACTTTAATTGTCCGTTTGTATGTCTTTGACTGTATGTTTTTGACTGCATGTTTGATGTCTTTTACTTTATGATTTATGACTGCATGTTTGTAGACACCTTCTATGTCTGCAGTATGTATTTTATGTCTGGACCCCGGGAAGACTAGTGTGTACACTATAGTGTGCAGCGAATGGGGATCCTAATAAACAATAAACATGTGACCTTCTGATTGTTCTATGGTCTTCCAGACATTTAAACATGACATTTATTAAAAATGTAAAAGATTTAACAAACCATTAATTCTACACATCATGCTTAATCGTACTACGCAGACAACATCAAATGGAGTGTTATAAAGCCTATTACATGCTAGGCTGGCTGAAAGACAGCACTGAATAACAAATTGTAGGCAAGGAAGGTAGTAGCGCTGGGCTGGTAGCTGCGACTCAGTCACTGGTTTTGTCTCTCACTCTGTGTCTAAAGCTTGAATGTGCTGGGCCTATAGACACAGTTGTTCTGACCTTGGGAGAAAGATCAGTCATGAAGGACCCAGTGGACTGGAAGGCTATGCAGATGCTCAGTAGAGCCCATTCAGGCATGCCCTCAGGTCTATGCTCTCCACTCTTGAGAGCTTGTGATTCTGTGATTGGACAATCAGCTTTAATGCGATGCGTCCCCCACAGAGATTCCATCTTCCATTTAGATAACAGGCAGTGTGTAGGCTACTGGTGGACTAGTCTCAGCCTCAGCTGCTCTGACGCACTTCGTACGCAGCGTCTGATGCATAGGCTTGCATAAGCTGGGTAGGACTGTGGAAAACTAACAGTCAGCACTCATTGGCTAGCAGCACTGTCAATCACAGGAGTGTGTGTGTATTTCCGGTACGACGCGGTGCATTGGGTTTTATCAGTCCGCCGGGAAACAAGTTGTGCTAACTAATCAGTAGCTAGTGAATGCTGCAAATCCATCAAGAACAACAATCTTGACGATCTTAGAACTTGGTCTAAACGCATGGCACAAAGTGCATTGAGGGCGTGTCCAAGTCCACTTTTGCTAGTTAGATGGTGTGTTTTTTTAGCGCTAAGCACGGCGCAACATGCAAATGGGCTGAACTTAGTATCTTCATTAATTATACTGTAGGTGTGTCTTGGGCGTAACATGCAATAAACCAATCAAAATGTCATATCCCATTCCCTTTAAAAGCCTGCTTTTCCACCTTGGGGGATTGCTATATTATTCGGGCTAACCTTTATGACGCGTTTTGATATACACAATAATAATCTTTAACATTAGGGTTTAACACCGGCACGGGTTCCCGGTAATTCCCGACAGTGCTGTTATTTTAGAAAATATAGCCTAAGCGGTTAAATGCCATTAAAATCACCTGCAACAGCTGATAATAAGCTACCAGAATGGCTTCTGTCTCACCTGAGAAAACGGCAAATTAGCCTGCTTGTTTAACAAATTTCATTTGATTATACAAACTAGTATTTCATTACTAGAGATAGCTGCTACATTATGGGAAGGATGTGCTTTGTCTTGTCTGTTCTGTAGTGATCTTGATGACGTCTCTGTATGCACTTATTGTACGTCGCTTTGGATAAAAGCATCTGCTAAATGAATATAATGTAATACAATGAAGCATTGTCAAACATCAATTCCATGAGGCTGTTTTGATTTTGAGGCTGAGTTCTCGAAGTTCAAGCTTCATCCAAAGTTCATTATGTGCATTCTAATAGTGATTAATGACATAGCCTAAATACTGTTATTTTGCCTTAATGATGACACTAGTAAATACACTAAAGCTGTCAGGTTGGGACCCCATAGGATCATGCATATTTTCCCTTGTTTTATAATGTCCTGCTTATGGAAATGTGACCAATCTGTTTTACTGGTAGCGTAATGCTTTAAAACAGTCCACTTTCCAGGAAAGTGTGATTTACAGCAGGGGAAACAGACCTGCTCCTGCATGAAGTTAAAGCGCACATGCAGAAAATGGCAACAAACTTTATTGTGAATTCATTGTGTAATGTGCTGCTAATTTATTTTTGTTTCTAATTAGACTCTATTAGCTCTCTTTAAAATCGTTTTGTTCAGTTATGGAATAACAGGTGAAATCAGTTTTTTAATAAGATGAGAGTATGGAAACCTGGTCACTGTTATTTAAAAAATATGAAGGACGAAGAATAAGGTTAAGATTCAGTTAACATGGTGAAATTCTAATTAATCTCTGTTTTTTAACCATAGTCTATTGAAAAAACCTTATGCACAGCGAATTCCGGGGACTGTAGCCTAGGCTATTTGAAAAACAATACACTGGACAAGGTTTTGAACTTTTTTCAGAAAACATTCTATTTATTTAGAGGCTGTAAGCCTAGATGAAGAGGGCTGTATTGTAATGACATCTGAAGTGCATTTTCAGAACTGAAATCTCCGTCTATTGCAGTGCACGAGTTTTCCATTGAATGACAATTCACACATTAGGTGTAAATGACAATTTGTACATTAGGCTTGATATAGGTCTTATCAGCAAAGTTTTTAATGGTTAGCCATTGTCCCGAACAGAAGATTGTCCCCCCAGAAGATTACATTATTGGCAAATATAGGCTGATCCAGGATAATTGTGAATGTAACCTTACACGTACCATCGCACATCACCTGGATGTTGATGGAGTGGGCTGAAAGCAATTTAATGCGGCATTCCCCTTCGGTGAGGGACAGGTATGTGGTCTTTGACCTATGGACCCTTTTATTATTATGCATTTTTGGATATAGCCTACACAATAATAATATTTCACATTGTAATCTTGATATTTTTAGTCATGCTTGTGCGCGCCCCTCTGTGTAATAGACAGGAGGGTGTACGCGCATTGTGCACACTTACACTACTCACAAAAAGTTAGGGATATTCGGCTTTCGGGTGAAATTTCAGGATGAACCTAAAATGCACTATAACCTTTACAGGTGAAATTAATTTGACCTTCTCTAAACTTTTGAATGCACATGTCCAACTATTCAATGTTTCAGTACTTTTTGCACAACTTGCTGTTCTCTAACAAGGAGCTGAACGGCAAAATTCACAACAGGTGTTTGATCCATGAATCGACCAATACATTTCCTGGTTCAATTAGAATTGGTATTTAAACAGTCCTCTTCATCATGCTGTTCACATTTTGACATCATGAGACCAAGACGACACCTAACAATTGATCAACAGTACCTCGCCATTACGAGGCTTCAAACAGGATGTTCTCAGAGGGAAGTGGCCACTGAGCTTAGAGTGTCACAGAGTGTCATCAGCAGGTTGCAACAGAGATACAGAGAGACTGGAAGAGTCACAGAAAGGCATAGAAGTGGACGTCCTTTGGCCACATCCCACACTGATGACCGCTTCATTGTGAACAGTGCCTTGCGGAACCGGATGATGAATGCCACTCAACTCCAGGCACATTTAAGGGAGGTGAGAGGCACCCAAGTGTCACGTCAGACCATTCGAAACCGTTTACATCAGCGTGGTCTGCGTGCTAGACGACCTGCAAGGGTACCTGACCACACCACCAGGCACAGGCGTCATCGTCTTGCATGGGCCAGGGAGCATTTACGCTGGACGAGGGACCAGTGGGCCTCAGTGCTGTTCTCTGATGAAAGTCGATTCACGTTGAGCAGAAATGATGGCCGCCAACGATGTTGGAGACGTCAAGGAGAGCGCTATGCATCAGCCACTGTTGTCACCAGACGACCCTTTGGTGGTGGCGGTGTTACAGTGTGGGCAGGTGTGTCTAGTCAATACAGAACTGCCCTACACTTTGTGAATGGTACAGTGACAAGCCCATACTACCTGAATAACATCATTAATCCAGTCATTGTGCCCCTGCATGAACAACACAGGCCTAATTTCATCTTCATGGACGACAATGCTCCAGCTCATCGATGTCGCATCATTAGGGAAAGGCTGCTGGAGACTGGGGTACCTCAAATGGAGTGGCCTGCACTTTCTCCAGACCTGAATCCCATAGAAAACCTATGGGATCAGCTGACTCACCGTGTAGAGGCTCGTAACTCTGTACCCCAGAACCTCAATGACCTGAGGGCCGCCCTTCAAGAAGAGTGGGATGCCATGCCTCAGCAGACAATAAGTCGACTTGTGAACAGCATGAGACGTCGTTGTCAAGCTGTAATTGATGCTCAAGGGCACATGACAAGTTATTGAGACATTGACATTTTTGTTGTGGTATACCCACCACTGTTGTTGGCCTTTGTTTCAATAAATTGTTTGAGATGAGGAAATCACCATTGCATGCTTCTACTTAAATGCCCTACCTTCATGATACGTATAATATCACTGTAGCGTGAACTTACATTTTCCATAAATTTCACCCGAAAGCCAAATATCCCTAACTTTTTGTGAGTAGTGTATATGCGCTTTTAAAATAACATGCGCATATAAGGCGCTATAATGAACCCTGCAAAGACAAAAAAAAAATAGAAAAGACACTTGCGTTTGGGTTAGTGCCGCTTAGCGCCGGGTGTAAGATAGGGCCCTTTGTGTTTATCACAAAGTCTGGCCTTCGCGAGACTATGGACTGACTTGGCCACACTACGGGATATGGATAATCAAACAGGTCTCAGATCTGTCTGAATATTACACAGTCTTGTTTGGGCTACCTATCCTTGGTCCTGGATGGATGCAGTGTCAGCAGTCTTTTCTCCCCAGCCAGGTTCTTTATTACCTGAAGCATTTAATCATCACCATTTTGATTGAGTCAATTTACGTAGCTTCCCTAACCAGGTCTAAGACTGTTGCCAATTCAAAACATGAATCGGAATTACAGGCAGACTTTGATTGGTGTGCCGGAAGCTTCCTCTGTATGTTTATCTCCATTGGTAGGGTGCCTGGACCTGTCAATGCCACCCCCCACCCCAGCGCAAACAGCAGTTCTTGAAACCGCTTGGCAGAGGAAGCAGTCGGACATAGCTAAGCAGTCACACTTCATTGAATAGCAGGTGTAAGCCCAGAATTGTCATTTGAACTGGCAATTACTGTAGCTTGACAAAATACCATTCAGTAGGCTAAAATCCATCTGATCCATCGGTTATTTGTGTGTGTGTGTGTGTGTGTGTGTGTGTGTGTGTGTGCGTGCGTGCGTGCGTGCGTGCGTGCGTGCGTGCGTGCGTGCGTGCGTGCGTGCGTGCGTGCGTGCGTGTGTGTGTATTTGCTGTGTCTTTATGCAGAAAATTTTAATATTCAGGTAAAATTGTAATGAGATGGATATTTCCCTCATTAGAATACTGTATGAGCAGACTACCGTGAATTTAACAATGGAACAAATCCTATTTTTCATGTTTCTGTTATTACTATGAATTACAGTCTGATCATTGGATTGCAATTAGAAAAGCCTACCACCAAACTTGCATATCTATTGGCCATTTTAGTCCTAAGCGCCTATGACATGCTTCAAAAATATCCTTCACTGGCTAATTCCCAAAAAATGAATGTACACATTCCATACATAATCACCTTCATTTTCTCTGAGGAAATTAAACGTTGGATTACTTTGCCACATATTTTCATTCCATACATGCTTTACCTGATGTCTAATTAAAAAATTTCTTTTATTTAGATATGTATATATATATATATATATTCAATATATGCAGGTTATTCACCACAGGTAAACGGTGCATCAGTAATGTTCAACCCAGTGCATATCCAGCTGAATAACCACTATGCTGTGCTGCCATCTTTGATTGGCTTTCATTACGTGGGAGGGGTGTCTTCTTGACACACTTGGGGCTCCATGGGCAGGTGCCCTGCAGATGAAATGGGGGACTCTAGACTGGGTCAATGGATAATGGACCCACCAGCCCTGACCTGACCCTTCCATCTAATTGCTTTCTGCCCCACAGTGATCTCTGTCTGTGTGCACTCAGTGATGGGAGGCACTGACATTTTCTACCGGCTGAAACTCTGCCCGAAGCTCACCCCTGTTTATTTGGAAGGTCGCGGTTCAGTTTGGCGCCAGCGACTTGGAAAACCTGAGACAAGCCAAGCAGAAGTTTTGCAGTGGTGAAAGAGAGGTCAAAAAATTTACACAAACTAGAGAGTGCCACTCTCAGACTACAGGCATTATGAAACATAAAGACTCATTTTTCTTTATGCCAATCAAGAGCTCGCTTTATCAATGGCTATGTAATTTAATATGACTGTATTTTTAAATGCCCAAAGAACTATCCATCACTTAGTAATCTCCATGAAGTTTAAAATTACAGGGATACTTCAGTTCTAATTCTAATCACCAACATATGACATATAATATACCTATACATCCATATAAAAGACGCCTAGGGCTAATCTCTGATCATTTCTTTCTTAGCATCATTTCAAGTATATCTAATCACGGACTGAAAGTAATTTAAAGTTTTCTGTGATAAAATCAGTTAGCAATTGAAAATGAACCCCAGGGAAAGTGTTAAATTGAATATGCAAGGTAGATACACATCATGTAGATAGCCCTTTACATTATAGGCATTTAGCAGATGCTCTTATCCAGAGAGACTTACACAACTTCTTATTACATCTTAGTACATTTATCCATTCATACAACTGGATATATACTGAAGTCCAGTTCCTTAACCATTATACTATGCTGCCGCCCTTAAAAGCATATATTCCTGCTAGATCTAAGCAAAAAAATTGTTCTCATGGAGCCACCCTACTGAAGGTACCAGTCAGCATGTTAACATCCTTTACTTAAATATTTTTTTTATGTGAAAGATTTCTGAGGTCTGCAGAAATATAGCCATATTCACTGTATATTCGTCATTATTCATTGTGATAGAGCATGTATTCAAAATATTAATCAGATTCAGTTCCAGATTTGCTGGACCCAGTCTTTGTATATTTATTGTATATCATGGCTATAAATTATTTTAAGTGGACATGGGAGCATCACTATACAAAACAATCAGTAGCCTATAATCATTATAGGAATTAGCTTGCTAGCAATGAGTCTGACAATACCTTATTTGTTTGAATTTTAGCCAGTTTATCTTTTTACAATGTTGAATGATTCTCTTTTAGCCACCCAAAACAACACATTTCCACTAAATATTTTCAGTGGCCGTGCATAAAATGGACACTGCAAATCTTGTTCTCTTCATGTTTTCAATCTCTGAGAATATAAAGTGTTTAGGTAGACTGATTCCTTTCACTCTGTCATACATTGTGATGCAAGCAACACTATCATTTTTATTGGAATTAACAGAGTATCCTCAAACTGTCCTGGTCAAGGGAGACCACTTTAGATCAGAGTTCCCTTTAATAGAACGTATTACCATACTCAGACAATGGTATGATCTTTAGTCTCTGACCGGCATAGTTTATTTCAATATTTTACTGCTTGCATAAGTGATTTTAACCTTCTTGTTTCTCAGAAGATTTTGGACAATGTATTCTTAGAGTAACCCTTCAAGTATTTAACCATGGCAACCATCAAATCATTTTTTCACAGGGTTAAATTTTTCTCATGAGCTGTCATGAGCACATAAACATGGGACACTGTGTTATTGACTGAGCTGAGTCTCTCAACAAGGGGAAGCGAAAATGTTGCCAATTCAGAGCTTATTACCAAAAACATCTTTTTAAGCCTTGTCATGTGGAAAGTGTATGTAGGAAAAAAATGTAGGAAGGCCATGGTTCAAATTAGGGGGTGCTAGGGGACTCAAGTGAGACCGCAGCCCCCCTACAGGCATCACAAATCAGGCGGGGAGGGGGGGGGGGGTCTGCTATTACTGAATACTTGACTTTTTTTTTTCCCTCATTGTTTACACATGTCTTCATATGTCTGTGGCAATAAATTTGATTGCATCAGTTTGCCGCCAACACAAAAACAGACCACCGTGTGGCCAATGGCCTCGTTCCACAAATGAACCCACTCATTTCTGCCACACGAGGCGCTACACGTGCTGCCAAATCCAGTTGGGCTGCTTTTAAAATGTTGCCATTGCTGCCGACTCTGTTGAAGGGGCGTGTGCATTTGGATGACAGGTGGGATATCGGCCCTGACACAAAAAATATGAAAACAAAATGAAACTTCTTGCTAGTAACATTGCTCAGGTGTTCATGTCTTCACCTTTAACGATAACCTGCTGATTATCATCCAAAAATATACAGGAGATGAGATCATACTCTGATGACTAAATTATCGCAGTGCTCTACAAGATGACCTGTTATATTGTATACATCGATAGTAATAAGTGACAGTCCTTACTGCAGCTAACTACATTATTTTGTTTCTGAACTGACATTGATGAACACTGTATAAGGGGATGTGGTAGTTACATTAGATATGGGACGTTTGCTAGCGATCAGCCAATCTAATTATTATTTTCCACACACAGCTTAACCTCAGACAAATGTGTCAGTGCAGTTTGGATAGAAACTTTAAAATGTGCTCTTTGGAGAAATTACATGGTGAATATTTTACAGACCTGTTCAATGAGATCACAAACTGGGTAATAGAATAAAGAGTTTGAATAAAAGGTGACTTCAACATTAAAAATGTCAACATTCTGCAAACTAAATTTTGAGTAAACTGAACTTCTGGACACAAAGTTGATTAACACAAAATTCCAATTTAGTCAAACTTATTAATGTGTGTTAGAACTGATGTTTTAAGTCCTTTGTACTTTAAAACTTAAGTTGAACTTAAGTTATATCAACTTAAAGGATAAGTTCGCTATTTTGGACCTTGGACCCTATTTGCGGTCTGTCTTCCATGAACCTGACACATTGAGTCCATATTTTCGCTGATCGGTCCAGTATTGAGCTAGCTACAGATTTCCTGTAGGCTCTCACTGGGCTACAATAGAAGTCAACGGGGCAATTAGAAATGTTATGGAAAAACAACGATAAATGTGCTTTTATAGCTCAGTGTGTATTCTTACGGTCTCAGTATGCTCTCCTGTGAAATGTAGGCTATCGCAAACGCAAACCGAACGTTGAAACAACAGTTCCATTTGAAACAGAACTATTTCTCCGACCGCACTACCTCGCACTGTAAACTTCCGCAGTCTAGCTACGTTGTAGAGAGGCCGCTTGAAAAGCAGTTGATCACAAATCCTGACCTCCCGTTGGAGTTTACTAGCTAGTAGCCTACAGCAGAACTATTTGTAACGCAGTGTTTGTAATCATCATTTGTAATAATTTACATTACCTGCGCAACTTCAGCCTCTCTCTCTTCTCTTGCTCTCTTATCATCCATCTCTTGTAGTTCCGTGTCCGTGTATTCTGGCTCAAATCTGTAGCCAGTAACGTCAAAGTCAAAATCGAATTCTTCGTCTTCGTAATCATTATAGTCATCCATCATCCAAGTTTTTTTGTGGAAATTGTAGCCTACGTTGCTGCAGGTAAACAAACGCAGACTGCTCACATAGTTAGTTTCGTAAACGGCCGGCACACCTTCCCGCTCCCCCACCCCCGACACATAGTACTCCGCGGGAGCAGCAAAAACAAGCAACAGGGAAATGCTTACTTCCAAGCCATGCCAAGCACGTAAAAATGTTCGGATTGAGATACATTTCACAGGAGAGCATACTGAGACCGGTAACAATACACCCTGAGCGTCTCATTTATTGTACATGAAAGCACATTTATCGTTGTTTTTCCATAACATTTCTAATTGCCCCGTTGACTTCTATTGTAGCCCAGTGAGAGCCTACAGGAAATCTGTAGCTAGCTGGCAATACTGGACCGATCAGCGAAAATATGGACTCAATGTGTCAGGTTCATGGAAGACAGACCGCAAATATGGTCCAAGGTCCAAAATAGCGAACTTATCCTTTAAGTTTTCAAGGGACATAAAACATCAGTACTAGCACATTTATAAGTTTGACTAAATTGATATTTTGAGTTAATCAACTTTGTGTCCAGAAGTTCAGTTTACTCAAAATTTTGTTTGCAGAATGTTGACTTATTATTATTTTCTTTTACATTGAAGTCACCTACACTTTTTACGGTGTAATGAGCTCAGCCAAATAAAGTTTTGCTATTCTTGTGCAGTGCTCCACAGTCCCTGGTATCCCAAATGCCATGTGTCACATGGAGGCCACATATTATGCTAATACGCAAAATACTATTACAGAATAATGAATGTGGCCTCCTCTGTACTAAACACCTTCAGCTGTTTCTCTTTAAACAAAAAAACTAAAAAATGGGAGTACATTGCTGTCAGTGGATACCAAAGATTTAGTGGATACTAACAGAGCTCATTACAAATGTTATCAAACAGAGGTTTACCTCATTATGTGAAAAACAATTGGATTAACCCTTTATCCTTATTCTGTGGTAACACTTTTTATAGTTTTCATTACCCCCTTGTTTATATTTATAATATTTTATATTTATTATGGTATTATGGCGCTCAGATACAGTCTTCTGCTCAAGCCGTGAGGGGGGGAAGGTGACCTGATAAATTGGGGTATGACAACAAGAGTCCATCAAATCACCATTAACAACTCACAGTATTTTTCACCTTGAAGAAAATGATGCTGCGGGGACCCTTAACTACCTCCACATGTAGTCGTATATTAAAGAAGAGCTGGCTTTGAACAGAAATGACCCCCCAGGTTGCAGCAACATTGCCTCATGCAGTAATCACTGGTCTACGTGTGTCTTACGGCAGATAACAGCATCGTTATGGCTCCTGGCTGGGACAGATGGCAGCCATTACAGAGACGTTGGTTCTTATAAGCAGTAAAATAGGGAGAAAGCCTGTGCTCCAGCTAATGAACCTTGCTTCCAGTGAAGGGGCCTGGAAATATGTATTATTTACTCAAACAGTTTCATGCCTCTATAACAGGACCAGGCAGACAGTATGTCAACCCCATAAAATGACATTAAGGTAATACAAGCCCGTCCTCTTAGCATTTAAACAGATCCTGATTAAGACAGTATACCTTTCTTACCTTTTAGCACACGTTCTCCTGTTTATTCATGTTTGAATAGAGATTTTTAATTAATCTAGTTTTATCTAGAGTTATATAAAAGCCATCTAGAGTTATATAAAGCCATTTCACAACACAGAAAGAAAAAAGAAAAAAAGCAGTATAGTTCATCATTGCTCATCATTGCTCATTAATTTTTACAAATAATGAGAGAGTTGGTCCATTAGGATAGCTTGGGTGGGGAACCTAATTAGATAACTGCAACAAGTAATGTCTGATTTAATATGAGATAAAGTGTTCCAGGGAGAGATAAGATCCTGTGACAATCTGCTGTCTGATCAGGGTTACTCTATAGACAGTCCGGACCATTTGTTTGCTCGACAAGGGTAAGGGTGTGGCTCTATGGTTGTTTCCTCTGTTTTGGGAGTTAGTTCTGAAATGACACAAGGGTAGTATAACACATTTACAATGATGTCACAGATTGAGATGCATTAGGCTGTAACCTTTTTTGATTTTGCACAGGTCAGACGAGTAAAATTTCTCTGCACCCGATCAACTCACGCTGTAATATCAGTGTAAATCCTAGGAACCACTGCTACCAAGCTTTACATTAGCTATTAGAATTCCAGTTTGTCACGCAGTGGATGTTTTTGTCTATATAATTGTTTTATTTACACTTGACCCAGTAGCAGCTCACATTTCCTCTATTGCATTGAAAAAGTATAATGCTGCAGTCCAGTGTTATTATCAGTGTGAGGGCTGACCGCCATAATTCCAAGTTGTGGTCTTTGGCCGCACTGACACGGTTTTCATTATCTGCTCCTTGGCAGAGCCTGAATCGCGGGAAAGCCAAATTAGAGGTAAGCCAACACACATGGCGGTATGTGGAGCAGGTCATGTGACAAATAAACCAATGACATGACATGTCACATCTCCTAGTTAAACACCGCAGTATCAAAACTACTTGATCCTAAATTGAACATTTGATCTGTTCTTAAATAAACACCCAACATCAGCAAAAAAGACCCATTAATGCGTGACTCTAAACACATGAGCAAGGTGAGATGGGGGCTGATGGTACAACCAGAAGGGGTCTGTATGGCTGCCAACAAATGTATTGTATGAAGGTACACCCATGGCAACTCCACATGATCGGATAATAATTACATCTGTCAACAACAAGGGAACAAAGGAATTAATTCATTGTGCCGAATTCTTGCATTAATTTTCCTTCACTGGCTTGGATGCTAATTAAAGGGCATTTTATGGAACAGTGCCAATTAACTGTCATTCATTACATGCCATAAACCATATATGCAACCATGCCCAGACTTGGAGCTTCTACGATACTCTGGCACCCTGTGACAGGAGCCCGGCTTTGTTCAGGCTGACTGTGCAATGTGTTGAAGGTGATTAAAAAACCATCCAGAGAGCCTCCAAGCAGATTGGTAAATTAATCCGGCCATATGCAGAACTTCTCTTGTCAAATTAAACATTATTTGTTCAGCCTCTCTCCGCTTGTGACATTTGGGGATTATGCATTAAAAATTGAGTATGGACTTGAGAATTCTAGATACTGGCAGGAATATAAAAATGCCATCTTAATACCCACAGTGGACGTAGATGTACAGGAAGGTATACTGAAAAAATGGTTTGCTTTTTTGGTGTCATGGTTTTTACCTATCTTCCCTCTGTTGCTACGGTTTTTATCTTTTTCCCATTTTCTCTTTTCAGTCTATCGGATTTTTCTGCGTTCCATTTCGGAGTTTTCATTCTCTCCGCTAATTATTCGTTTCACCTGTTCTCTTACCTCTCAGGTATTTAAACCCCTCACTTCCGCCTCCTGGCGCTTCTTTGTCATTTCGTGTTTTCACGAGGTTAGGGTTAGTAAGTTTTTGTCTCTCTGCTTTTGTGAAGTATTAAGATTTCTTTATTACGCAGTACAAGACGTTCTTCCACTTAGAAGCCTAGGGGAATTAGGGTTTAGTTTCCCTCATTGCTCTTCCCTCTCCTTCGCTCCCACTCTCATTTCTGAGAGTGTGAGTTTTATTTTTATTTCATTTATTTCACCATTTATCGGGCGTTATAGCCACGTACCGAAGGTGTCTTGTTTTTTCTGTCCTCTTTCGCTATCTCTTTAGCGTTAGCTATTTTGAGATTTAGCTGTGCCCGTGTTTACGTGGCTAGCCCGTTTTATAGGGGTGTGTTATTATTTGGCACTGCCAGGGATTTTCTATCCTCTTTTCTGTTATCGCGTTTGGCTCATCGCAATTCGGCACAAACCCTTTCATTTGGTGCTAATATTGGCACTTTAAAATATGTTTTTGTTGAATATGTGTAATTTCTGTTCAGGTTTTGGATTCATTTCAAGCAGGATTTCGACAATTTTTTTAACTGCATGAATAAAATTGCAACCCAGACATTGTGTAAGTGATATTTCATTTAATTCTCCAAAACGTATGATGATCCCAGGAGCATTGACCTAACAACAGGAAGTGAGATATAAACGAAGATGTGATGTCATAATTACAGCATGAGTGCTCAAAAGATGGTGTATGACATCTACAAATGTCATGAGCCATTATACTAGCATGTGCTTTTTCCACGCTAAAAAATTACATACCAGGTTAATCAAGTTCTCTTTTATGGAACACAGAGAGTGCCACAATAATAAATAAATAAATAAATAAATAAATGTGGAAATATAAAAATGAATAAATAAAATAATTTGGAAATAAATAAATAAATCTGGGAATGAATATAGAAATGTAAATGTATGTGCAATTAATTTAAGTTATTACATTTATTTTTATTTTTTTTTCCAAATATTTTTTCAAATATATAAATTTATTTCCATATATATTTCCCAATTTATTTCCATATATATTTACCGATTGTCATTGTCATTTCCCGATTGTCATTTCCCAACGAGCACAATCTGTCAATCAACTTGCTTTGCTCCACCCACTAAGGTAGCCTCGTTCACACCCTTCTAACTGTATGTGTTCAGTGTTGCCAGATTGGGAATATTCAAGCCCAATTGGGCTATTTATTTTTATGTTATTGTGTGGGGGAAAATGACTTTTTGCAGCTTGTCATAATTTGGTTATATTTGGCATTTTTTCTTCCTCTTTCAGCTAATTATTCACATTAACTCTGGTGTAGTTTGTCCCTCCTCTCTCTGCCTATTCCTCGGTTGTCCTTGAAACCAGTTAATAGTCGCTGCTTTTGTTTGATATGCAGAGGCTTGCCAGGGGGTTAGAAAGACAATCGTGAAAATCAGAAAGAACGCTGACTTTCAGTTGCTCGTGGAAAAGTAGGCTAGTTGCTGTTATGCTGTGTTCATGCTTTAATGGGGAGACGGGAGACGTGGCTGATCTGTAAACTGTACTGCTGTGTAGACCACCATGTCTTATCTTTGAATGCATGTGTGTCTTTTCGTTGAAGCTATTTTCCTAATCAAACGTTTCGTGCTTACGCAAAATCGGGGAAAGCAAGCTTGCACACACAAAAAACAAGTTGAGCAACATAGAAACATAGGCTGCTCATTTCTCGCCCACTACTTCTATGTTGCTCAACTTGCTTTTTGTGTGTGCAAGCTTGCTTTCCCCGATTTTGCGTAAGCACAAAATGTTTGATTAGGAAAATAGAACTAGCCCATAACTTAAAAGCGTGTGTGTGCGCGTTCGCAAATCATATTCATAAACATTTCAGAGTCTATCGATTGGCTACCGTTCTGACAGTAGGCTACCTCTACCTCCAGTCCAATCTCCCTCCCCACTTCCGTTCATAACTTAATGTAGCCTATTTTATCCAAATTGTGCTATTTTTATTAAGATTCGGCATGTTTATAGTTTTAAAATCTGGCAACACTGTGTTCAGAGCATAGGCTGTATAGAAATGGTTCAGAGCTGCAGACAGCGTTTCTCAATGTGAGCAAATACATTCGTGGAGACAATTCCTCACATATTGAGAGAAACGACGGATAGAGAAAGCTAACTAGCTAGCACAATCTGTCAACTTGCTTTGGTCCACCCACTAATTTCGCCTAGTTCCAAATCAATCAGGTTCCAACCCTCCATGTAGGCTATTCAGTGTTACTGACAGCGTTTCTTATGAGCAAGTAGAGAAGTCAATTTCTCAAATATTGAAAGAAAAGGCGGGCAGATAGCTTGTATATTGCTGTGAGCAATATAGCGATCTTGTGTCCGAGAAAGCTAGCGACATGACCATGTTCAGTGTAGCCTACAACGTTCGCTGGCATCCGATGCAAATCTAAATCTAAAACAGATACCTAGCTAGCTTTCTCTATCCGTCGTTTCTCTAAATATGTGAGGAATTTCAATTAACGTATTTGCTTACATTGATAAACGCTGTCTGCAGCTCTGAAACACTTTTCTACAGTCTAGTCTCAATGTTGGAAGGGTGGGAACGTGGCGACCTTAGTGGGTGGAGAAAAGCAAGTTGATTGACAGATTGTGCTCGTTGGGAAATGACAATCGGGATATGACAATGACAATCGGTAAATATGTATGGGAATAAATAAGTAAATAGGGAAATAAATTGGGAAATATATATGGAAATAAATAAATGAATATATTTGAAAATAAATGAAAAAATAAATGTAATAACTTAAATTAATTGTACATATATTTACATTTCTATATTCATTCCCAGATTTATTTATTTATTTCCAAATTATTTTATTTATTCATTTTTATATTTCCACATTTATTTATTTATTCTTTTATTTATTTCCACATTTATTTATTTATTATTGTGGCACTCTCGGTGTTCCATACTCTTTAGGTACAGACTAAAGAATAATTCAGTAATGCAGACTATAACAAAAACATTCACTATACGTAAATCCCCCTTTCTAGTGATGAATGCTCCATTTTAGTTAGCGCAAGCTCTTAGAAAGGCCAATCAGGCTAAAACACAACTTCCTGTCCCTCATGATTTGAGGTAATTTGTGAAATCACTTAAAGGGTTTGTCGGACCCTGCAATTTTCGAAACCCTGCAGCATATAAAGTGCATCAGTACTTTATACTTACTCTCCATGACTATTGCATAGGAATGTGATGTTATTTTAATTTATTAAACAATCTGACGAAAAAAATGTTCCTCGGTAAGAGGATACTAATGGTGGGCACTTTTCTGTAATTTAACACATTTTCCCCTCAATTTAGAAAATTGTTTGCACGTTATATTACACCCCAGGACGAAGCGGGCAATGACATTGTGAAAATGTACAAACGGTAATGTTAGCAAGGTTAAGCTGCAGTTATCGCAACTTTTTCACCTGAGTGCATGGCTCCATACATAACAACAAATACTATGACACTGGAGTTGTGCTGTATGAAAGCTACAAAATTCAACCAGAACATTCCTCTCTGGCTCCATTCAAATCCTTTTTAAGGCAAATCTAAGTAATGTGATGGGAGTTAATAACCTTTAATGGCCAGGGGAATGGTGCAGATCTTCCTCTAACAGTCTGATGACAGAGTTGAGTGCATACCAGAGAGACTCGTAATAATACTTTTTTTTTAAACCAGCTGCAGCTTTCAGTATCCATTAAGGTATGATTGGACTGAAATAATTATGGCACCGGAGAATGCCTTTACATAGGAGCAGACATCCAGACATCATCTTTGTAGAGAAGGCGTAATTAGCTATTATGCATGTGAAGGAGTGATGTTGACATTTTAAATGCAGAACTAGTGAAAGTTAATCATTGTTTTTTTTAAAGTATAACCTGTTGAAATGGCAGCAGCTTGAGATGTATTTGTTTTGCTAACAGCTCTGAATAGATTGTTCAACCTGTGAATTGTAAAAGTCTGACTGTGTCTGTAAGAGTCAGAACTGGTATCCACAGGTCGGTCACAGTTCGGTGGTCTGATTTTCATAATGAAATGTAAAAATAATAAAATTACGCCACATTGCCCCATAACATTACGGGCTCTATTTTCAAACCGGCGCAAACCAGCGCAAGGGGACGGTATAGTCAAACGCAAGCTTGTTGACAGCATCAACGTCTTAAAACTGGCGCTATGGCGTTTCTCAGCAATACCGCTAGGATCAACAAATTCTCAACATAACATCCTTTCGCTTGCGCTGCAGTGGGATGGGTGGCGCTGTCTGGGGCGTGTTCTAAAATACTTTTGGCGCAGTGACAATTTGAACCAACGAAAACCCATTGCGTTATGATCAGCTGGAACCACCTCTTAGCGGCAACGCAATAGACTCTGGCAATTTGACAACTTATTAGTCATGTAGTTCTATGTAGTGTCTATAGGTGATGCCAACATTACACTTCCATTTAATGAACAAATAGCCTATAATTATTATTAATTAATTAATTTTAATTTAAACTACTAGAATAAAACAGGACAGTTTACAAGAAACTTGCGATCATGTAGGCTAATAGCCTATAATATATAAATTACACATTGACACAGTTGAATCATAAGCCTACCATTTGAATCATAATTATGCCTACATCACCTCATGTAGGCTAATTAATGCATTCGCCACCTCCTCCCGTGCCTTCCGAACTTCTGGGAGACGAGGTGGTGTGGATTGTGATCCATAAATTACTAGTCCTAGTCTGTACTTCTGTTGCAAGTATGTCTGATTTTCTGTGCGGAAAATCGCTCTTGTCGTTGACGGTCCAGTGCGTTTGGGTTGCTCATTATGAAATTGCATGGAGCGATTGCGTTCCAACTGGCTTTTTTTTAAAAGCATGAGAACAACTATTTGATTGGCTACCATAGAGACACACCTTGGACATTTAAACCCAGCCTTTTAGCAATACCGCCATCAGATGCGCCAAGATTGCCGTCATGAAATTACCAAATTTCTCGCCGACACGCCCTCAGAGCGATACCGCCAAGCGATTACTCTTGCGTTCACCATTGCGTTTGGTTTATTAAAATAGAGCCCTACATGTCCTTAAGTCGTTTGGGTCCACTGCCACTTCATATTCTGTGTGTATAGGATGTTTTTTCTGATTGGGTCTCAGTTACTACTGCCTGTTAGGGAAATGGGTCTGCAACTCCAAGGTTGTAGGTTCGGTTCCATGGTGGGGCACTGCCATTGTACCCTTGAGCAAGGTACTTAACCTGAATGGCGTCAGTAAATATCCAGCTGTATGAATGGCCAGGATTTAAAAGAATGTAAGCTGTGTAAGTTGCTCTGACTAAGATCATCGGCTAAATACCGATGATGTAAAAATTTAATATGTGCACCATGTTTATATCTTTCACATCCATTAGAAGGACCACCATATCCTGAGAGTACTTACATTAAAAAAAACAATACCAGGTAGAAGAGTTTTGCTGGATGTACCAAATTTTAGAGATTAACTATCATCAGAAAATTATGTTTATGTGCTGTGCATAACTACACAAATGCTTCTAATGGGGTTCATTTGATTTATTATTGACTGTCCAGACGAAGCTCAAAGCTCAAATAATGTGAAATCTCAATTAGATGTGCATGTAATGAGAATTATAGTTGAACTACTATGGTTGTTGTTGTTTTTTTCAACTGTCTGTGGTCTTCCTAAGGGGGGACTAGGAGTCTATTCAGTTTTACCGTAGAAACTACAGGGCTAATGTGATAAAGCAAACATACACAATGAGGGTTTCACTTATTAGTATGTTTGTACTTTGAAAACATATGGCATCACTTAATCTTGAGATCATCTGTAACATGAAAAACAGGATACAGTGAAGCAGTAACAGACTGATATGAGTCACATCACACGTTGTACTCTTGGCCTGAAATCAATCTTGGCCTTTTTTACAAAACAGAGAAAATTACGCAAGCTTGTGTGATCACCTTTCTGTCCAACAACCTTGACATTCTCGTAACAAAACATAGATAAACGTAGTGACCCCTGCCAGGAACACAGGATCATGCTCATTCACATTATTTGGCATTGCTGAGGTTTTGCAGAAATTCCCCCCTCCGGTGATTTATTAGTGCAGGAAAGTCTGGTCTGTGTCAATATCCCAGCTGCCCACTCGACACTCCAGTCCAGAGAGTTATGGGAATTTTCTTTAATAAATGAAATGGGTTAGGGTTAGGCTGAGCAATATTTCTTTCATTGACTCAATCATATTTAACTTGTTTTTCATCCACTTTAATAGTTCGACAACCTTATGCAACGTCACAACGTTTATGTCCATCCAGAGTTGCATTCATTTTTGGCCGAGATCCTGTATTGACGACGGGAGAGTCGAACCACTCCGTAAAGTCTTCTCCAGCACATCCCAAAGACTTTCAATGGGGTTAAGGTCAGGACTCTGGTTGCCAATTCATGTGTGAAAATGATTCCTCATCCTCCCTGGACCACTCTTTCACAATTTGAGCCCGATGAATCTTGGCATTGTCGTCCTGGAATATGCCCATTGATGGGATAACCTGGTCATTCAGTACATTCAGGTACTCAGCTAACTTCAGGTACTCAGCTAACTGCATAACGTTGCTGAGCCTAGACCTGACCAATTGAAGAAAGCCCAGATCATAACACTGCCTCCAGAGGCTTGTACAGTGGGCACTATGCATGACGGGTGCAACGGCAACTTCTTTTTTGGCCAGGCAGTGTATTAGCTTGTATGTGACTTTTTTCATGAAGCAAGCTTGTGAATGGGAGACACTGTGTCATTGGTATTTGCAGCCCCTGCTGTTTCTGCGGTCGTCTTTCTTTTTGGCATCGTCGGGATGCTCTATCTGATTTTTTCCGCCTCCGTTCCGGTATTCGTATCTTGCCCGACAATTATTCTCTGCACCTGTTTTGCATTTCCTGTTGGCTATGAATACCTCAGGACTTCCGCATTTCCGCACTTCAATATTGTCTTTGCTATGTTGACAATGAAGTTGGTAAGGTATAAGATTCGGTCACTGCATTTCTGGTTCGTACGAATAGGAAACGCAGCAAGTCCGGTTTAGAGTTAGGAGAAAGATTTATTTTAGTCTTTTTCTTTCCTTTCTTTCTTTATCCTTTGTACTCTTCTGCCAGTTACCTTTTTGTTCAGCTCATTTTCACCTTGAGCTGTAGGTAACAAGTTCTAGTTTAATTTTCATTCTCTCGCCCATTTATACAGGGTGTTTCTTTTGTTTTGTTTCACTACCTCTTGTTACGCCTAATTATTTAGTGCATGAGGTTCTTTTGTTAGTTATTCTCGCTGTTTATCGAGATCGCCTCAGTTTTTGGAGGTTGCTTTGTTTTGCCTTGTGCTAGGGAAGTTTTTCTCCCGATCCTGTGTTATCCCAGTCCTGATGCGGCTACTTCCACATTTTGTAGCGTATCTCTCTACATACGCTTTTAGAAATCCTTGTCAGTTGCATTTTGTTCTCCGAACCTTACACTCCCCCTTACAGAATATCGAAGTCAGAATGGAAGAACCAGCAACTTCTACCGATTCATACAAAATGCTGCCTAGCCAGGGCGCTACAAATGTTACCTCTGAGGACGCTATTTTCATTCTGCAAATTCAACAAAGCCAGTTGATGGAACAACTGCAGAACCAGGGAGACTGCCTGAAAAAACTAACAGAGAGCCTCCATAGACTTTCTGTGGCAGTTAATGCTCCCCCAGTTGCACAAGCACAAACTCCTCCCGTACCCATGCCACGTACCATTAAGGAGCCCAAACTCCAGTTACCACCATGGTATGGTGCCGAGCCGGGTAAATGCCGCCCCTTTCTGACACAATTCCTTATTTCCTTTCAAGCACAACCCTCCCGTTTTACCACATCAGAATCCCGCGTAGCTTTTATTTTGTCCCCCCTGAACAATCAAGCTCTCGCTTGGGCTGACCCTTTAATTCAGGCCAACGCTCCCTGTATTCGCGATTCTATTCAGCTGATGAAGGAGAAGCAACGGGTCTTTGATCATGAGGTTTCAGGCGAGGAAGCAGCCAGGAGATTGACCAGCTTACGCCAGGGAACTGACACCGTAGCGGCTTTTTCGATCGCATTTCGAGCTTTAGCCGGGGAGACAGGTTGGCCCGCTGAGATCTTTATTTTTAAAAGCGTTATTGCAACCTATAAAGAACGCTTTGGCTATGATCGAACCACCTGCCACATTCAGTGATCTTGTTACCGCGGCTATACGCATGGACAACCGTATTAGGGAACGTGAATGTGAGGGCAGAAAACTTTGGTTCGGCATAAGCTTTCAGTAGCAGTAGGTACTCCCCCATGTTCTCCATCATTCTCCTCCGTTGATCAGGAGGAGCCCATGCAGGTGGATGGGTCATCTCTCCACAAGTCTAGGGGGGCAAAACCGCTGAAGTACTGGTGTCGTTATTGTAGACGCAAGGGTCATACAAAGGATCAGTGTCCCGAGTTCATGGGAGGGATCTCACTAGGGAGACCGAGGTTCCCAGTGATACAAAATAGTACTCCTTCTCGTACCCTTGTACCGGTCCAACTGCTTTTGAATGGGCGTTCGGTCAGCGTTAACGCCTTTATTGATTCCGGAGCAGCCAATTGTTTTATCAACGCTAAATAGGCTAAGGAATTAAAGATTTCCACACACCGACTCACTAGTTCACGCCAGGTTACTGCTCTCGATGATCGCCCTTTGGGTTCCGGAATCATTAAAGAGAGAACTGGTCCTATATTGATGCGCTTTTCTCTCCAGGGTCACTCGGAGAGAATAAAAATTTTTTTGGTTGATTCTCCATCTTACCCACTCATTCTGTGTCATTCATGGCTGCCTTTACATGACCCTCATGTTGGTTGGGGCAGAGACAGGGACCCTATTTGCCAGTGAGGTTCCCAGTGTCAATCCCACTGTCAAACTGTTATTTACCCTTCTTCGGGCCACGTTTCTGACGGTTCCGATCTCAGCTCCACTAGTGATTCGGAGGAGGCGGCGTTTTGCTGTGACCAGGATTCTTCCTCTGCTCTCGCAGAGAGTAAAGAGGAGAGTCTGGCCCGGGACTCCTTTGCTGGGGGAGGTTCCAGGGAGGAGGATAACTTTTGGTTTTCAATTTTGAGTGGGAGACGTCATCTGATGCCCTGACAGAGACCCCGGAGGTGGTAGGGGCGCTCGAGTTTCGCCTGCCCACTAACGTACCAGTTTCTCAGATTGTGGCCCCAGTTAGGGGGGCTATTGAGACAGCGGTGCAGAAGGCTATACGTTCCGAGCCCGGTCCAGGTGGGGGTCCGCCCCATTGCCTGTTTGTACCTTCTTGGTTGAGGTCGCGAGTTCTCCAGTGCGGTTACTCCTCTCAATTTGTGGCTCATCCAGGCGTTCACCGGATGAAAGATTTTATTTCTCGCCGGTTTTGGTGGCCCAAACTTGAGGGTGATGTGCAGGAATTTGTCGCCGCGTGTTCTACTTGCGCCCGTAACAAGGGTTTGCGGCTTTCCCCACCGGTCCCCTTACGTCCACTTCCCGTTCCCAGTCGTGTTCGTCCCACCTTCCACGTCTCTCGCCTTAAACCGGTGCTCGTTAGTGCTCTCGCCCTGGTCGACAAGCCGCCGTCTCCCCCTCGGTTCTTGGAGGGAGGTATAGTCTATACGGTTCGGCGTATTTTGGCCGAGAGACATGTAGGCAGAGGCTACCAGTTTCTGGTGGACGGGGAGGGGTGTGGTCCTGAGAAGCGCTGCTGGGTTCCCTCCAGGAACATCTTGGACCCGGTACTTATTAGGGACTTCCGTAGAAGCAAGACTGAGGGATCGCCTGGAGCCGTCCCTTAGAAGGGGGGTCCTGTCATGGGTATTTGCAGCCCCTGCTGTTTCTGTGGTCGTCTTTCTTTTTGGCATCATCGGGAGGCTCTATCGGATTTTTTCCACCTCCGTTCCGGTATTCGTATCTTGCCCGACAATTATTCTCTGCACCTGTTTTGCATTTCCTGTCGGCTATAAATACCTCAGGACTTCCGCATTTCCGCACTTCGATATTGTCTTTTCTAATTTGACAATGAAGTCGGTAAGGTATAAGATTTGGTCGCTGCATTTCTGGTTTGTATGAATAGGAAACGCAGCAAGTCCGGTTTAAAGTTAGGAGAGAGATTTATTTTAGTCTTTCTTTCCTTTCTCTCTTTATACTTTGTAATCTTCTGCCAGTTACCTTTTTGTTCAGCTCGTTTTCACCTTGAGCTGTAGGCAACAGGTTCTAGTTTCATTTTCATTCTCTCGCAAGTTTATGCAGGGTGTTTCTTTTGTTTTGTTTCACTACCTCTTGTTATGCTTAATTATTTAGTGCATGAGGTTCTTTTGTTAGTTATTCTCCCTGTTTATCGAGATCTCCTCAGTTTTTGGAGGTTGCTTTGTTTTGCCTTGTGCTAGGGAAATTTTTCTCCCGATCCTGTGTTATCCCAGTCCTGGTGCAGCTACTTCCGCGTTTTGTGGCGTATCTCTCTACATACGCTTTTAGAAATACTTGTCAGTCGTGTTTAGTTCTCTGAACCTTACACTCCCCCTTACACACTGTGGGGATGAAAGAGGATTCACAGTACTCTTGGGCAGGGCTGTATGTAAGGCTGGTCGACTCACTGTGAGGCCCAGGACTGATCACTACAAATCTATGCACAGCTATGCTCCCGTCACTGAAATAGGAGCTGGTCTTGTTTGTAAGCAGTAAATAAAAAAGAAATATGGAGGTCATGACCTCACGGTGTCACATTTCATGTTTGGTCATAAGATCTCTCTCGCAAAACCTAAAACTTCATAACATGTATATTGTGGACCCACTGTATTTGGAGTGGCTATGATAGAGCTAGTCAGTTGGCTGTAGAACTTCACCAGAGTGGCAGGAATGCCTTTGATGCCAGAAATATTAAGAGGGAGTGGCTATGTTGCCAAGTTTTCTGACATTTTCAGAAGACATGAAGACAAGCCCATGGGTGTAAGCCAACTATTTTCACAATTGGTAAACATTTCAGAACCTTTTGTGGCTGCAAACTAAAATCTCTTATCTTTGTTCCATTTTCAGGTTTTCTGTCACTTTTTTCAGGTGAGGTCTACAAGCAGAAGACCCCCAGGGATGCCATGTAAAGGATGCACTCCCCCCCCCCCCCCCGAAAGGTTGGCTTTTAAATATACATTAGAACAGACAGAACTTGAGCTGAAAAGTAATCTTGCATAAATGTTTGATTGATATTTTGCCTTTATACAACAGTGCACTACAGGGGTTGAGGTTTGGACAGGATAGCTTAGCTATAAAAATGTGCAAGTAGCCAGCAGGATTTTCTTATCTTTTATTTATCTTTGGATGGCTCCATTAGTCCTTGCTGTTACAATTGATGCCAAACAAAGATGTGTATTCATTAGCTGTGACTTACAGCCTATATGCAGTCATAAATATGGTCCTGCTTCTGAATACGTTTAGTTCGACATTTATATTTTTATCTACAATGTCTAGGGCAGCCCTAGGGTTTAATTTAGTGTCTGTGTTAAGGATAAGCACTTGAAGAGTAACCTTTGGAAGGATAGTTCTGTGGAACCCTTGATTTGACTTTGTTCAATTTCCAGTAAGATGTAAGCTATGTGTGACCTGGCATAACACCACCTGACTACGCCACCTTGGGAATTACACCCAAAGAAATAGTTTGTACAACTCAAGGGATTATGATCAATCCCCACATAGGCACGTCCAACTAAATGAACAAACAGAGACTTGGATTCAATAATAAAAACATCCAGTTTATTTTTACAATCATAAAAACACAATAGAAAAACCCACACAAAAACCCCAAAATCCCAAAAATACACAATTAGCTGGTTGGTAGGTCTTCCCCGCCACTAGGGGTGCTACTGGGTGCGTGCGGGTATGGGTCCGTGGAGAGGGGATAACTTACCGGAAGTGGAACCGAAAGGTCACTCACTCGTGAAGGTGCCAGCAGACATACACACACATGCACTGTAAAACGGTGAGATACGGACACGGTGAATATAGCACAAAAGATTCTACTTCTACACACACACACACACACACACACACACACACACTATAGCATGCAGTGAAAAGAATGGAACCACTTCCGATGGCGCCGCAACGACCTCCACGCCACCAGCACAGATCCCAAACCACGCACTGCAACGTAAACAGTAAGCAACCCCGAAGCCCCAACTTGATAAACAGTTGGTTTGTCAAAAGTAGAGATATTAAAAATACAAATACATACGGAACCCCAGGGAAAAGGCGGATAAAACACAGTTTAAAACACAATTTAAAACCCAAACCGCGCTCAGCGGCCGGAGCTCCACGTAGCTAGTTACCGGCTAATTGATACAACCGGAACCCCGCTATCCGCATTCCTTAGCTCTTTAAGGAGACAGAGATAAAAGCTAATTTCTAATATCAGCAAAACAGCAGCTAGCAACGTCCTATAATGGCAGAAAATATTTATTAGTGCACATGCAGTGTAGCGTTCTTGTAACCACAATGTTTAGCGCATTTTAACCATGACATTACATTACCTCAGAAGCCAAATGCTTTCCTACTCATACCATTAACAACATGTATAAAAGATTAAAATAAATACCTCTATAGGCTATGTACATGCAGTCTCAAGCTCCACCACTCCGTCTATGGTGACCTACAATAAAATCATTTTCATCAGGCCTACATGGAACATGACGTGGGCTGCAAGTAACACAGAGCAAACTGCAACGTACCTTGAAGTCAGACAGGAACTTGCATACAGGAACAGGGAAGAACAAGAACCCCAAACAGGTAAGGCATTTCCTTGTACCTTTTTACTGCAGCCTATTTATAGGCATTCAGAAATGATTGATGTGTGTGTCAGCAAACCACATACCTGAATGCATGTTAACCTAGCCTATTCGCTAGTTAGGGTGACCTGTACATCGTAACCTGTTACATATGATATTTGACCTGTATGAGTAAGGATATCATGACTATCACATGTAAACTTCCTGATGCATTACAAAACTCCATTAACTAGTCTGAACACTATCCAACCTATCCTGGAAGAGGGCACCACCTCATCAAACAGGATTACAAAAAGGAGGCTGTCCAAAAGGGATGCAAATCTCCGGGCAGAACCCATGACTCATTGTGTGGTAATACAAATATCCACACGTGTCTTTCCTGTTCCATTTTTTATTCCCAAAAGTCATAATCAGATATAAAAGGCACATTGCTGATGAGAAATAATACGCCCATAACTCCGTCATTAGAGCACAACAGTTTGGTGGCTGTACCACCTAGTGAGGGAAAATGGAAAACACACTTTTTAATGGTAGAAAGGAAATTAAGAAATTACAGATGGTGCTGAGCTATGCCTCTTCTCCTTCTGGGACTATCAACACATCAACACTCGCAGAGGATTGTGTTTTTGGGGGGGGGTGTTACCATAGCGATGGCAGTTTCACAGGAGTAACAGTGTGATGAATGCACTCTCACTGAATTCCACTGCATCCATGGCTTGAAACTTAACTTGAGACTTAAGTGCTTCTTAGGTGCCATAACTTACAAAATGTAGCAGCTTAAGGGTGACTAAACTTTTATAGTTGTGAAATATAAAGTTACGTGCAAAGATTTTAGATAATACCATCAAACTAAATGGAGATTAAAGAGGATTTGAAAAATTGATTGTTTAGCCAATCACAGTGATCTATAGACAGTTTCAGTGGGAATTTGGCCAGGAGACTAGGGTTAACACCCCTACCCAAAATATATTTTCTCTATATCTGATTAACGAGTTGAACTTTGCTAATACTCTGAAATTCTCACTCCTAACTCTGTAGAAAATCACATTCAATATGGGCTTTAATAGCGACTATAAATGATTTTAAATAGTGAAGTATATTGTCCTGAGAAACATATTACATCTCTATTAGATCCAACAGTGACAGACAGGAAAGGCCACCAGCTTGAAAGTTAGAGGTTGCTTTTAGGTACCAAAATGAATTAGATACCACCATTGAAGAATAAATGCATTGTTATAACAACTATGACATTATAACATAATTCATACTTTAATGCTGATCTCATTTGACACTCATAAGTGATTCTTACCCCCAAATAATACTTTTTCAAGGTGCATGCAATACTCTTAAGATTTAGCCTCAAGACAAGATTCTCTCAGCATCATTTTGGCTCTCATTGTTTATGGCACACTTTAGCACAAACACATTTTTCAGCTGCGCCTTTAATTTGTCACAGATGGGTCTCCAGAGGTAGCCAAGATCTACTGTTTGCAGGTCAGGTGCTGTTAGTATCAGCTCCATTCTGGGCAGGGGTACTTTCCTCAGGGTGAAACAGATCTGGATATTGTGACATCAGTCAGTTCTGACCAATGAGAATCTCCTTTCTGCAGGCTTGCTGCTCTTTGTGCTTTGCGCTTAGTTTTGTATAAATCCAGAGTCTGGGAGTGTGGGCTTGGCTTTGGTATTAGTTTATGTTTGCATGTACATGTGTATGTGTGTCTGCATGCATATTTATCTGCATGTGCATATGCATGAGCATGTGTGTGTGTGTGTGTGTGTGTGTGTGTGTGTCTGTGTCTGTGTGAGTGTGTCACACACATTTCATGTGAATTATTACCCAAGGCCCACTGTGGCCCAATTTTTTTAAATTCCAAGTCAGTCAACCCCTGGCTCAGCAGCATAACACATTAGGGGATATGCTGTACAGACCAGCTCTGGGCTTATCTTGTCTTTAAAGCAGAGCCTGGATAGCACTGCTTGTTTTTGGGTCAACAGCTGTCATCAGCCACACAATTAAAAGTCTGACAATAGGTGAGAGGTTAAGACCTATTGTTTCACACCAATGAACTGAGAACAATGGCTGTAGCATGTTGATGTTTAATCATGGAGTATAGCCTGGAGCATATCATTGTTTCTATTTCTAAATTACTTCTGCCATTCTAACATCATTTATTTATCAAAATACAGCTGCAAGATTTAATTTAAAGTTTGAGTTTGAACTGAATTTAGGTTTAATAAATTTAAATTGAACATTAAATACAAACAAACATAAAAATCTAAATTAAAACTTAGCATGAACTTAAATATTTAAACTCAGAAAAACTAAAACAAACTTAAATATTAACTTAAAACCTAGGGGTGGTTTTCCAGACACAGATTAAGCCCAGATTAATCACACTTTTAATCTGGACTAACTGAAATGGTATTTCTCAGACATGGTTTAAAATAATGTCAGACTACCCCTAGTCTTGATTTTAAAAATATGATTTCCAGAAGGAAGATTAGAGCTCAAAGTGATGCCATAAATTAAAACTGTCCAGAGGCAGATTTAACTTCAGATTAATGGGATGTGGGCCTCCAGGTTGACCTTCACAATAAAGGAAAATGTATTATCTAGACTAGTTCAATGACGATGAAATACTACCACCAAGGCTAGATAGCAGGAGGTTATAGACAGGAGCAACCCACTGAATGCTTTTGATTAAATCAATTTCCGTGAACATTTCCATATGTACAAAGAACAAGCAGATGACATGAGTTTGCTTGAGCCAAGGATTTCATCTAACTCTCTTAGGGGAAGGCCTATCCCTCCTTCATTACAAGTACTGTTCACATTGAGGTTTTTGGCATGTGGAAACTTCTATCATTAATTTGTGTGGTGTAACTGAACCAACTGTATGCGGGATAGTCCACAAAGTCTGCAATGCTATATGATATGTAAACTGAAAGACCGTAAATTCCCCAATGCTGCTGCCCAAGCCAATTACAAGTTAGATGTGATGGTGTAGCAACAGGTATGTGTAAGGGGTTGTAAGGTTCGGAGAACCAAACGCGACTGATAAGGATTTCTAAAAGCATATCTAGAAAGATACGCCACAAACGCGGAAGTAGCCGCACCAGGACGGAGAAACACAGGATCGGGAGCAAAAATTCCCTAGCACAAGGCAAAACAAAACAACCTCAAACTGAGGCAGTCTTGATAAACAGTGAGAATAACTAACAAAAGAACCTCATGCACTAAATAATTAGGCATAAGAGGTGGTGAAACAAAACAAAACTCGATAAAAGGAGAAGGAAAAGAACAGAAAAACCTGTTATCCAGAGCTCTTCTGGCGAAAGAGCAGAACACAAAAGATAACAGGTTATAAGAATAAAAGGATAAAGAGAAAGATTGGAAATAAGAGAAAACCAATCTAATCCTAATTCTCTAACCGGACATGCTGCGTTTCTTATTCATACTAACCAGAAATGCAGCGACCAAATTTCCTATACCTTACCGACTTCGTTGTCAACATAGCAAAGACAATATCGAAGTGAGGAAATGTGGAAGGACCGAGGCATTTATAGCTGGCAGGAAACGCAATACAGGTGCAGGGAATAATTGCCGGGCGAGATACAAAGACCGAAACAGAAAAAATCAGATAGTGCTTCAGACGACGCCAAAAAGGAAAACCGAACTCAGAAACAGCAGAGGCGGCCAATAACCAAAATACAGTATGGACCCAAAAGCAGAACTCGGAGGCGAACTCAGGCAAAACTCCGTGGGGAGTGGATTTATTACTAAGCAGGAAAACAGACAGGCAAGCAAACAAAGGAGCTGGGTGAAGGTCAGGATACAGGGTTGGCGAGTAACAGGAGGGCAGGGCAGATGACAGGGCAGGAATGGCAGGATCGGAAAAGCAGGCTGGATGGGCAAACTAGGGAACAAGACTGAGACCAGTTATAACAAACGGGCCAAAAACCATGTCTAACACAAAGCAAACAGACGGTACGAACTAGCAAGGAAACTAACAAAGAGGGGAACTTAAATAGAGGGAAAACAGGTGAGAATGTGCTGGGGTAATTGAAAAGGCATGAGGAATGTGTGTGAGCGCTAATGAGCTAATGAGCGAGTGCGGGATGCAAGCGGGGGAAGGCCAGTGATTGGCTGGATTGTAATGGGGAGAAAACGAGGTACTTAAGTGGGGAAACCGCGCCCAGCCTGCACAACACAAAACAGACAGACAAGGTGGACGGAAAAACGTGACATGGAACAAGAGGAATGCGGAAACAAGAAACGAAAGGAAGATGGACTGGAGGGAAATGGCAGATGTTACATTAGAGTTCTATTAATATGGTGACTTCCCTGGAGTAATTGGCTGTATTGATGGATGTCATATTCCCATGAAGTGTCTAGAGCAAATTCTGAGTACAGGAATCCTAAAAACTGGTTTCCAATAAATGTACAAGGTGTGTGCACTCCCACTATGCAGTTGTCCAACATTGTTGCACGTTGGAAAGATTAAACTCATGACAGATTTTCCAAAACTCCTCTGAGTATGTTCAGTTTTATGGAGGGTAACATAATTGAATCCTACTTGGTGACAGTGGGAATGCATACACCAAGTTCTTGTTCACCCCCTATCTTCATCCAGTCAGACCTGAGCATCGGCGGTACAAGCAAGCTCATACGCACACCAGAGCATGTTTTGTGTATGGAAGAGTCATTTCCAGTGTCTCAGAGACACAATGCACTTTGAACCAAGAAGATGCTGCATTGTCTTTATTGTAGCAGTAGTGAGCAACTACCTCAAGTGGCTGCCCAGATCCACATATTGAAGAAGACAATGGCCTACATGTTCCAATGGCTGAGGCAGCCAATGACAGAAATGGACTAGCTTGCAGAGATGGTTTTGCTTTGCAGCACTTCTCATAAAAGATATCTCAAGTGATTTTTGAAGACAACAATAGGCATCGATTGGTAACAAAAAGCTTTATTTCAGAAAGGGAGATATCGGGACCCTGAACTGGTGCAAATTTCAATAGAACATTTGGACTGCTGCTGTTTCATATTTCTCTCCTCTTCCTTCTTAGCTAACTCAACTTCAAGCATTTTCATCTTCATTTCATGCTCTTTGTGCCAGTATCTAATGAATGGTCAGCCTCTTCATCCTTGTCCTGCGGCCTGGGTCAATGACACCATCGTTCTCATCCGTCTCTGGTCTTACTAGGGATGTACCACTGGTCTTTAAATGCTCCCTATGAGCAACAGCATTTGTCTTTTTCTTGTGTTTTTCCACAGAACCTTTGAAAGACAAGGCAATATAGAAATATTAATAATTCTGTATTATATTGTTAATGTTACATTTCTGTCACACAAATACATTTAGGCCCCACCGTTTTCTGTTAAATAAGAAAACAAACATTTCGAAGTGACACAGATTTGTAAAAATGGGCCAACAATAAAGAGTCATTTTTATTCCGTTTTTTTCTTGTTTTCTGTTGCTGAATTATCTGTTTCTTCACAATAATAGGGTGGTTTGACACAATTTTCTTCAAGAAGACCTTTTCAAAGAAATTCTTGGAATGTTTTCCTTTACTGTTGTCCATTGTTTGGTTGGGTCAGGTGTCTTACTCCGGTTCCATACAATGCTTTTGTAGTAGAATTCTGCCCCGGGTTTTTACAGCATCCTCAGGTCAGGTCACCGGGTCATCAAGTGCCCATCGTTAATCTAATTGGGCTTCAAAAAGATTATCTGACTAGTCCTTAATTACCTTACAATTAATCTGTGATTAATCGAAGCAATATCTCAGAAAGCCCTTTTTAAAATGTGGATTCATTTATGTAGAATTAGCCTAATCCTGATTTAAATTAAACTCTGTCTGTGAAACCGCCCCTTAAAGTAAGTTTAATCTTAAACATAAATCAAAATTTGTACATTATCTATTTATAAGATGAATACAATTTTACAATGTATATTTACAATACCTTCTGAAACCAAAACCTAAACAAAATTTATTACAGTCCCAATAATTTTCATACAACTGAATGACTTTACAAATATAATTCTAAAAATGATATTGTAAACTGTGAAACAATGTGCAATTTGCGCATTTATTGCGCATTTTCTATTACAGAAGAATTTTGAATTGCCTACAAAAACATTTCTCAGAAGTTTCGAGGAGTGCAGCAATGCATGAAAATATCTGGCCCACGTTTCTGGGGCAACAGAGATTTATAGAGCAGAGATCCTGTTAGAACGTGTAGGGGTACATGACTTACAGTCCTGTCTCCAGCTCCAACTGAGACAATCCTAAACAGACTGGCTGGATTCTTTTACTTACGGTTAGCCAAGTTTAAAAACAAGCAAGTGTCTGTCAGACAACAGAATGCACACACTGAAGGGCACGCCGACTTAAGTTATTTCCTGCCGGTGGAAGTGTGTATTACACAGAGATTAACTTAAGTGAAACTGGAAGAAGCGTAGCTCTGCATCTGGCTCTGCAACCAGTGTCCAGGTGCTTTCCTCCTCCAAATGAAAAACAAACAAAAAAAAGTTCACAGATTCTGTATTTTCTCTATATACGTTTGTATTATATACGTCTTGTAATGGGGCGTGACGTGTGAAGTGGGAGGAGCCAAACGCAGCAAGGGGATTCGTTAAGCCTTAAGGCCACTAAGGCGGGAAACCCCGCAGATAAGGGAGGAGACAAGACAAGGAACACACACACGCCACAGCTACAGACCGGCTCACTGTTACACACCAAAAGGTAGAAGCACAAACGCCTGGTTTAACGACAAGAAAACCCAACAAGGCGAGAGGGAACAAAGAACTGATACCCCATACTACTACAAGCTAAGTAACTAAAGAGAGCCAGAAATAGAACGCCCTGTCTCGATAACGAGACGCATAACAGGCGAGTAGCACAATGGCACAAACAAAACACACAGCAAACAAACACCGAAAACCAATGCGAATTAGAATTACCAGGAGGCGAAAGGAACGGGATCTAACGTTCCAAGGCTACTCACAGAGACTAGTAGTCAAACGCAAACATGTCCACAACATCGCCCAATCTTCCCCACAGGAAGACATGCACCGACAGACAAAACAGAACTACAGTTCCGAACAAAATCGTCAAACTCCATATACGGATAAAGACACAAGTCATGCACCGACAGACGAAACAGAACTACAGTTCCGAACAGAATCGTCAAACTCCATATAAGGATAAAGGTACAAGACATACATCGACAGATGAAACAGAACTAAAGTTCCGAACAAAATCGTCAAACTCCATACACGGATAAAGGCACACAGGGGCGAGAGGACAGCTGCACCGGAATTATTGGCTAAAAGACCAACACGAGTTAACGAATAAAAGGCCTGCCTCTTGGTAAAGAGGAATGTAAGAAGGAGGCGAAGGAACAGATATAACGTTCCGTGGCTACTTCCATAAGCTCGCAGTCACATGCAGAACATAAAGGGGTAAACGCCCGATCTCCCAGGAGGAAGAAACATTTTACAGGCGAGCCGACGGAGGACCGTCGTCCCATAACTTTACTAGCAGAAAGACTAATGCAAGCTTAACTAGAAAACACACACCCTAGCCTCTCAGTAAGGGGAAATGTAACGAGGCGAAGGAACCAATAATTAAAGTTCCAAGGCTATAATGAGGCTCGCAGTCACACGCAAACATGTCCACAACATCGCCCAATCCTCCCCACAGGAAGACATGCACCGACAGACGAAACAGAACTACAGTTCCGAACAGAATCGTCAAACTCCATTTCGTCTGTCGGTGCATGTCTTCCTGTGTTTCGTCTGTCGGTGCATGACTTGTGTCTTTATCCGTATATGGAGTTTGACGATTTTGTTCGGAACTGTAGTTCTGTTTCGTCTTTCGGTACATGTCTTCCTATAGGGAAGATTTGGCGATGTTGTGGATATGTTTTGCGTTTGACAAACGAGTCTTTGAAAGTAGCCTTGGAACGTTAATTCTCTGTTCCTGTTCGCCTCATTACATTCCTATTTATGGTGAGGCAGGGCGTTTATTTTCTACTAATCTCGCGTTAGTCTTTTTAGCCGGTAAATGTCCGGTACAGCTGTCCTGTTTGCTCTATTTGGTACCTGTCTCTGTACATGGAGCTTTTGACTATTTTGTTCGGAACTGTAGTTCCGTTTCGTCCTTCGGTACATGTCTTCCTATAGGGAAGATTGGGCGATGTTGTGGACATGTTTGTGTGTGACTGCGAGTCTGAGAGTAGCCCTGGAACGTTAGATCTGTTTCTTTCGCCTCCTCATATACAATCGTATCATTTTGCAGTGTTTGTTGACTGTGTTTTTATTTGTGCCTTTACGCTACTCGCCCGTTCTTATGTGTCTCGTTACCGAGACAGGGCGCGTATTATTTCTGGCTATTCAGAGACCTGTCCTTGCGCTTCTACTTATTGGCGTGTGACAGTGAGCCGGTTGGTAGCGTCTGTAGGCGTGTTCGTTGTATTGTCTCCTCCCTTAACTGCGGGGTTTCCCGCCTTAGTGGCCTTAGGGCTTAAAGAATCCCCTTGCTGCGTTTGGCTCCTCCTACCTCACACGTCACGCCCCTTTACAGAATCTCGAAGCCCCGAACGAAGGAAACGGGAGGCTTAAATATCTCTCAAGGTCACCACGCACAGGTGTGGACGCTAACAAGCTCCGCAATCCAAGCAGGGCGGAGCAAGCATCCACCAAAAGGGCAGCGCCCTCGCGTGGCCACCAAGGAAAACGACCGAATAGGGAAAAGGGTTAAAAACCATGACACGTCTAATAAGACGTGCATTGGACTCATCATTTCTCTATGACCCTGCTTATCAAACGCATATTCATGAGGATTGTGGTAGTTGTGTATTAATGTAGAAGGTTTTATAATTGAGTGTGTCCGTCTTTCATGTATTCAAAACGCCTGCATGACGTGAAGAGCCTATAAGAGCAAAGATAAAAGTTCCTCCAGAGAGGGAAATGGCTCAGCAATTATTTGTTGGTGATGATGATAGTCACATTTTGACTAGATGATAATGATGTCTGGCAAATTATACACTGAGGATCCTTGAAAAGTAATGTGCTCTTCTTGAAAGCTGCCTTTATGCAAATTCAGGCAATTATTTTGAGGACTGAGAATGAGGCTGATCGATCCTTGTGGGCCTGTATAATGTACTGTATTGTAATACAAATTAATTTCTGTGAATAATGCATCTAAAGACTAAACTTTATGCATCGATGGCTTTTAGATGCCTGTCAGTTTTCTAAGATAGAAAGGGCTTGCATGATTAACCATAAATCTGGTAAATTATGTCGGCATATTTAAAATATTCCCAGGACTGGTGGCTTTTATATTGTATAAGTATTGTTTAAAATTATCCTTTGTTGTATGCAGTTGTGGCAACGCGAGTGCCACCCCTCGATTCAAGAGGCGGAAGACAACAGTTCGTTTGGAGCTTTTACTCCGTTTATTACTCAGTGCGCCTTTTCTGGCGTTTTAAACAAATACACCAACACATATACACACAAGTTCCGTCTCTCCCCCGAACTCCCAGCAGTCTCCTTTTATATCCTCAGGCTCACTGTCGAACAATCAAAGCAATTGGTTAATTACACAATTAACAAACAATCATCAATCACCAATTGCATGATTTCCGGCAGCTCCACGAACCACACGAGTTCACTCTCTCTCTTGCCGGCAGCGCCTAAAACCACGCCCCCCTACCACATACCCCCACCGCCCGACTTAGGCCGGGAAGCCATCCGGCCGCTGACCAACCCCCCCCCCCCCCCCCCTACCCCACCGGGCGAGAGAGAAAGTCGGCCACCACCATCTGCGCTCCCGGCCTATGAATCACCTTGAAATTAAAAGGCTGTAAAGCCAGATACCAACGAGTGATTCGGGCGTTGGTATCCTTCATGCGGTGGAGCCATTGGAGGGGAGCATGGTCCGAACAGAGGGTGAATGGGTGACCCAGTAGGTAATAACGGAGGGACCCGACCGCCCACCGAATGGCCAGACATTCTTTCTCGACCGTGCTGTACTTAGCTTCCCGCTGCGATAGCTTCCTGCTAATATACAGCACTGGTCGGTCGTGCCCCTCCACCTGCTGAGTCAAAACGGCCCCCAGCCCTCTGTCCGATGCGTCCGTCTGCAAATTAAAAGGGAGAGAGAAATTAGGGGTGAACAAGAGCGGTTTCCCACAAAGGGCTTCCTTTACCCGCTCAAACGCCTGCCTGCACAGCTCCGTCCACTGGACCGGATCTGAGGCACCTTTCCGAGTCAAGTCGGTTAAGGGACTGGTCAGCTCTGAGTAAGCAGGAATAAACCTCCTGTAGTAGCCGGCCAGTCCCAAAAACCTCCTCACCTCTTTTTTTGTCTTGTCGGGGACTTGTCGGGGACAGGTCGCAATCGCTGTGGTTTTATCCACTAGAGGCCGCACCTGTCCACTTCCCAAGTGGTACCCCAAATACCGTACCTCCGCTCGGCCAATTGCACACTTCTTTGGGTTAGCCGTGAGCCCCGCCTGTCTCAGGGACTCGAGCACCGCCTCCACATGCCGCACATGCTGAGCCCAGCTGCTGCTGTGGATGATGATGTCATCCAGATAGGCTGCAGCGAAAGCAGCATGCGGACGCAGCACCCTGTCCATCAGACGTTGAAACGTGGCAGGGGCCCCGAATAACCCAAATGGAAGTGTCCGGAATTGGTATAACCCATCCGGAGCGGAGAAAGCCGTTTTTTCCTTGGACTCAGGAGACAAGGGAATCTGCCAGTAGCCCTTGGTTAAATCCAGTGTCGAAAAAAAACGAGCCGTGCCTAGCCGATCCAAGAGCTCGTTGACCCGAGGCATTGGATAGGCATCAAATCGTGAGACTTCATTCACCTTACGATAGTCTACACAGAACCGAATAGAGCCATCAGGCTTACCCACTAGCATGATGGGACTATTCCACGCACTGTTAGACTCCTCTATTACCCCCAATTCTAGCATTGCCTTTATTTCTGCCTGAACCAATTTCTTTTTATGTTCCGGCAGTCTATAGGGCCGTGAACGCGCCGTCACGCCCGGGGTTGTCTCAATGTGGTGGTTTATGAGGTGAGTGCG
Source organism: Synaphobranchus kaupii (assembly GCA_029718625.1). Lineage (NCBI taxonomy): Eukaryota > Metazoa > Chordata > Actinopteri > Anguilliformes > Synaphobranchidae > Synaphobranchus > Synaphobranchus kaupii. The sequence goes on from CM056383.1 coordinate 15,793,465, forward strand.
ACCTGGTAGAGGGGAAAACACATCCGCAAACCGCTTTTGCAACAAGGCAAGATCCGCTCTCTGATTCGGTAAGAGATGGCTATCTGAAAGGGGTGAGGTTTGATTGGTAGAATTTGGTACCTCTGGCCCCAGCTCATCTCTTTCCTGATCGACCGTAAACCAGGGAGACCGGTACCACCTCTTTCCATGCTTTTAATAGGTTGAGATGATAAATCTGTTTCGCCCCCTCTCTATCAGATCGCTCTACCTCATAATCGACTTCCCCCACTCGTCGTGTGACCACAAAGGGTCCTTGCCACTTGGCGAGTAATTTTGTGCTGGAAGTCGGGAGCAATACTAGGACTTTATCTCCCGGTGAAAATTGCCGTAGCTTAGTTCCTTTATTGTAGTGCCTTAGCTGCCGTTCCTGAGCCTCGAGCAAATTCTCCCGTGACAATCTACCCAGTGTATGGAGTTTTGCTCGTAGGTCCATAATATATTGAATTTCGTTTTTACTGGGACTTGGACCCTCCTCCCAGCTTTCTTTAACTAGGTCCAAGATACCCGTGGTTTTCTACCGAACAATAATTCAAAGGGAGAAAATCCCGTGGAGGCCTGGGGAACCTCTCGCACTGCGAACAATAGAGGAACTAACCATTTATCCCAATTTCGGCTATCATCGTGTACGAACTTCCGAATCATCGATTTTAAAGTCCTATTAAAACACTCAACGAGCCCATCCGTTTGCGGATGGTATACGCTGGTTTTAATAGACTGAACTCCCAACAATTCATATAGTTTGCGTAATGTGCGTGACATAAACGAGGTGCCTTGATCCGTCAGAATCTCTTTCGGGATTCCGACGCGGGAGATTATCTGAAACAATGCCTGCGCAACACTCTTGGCCGAGATATATCGCAACGGCACTGCTTCGGGATACCGGGTTGCATAATCCACCAGAACTAATACAAATCGGTAACCCTGGGTGCTCCTGTCAAATGGCCCGATGAGGTCCATGCCCACTCTATCAAAAGGGACCTCAATTAACGGTAGAGGGCGCAACGGCGCTTTTGAGATAGCCGGGGAATTCACTAGCTGACAATCTGGACAGGCCGCACACCACCGACGTACATCCGCCCAAATGCCCGGCCAGTAGAAACGGGCCATTATCCGGTTTAGTGTTTTTTCATATCCCAAATGACCAGACATGGGGTTGTAGTGAGCCGCCTGGAAAACCATTTCCCGGCGGCTTTTAGGTACCAACAACTGGGTTATTTCCTCACCTATCTGAGTGTCATGACTCACTCTGTACAATCTGTCCCTAATAATTGCAAAATATGGGTGAGATCGTGCAGCATCCGGGCGCACTAGCTGACCATCAACATAAATCACCTGGTCAAAAGCGAAGCGTAGGGTATCGTCACGAGACTGAGCGAGTGGGAAATCCTCCAGGGGGCGGAACACCGGCACCTGGGGAGTCTCCACCGGAGGCTCTCCCGATGCCGCCCCCCCCTCGGCAGTGTCGGACGACCCCGCGTCACCATTGTCCACTGCATATACCTCACATTTCCCTAGCGGTCGTGATCGCACCCCCATCAATTTCTCCGCTACCAGTTTAAATCCTGTCCAATCAGTGCCCAAAATCAGAGGGTGCGAGAGGCGGGAGCTAACCCCAGCCTCCAAAATATGTGTTTTATTTTTTATGCGAATTTCCATTGGTACTATAGGATATTTGTGTATATCCCCGTGCACACACTTAATAGTTACCCAACATGCCAGTACCAAAGCCTCTGGTCGAACCAGGCTCTGTTGGATCATGGTCTGCCTAGCCCCTGAATCCAACAGCGCCCGGTGTTCACTCCCTTGCACCCTTACCGGAATGCAGTACGCCCCGTCTGGATCGGGAGCGGAGGTGGGCGGGCCGACAACACGGACCACCTGCCCCACCTCCATGAGCGGACAATCGCGGCGCAGGTGGCCCGGCTGTCCGCACCGCCAACACCCCGGTCCAGGTGTCTGAGGAGCTCCCTGTGGGCCGGACTGCACCGCCACTGAGCCTGAGTGGGGAGAAGGGGAAGAAACACGAGGGAAATTAACAAGAGGGAAGGAGGGGTTTTGGGGACGGGAAACGGGGAGGGGAATAAACCGGGGAAAAAAATTTTTCCGGGGCGCCGGCTCCGGTTTCTGCTGCTGGGCGAGGGGATGTTGTGCTAGGTGGTCCTCCGCCAGGGTGACGGCGTTATCCAGGTTAGTGGGCCGATGGCACTGTACCCAGCTGGCTGTATCCGCCGGCAACCCCACGATGAATTGTTCCAGGACCACCTGCTCCACTATCCCCGCAGCTGATCTTATTTCCGGCCAGAGCCAGCACCTCGCCATGTCCGTCAGCCGCTGGGCGTAGGCGAATGGTCGGTCCTCTTCCGTCAGGACCGACTTCGGTGGTCTTCCGGGCTGAACCCCGTTCGGTCGAGGACCGCCTTTTTCAGGTTTGGGAAGTCCGCCCGAGCGGCTGCCGGCAGGCTATGCGCAGCCTTCTGCGCTTCCCCCGATAGGAGGGGCAGGAGACGTACTGGCCACTCCTCTAGTGGCCACCTGCATGCCACCGCTGCCACCTCAAATGCCTCTAGGAAGGCTTGAGCGTCGTCGTCCGCGGTCATCTTCGGTATATGAAATTTTGGGTACGCGACGCTCTGCCTTCCCCTGGGCTCACCGGAAGCAGCCAGCTGTAGTAGCGCCTGGTTCTGGAGGTTAGCCTGCACACGCAGGGCTTCCATCTGCTCGGTATGAGCAGCCGACTGTCGCTCCTGCATGGCAGCTATTCCCTCCAGCATTTTCCCCAGCGCTACTATTGATGATGACTGTCCTGGCTGTTCCTGGCTGTGGTCCATCCTGCCTCTTGAAAATTCTGTCTCCCCGTACGGGCCACCACTGTGGCAACGCGAGTGCCACCCCTCGATTCAAGAGGCGGAAGACAACAGTTCGTTTGGAGCTTTTACTCCGTTTATTACTCAGTGCGCCTTTTCTGGCGTTTTAAACAAATACACCAACACATATACACACAAGTTCCGTCTCTCCCCCGAACTCCCAGCAGTCTCCTTTTATATCCTCAGACTCACTGTCGAACAATCAAAGCAATTGGTTAATTACACAATTAACAAACAATCATCAATCACCAATTGCATGATTTCCGGCAGCTGTGCCGGCTCCACGAACCACACAAGTTCACTCTCTCTCTTGCCGGCAGCGCCTAAAACCACGCCCCCCTACCACAGCAGTATATCAACATCAGATCAAAAACGTCTACGACGTAAAAAAAAAAGCCAAGTTACTCATGCATAGCCTACATAGCGCTGTCTATAAGTCCTTAATTCCAACTTGCAAAAACTAGGCCTGCCTTTAAAAGTATTGATATCAAAATGTGGCCAAGTTACAACTAACAATATTGCCTATCGTAGCTCACACTAAATAAACTAGCTCTATTCCAAAGCAATGCTATCCAAACTTATTATAATTATAAATAATTATGTAATGCAACTTGGCCCTGTCCTTCTTCATCTTTGCATGTGAAGAGATTGTGCCTCATGGAACAACATATGATTTCAATGAATGTTTTTAACAGTTGATGAATAATTACACTCCAGAAAGGATATGGTTGTACTTTGTTGGCAAATGTACAGGTTTTAAAATGTTAACTGCTGCTACAGATTTCTTTACAATTCACAAACAGACATTTATATCAAGAAACATCATGTACAATAGAGAAAGGGGTGATGAATAAATAAATGCAGATAAAAATGAGTAATGTTTTTACCTAGAAAATAGCGTACATATAGCATTTTTACAAACCTATCCAGACATGTTTCTGGGTCAGATGGTGGCAAATAAGTAATAGTACCAATTTTCTTAACATAATAGTAGTTATGATATTTGCAAACAGAATTTTGTGAACACAAGGATATCTATGCTCTGTAGGACCACACAGGTTTTGATAGAAATCCAAATAAATAAATCAATAAATACATAATAATAATAATACATTTTATTAATTCTGTGCTTTTCATAGACCCAAAGCAGTGGATGCAGACAATTGTTCAAACATGCCTTATAGTGTAGTAATTTTTCTGTTTAATTTCTAAGTGCAACACATCTGAATCAGAGTATTTCCACTATAAATTATTTTCATTTTGCAGTTTGATGTGGCATATACAGTTTAATTGACCACATTCTCTTGAGATGGTAAGATGAAGAAACACAGGGCCAAGTTGCATTAAATAATTTAGGAAAGTTTGGATAGCATTGCTTTGGAATAGAGCTAGTTTATTTAATGAGCTACGATAGGCAATATTGTTAGTTGTAACTTGGCCACATTTTGATATCAATACTTTTAAAGGCAGTCCTAGTTTTTGCAAGTTGGAATTAAGGACTTATAGACAGCGCTATGTAGGCTATGCGTGAGTAACTGATGTGATATCACTTCTTTTGTATAGCTAACTAATGATGAATAATGCATGAAGATAAACATGGAGAGAGACATGCATTCCAAAGAGATGCATGCAGACATTTGCGTAACCACACCCTCTATTGACAAGAATGAGAACAGTTATCCTATCACAGACAGCACATAATTATATTAAAAGAGTTTGTAGATGAGCAGTATTTAATGTGTAATGAAATACAATGAACAGCACCACCTGAGCTATGGATCATGAAGAAGCATGTAAATTAATGAACCAAGTCTATATGGAGACATGCATGCACAATGGGCTAGACGCAAACACATTCTAGACATACAGCCTAAATAGCTAGTACAGCCTAAATAGTTTGCATCAGTAAAATATGGAAATACAGTTTTAAAATAGGGCTATTAGTATTCTATAGAAAATGAAATACATTTAACGTTAGGCTATGCGACACTGGATTGCCGGATGCGTAACTCCAACCTTCCATGTGTCGGCTATGAGCTAGCGAGCGAGTTAGTGAGTTCATAAGCACAGCAGAATTCCATCGCAGTTTTTTTTCCGGTAGTGTAGAACGTTACCTGCGGAAAATGTTTTGGTATCGGACAGCTAGGTTTAGTTTAGTTTTCTGTAGTGCAATGAATGTAGGCTATAGGGCATGTTGATTCGCTTCATAGTAGCCTAGCTTGTGTCTGCTTCCTGACTAGAAGCAGACTGAAGTTTCAGTAACAGTAACAGTAACGCTGGCTAACAAGCTTAATTGGACAACGCATATTTCCCAGGAATCTTAGCCAGAAGGAAAACAATAGGTACTACTAAGTAAGTACATACCAGAAATTCTTCTTCTTATTATTATTATTATTAAAAGTGTTTGCAGTAGGCTACATTATCTGCAGAGTAGCGTAGACTAGAGCCACATTCAGAGACTATTGTTTTTTTTTATTTTAAAGTAACTAACTATGAATCAGATATGTTTGGGGAATTGGCGGTTTATAAATCCAATATCTTAAGGGATTGCAGCTTAAAGGAGGCTATCATAAATTCTTAATGTAGGCTATTATCGTAAATTCTTAATTTTCCTAGTAGTTAATTTTATGGTGACATTGTGTGAAAAGGATAAAGTGAACAGAGCTGAGGTGAAGAAATGAATGAATAAAGAAATGTTGGCCGAGGCAAGGGTACGTTGTTCGGTTTCCACAGTCAGTCAGTCATGACCGCAAAAGCAGAGCGTGACACCCTCCCCAAGCCAGACAAGAGCGAGCGTCCGGTTTGGGGAACAGTTGCACATTGTTTTTGTGGAAAATAAGTATGCACCCTGCTGGGCTTGAACCCACAATCATCTGTGTGAGAGACAGCGACTCTGACTATTAGGCCACAGTAGCTTCTTGTAAAGCATGAAACCATTAGCTATATTAACATTAAAATACATTAGTATCAAGCATTTTTATTGGGCGATAAGCTTTATGAGCATGTATACGGACCATACCCTCAAAGAATAATTCTCCCCATTGGATAACATCACAACAGAGGCAGGCAGTTTGGCAGGAAAAATAGGAAGAAGAAGGAGAAAAACAGCAAAATAACCCAAGTTTGGGGCTTTATTGTGTGGATGTGTGAAGTTGTATCTGAATGCTGTGTGGTTACATGGGGTCAGAATATACAGAAGTTAATGTTTTTAAGGGCTGAGAGTCTATGGTCATTGTGGTTACTTCTGTAGGAAACCCTGAAAAGTGCCAAACTCTCGGCATACCTGCCATCCCAATATATATTTTACATGTACAGTGTACCCACCTACATATTTAACATATAAGCTATAGTATGTCAACCTATGTACTACAGTATAAGCAGAGAATGGAATTCATTTTGCAGTTCTTTGTAGAACCTAATGACTGGATTCAATCAGCAAGTATTCTTAACTTTAACTTTAACTAGGTAAGTGCAAATCTGCATTTTCTTTCCGTACAAACTCAGTTTGGCAAGTTCAACAATCACTAAAACTAATTCACCAACCTGAATTTGTGATGAAAAAGTTCAACGGTTGCACCTGCTTGTAAGTCAAAGTTAAGGACAAATGTTGATTAAATTCAGGCCTATGTTTTTTTGTTAAGAGACCCCCCTAGGAAAATATTTAGTTGAACATTGAGCTATTGGCCTTCAGGAGGCCAATTGATTTATAAATGTTAGGACGTTTAGCCAAATATTTTCCCAGGCACTTGGCACCAGGTTCCTTTAAACAATTTGTTCCATGCTTTCCCTGCATAAGATCTGCGTCTCTGGTATGTAGACATATTACTCATCTCCCGATTAACGGATTCTCCTCAGAGGGAACGCTGACCCTGATTTTCCACACCTGGATTTGGATGGATCAAAAACTGCGTCAACATATCTTCTGGTCACTCATGAAGAATTTCTTTGGAAATTAAGCCACTTAAGTCTGGAAGATGCGGTATTACAAAAAAAAAATGTTTTATGTCATTGAAAGAATATTCAACACTGAAGATCAGAGAAAAGTAAGCATGCTTTTCCATTGGTTTGATTCCTCCATAGAACCACTGTCGATGCCTTTCGCGTTAAAAGTCTGGGGTGTGACCGCGTACATTTAGCTCTCTGGTGCAGAATTCCCACTGCATCGTCCCACCCACTGTGGCTAACCCTCTTCATATAAAAGAACACCCTTTGTTTCTCCACATGTCAAGCTTGCGTTGAGCTAACAGCGACTCTGAGCATGTTGAATGTGGTAGCGGGGGATTACATTCTCATCTGCTGGCTTGATATATTTTTAATGTACAGACATTGTAGGCACATTCATTTGAGGGGCCAGTGATGGGGACAGCTCTTTGGGGAGAGAGGTGAACGCAGCGCCCCATTTTCCACACCCCCCTGGGAGGAACAGTCAGCCGATCCTGGCCCTCCAGCAGCACAGAGAGGGTCCCAGCCAAGTGCTTGTTTGTTTTTATTGAGGTTTGTTTTTACATTAAACATGACTGAACAGATGTGGCTGTTTCCACTTCACAAGCGACTGGCGCTGCATTGTGCATTAAATGAAGAAACAGTGCAAAAGATAATTTATTCTTAATGCCTTTGGTTTATGTTTGTATCAGTGTTCCTGCAATGCACAATTAACAACACTTTGCACACCTCAGTCATACAGGGTTTTTTAGTGCCATGTCAAGATTCTAGAATGATATCTAAAGGAAACACATCAAACAGTTTAGCCACGACGCATGCATACAAACATGTAATATAATTTTTACTTAATGCCTCTTTCTAAGAGTTTACAAATTAAAAACTTGAATCAGATAAAGAAGTTATTAAAATAACTAAGAGATATTTTCAAAACAAAAGTACATGAAGCCACAGCGAAATAGGGACATGCTGTGAATGAGATTGTCTACCTCATAATATATTTCTGCCTTTGGTCACAAGCATCTAGCATGTAGACTGCACTGATGACTGAAAACAATATTGTAGGCAGCAGACTTGACAAGGGATGTGTGAATGTTGCTGGACGATGAAAACATTGAGGACCATGCCTTCCTGACACCCTGTGATCACACATTGGCCGGGCCACAGGGCTGCAAAGATGTCAGTCCTCCCAGAATATCACAATTGGGAAGAGCATTGTCACCAGATGATGACATCATCTCATAGGCTGGGGGATGACATCATCTTTGAGCTTGTAGCAGCTGTGGAGCTTAACTATTATGGTACATCGTAACATTGTTATTGGAAAACCAGCAAATTTCTCATGGCTTTTGAAACTTTCAGGGATTTATTATACGTCACTAATAATTACATGTCCTCGAATATGTCGTCGACCTCACTATGCGGCAGGAGCAATCATTTTGGTGTTATACAAGCCTGTACTATTTACTTGAGATTTTGTTGTCTGGTAGGTGATTATCTCCCCGTCCTCCACAGCAGGGCTGGGTGATAAACCATAACAATAATTACCAAATATTTTCAGCATAATAACAATCATTGCTGTCATGTGGCATATCAAACTTCTTTTTGATTAAAGATTTTTTTTTAATTATTCCTGTGGTAGCGAATCTCTAAACCTCAAGGGCCACGTGAACTGCTTCTGTGAGAAAAAAGCATTGCCACTTATAACTGTTGGTTGTTGATAAGAGCCAATCAGCAGCAAGGCCAAGCAGCTTCCACGTGATTGACAAAAACACATCACATGGAAGCTGAAAGAAATGGTTAACTGACCACAAAATGACTGCACGACAATGGCCGCCTCAATCTTAACCCTGATCAAATATTTGTGGTTTTAATTAAAATGGGTAGTCCACAAGTGTGCACTTCAGGATTTGAAGGATGTTGAAAGATACTGAAAGATTCTGTACAGCAGAATCCCCCCCCCCAACCCCCCTCCAATTTTCACACATTATAGCACATTATCTGTTTTTTTTTTAAATTTCTTACAGCTTTCTTTGCTCATTTTTATCAAGGGTGTTAATGAATTTGGAGGACACTAAGGGCCTGATTTACTAAGACCTTTAGCATGTGCAAAACCTTTTAGCGCACACAAAACCAATAACATGACAAATTAGTTTGCACCAATCATTGGTTGTGTTATTAGCAAATCAGGCCCTAATTCATGGAAGTAAGTGTTTTCCATGAATAACAGTCAGAATGTGACTCATTTACTGTAGAAAATAGCAGGAAGTGAAGGTCATAATTCAATAAAACAGTATTTCACATATTAGTTCTACTCCAAACCTACATGTTAGCAAGCTGTTTCATCTTGCATGTGTCATCATGTGTGAACGAAGACAAGGGAACTTGAATCTGACAAGCTTGAGTTATGACTTTGGGCAGAAATTTGCAACATCAACATTTCACAAAAAAATTAACGGAAACAATGACCCGCTTGAGAATATCTTTTTTTGTGTTTTTTTTCTTTGCCTGAGTCTGGGTTGAGACTGTACTGTGCCACTTATTCAGAAAGTGGAGAAAAAGTTCATACAATGTATATCCCCAATGCACCTGGAACCTCTCCTCAGCTGACAAAACATTTCACGGCTCCAAAACAACGTAAATCGCTTAGGGGTTCCAGCAGGAGGAAAAAGTTAGGTGAATTGTCTGAACCTCATTTACATCCAAATTACATTTTTAAATATTCATGTGTGCAGGGCTATGTTGGCCAAAGGAAAGGAGATGCCAGCATACAGCAGGGCCTGATCAGTTTAATGAATACAGACCTGCTTCCCCAAGTAGCGCAGGTGCCCTTTAACACCTCACATTCCCAAACTATGAAATATTTATTAACATCTAATATTACCATCCCCATCCTGGTGGTTTGTGACCGCCGGCAGGATTATTAGCATATACTAGAAGTTGTTAATAATCAAGTCTGTGGTGGTAAAGGATTTCTCTCTGTAAGGCATTCGGTGTCAGATAGATGCAACTACGAGAGCATGCAGAGAGCAGATTACTGCATATGTCACCCATGTCCAGAGCCAACCTGACCCAAGAAGCGATATAAGCGACTGCTTAGGGCCCCGGGACCGCCAGGGGGCCCCTTTAATTATTTTAAAATATATATATACAGTGTATACAGTGGGTTGGGGGACCCCACAAATGAAATCCTGCTTAGGGCCCCTCAAAGGCTAGGGCTGGCACTGACTAAGTCCTGTGTCATGCAGAACATTTTGATGGCCAAAATCCAATAGCATGCAAAACATTGTGATGGCTAAAATCCAATAGTATTAATGAAACGTGTGATATTATTAATTTAAAGTACCCATATCAACATACATAAGCTATTGCCTCTGAAAGAACTCAATAACCTTTTACTGGCAACCAAGACAATACAGGTCACAAAATAGCAAGCTCTATTGGATGAATTACCAACATTTTTGTGAGATATGTTCTAAAGGTTATATGGCATTGTCGGCACTCACACTTAGATTTCCCACACAAAAAAAAAAAAACTGAATTGCATCCAAAGCCATAGCATTTTTCTACCATCTGTACTTTTCTGTACTTAAGTGATGAATTGTCATTATCACCACAACTCCAGCAGCTTTGAAACATGTATTTGCCTGAGGCAACCGTGTGCTTTTCCTGAACACTTAAGATAATAATCGGGTCGAGAGCTTAATGTGGAAATACGCATTACAGCAGCAGAGTCTGTTGCTGAGCAGACCAACCCCTAGATACAATCAAAGAACAGATTAAGGAATTCAATTGTGTGTTTCTGTGTTTTCGTGATATTTAGGCAGATTCTCATTTTTTTCCAGGTAGACAAACATTTGATTGTTGATTACTGAGTCACCAGAGTTTGTTCTGCAGTATAATTCAGGATTTCAACATGGAAGAAGCTAACTGTAAAACTGTTGTTCCACTACCTGCCTCACTTCCAATATGCTAAAATGATAATGGACTTATTAGTTCCAACAGAAATAACTGTGACTCTGATGCAATGGGCTTGTGACCTGCCATTTTTCAAATGCAATTTGCTTTTGATGTTACTCTCTCGTTTCTCTCTCACACTCTCTCTCTCTCTCTCTCTCTCTCTCTCTCTCTCTCTCTCTCTCTCTCTCTCTCTCACACACACACACACACACACACACACACACACACGCACGCACACATTCAGCTATACGTAACATTGACACCGAGCGTTTAAAATGGGTACTGCAGTCCAAATTCACAATATTGGAGAGAGTTGTCCTCACCCGCCCCTCCTCCCCAGACTCGAAGCTCACGCGGGTTGCCAGGTTGAGGACACTGAACGAACACGAGCGCAAGACGAGCCGAGCGCAACATTATATTTTGAGACAAGCTTATTCTATTTTGACAATGACAAGCGACGACGAGCCCTACACTGTAAATTGATCAGCTAATGTATACGTTTGCAATTTATTTATTGTTTGCAAATTATAAACCAGCTCATGTGGATTTTTTATAACTCTGTCAATGTTAGCTAGATGCATGGCTGGCTATGTTTATGGTCACAAGCTAACGTTAGCGGTATGTTTAGCTAGTAACTATATACATATATATATTTAAATCTTTAGCTAGCTAGCTAAATGAAAACGATGTTGAACTTAGCTTAGGCATTCGTAAATCGGCTGTCGGAGTGCCGGAGTACATCTGGTTGTTCGTAATGGGAAGTGGGCGGAGTCAACTCAGAGAATAGTGAATCACACAGGCCAAAACAAATACAGACATTCCGACCCAGAATGGAAATTTCAAAGGAGAACATACTGGCTGTAGCATTGTTGTCGGAGAAGCCAGTATTTCGACTTAGCATGTTTCCTTAATCTCTGATGACATATCATGGTCATTTTATGATTTAGTACAGTGAATTTGTTACATATAGCTCCTTTAAATAAAAATCCCCACAGTGAATAAAAGAACCGCCGACTCAGTAGTTTTCCTATTCACCCACTGTAGGCGCTGTTCCTAACTTAAGCTATTTCAGTGATGCCATCTTTCTACTCCTTATATTTCTATAGTCTATTGTAGGGACAACAGGAACTACAATATCATACAGTCCACAGGAGGCTCCTCCTCCACGTTGGAAGTGACGTTGTACCAGTTGTGATTTCCGCACTGTAATGTGATACTGCACAGCGGAATGCGTGACTGGCAATAAAGTTTATAAAAGGGGCAACACGGCCACTCCCTCCTCCAGTTCTTCCCAGTTCGTCCGCTCAACTCGGCAGGGCCTTCACTGTCTCGTCTCACTGCTCCGTGCGAACTGCATGCCTGGGGAAGAGCCCTCGCTCCACAAGGAAGCACGGTCGTCCATGACACCCATCCAACTGAGCTCATCTACCCCCGGCTATTGGCCAAGGAGGACCGGAGACGAGACGCAAGGAGCCAACGCGAGCACCCGGTGTTCAAGAAGAACCACCAAGCGGACCAAGCAGCCCCTGATCCTGCAGCAGAGCACCGCCAGTGAGTTCCCAAAGAGGCAAGCGGTCTGCAGTAGGATGACGCTGCATAGTTCGGGAGAAATAATGCGACCGGTTCCATTATCCACCCCTACGAACTGCAACCCTGACGACAAAATAAACCAGTTCCCCTATGAACGGCAACCACAGGATCAGGGCAACCGGATTTCCCATTTTCATTGTGAGTGTGCGATCCAACGCAGGAAACCATTCAAAAGACTTTGATTCAAGTAAGGCTGTAACATGGGCAATAGCATATTAGCTAGCAACCGCAACATGTTTGTGACTGGATGTATGTAACTGCTATTGAAAGGTTAATGTGTGTCATGTAAAGGTTTTGTGTTACCGTTTTACTTTGGATGGCTGTAAGCCATCCACCATGCTGCGTTAGGTTTAATGCATCACGCACAGAACGTATCTTGCATGTGACCTGTCTTTAAACATTAACCAATTGCACACGCATTGATAAGCTTACGGCTATCCCTTATGTGTATGGTATGGTTCATGCGCCACCATTAGCAAGCTCCAGCGAAAGCTAGTTTCAAACCTCCCTCCATTTTAGTTTCTTTGTTCTCTCTGAACACGTGTCCGAGGCAACCCCCCACACGCAGGAGAACATTGAAACCCCCACGTGCGCCCAACGCGCGCGCGCACACACACACATACACACACACACACACACACACACACACACACACACACACACACACACACACACACACACACACACACACACACACACACATAGTTTGTTGTACATTATAGTAGTGAATCATGCTTTGCTCTGTTTGGTACGTTGTGTTCAATAAACTATTACATTTTCCAAGATTGTCTGTATTAATGTTGCTCTTGTGTTGAACTGAGCCAATGCTAATCGCAGGGATTCCCCAAAATGCCTTCACCTTCTAGCTGGATAATTTATGTTAATTCGGTATAAACTGAGTACATAATATTGTGATTTTGCTAAGACAATTATTAATGTGTAATTTTATTGGTAATTAATTTAATTATTAATTCAAGTTACCCATTTTTAGTTAGTATATTCTCTTTTGAGAATAGTATATAAAAGTTTATGAGACTGATTTATTATACAAAACTAAAACTATTATACAAAACCAGTTGTATAAGGATGGTAGTGGCGTATTGCAGTACATAAGTGACGCCCCGTGTATAAATTTAAATCAATATTCCCTACATTTCTGGTGTCCAGTGTGCGGACTCTGATGATTGAGAAATCATATTACTGATCATCTAGCTCACTGCTATCAGATTCGTATGTGTTCCCTATACTATGGATATGACCATTTCTGACCCATATCAAAACACTTTCTACTAGCTACGATGTCAGAATTATCACATACAGTACATGCTTAATACAGAACAGTTCTGTGCATAATATGCATAAAATACGTAGCCTAATGTATTTATATACCTTAAAAAGTATGTGTTTTTACATAACAACAGCAACATATTACAGCTGCGAGTGCGATACATAGCGCTGTGGAAATGTCAATGTCACTGGGCAGTGGCAAAATGGAGAGAAGAGAATCTCTTCAACACTCAACAGAAACTAGTTGTTGAATCGTTACGAGGTAGGATATTTGCTTCCTTAATTTATTAATTTATGTTAATGTACTGCTGTAGCCTAGCCTACATACAATAGGAAAGACACTGAATGTTTATTTGTAATAGTTACAACTTTTTAATAATAGCATATGGCCTATTATTGTTCCTATGTCAGAATATAATTTTCTTTTTTTAGTATTGTCTGTGACTGTGGCAAGTTGGTTGTAAACGGGTTTGGGCTAACATTTTATTGCCCTGCAGTGCAACTTGAGAGGTTGATGTATGCACAAGTGGCGACACTGTAACAATCCTCCATCAGAATTTTGAGGGTTTATTTACAATTTCAGAGAAATATGAATAGGCTACTTTAATTTTGAAAGCTAAAGTTAGTAAATCTAATTGAGAAACCGTGATATTAAAGTGAGTAGCCTACGATCATTATAGTTGCGCACTGTTGTTTGTTGTGTTATTTAAAATATGGTTCGGGAGGGGGGGCTCCAATTGGTTTTTGAAACGGGCCTCCAAATGGCAAATGCCGCCTACTATGACACACACACACACATTCTACTAATAATGTACAACTAGAAGAATCAAAGAATAACATTTCAGAGCATAATATTGTAAGTCTTATAATTTTATTAATGGAAATGAAAAAGGATTGATTTAGTTGCCATTAAAGCCAGTGTCCCTGCAGTCTTATTCAGTCTGCGTCCGTTTGCCTTGAGGAAAACAGTCCCATTTGTTAGCCATTAGCTACAGTCGAAGGAGGAAGTTAAGGGGGGTTGCACAGGAAGTAGTTCAAGAGACTGCCAGCATGTGCAAATCATTCTCTCAGCTTTATCAGCAGGTTTTAAAGCCATGCCCTTTGAAAATAGGCAAGATTTATGTACACATCTGAAAATGCATGTGTGTTGTTTGGTACGGGCTCTTTTTTGAATGGCTTTCAATTCTGCATGTGAGCCAGATTTATGAAGTCATGTTTATCTCTCACCACAGTGACATGCTGGAAAACAAAACCTGTTTCCATACATGATGAGATTTAAATTAAATAAATATTGTATTGCTGTATGAATTGCCTTTATACATATATAAAATGACAGCGTATGTATTGATGTATACGAGAAAGACACAAGCTTTCACTGAAAGGCCAAGACCCTCAAATAAGCAGCTGACTGACCGTTTTGTTTGTGTTTCAAAATGACCCCTGGCACGGTCTTCTCATGTTACACTGTCAAAGTCTAATAATTCAACTTGAATAATAAGCAATTCGCTATTTATCTCATGTTGGTTGCCTTATTTTAATGATGCAATTTTGTAATATTGTCTTCTCAGAAATCACCAGGATGAGGGGGGATTTCCCAACCCCTCCAGTCCCACCTCTACAGGCCACTGGCATTCAGACTGTGTGCCTACCTTTCTGCTGGGGCAGATGGTATCAGTTATAGGACTTATTCAGCAGGGATTTGTGGGGCAATGACTCAATGTGTGGTTTACGATTGACATATATTCAAACCACAATGATGATGATGATGATGATGCTGATGATATGATGTAGATACCTGCTGGGAAGAGTCAGGATGGTCTGGTTGCCCCAGCCTGCCCCTGTATGAGCAGCTGCACCCTCTTTCTCAAAGATTGTTTATTTTCACCACCAAACCCGGCCCTATTACCCTGAACGCGCTGATTTCTGAGGAAATGAGCTGACAGACTGACTGATTTCCCCTCCGCTGCCTGGCCAAGCGCGAGGCCAAGCGCTTAGAGATTTGGCTAAACCAGGGCTCAGAACCACAGCTTCAGACGTCATCTGTCATACGTCTTTTTCTCAAAAAGTATTGCTTTGAGAATAACAGCACACATTCATTCCCATAAGCAATTAGTGTGTATATTCACTACTCCTCTGAGCTATTGAGAAGATTGGTTTGCAAGATTGGTTTGCTTGTAAATACATTGCACAAGTATTTTATTGTGATTTCCCAGTTTGTGGTCTTTATCGTGGAAATGTGCAGTTTGCAGCTTGGTTGTGCAAGTATGGTAAAACCTCTTCCGCTCAACCACAATATCCCATGCATCATGAGAAAGCACTGTGAAGCCTGACCCACTGCTAAAAATCATGCATTTTGACTAATAATCTGTTTAGTCTATAGGCAAAATGAGTAATGGCCACTCTTAACCTTGGCAGAGGACCAAATGGGAACGATTCTATTCAATAATCGTACCCATAATTCATTGCAGTGCTACCATAATTCATTGTGTCTACATGAGCTTGAAAAACAAAAATAACCTGTTCTTTGTTCTAACAGATCAAACATTTCTTAAAATGTATGGGAATTTAAAGCAAGCTTCTCATCTTGAAACTACTGGTGCCAGTGGATTCATTACTAAGATTATTTGTTTTAAAATGTGTTGCTTCTCCTGACATTATTGTAGTGATAATTTCTAATGATGCATAAATGATGTTGCAATAAAGCTAACTGAATGAGCAAAGGAAAACTACCACATTGTTGAGGAGCTTGGGTCTTAAGAACACATTCACTGCAGTCAAAACAAACTGTAAAAAAGGTCAAATTTAAATTAAATTAATAATAGATATTATCAGCAACACACACTGTGGTCTTGTTGTTGGTTTGGGGCAACCAAAGAGGGCCTAGATTTTTTTGTACCCCCATGTACATTGTAATTTTAATTATTAAAGCTGTAGTATGCAACTTTTACCCAAGAGTCACATGAGTTGTCAAACATTTCAAAGTCACAACATCCCTTGGCCCTGCCCACAGAGAAAGAGACACACCCCCACCCCACATACCTCATTATGAATGTTAATGTTGCCAAGTCTGCGGTTTTCACACCAAATTGGGCTTCAAAGTGCAGTCGCAGGTAAAAATGAAAAGTCGCGGGTTGCGGTTTTTTGGGCTATTTTTAAGTATTGGGCGGTTTTGTTTACTCCAGTTTTCGAGTGAACTTTATCCAATTCCCTTTTATTTTCCTTTCCGTGAAATAGCGGCAGTGTAGCGGCTTGCTGTGAAATGTCTAGCTGGTAAACTGACAAGATCAATCTCACTGTTGATTGGTTCGCGATGTGAATCTCTTCGATTGGTTCTACGGTTTATGGTCATAAGCCACTCTGTTATGAAAACAAAATTCGGGCCGCATTGCTGGTTATAGAATGCCGAATGTCCCAGTGTATGGTGCTGGATTTCTCTCAGAACAGTTCTTTCTATGATTGCTACATTCTAAGCATGACCATTCCCCCATGTTTTTATTTTAAAAAGTTGCATACTCTAGCTTTAAGGAGCAGTCCCATCCATGGATGTAAGGAGTGAGGTCACTGCTATTGCAAATCAACTGTGTTCTCAAGGCCAGTAGGTGTGGCTTAATCAAATGACACAGCTACATAAAATAGCTATCTGATATATGAGCTCATAAATAAATGAGACCAGCATGGTGGTGGACTCCCTGGATACCAGTATAATCTGGTGATTTAACAGAACCTAGAATGGAAAAGACAACAGGGTGGATGTACTGTATTGCCGACATATTAACCCCTCCTTGAAATGACTTTGTTCCCTAAAATGTTTTTGATGGCATAATATTGTGTCTTGGCCCAAACCAGGCTCTGGTTTAGGCCAAAACACAATATTATGCCAGCAAAAACACTTTAGGCTCCACTTTTCTGTTATCATATTTCTATAAAAAGCCAAAGTCACCAGGTTATGTCACAATTGGTTTGGCTTTAAAAACATACTATTTCCTATCCAGAAAATCTGTTTCATGTTGAAAATCATTTCAACGTTTATTTAAAAACATACAGTATCATACTGTGGGTACAAACAGATTATGCAGACATTAAGTATACTATATGTGACAAGAGTTTTAGTCTGAAAAAAGTCTTAGTCTTTTACTTAACATTTTTTTAACATAAAAACACGTAAATTACACTATCGTGGTAATCACCATTTTTTAAAAGATGAAAACGCGTTAAGCACTCATTTACACTGACTTGGCATCTGACAGACAGTTTGGTCTTCCAGTGAAAGGGGAAGTGTCAGCACTTCCAGAGAGTGCAAATCTTTACACAGCCATGCATAAGACATCCATGACTTAGGCTTGGCAGTCATGACAACAGCCACAAAAATCAACCACAGACCTGTCTTATAAGCAGGGCTTTAGAACTACAGCTGAATAAATCTTTAAGGGCATCCTCCACATGCATGCACTAAGATAAGACTGAAATTATTGGTACCTGTCTCAATATCGGGAGGCCAGGGTAACCATGCTCGCTTGTAAGATTGGTCAAAATGAATTACCTTTATTATTTATTTATTAGCTTTCCTGGACTTATTCCTTCCATATTACAGCATGTAGAAACTTACCATGACATGTTACAATAATTTAGGAGCAGCCAGGGCTGGTCTCTGAAAAAGTCAAATGTTTTATCCTATAAAGAATTAGTGTTTTATCCTATATGATTTTTTTGAATGTTTATCCAATTGGAACTTGAAGGAAATTATATATTTGCAGGGAAATTATATTTGAATATGAAGAGAAAACAAACAGAGAATATACAGAGAAAATGATTAGCTGGACACATGAACGACAACCCAATCAATGGCCCTTACTTATCTGCAAAATGTTTAATGTGTTTTAAAGAAAATTAACTGAAGCAACTCCAGATAAGGCAATGGTTCCTCTTAATTTAATGTTTCATAATGCAGTTCACAGAGGCCCTCTGGATCAGCAACTTTATTTGTGTATAATTCAAAAGCAGGCCATACGAGGCCAAGCTAATAAAGTCACTGCAGCAGTCCCCCTGCCCACCCTCCATTGAGCCTGCCTCTGGGAAAAGATTAATATCGTTTAACATTAATTTCAAACCTACAAATTCACCTGGACAAACTCTCTCTCTTTGTCTCAGCATCTTGGCTATTTGTATTTGGCAGGGAAGCCATCGTAATGAAACGCGGCAGGGATTAACTGATCAAAAGATTAAAGGATTAACCCTATCTTTTGAGGCAGACTGAAGACCTACCTCTTTAGCCTGTGCCATAGCTCCCCAAACCCTCTTTATCCTATTACTTCTTGAATTTCCTATTGGGATAATAACGTTATAGGTGACTGTGTAAATGCGGGTTAGCTACTTAGCAGTATATACTTTTGTTAATGATACTAATTTTATTCCTGAGACCAATGCTGTTGTTCTCTATTTTTGTAAGTCATTATGCATAAGACCATCTGATAAGTGACTGCATTATAATGAAATGATATCACATATATGCACCTGACCAACACCCCCCACCCCTTTGAACAGGATGGGGCATCTGGTGGAAAAGGAAGGGAGTCTCTGACCTTTGGTCTCACCATACTAATTAGTTTGATTGTAAAGACAGCCTTGGCCATTGGATTTGGACATGAGAAGAAGGAAAGAGAGAGAGAGAGGCATAGTGAACATAGGCCTTGCAGAGTGAAGAGCTGTTGACGAGACGAGGACGAGGGAGAGCAGGATTATATCACTGCTGTGCGAGTTTCTTTCTTTGTTCTTTCCGTTACACAAAGCAAGCGTTAATGACCTGAAACAGTCTTGTGCGTTGCCGTTTTATTCCCCCAGAAACCGGTACAGCTTCTATACCTTGTTTCTATAGCGACATGGGCCTCTGAATGTTTGCAGGATAATGGGGAAGACTGCCTGGTAGTACTTGGTGAGAGTATATTTTTGCTGGACTTTGCAAAACTGCTAAAATCATTATTTGCATACTTTTGAACTATACTTGTGTGTCGCGGGATTTTAAATTATTATTTTGTTTGTCATTATTCTCCTTTGGAATAAGCTTCACGCAGCTGTGTCCGAATCATGTTATGGTGCTCCAGTATAATGGGGTGGACTGGCCAGGCCATGATTGATTGGGAAGACATGATTCCGAAGCAAAATGCAACCAAAAGCCAAAACTTAGTCACTCAGTGTAACCTCAGTTCAGTCAGGACCACTGTTGTTCAAGTAAAACTTTATTGACATTATTAAAACAATACATTTTAGGTTTGGCGGTATGGTTCTGTTCAAAAAGCCCTCCCGCCAATCCACGCAAACAAGCATGGATATGGCGGTGAGGGCAGCAGCAACAACCCCCCAATAGGCTTGCACTTAGAACAGAACCGGCAGCACTGTGAATGGTTTTTAACAGATTCCATTCAATCAGTTGCATATATATGGCACTTTTAAGTGTCATTATCACAACAATTTACAAGGAACCGGGCTTGAACCCCCGTAGAGCATGCCTAGGGTGACAGTGGCAAGGACAAACTCCCTGTGTTAGCAGGAAGAAACCTTGGGCAGAACCTGACTCTGAGGGGGGAGTCCATCCGCCGCTGACTGGCACCGGTTAACTGAATAGCTGATTACAGAATAGAAAAATGGCAAGACAGAACATATGAAAATGTCAATATACGTATAATGAGCCGGTGGTAGAAGACGGATTGAAGGCCAGCAGGTGGCATCATCAGCTGGGGACGGGCGTGGAGCTGGAGCTGACTGGCTGCTTCTGGAGAACGATGTTTGTTGATCTATAGCTACCGCTCCGGCGGTTGCCGAAGAGGGAAGGAGAGAAGAAAGAATCAGTAGGCACTCAAACATATTAGTGAGCTATGCAGGAGCGATATAGGCTAGGTGTCTGTGCGCAATAGGGAACTGAAGAGGATGGAGCTGGGGTGGAGGGGGGTTTTTGTGTGCAGCGGGCGTGCACAGAGGATCCACCATGTTAGGGCGAGGCGGTTAAATAGACCGCCTAGTTATGTGAATGGACTGATAGGTGAATCGTCACTACTCAGCTATGCTCGATTTCAGTCAGGACCACTGTTGTTCAATAAAACTTTATTGACATTATTAAAACAATACATTTTAGGTTTGGCGGTATGGTTCTGTTCAAAAAGCCCTCCCGCCAATCCACGCAAGCAAGCATGGGTAGGGCGGTGAGGGCAGCAGTAACAACCCACAAAAACAACCATACGCCAAGTGCTGCTAGTATTGTGCTTACGTGATGACTGTGTAACAACCTTTCGCTTCCGGATGAAGCCATTCTGTCCATCAGCTCAAGGCCCTTCTAATATTACATGGATCAGTGGCTATGTGTACCAACGTTTGTTGGACTCCCCTGTGAGCCAGATGTAAGAGTAAACTAACCCCAGGAAGTTCTATGTGTAGTGATGAAGATCAATGTGTGACCTTCCAGCTACCAATGAAGCCATCCTGTCCGTCAGCTCAAGGCCCCTTTAACGTTACATGGATCAGTGGTTATGTGTACCAACGCCTGTTGGACTTCCATGGGAGCCAAACTAATCAGGGGAGTTCTATGTGTAGTGATGAAGAACTATGTGTGACCTTCCAGCTCTCGGTCCTTCTAACATTACGTGGATCAGTGGCTATGTGTACCAACGCCTGTTGGACTTCCATGGGAGCAAAACTAATCAGGGGAGTTCTATGTATAGTGATGAAGAACTATGTGTGACCTTCCAGCTCTCGGTCCTTCTAACATTACGTGGATCAGTGGCTATGTGTACCAACGCCTGTTGGACTTCCATGGGAGCAAAACTAATCAGGGGAGTTCTATGTATAGTGATGAAGAACTATGTGTGACCTTCCAGCTCTCGGTCCTTCTAACATTACGTGGATCAGTGGCTATGTGTACCAACGCCTGTTGGACTTCCATGGGAGCAAAACTAATCAGGGGAGTTCTATGTGTAGTGATGAAGAACTATGTGTGACCTTTCCGCTACGGATGAAGCCTGACATGCCTATAAGAAGAAGCTTTTCGTCCAATCAGGTCAATGCCAATTAATACCGTACCAACGCCTGTTGGTCTTCTCCCTAGAGGTCGAGGAGGATGCTGTGCGTAATATTGGCTTCATGGCGCCCGTATGCCTAGGGCCATTCTAACTACTGAAGTTGTATTTTGTAGTATATATGTACCAACCACCTGAAGGCAATTTCCTGAAGCTAAATTAACCAATTTAAGGGAAATAGAAACTTCTAGCCTACCCTTATCAGTGTGAATGAATCCTCGCTTGTTGCTGGGAATTCCGAACTTTTATTTTGACAAAGCCACACGCAAACAGCCATGTTCCTATGTTTCTAAACTCATTGTTTTTTGGATAGAAAAAATTTCATCAACGTCGGGACGAATGTAACGTTCGTAAGCGGCGGATGACCAATGCCCCATGGCTTTTATTGTGCACGTCGGGGCGACTGTTGCTGCTGTCGTTGCCGCACCAATACGGAAGAGACCACAGTACTACCAACTAGATGAAGGCATGCTGAAAACCAGGATCTTGTCATGGCATTTCCTTTGTCGGTGATGAAAAGTGGTTTGTGCAATCAGGAAAACGACCTCCAACAGTGAGTCTACGTATGAATTAAAACACCCTTGTCTTAAGAGAGACACCAGTTTGTGAACTAATTTTTTTTAAAGTGAAGGGAAGGCGTTTATCTTTGCTTTGTGGGTTTCCTTATTAGGCCGTTTAAAAGCAGATGGAGGGATGGATTCCCGAACAGGCTACCGGCTGAGGGATCCCTGCATCTTAAGTGAAATTGTATGCCTGCAAGGAGTGCCTTAATAGAAGAAGGTTGCATTTTCCTTGACTCAAAACAGTGGACTATGAAGGCGCAAACAATTGGAATGTTAACGGGGAATGTTAAGACATGGACAGAAAGTGGCGCAAAAAGAGGAAAAATTAGTTTTAATGTAGATTTTGCCAATCCAGATCTCATGTAGTGTGACGCTGAGGACAAGTGCAGGGTAGCGTTTAATCTAAAATGGTTTGGTCGAATGCTGGGCAAGACAGGCTTGCAGGGGCTGCATCGGGGCACGGATTTTGGAATTCCTTGGTTGTCGCAATAGGCCAAAATTTGTTTTCTTGGCCAGCTGTTTCCCTATAGGATGCAAGCAATGACGATCGGGTATAGTTTGAGCAAAGCTATGGATTGGATATTGCGAGGCAGAGTTTGCAACTCTTTAGGCCATGTTTCTGCAAACCACTGATTATTATAAAAACCCCCAAAACCAATGAAAGGCGCTGCGTCTGTGAAAGATTTCGACGTAGTCGTAAAAAAAGATGACGTTCCAATTGTCACATAGCAGCGACCAGAACCGCAGGTCGGATCTAGGCTACACCCTGAATCTAAAATAATATGATCGTGTAGCTTACTCACAGTTTTAGATAAATCGAGCAGCCTTGATATAAAAGAACGTCCCTGAGGGATAATTCGCATAGCAAAGTTGAAATGACCCAATAGGGAGAGCAGCTCTTTTTTTTTTTGTAAGAGAATCTGCTTTCTCGATATATTTGATAGCTTCGCGAATGCGAGCCAATTTATCCGACGGCAGAAGGCCTGCATGAGATTATTATCTAAAATAATACCCAGAAACTCGATAACTAAAGTAAATCTGCTCGCAGTGAATGCGCAAGGTGCCGAGCAAATACAAATTATAAGCCTACTATAACTTCTAGTAGCCCAACTTAGTATGCATGAAGCAGTACCACAATACTCGTAGTAGTAGTAGTATCCACATAAAGCTACACGCGTAACGTTGCAATGTGAATTAGGGATATCTGCGATAAGTAGTAGGCTAGGCTAATATAGCCTACAAATCCCTGGCAAAGATACAAATTAGCTGTAATAATGACGAATAGGCTACAACACTTAAATTCAACCTGAAAACTAGTAGCTAGCTATCCGAGTAGGCTACGCAGATGCAGTAGGCCTTCGAGCACAATTATGTCGCGATAAATGAAAAAATACCAAGCAGGATACAGATCGGGCCAACGCAATAATGTGTAAGATATAGAATGTACAAATACTTACCCGGTCAACGGTAGGCCTAGTCTTCACATCATTTACCGATTACACACACAGAACTAGTTACGATAATAGTTGGAGCAGCAGTGCGTTAAGACGTGAACTATGTAGACTAATCATTATGTCACCATTTTTTTTTTTTTTGTCTCAACTTACGTATCAGCATCCGTGAACGGCCACGAACCTCTCGTTTCAGAAGCCAGCTCAATGAATAGCCTAGTCGGACCGCGTCCACAATGCATCAAGATCTCTTTGGTCTCCCACTTCCAGAACGAGACAGCGAGCATGCGAACATGACCAACCAATGTTCCAGGGCAGGGTGTATAGCTTAACGTTTAGGTTAGCCCAAAGATCATATAAAGTTTACCGTGCGTTTTATACCTTTAAAACCAATATAGTTAATGTTAGCTAGCAATCACCAGCAATCACTACGCTCAATTTCCCCAGTATGCTTTGTCTAACTTTGAGTGATGTGTTTTGCGCTCATTTTTTTGTTTTAGTTTTTTTTGGAGAGGAGTGTATAAACTCACAAATAGCTGTTTTTGTTGTTGTTGTTAATGTCAATTCTGAAAACAACAGTAGCGTTATTAACTCGGATCACCACTGGCTCTTTCCAATACTGTCTGGATGGGAAATCCCTGAGACTGACTTGTGCGTCTCAGTGGAATGACGAACAATATCAGCCCCCCCACAGATAACAGCAATACCACTCCAACCAGGGTCTGGTAGCCTTGGCGTATTCTCTGGGTATCTGTTACCATGACAGCAGCAGAGAGCGATCGTGAAAAATCCTGTTAAGCACTCTGGATTAATCCCTGGACACCCAGGAAATATGCATCAAACCGCTGAATAACTGGCCTTGCATTAATGGCAGAGGGGGGTTGGATTTGCAATCAGATCCTATATCCATTAATTATTCACTGAGTGGAAGTATAAATCTTATTTGGGTGATTGAAAGGCTGCTAAATAATTCACGCTGCAAAATTTGTTTCAGTCTTTCAGCCTCTTAGGGGCACACATTACATTTTGGCAAACGGATCAGCAAGATGGACTCTTTTTTTTAATAAGCAATTGACAGGTGAAATGCAGACAGATACTTGAGCGGTACTGAGATGGATGTGTGTGCGGCGTATGGAAGCATTTTATCTGCCTCTCTCTCTTTCGTTAGAGAGCCGGTATCTGTGAAATATTCAGAAAACAAGTGGAAAAACAGACATTGAGTCAGCTCATCGGAGAGCACCAACATCACCGGACGTATTTTTTCTTCTTTTTGATCAAAAAATAGTCACATTTGCTTATTAACAAAAAGTAAAAACCCTACAGACAATGATCATTAAATATTAACAAAGATCTGTTGGTAGAAAAAAATAACTACAGGCTAAAAATGTCAAAGGTCAGTACTGCGCTCAATCTTACGGACGTCCCTGTATCCCTCTGTCCATCGGTCCCCTTTGTGTTTCTTTGATAATTCCGCAGAGGAAGGTGAGGGGAGATGCCAACTGTTAGAGAAATATCATCATTGCTGATTTCTTTATGCCTACTGCATATCTGGACCGATCAGATAAGTTTTTTGCAAGTCAAGAGCAAGATGCTATCACTAGCCGGCTATACTGGTAGTCTGCAGGGATGGGAAATTAGTTTTGTCTTAGCAGATGTGCTTAAAGATGGGCTTAAACCTTGATGCATTAGCTGTATTAAGGTGGGAGTTTACTTGCTGTGGAAAGGACATTCTAACTAAAATGAAAATCCCTTACAAAACTGGATAGTTTGCTGCAAACTTGCAGCTAATATGTAGTGCATTTGCCACAAACTAAATAGTTTTACCACAAAATATTGGTGAGGTTTGCCAGACTTTGCCAGTAGTGGTGAAATTCTGGTGAACTTCTTGCAACAATGGCAGTTCCCAGAAAGCTAATTTGCATGTGAAAATATGAACTTGCCGCAAACCTGCAGCAACAATGCCAAAGGTTTGATGCAAATTTGCCAGAAGGTCTATATTTTTGTAAGGGTTGTGGAGAAATAGAAACTATGCATTGACTTTGGCCACTGCAATGTGCGCATCCCTGCTGGCTGAACTAGCCGAGATGTTCTCACACCGACTTTATTGCTAAACGAACAGTTCAAGGCTGCAATGATGGACTCACAGGAGATGCCTACTCATGATGCAGTGTGAGATCTTAATCGATGCTTTTGACTTTGATCCTTTCAATGTTGCTTTTTTCCCCAATTTATTTTGTCCCATTTAAGGAATAGCCAACTGTATCTCTGGAGTTACTGTTACTGTGGTACCCCCCCCCCCCCCCCCCCCCCCCCACCCCCCACAGGTACAGTAACTCCAGAGATACAGTTGGCTAACAAAATAAATTGGGGAAAAAAGCAACATTGAAAGGACCAAAGTCAAAAGCATCGATTAAGATCTCACACTGCATCATGAGTAGGCATCTCCTGTGAGTCTAGAGCAGGGGTATCAAAATCCTGTCCTGGAGTGCCGCAGGGTCTGCAGGAAATTGTGGTTTCCCTTCAATCAGCAGCCAATTAAGAACAACTGAGAACAAGGTGTTTGGACTCTAGCCAATTAATTACTTAAATTATTCGCTCGTGCAGAAAATCCCCGAAAACCATCAGAGATTGTGGCCCTCCAGGACTGGAGTCTGGCACCTCTCCTCACGGGATATCTGCAGCATCAGTCCTCTGAGAAATCATTAAAGGATTCTTTTCCTGAGAAGTTCCAGTTATTTTACATGGGAGCGCTTGGCGGGCGTCGCCGCCATTTCGCGAACGCGATCGGAGACGTCTCGTGTCCCGTCTTTTCGGAGAGGAGCACAAGAGCTTGCGCCGTGGAGAGCGCGCCGTCATTCCGGTGGCACCTGTGGGCTGCGCCCGGTTGAAGGGTGTCCCAGATCTTTACCGAAACCTCACAGACCTGTCACGGTACACCATCTCCGCTGATTACCCGTCAGGCCCAGACGAAGCTCGTGGAGCTGAGCCAGAGACACCGGAGTCCCGGGCTCCTTTGGAAAGGAAAGCATGAAAGCCACCCCACGTCTCACAACAATCCGCTGTCAAAAATTTGAAATGGCGTTTCTGGCAGGGAGGGAAGTCTTTAATCAGGCAGCTGGGCGTGTGTTTGGGGTCTCCCAGCAGGATTTGGGTGGGTCTGGAGCGGATGCAGATGTGTGCTCTGTCACCTTGTTGGCTGAGGCTGTCCATCACGGTCAGGAGGGGTTTTAATGAGATGCTGGTTGTATACTCAACCCCCCCTCCCACCCCCCGTCGCCATAGCTCCCTGTTTAGACGATTCTGACAGTAAAAACCAATGATGCCTCTCAGATCTTGTTTTTTTAAAATCCATAATTGACAAGTCTGTCAGCTGACTTTGCAAGGAGTGAGAAATTTTAGAATAGCGTCTCACAGCCCGGGGCCTGGCCATGTGTAGAGGTGGTGATTCCCATGTCCAGCAAGGAGACTTGTTGTCTCCTCAGAACTGCTCCTCTCGTCGTAGTACATTCTGACACAAATACCAAGTATGTACAACATGCCCATAGCACAAATTAACTGGTAATAGGATTATTGGTCAGGTACTGCAATACAGTCCACTAATGATTTGTACAATCGTAGATGGTTTCTTAAAAAAAGTCATGAACTAAAAGATTTATAAATGCATTAACTAATGTTTAGTAAGCCATTTACTAACATTTAGTAAATATCCAATTCATGATCTACTGAGGGTTTATAGATGATCAAAACAACATTAATATATAATTTCCCAACTGTGTTACAAGTACATTAACTCATGTTAATTAATACATTTACACATATTTGTAAATGTAGGAATAATGATTTATAAATTGTAAGTAAATAATGAACAAATGCCTTACTAATGATCTGTTATAAAGTGTTACCAATTAACTTTTGCTGAACATTTGACAACCAGTTTGTTCCAATAAAAAAATCTAATTCAGTAGAACAAACACCATTGACTGAACGGAAAGCCTACGTGGAAATTATTGTGTCTTTTAATGCTGAAGAGGCATCCTGGACATGGAGAGAGTTCTGCAGCCAATTCTTGAGGAGGGATCCGAGAGACATTTTTCAAAGGGGTGCGGATCACCCATGAGTGTGTTTCTGGGGCGTTTGCAACCCCTGGATGCTGACACGAACAGCCTCTACACACGGCCAAGCTTCTGATTCTCCTGCCATGGATCACTCTGTCTGCTCCACCCATTACACACCCAAGCCCCTCCCCTATTAGTCACAAGTTACCAAAATGCTGATCAGAGAGGCAGGACTGACCAGGCTAAAAGGAACTGGTCTGTAGGAATCCTGTTTTATTGTCATATTCCCAGACATTTCAGGCACGTTGGCTGCTTGCTGACTCATAGAGGGTGAGTGAAGGCCATCACATCTCTGACATACACAAAGAACACATAAAAGTGACTGTATATATCACTCTCTGCACTCCCTGACTTATTCAAAGCGCCTTTTGTCAGTACTCTTCATGTCAGTACAGTCACAGTCCTTCAGTTCGGACCAAAGGAGATCTTTGTAGCTTTAGTTTCATGGGAATTCTCAGTCTGCACACACACAGACACGTGCACGCGCACACACACACCCCCCCCACACACGTACGCACACGTGCACACACACGCACGAACATACACACACCTCACCTGTAATTTATTTGTATTACCGAGGGTGAAAAAAGTGAAAGAATAATTGCGAACATGAAAAGAGTACGCTCCATTTATTCTTTCCACACATACTCACATTGTGTTTGTAAGTGTCCTGTAAACTTTAAATTACTCCACTCTAGTCAGAGCAAAATGAACCAAGAACTGCATGGTAAACACATTGAAATCATATATACGTCAGCACTATAGAGGTCATTGGATGCTTGGCCCCTCCAACTGAATAGGCCTACTTTGTGAGGTGGGAGTCGGGTTCGGAGGACCAGACGCGACAGAGAAGAAATCTGAAAGTTATCTACACAGTAGATTAACCACAAGAGCGGAAGATTCCGTCAAAGGAGAGGAAAAATAAAGAATAGGGAACAAAACTCCCGGTGTAGTGCCAAAAAATCAACCCAGCAAAATAGGGCGGAGGCTCGGAACTGAGCAGAGAAGAGAGAAGGAAGTTCCTCTCACTCTCAATGAGAGAGAACACTAAAGAGAGGTAGACAATGAAAATAAAGCGACCCGGATAACTGGGCAAAATAGACTCGGAGGAAAGAAAAAACCTCTCACTCTCAATACGAGAGAGCAGGAAAAAGACGGGTAGAAAAGAAACGGTAAAGCGAGATTAGTCTCAGCGAGAATGTAAAAGGAAACCAGAACGACGGACAGAAAGTGCAAAGAGAAGAAATCCTAAAAGGAACTCTAATGCACTAAAGGCAATTTCCGCATTACTCCAAAGCAAGGCGATGAAGAAAAGTGGTCTCCTTTAGGCTCCTATACCGATACCGGCTTCTGTTAATATACAAAAACAAAATCGAAGCACCGGAAAAAGGAAGAACTGTGTATAAATAGCCCCACGGGAAACTTAGAACAGGTGCTTAGGAATAATTGCAGAGAGAGAGCAAAAGACCGGAACGGATGACGGAAAAATGAGACCATAGTGCCCTCGTGCCGCTCCGAGGAAGAACGACGCAGAAATAAAAGGAGGCTGCCACAAACCATGACATACTTTACTTTGGGTTCAAATACATTACTTTTTTCCTGAAAACTTGAAAAGAACATCCTGCTTTAATTGTGCTAAATGACATTTGCAAGGAAACTGCTGATCAATAAAGGTACCCGTTAAGAACTTAAGTTGGAAAATGCCACTGGCAACACATTATCCAATTACACAGCCTAATCAAAAGCTTCAAGAATTGTGTACTTAATATCAACTCTACAGTCATTACAGTTCAAATGTAAAAGATATTCCTCAGATCAACAAGATTATGCATTTAGTAAAGAATATAACTAACACTGTGGTTTCATTTACTCAGTGCTTAAGGTTCAGTATAGCACAAGGCATCCAGCAGGCCTACTCCCCTCTCTTATGGACTTGTGTGCCTGAAGTACTTCATTGTGATAAATTTCATTGCTCACATGGTAAGCAAATAAGCAGAATGCTGAGCATCCAGACATTTTAACTGGTCAGCCTGGATTTAACTACAGGATTGAGAAATATTGATTCATAATGCAAGTGACCCCAGGGCAAATCAATGCATGTTCAATATGTTAGGTGTCGGTGGGGGAAGGACCCAAACGCAGGCAGGAGTACCAAAAAAACAAAGTTTAATACGGGCAAGGCAGCAATCCGTGGTGAAACAGGCTGGGGAGAAAAAACCGGGGAGACAGGGCAACTGTACAAAACACAGTCCAAAGAGTGGTCAAGGAACAGGCAGAGGTCAAAACCAGTAAGGCACAGCAAAAGCACAAAACCAGGATCCAAAAACAGGGTCGCGAGAACACAGGCAGGGGTCAAAACCGGGGAGGCGTAAGAGGAACAAAAAGAGAACAAAACAGACAGGATATAAAACTAAACGACAACAGGCAAAAAAACTAGGGAAACAAAAACTAGAAAACAGATACTACGGAAATAAACAGAACTCGGGCAGATTCTCGGGAACAACAAGGCAACACAGAAGCAAAAATATGGGTACAAGGAACTCGCGAAGAAACACGGAAATGACAAGGTATATATACACACAGAGGGAGACATAATGGGAATCAGGTGTGTAGAAGCAGGGAGGGGAGATTGCTCACAGGTGAGAACAGTGAGGGTTAACAAGGACCAATAATACAATAACAGGGGAAACATAAGACACGGACTGGAATGCACATAGACACAATGATAACAAACGGCCTGGGGTTAGCAGGTAAACAAGTGCACAGCTCAGAGGGGAGAAATACGAAAGTGGACACGTGCAGAGAATGCGAAATCACAGATAGATACAGGGATAGGATAACGAGGAGGGAAATGACAGCTGCAGGTAGAAACTCAAGATGAATTAGTAATTAGTAATGTTAGTAGTGAACTCTAAAACCCTAATGTTAGTAGGTTAGCTGGTTAGTATTATATACACATTAGTTTGTTAGCAGGTTAGTATTAAATCTAATCTAACAGTTAGTATGATTAGTACATTAGTATTATATACAAATATAAATAAAGTCAGAAGGAAGAAAACGAGATACGAAATACAGAGGAAACCCGAATGTTCCCAAAATCACCCGAATAGTGAAATGACAAAGACAGGGAGTGGAATCTCAGAAAACATGAAACGCGGACTGACAATCGCGAGGGAAATGCAGGAAAAAAAAGGAAGAACTCAGAAAACATAACAAATAAAACAGACAGAATTACAGGATCCTAACAGAATAATTACAGAAAAGTTTACGATTTGTGTCAACTAGTTTTCTGTGTTTCTTCAAGAAACATTATTTGAGCTTTCAACTGACATAATGCTTGTGCTTATTAAACCATTGCCTCTGGTTTTCAATTTAAGTCCTGTGTCCAAGATCTGAGAAAATATACAAAATTCAGGTAACCAGCAGATTTCAGTCTTTAAATCATTTTTAATCTGGACTCTCCATGTTGTCTCCCCTTAGTAAGCTGCCTTACATCACGCAATTTAATTGACTCAGATTCTATAAGAAATAAATTGTTTTTTCTCCTCCAATCTGCAGACATGGCTGGCTGGGCAATAGGAATGCAATGCTTTAAAGACCCTGTCCAGCAATTCAATAGCTTTATTATAGTGCTTATTTTCTTTGTATTTTATTACAAGTAAATAACCAAAGAAAACAAGCACTATTATATAAAGCCCATATAATCTTGTTTCTATTTTAAACGATATATTTTTTTTATCCTGAAAGCAACAAAGTTCTTCTACTGCCACCTACAGGAGGATTCGTATTTTGTCTTTCGGAGACTGTGTTGCAGACAAAAACAGTGGAGATTTACAATCAGTTAACTAGTGAAACATTGCATCCATTTCATGAGCTGTCAATTAGATGTGAACTTCAAGCAAATATCCATTAGGCCTACAGAATGGACACGCCTCTAACCTCAAAACCCAATTCCCACCCACAATGTGGAATGTCCAACTGTCTGCAACCACAGTCACGTTCCATGCATGAACCACCCTGGCAATTTGCAAAAACTGGGACATCCACAGTTTTCCTCTGAAACATGTTGTGTCCAACAGCTACTGCTTTTCCCACTGCAGACCGCAGCTGAGCTCGCAGCGGAGCTCACACTTGTCGGGGCTTTGAAGACCTTGCATATGCAGCTTTGACATGCAGTCAAAGCGATGGAACACGGAGACGTGAGGCTCATCCCTGCACCACAGCGTGGTGCCTTAACCGAATGAGCCATCCCTAGAAGCTAGGCTACTTAGTTGACAGCATAATTTAATTTACTTTTTAAACATTGAACTGAGCACATCATTATCTTGTGAACATTGTAAATGCAAGGAAAGAAATGACTGTACCCTACATGGTCTTTGATGGCACATGGTATCAATCCTTAATTTTTTCATATAAAAAAATGCCATATTTGATACTTTTCACGCTGGCATTTTTGTAGCAATATCCGTCCAGTCTGTTTACGTTCTGTACTTGCTCCCTATATGCTATTTCCCGTTAAGGTTTGATATGTTGCTCAATATTACCGTGTCAGACAACATTGATGATCGTCTCAAGGCAATCGACTGTTTAATAAAAATTAATCGTTCGATGCGCTCCTAGTGGTAAACACGCAAACAAACCATGCCGCTTTGTTTTGAGGTGTAGCTTTGTTTCTAATGGAACTCTGGAATTTTGAGTATGAAAACGAACTGTTGTGACCACAAGTCACCACAGATGTCGCCAAATCCACCAAAACTGGAAAAATAAGTTTTATATTAAGTACAATGCTGCCCTCTAGTGTCTAATTACCAAACCATTTAAGAAGACATTAACTGTTGAAACTTCAACAAAATGAAAAGCAGGAGTAGAGGAGAATAAAGGAGTGTACGATGTTCCTTTGCTTTGTTTTAATAACAACAAAACACCTCCAGAGAGGCTCCGTTTGTAAAGGCAATTGTTCCAACAGCCTAGAAATCGTAAGTTCAGCACCCACAAAATATTTTGTTCAATATTTAGACACTGATTGTATTCAACTCTGTAAAACTGAAGATTTTTATCCACTCATGTCAAGCTCTCTAGACTGGTGCTAGTCCTCTCCTCAGAATCCTCCACAGCCAATCAACTGTCATCTGGGCTTGACTTTCTACCCTGCTCAGCGCCTGTCTGGGCTCGTTTGACAAGGTCTTCTCTGAGCTCATACACCATGGCTCTCCCTTTCAATGGCAGCAGGGAGATGCTGACCGAAAAATGCAAGGCATGCAGACTCTGGATCAGTCTCTCCTGGCCATTCAAGAGGGACACGTCCACTCCAGCCCACACCAAAAAGACACCGGGGCAAAATATATTCATCGATGTTCATACCTTCAGTCGAAATCCAATCACACAAGAAGGATTATTCACACTATTATATAGAACCTTAAAAAAGGGCCTTCATATTACCTGTCAGTTTTCATTTTAATTATTTGTTAACATTTAACTTAAAATTGTTGCTTTAAATTCACTGAACTCTGAAAAAAGTTGGGTAAGCATTTGAAAAGGAGTGTGTGTAGCTAGATGTACAGTACTGTTGAACATTACATTACATTACATTACAGGCATTTAGCAGACGCTCTTATCCAGAGCGACTTACACAACTTTTTTAAATCATGTTTTTACATATTATCCATTTATACAGCTGGATATATACTGAAGCAATTCAGGTTAAGTACCTTGCTCAAGGGTACAACGGCAGTGTCCTACCTGGGAATCGAACCTGCAACCTTTCGGTTACAAGGCCAGTTCCTTAACCATTATACTACACTGCCGCCCCACAATCACTCCTTCCAGGTAGATTCATGAATGCAGCAGCAGACAAAAAAAGGAAGTACCGCAGCTCGCCGTAGCACTGGCCTTGTTGCTGATTTTTCTAG
Source organism: Synaphobranchus kaupii (assembly GCA_029718625.1). Lineage (NCBI taxonomy): Eukaryota > Metazoa > Chordata > Actinopteri > Anguilliformes > Synaphobranchidae > Synaphobranchus > Synaphobranchus kaupii. Next base: position 15,827,245 of record CM056383.1, read on the forward strand.
ACAAACCTTCACGGTTGTCTACATGAAGTGCCACACTCGTCTTAAAATAACCAGGACCCCATTCCGTGAGACTTAGTTCATTATATTAGTATTAGCCAATATCTTGTGTAGTTATTGGCACAGTATTTATTCAAACATACTGTACCAGTGGATCTGCATTTGAATGTTTCATGCAAAATTATTTGTGAAGCATCAGTAAACATTTCTGAAACTAAACTTTTTCACAAGCAAAACATGCACCGCGTTTGTCTTTCTAAAAGTTCTTTAATATATTAAGAGCTGAACAGCTTTCCACAACCAATTCATTAGTGTTTTCTGGGCATTACATGAAATAATTTATTTGCCAAACATTGTTTCTCACATATAATTGGCACTGATATTTCCTGAGTAAACTGACATTATGTGAAAAATCACCACAAAAACGAAGCTAGTAAACCCAGTCAATAAGCACTGGCCTGGCAGTGTTAAAGGCCAAACTATCTATATACCACAGATACAATGTGTCCCAACAGAATGGAAATATCCTTATTTTATCAACAACTGTTGTGTAAGAACTCATAAAACTTCTGGAATAGTCATAAACCCTGGTATGCCACGAGGTAAGCTGAAAGAGTAACATCGCATTCATTTTACAATGCGGCTAAACTAGGCCAGCAAACACGTGTTCTTATTTGTGTTCCCAACATTTTATTCCCTTTGTTTAAGCCTGTCGAATCAATCATCGATTTCTCTCGATGTAGCGTCCTCGGTGAAGAACACTTGGGCAGTTTTCCCTTCGGAGAGGTATTTGACGCTCTCCACCTCTCCCCCGTGGTTTGTTGGCCTCTGGAAGTGAATTTCCAGACTGTCCTGCTGGTCTTCCACATCCTGGATGTCCTCAATCCCACCCAGCAGGACTGTCCGCTTGGACACCAGGTAGAAATTCTGGAACCAGTCACAGGTGGTCAAGCCCCAAAACAGCATGCAACCAGGCACTTCAGGCCTCCCATACAAATATTTTTGCAGTCAGTAAAATTGTGCATATGAAATCATGCCATGACGCAGCTAACAAGTAAATGCTTAACAGGAAAACTTAAACTGATGGGCGCCAGAATAAAACCCAGGGATTACCATCTCACCTGAAATTGTTTCAGCTGGTATTCAAAACTTGGAAAAATGTTAGCAACAATCTTACGATTGGCGTCTAGGCAGTAGTTTTTTTCAAGGGTCAAATCCTCTGCAACTAAAAGGGAAAAAAGTATTTAAAGTATTAAACTTTATTAGTTCACCCCATCAGTATCCGTTGCAGCAATTCACATTTAAATTAAATACACCTGAAAAAATAAACATGAACAAGTCAGTGTCTGCAAGCACACTTCATAGAAATTCCCTAATTTAATTAATTAATTAATTATTAATTATTAACAAATTCATAAAAATTGTTGAAAACTTGCAGCTATTATAATAAAAATACAACCTCTATAATAGCTAATACAGTTTTAGTATGCACTATGCATTGACCTCCAGTGTTGAGAAAGGTGATCTGTCCCGATCCTGCGTTCTTGTCGTAGGACACGTCTACCACCTCCCCCCCTCCTCGGCTGGGTTTAGAAAAGCGAGCCTCCAGCCAGTCCCTCATTTGTTCTTCTGGTAACCCGGAAGGGGTGTTTGAAAACCGTATCTTCCTCTTCGAGATTTCCATGTGTATCTGTAGTGGCCGACAGGAGACCCTTGTTCACACTAGAGTGTGGCCTGGTGCAGTACAGCACGGCAACCAAGGCAGGGCAACAGAAAGGGCACAGCCCAGGAACTACAACTAGTTTTGTGTATGTCTTTAATAATTACTTACTGCACCTACTGGTAAAACAAAGGTACTGTCATTACGAGGAAAACATTCATGAGTCAGAGAGTAAGCAATAGCATTTCTATGACTGGTGGTCCTGCTCTCATTAATCCCACTCAACTTTGTTTTACTTGCAATACATGTTAGCTGCCACTTGCGGGCAGCAGACCGAGGAGTACATGGGACCTTATATTTACGTATTTCATGAAAAGTCAACAGTTAGCTGAGATCTCAAGGAGCATCACTACACTGTCTATTTCCCAGCCTCTGTACCAATCACAGATCAGAGATTTTGGATCCTAACCTCAAATTCCACTGAAGGCTCCAGGGTCACATGGTTGGGCTTCACATTTATCTTCTTGGTGTCAAAAATCACTGGGCAGTTGGCTTGTCTGAGGATTTGTTCAGCCACTGGAAAACAGAAACCCTTATAAAACCCCGAAAAGAGTGCTTGATGTCTGAACAGTTTTGTTTTTTTTACATAGTGGAAAGTTTTAGGTTCAGTAGCAGAGATAGGGTCAGAAAGGCTGATCTTGGATCAGGAGTATACAACAAACAGGTCAACCGGTAAACAGGTTAATAAAAAATAAGGAGATCCTGGGGCCTCTACCTTCCTCCTTCTCAAAGGTGATGAGAGCCTGGCAACCCTTTAGGAGAAACAAGGGTCTCTGGGTGACGGAGAACACGCTCACAATGCTGTCATAGTTCTCTTTCCCCGTCTCCTTTTCCACCCTAGTGAACACCACCTTCTTCTCTGGGATTTCAGCATTAATCTGGGGAAATACATGGCAAATCCATCATGTGTACTGTAGGCCACCATACCTGGATCCTTCAGGTATTTTTCATGAACTTCCCCTGAGCTGAGCTCGTACCTTGAGCTTCTGCTCAAGAGTGGCGCACTCTGCCTTTTTATTCTTCAGGATTGTTTCACGTTTCTTCAGATAGTCCAGCAATGCTCTGTTTCTTTTCTCCAAATCCAAAATATTGTTCTGAAAAGTACCGTTAATTAACATTTTTAACAGATCATGAAACAAACTTAATACAGGAAAATATGAATAAACGTAAAGTGTGTCATTTAATAAACAAAGTGTAATAGTAGAATGTAAGGAAAGTACAGTAGTTATTAAACGTTTGGCATATGGAATGTTGCCTGACAGGGAGAGGATCGACCTAGTGACGTAGCTTCAGAAGACTAGGTGGCTAGGCCTGGTTTTGTGTGAAGCAGGAAACAGTTTTCTTTATTATTCTTATATTATTGTGGTTCTGTAGTAAATTAGATTTTTAATAATTTGTTTTTGTGATCGAGAGGAGTGTGGGCATGTTGTGTGTTTGCTGCATCCACCTCTTGCGCTTCCTTCATTTCCAAAGAAGTATCTTCTTTAGTAAGAGCTTGCACTTCCTTCTGGGCTTGTTTCTTACTCTCTTCAGAGTCCAGTTTTTCAATTAACAGCCTAGATTTATTGGTCTCCGCTTCTTCAACTTTCCTCTGAATCAAACAACAACAAAAACTTCAATAAATGCCATGTATGACAGTGAAACATGCTTTATTGGCTCCCATAATAAATCTGCCTTTAAAGGGGATTTAACGTATTTGGTACATCCAAATTCACTTTCTGAGACTAATTCAATCATAATAATAATAATAATAATAATAATAATAATAAAAAAACAGCAAACATAGTGCGATCCCAAAAGGAATAACTGAGGTAAGGACTATTTTAAGATAAGTTAATTCTAATTATCAGAGAATGGTGCTTAGTTGAATTTGATCTTTCACTTTTACCTTCCATATCTTCAGTTCCTCCAGTGCTTCAAGAAACTTCTGCTGTTCTTCAGAGGAGGAGCCCTCATTGTGACTCTGCTTAATCCGAAAAAAAGTGCGAGCCATACAGAACAACAGATTCATAACTTGTTTGATTGTACAAATGTATCTTATTGTCATTATTTTTAACGTTTTTGGCCAGGAGATGGATAGTAACATTTTATTTAGATTTAAATTACATGAAAATATGTTATATTACATTTAAGAGAATACATAATGTTAACCTCCCTCTACATAAATTCAACCTTATTTAGCATCATTCACAAATCCGACAGTCATCTGTATGATTAACAGAAACTGGCATAATAGTTGATTATAGCCTCATAGACTTACAACCTCTTTCCCTGGCAATGAATCTTCAGTGTAATCCATCGTGAATTAAACCTGAGGAAATTAAGGGACATATTAGAAAACATTAACGATTTTTTACTTTACATTCTTCTAGGGTTGAGGCAAGAACCCGGTTTATTACAAATACCAGAAATTTAACCAATGGTTTATTTTCTAAATAACATTTTCTTTTCAGTAGGAAAGTTATGCTACATTATTGATTTAAGGCGTAGCCTATACTGTAGGCCATTTATATCTTTCAAAATGTGACGGCTAATATTTTCAAATAGTTTTATATGCAGGCAATAGGTGATGTACCTATCATATTTCGTAGTCTTACTTATTCGCCTGATACTGCGGTATAAGACTATAATTGGCCTATAGTATTATAATACTAGTATATACTATATATATGTAATATAGTATTATTTTTACGCGAGATAGCTTAAGTAGGCCTAAGATAATGTACAACAAAAATCCGAAGCAGCCATTGCAATTTACTACATTATATTCTATCTAAAATGTTTAAACTTGAATGATACCCCAGTGAACATGTTTGTGTTGAAAAGTCGGTGAAACTTTGGTTGAAAAGTTAAAGTATTTTAACCGGTTAGCCAGGCTATATGCGGCCATAAGTCTCTCAACCTCTAGACGTCTGCATTCCAGCTTTTGCTCACTGGGACCTACCTGTTGTCATTAACAGGCGATTGTTGTAGTATGTCGTCGTATTATTCAGAAGGTTGTAGCCTTTATTCCCGTATCCTTAGCTTTTCAAATTATCTAGGCTACAGTCAGTCCTTCTGTTTTTTTTTCCTTCCCTGTCGAGAAATAACAAAATAAAAACGAAACCTAACTCAAACTACGTTCGTTTAATCTGCATCAGTTCCTGGTATGAATGCCAAGGGAATCTCCACATAGCCTATCTTCCATTCGAACAGCCTAGTTCAAAAAAGTGCTGCGCTCAGACTAATGAGGTAGCCTAGGCTAATAGACTTAGTTTACTTAAGAAGTGAACGTATTAAGTGAAACTAAACCAGTGAAATCGAAGACCTAAAACTTTTGTTATAACGTTAATTAAGTTTTTACAATCACAGAAAACAATAATGAATGTGTGATAGACCTGAAAACCATTTAAAGTATAAAGACATTCTACTGTGGAAATATTGAGATATGCCCTATTATGTTCATTATTGCTGTATATGGGGGTATATGGCAATACTATCATTGACAGCCCATTACACAGGATTTTCCCATAATTACTCATTAAGGTCAACTGAGTGACATTTAGCAAGGTCCATTCTATACAGATCCTTTCCAAAAAATTAGAATATCATGGAAAAGTTGTTTTCTTTCCATAATTCCATTCAAAAAGTGAAACTTTCATAGATTATAGATTCATTACACACAAAGTGAAATATTTCTAGCCTTTATTTGTTTCATTTTTCATAATTTTGGTTTACAGCTCCAGAAAACCCCCAAAACAGTATTTCAAGAAATTAGAATAGTGTGTCGAAAATCAGCATTTGTCGTGTCTTTTTTCTCTTACAATCATTCTCTCAGAGACAGGAGCTTGCCATTTTTGAACGACTTTATTAGTGATTAACAAAGTCGGGTGAGTTCATGAAGTCACACTCTTTCAGCCTTTTTCCACAGGTTTTATACAGTTAGAACATGTATATGCCCTCCTATTCTAGAATGTCCGATGGCCAATCGCCTGCTGCATACATTGAGACCTCCTTAATATATGCATGACTTCAGCTTTTTTAGTTTATCAATATTACAAATGTGTATATTATTGATGTGCACCTCTGGTTGTTATTTTCTGAGTATTGTCTTAGTCCTATGACTAACTGCTTACTTAAGGAATTTCCCTGACCTTCTGTCACACAGATCATCACATGTTGTTGTTCTCTCAGTTTTATCTCCAACTGGCCACCAAGACACTCTCTTGACCTTTGATCCTACAGGTCCACGTTCTCTCCTTCAGACACACATTCATATAAACCTGCTTATACACCAATTCCCTATATATATATATTATATATACTCATTACAGAGTCCCACACTATTTTAACAGAAATTATCCTATATATCCCCCCATTGGGACTTACTTAGTCCCAACAGAATAATTTAGATCTGAAAATGAACAATGAGGAAAAGCAACCTTCCCAAATCTTATCAGGGTTTATAAACCCCTTTTTCTTATCAACTGGTGCTTCTCGCCGTCATCCATTCCAGGGAGTTTTAGAGCCAAAACTCTCCCCCCACTCTTGACGAGGGAGGAGTAAAAGACTCACCACTCCAACCACATTCTTATTCAATATGTATGTAAGCCTGTGCATGTATCATAGGCAGCCTTGCATTATGTAGTTACTATTAAAATAGCCACTCCTTTGTTCTCTTGGCTGTGTGCTTCGGGTCGTTGTCATGTTGGAAGGTAAACCTTCGCCCCAGTCTGAGGTCCAGAGCGCTCTGGAGCAGGTTTTCTTCAAGGATCTCGGTGTACTTAGCTGCATTCATCTTTCCCTCTATCAGGACTAGTTGCCCCGTTCCCGCTGCTGAAAAACATCCCCACATCATGATGCTGCCACCGCCATGCTTCACTGTAGGGATGGTATTAGTCAGGTGATGAGCGGTGCCTGGTTTCCTCCAGACGTGACGCTTGGTATTCAGGCCAAAAAGTTCAATTTTGGTTTCATCAGACCAGAGAATCTTGATTCTCATGGTTTGAGAGTCCTCTAGGTGCCTTTTGGCAAACTCCAAGCGGGCTGTGATGTGCCTTTTACTAAGGAGGGGCTTCCGTCTGGCCACTCTACCATAAAGGCCTGATTGGTGGAGTGCTGCCTGGATGGTTGATCTTCTGAAAGGTTCTCCCATCTCCACAAGGATACGCTGGAGCTCTGTCAGAGTGACCCTCGGGTTCCTGCTCACCTCCCTGGCCAAGGCCCGTCTTCCCCGATTGCTCAGTTTGGCCGGGCGGCCAGGTCTAGGAAGATTCTTGGTGGTTCCAAACTTCTTCCATTTACGAATGATGGTGGCCACTGTGCTCTTTGGGACCTGTAAAGCTGCAGAGATTTTTCCGTACCCTTCTCCAGATCTATGCCTTGACACAATCCTGTTTCTGAGATCTGCAGATATTTCCTTTGACCCCATGGCTTGGAGTTTGCTCTGACATGCACTGTCAACTGTGGGACCTTATATAGGCAGGTGTTGGCAATCCCCAATCATGTCCAATCAATTGAATTTATCATAGGTGGACTCCAATTAAGTTGTAGAAACATCTCAAGCAGTATCAGTGGAAACAAAATGCACCTCAGCTCACTTTTGGGTGTCATATCATATCAGTGCACACTTGTGTACTAGGGATGGGGGTTTTGGCTTTTTTTTGTAGACGTTTACACTTAGAATGTTGGCGTGTATCCGCGGTTAACCGTAACATTACATCATAGCGCGTAAGCGATGACGTCATAGCCATAGAGGCCAACGATACTGGTCGGAAACTCGGGTAGCTGCTAGTAAGTAAGCAAGCAGTTATGAAAGATTAACGTTAGGAGATAAATATAGGTTAGAATATACTTCACTGTTTCAAAATGTTTTCCTAAAATAAACTAGTGTCATGAAATTTAAATAAAACAGTCCAATCACTGAGTGTTTTTGTTATTGTCCACCGGCTTGGGACTGAGTATATGGCTCAACATACTCCATTAGAGACCGAAAGCCTGGCGCATCCAGTTCGCTTAACGGTCTTGTGTCTTTCACAATCATATCCGCGATCAGCTGGGTGATTTTCGCAGCTCTCTGTGGAGTGCACTTGTAGAAGCGTATTCGGGGTTGGGTGCTTGCATTACCCACCGTGGCATCTTGTTCAAAATCTACATTCGCGTGTTTTAATCGCAGATGATTGTTCATTGAGCTGGTACTCCCCCCTTTCACAGTTAAAACAATGTTACCGAGTTGCCGTCGACTTGTTTTGTAAAATAATTCCGGGCTTTAGCGTTTCCGCCGCTCATTTTGATGCTTTCACTCTAATTCACTGACTCACTCCCGCATTATTTCCATCAACGTTAGTTATGTTGACGTGATTTACGATCTAGATATATTTAAATGCTTTAGATATATACATAATATTGTACGAGGAACAATTATAGCCTACGCAACATTTAATAATTAATATGATTAAAAAAATATTTTTAAAATTATTTTAAGATTTCGGTTAATCAGTCTACCAGGTACCACGAAATTCGGTGAGCTTGTATGATGACAACTTCTAACTACTTGCCAAGTTTCATGCTAATCAGCCAAGTGGTTAAGGAAAAACTCAAAGAAGTAATAAATGAGTACATTTAAGCCAAAATGTTGGCAAATTCAAGATGGCGCCCACCAAATTAGTAAAGTTCTATGATCCAAATCTGGCTCTTTGTCACTGTAGCAAGTTATACATCTCTGCAAAGGAACTGTGATTTTTAGTGAATTTTTAGTCCTAATGGCACTCTTAACAGACCTACCAAGTTTCATAGCTTTCTGTCAAATCGTTTTGGAATTATTAGCATTTTTGTGATAAGCCACGCCCAGTTAAATTTCATTGGCTCGTCATTCGGCCATCTTTGAAAATATCAAAATTCTGAATATAACTTTTATGAGACATGGTCTAAGGAGTGTGTATACCAAGTTTCATCTCAATTGGTCAAATTTTGTAGGAGGAGTAGCATTTTAAGCGTTTTACAAAAAATGCTAATTAGCAAAAAATCCAATATGGCGGACTTCATGGGTCCTAGAGGCAAATTTGTTCAGAATGAGCAAATGGACATGCATACCAAATTTTGTGATTCTAGGTGAAACGGGGCGTCGGCAGTGGGCGTGTCAATGTCAAAATTTTGTCACGTGCACTACAGCGCCACCAGGTGTTCAATCTGCGTCATAATATAGAGGATTCAAGAGTTTGGGAATCCCAACAAGCGTGCCAAGTCTGGTGATTCTAGGACAAACCAGCTCACGGGAATTTTAGGTGAAAGGGGAGAAAATAAATAAATAAATAACAAAAAAAATAAAACAATCTGAACAAAAACAATAGGGTACCTGCAGCTTCGCTGCACGGTCCCCTAATAATATAGCTGCAAGCAGCGATTCCCGGGGACCGAGCGGCATTAGCGGCATTTGTCAAACACAGAAACTGCAAAATGGTAGACAACTCTAGACAGGGTTGACCCAAAATACAAATATTTGTTTCTAATCAGGGCTTTTGCCATTGTTGATGGTATCTTAACCCGTTCCAGTAAGGGCTTGCGTATTAAGTCTTTTAAGTACAAGTGAAACAGTGAACAGTTAATACTGTTACATTTCTTAACGTTTGCAATAAAAAGGTGTTTCTTAATGTGAAAACAACATAAAAAGAAGCATAGCATTTGACCACACACATGGAAAGCCAAGATTGTATCCACTAAGCAAAAGCAGGTTAACATAAATGGGGAGGCCAAATAAGACTTTTGTGTTGCGGTATCAGACTGTGTTGGCATACTGACTTAATAATTCAAACAGTTAATAGTTAATATTGTGAAATTTCTTAGCCTTTGCACTAAAAAATAACTTGTTTTATGTTAAATGAACATTCTTAGCATGATGTGCACATTGTGTGCCTCAAACAAGATGTTGGGAACAGGTGGGGATCGAACCACCAACCTACTACACGGCAGTCCAATGCCTTAACCACTAAGCTACAGGAACTTTCACAGTTGGTACAGTAGGCAGACGGCCTGTTAAGCATAGATAGTGTACTTGGCGGATGGCATACCTGTTATCCCAACATTTGTATTTCTATAGCGCCACCACACGGATTGATTGGGTTAAAACTGCAGGGCTCAAGTGTTCATCTAACTCTCAATCAACCCACCAAGTTTCAGAACTTTATATCAAACCGTTTTAGTTCTAGCATTTATGTGATAAGCCACGCCCAATGCAAAATTAATTGGCTTCTCATTCGGCCAATTTTTGACATAGGCCTTAGTAAAGTAATGCATGTATGTAAGGATGCGGGTTGAGTCCCTCAAACAGGTTTGGTTCAATTGGTCTAATTCTGTAGGAGGAGTAGCATTTTAAGTGTTTTAAAAAAAATGCTACTTAGCGGAAAATCAAAGATGGCAGACTTGGTTTTGGAATTATTAGCATTTTTGTGATAAGCCGCGCCCACTGAAAATTCATTGTCTCGTCATTCAGCCATCTTTTAAAATATCAAAATTCTGTATATAAGTCTTATGAAGCATGTTGTAAGGAGTGTGTTTACCAGGTTTCATGTAAATTGGTCTAATTTTGTAGGAGGAGTAGCATTTTACGTGTTTTACAAGAAATGCTAATTAGCGGAAAATCCAATATGGGTGACTTGATGGTTCCTTGAGGCAATTTAGTTCAGTATGAGCAGAAGGACGTCTCTACCACATTTTGTGACTCTAGGTAAAACTGGGTGTATGCAGTGGGCGTGTCAATGATTTTTAGTGAATTTTTAAATATTTTCTTATATTTGGATCTATATAGCGCTACCACGTGGCTCGATTGGGTTGAAACTGGAGAGGTCAAGTCCGTATATTACTCTAAATAGACCTACCAGGTTTCATAACTTTCTGTCAAATGATTTTGGAATTATTAGCATTTTTGTGATAAGTCACGCCCATTGAAAATGAATTGGCTTGTCATTTGGCCATCTTTTAAAATATCAAAATTCTGTATATAACTTTTAGGAAGCATGGTCTAAGGGGTTTGTGTACCTGGTTTCATGTAAATTTGCCATATTTTGTACGAGGAGTAGCTTTTTAAGTGTTTTACAAAAAATGCTAATCAGCAGAAAATCCAATATGGCTGACTTCATGGATCTTTGAGGCAAATTTATTCATCATGAATCATCTATTCTGTGTGCTAGAACAAGCTATGCACAATCGAGCATAGGAACTTCAAGTGTAAAGTGAAAACCAGTTAAATCATGCATTTTCACTAACTCTTACATGTAAAAAATATGAAATAACTATATATTTATGTATGATGCTCAATAAAAAAGTAAAGCGATTTTTATTAGGATATAGCTAAGCATCGGTGCTTTATGGGCTGCAGCCTGATAAAATACTCGCAGCAGAAAGGCTTCTCAGGCTGGCTGGTAATTTAGCTAATTATATCAAATAACAAATACGGGACCTGCAGCAGCCTACAGTTAACATACAATTATAACACTTAAATCGGCACTGGGTTTTCCCAAACAGCTCTGCTGTTCTAGCTAGCTATGCAGATGCGATTATGGTTATAACGTTACAAAAGCAAATGTCCTCCAGTGTTTGTTTTATTTATTTTAATCTAGACATGCCATATATTGAACTTCAGCTCGACAGACATAGGCCTACAGTTCTTAGGTAAAAAGAGGAGTTCAAAATATGCCATGTTGAGTTTTCTATACAGTTCGATGGTTGAGATTCATTCATAAAAACGACACGAAGTTGCACGGACGAGCAAATTATATCAAACGAAATGGGTTCGTTATTCTTGGCTCTCCTGTTAATGTTCAGTGGACATCCATATTAGACGGTGGCCTTTCTTGACCAAAACCATAGCTCAACTGTTAAACATAAAACTACATATTCTACCTCACCCTACTTCACAATTAAAGGAGCTATATGTAACAAATTTACTGTACTAAATCATAAAATGACCATGATATGTCATCAGAGATTAAGGAAACATGCTAAGTCGAAATACTGGCTTCTCCGACAACAATGCTACAGCCAGTACGTTCTCCTTTGAAATTTCCATTCCGGGTCGGAACGTCTGTATTTGTTTTGGCCTGTGTGATTCATTATTCTCTGAGTTGACTCCGAGTCCACTGCCCATTACGAACAACCAGATGTACTCCGGCACTCCGACAGCCGATTTACGAATGCCTAAGCTAAGTTCAACATCGTTTCCATTTAGCTAGCTAGCTAGCTAAAGATTTAAATATATATATGTATATAGTTACTCGCTAAACATACCACTAACGTTAGCTTATATCTGTGTGACCGTAAACATAGCCAGCCATGCATCTAGCTAACATTGACAGAGTTATAAAAAATCCACATGAGCTGGTTTATAATTTGCAAAGAATAAATAATAAACAAATTGCAAACGTATACATTAGCTGATCAACTTACAGTGTAGGACTCATCGTCGTTTGTCATTGTCAAAATAGAATAAGCTCGTCTCAAAATATAATGTTGCGCTCGGCTCGTCTTGCATTCGTGTTCGTTCAGTGTCTCGACTCTCTCCAATATTGTGAATTTGGATTACAATACCCATTTTAAACGCTCGGTGTCAATGTTACATATAGCTCCTTTAATGACTTAAAAAATACATGTAAGTGTAACCCATAATGACAAATAGTGATTCTAAAATAAAACATTACAAAAAGAAAGTGCATCAACTAAATAAAAGTTTTCAACCTCAATAGCCTACTAAGATGAACCAATAAAACTGTGAGACAGTACATTAATCAGCCTATCAGAATGTCAGTCCCACCCTGAAGTTAAGTCTTTGCCTAGTTTGTTTGTACGTAACATTTTAGTTGATGTTTCTGGAAGACACAGCTGCGAGTAGGCTAGAGTCGAGTATAACAACGTGCAAAGCTTCAAACAGATGACATCTCTGGTAAGCTCAGTTATCAAAATCAATGTGAGTTCATCCCAAACTAATATTACTGCTAGCAGAACATACCGGTAACTAAACCAGCAAAACATCTAGTATTATACTAGCCTACTACAGTAATTACAAGGCCAGTGTGCACTAGCCTATTAGCCTGCTACCATTAGTCTTTTTTGAGTATTTTTACTACCATGCTTGGGTTTCTCAAGCTAACTTCAGGTTTGCCTGTACCTTCAAACTTTACTTTCTTTTTTGTTATATTGCTTTTATGTTCTTAAAAGTCATATATACTTGACTTTCTTTAGGCTTTTAACGGCTCAAACCCCAAATTGCCGCTTGCGGCTATATTAATTATATTTAGTTGTAGCCACCAGCAACAACAAAAAAAAGACATAGACAGTGGGGCAGACCCACAACACACAAACAAACACACAAAATAAAGACATACAATATCAAATTAAGTGAATTAAATTGGAATACAGCCATGATTAAAAATAGCCCCCGCTGTCCCGAGATGTCCAGTGTCATTTAGCAGTCCAACACACAAACTCCGCCTCTTCCTCCATACACGCAGTGTTGCGATCTCTGTTCTGTTGAAACAGAGCACCGAACAGCGTCAGCCTTCCCACTCGTCGCCTCACTACTCCCCCGCACCATCTTCTCCATCCCTTCCCTTCCATGGTTGCCCTTTGAAGACCGCCTGCACTCTCTGATCAGTCCCGACATCTTCAACTCCGGTGAACAGCGATGGTAAACTTTGCTGCTGCAGAGCTGCAGATCGAACTGACATTCCCGAGCATATGTTGCGAACCCAAAGTTCTACCAAAGTTCAGTTGTGCTTTAAAGGCATTTTGCTATAGTCTCTGAGCAGCCAGGATTTTTTTTTGAAGCGAGGGGGGAGGATCCCAGCTGTGGACAGCACAGGTAGAGCTGTAGGCTACCAGTGTGCGTAAAATGTAAAATGTCCATACAATTGGTTCTAATATCATCACTATTCATACTTATTTTACTGGTTATATCTTGTATATATGTTATAATTGTTCTATATTTAAAAAAATGGATAATAAAAAGTTAATCAAAAGAGCTAAATGGTCTATTTTTCATTGTGGAGCACCCCCCCACCTCGGTCCAAAGTTGGCTGCTCTGAGACATTAAACTTCCGGGCTGAAAATTAGTCCCATTCCGGCCCTGCATATCGGTAATACACACTTACATCAGCGTATTTTGTTCTACATCAGTGGACAATGAAATCAGCTTAATTTTAGACTCCTATCCCCATTGGGTCCCATGCACTCACCCGTCGGCCTCCCCCTAGTGACAAATATAATGTATTGGAAGTAAAACAAAGCCGAACGGGGTTAATTGGACCTCTAGTCCCTGCAGAGAAAGGATTTACCATATCTACTGTGTTTTTCTCAGCGGTAAAAAGAGTGTTGGAAAAGGGACCGCACAAGATTGATTTTAAGGCCTTGGGCGTGGTAGAACTTCAAGTGAAGCCGCTACAAGAAGATGGCATCGTAAATGTGAAGAGAATTAAACCAGTGCCGATGCCCCGTCCTCGCCTTGAGAAAGAGACTAGCTCTGGAAAATCTGCACGTGACAAAGGAGAATCGGTAAATATCTTGGAAATGTCAATGATAATAAATGTGATGATTCTGCTGTATAAAGTATGAAGTTGTCCCTCTGATATAAACACAGTTTTAGAAGCCAGGAACCCTTCACAATTTCTTGAAAGCTTGAACAATCAAATAGTTTCTCCTGTCAACGCAACAACTTATACAATTCCCAAATATGATGCCAATTTTAATTGTTATGATGTACTCTAAGGTTGCCATACTTAGCAATGGATGTTTTGGCGTTTTTTAGTATTTGCAGGTACAAATAAAGCCAAAGTCACAGAATGCATTGTAATAGGCAATGAATTGGAATATGACATTTGATAAGACACAATATCGAAAGGAGCTCTGCATAGGAACAACAGTGCAGAAAGATTCATGTGGTTTGGGGATTTGGCCTTAATAATGTTTTGTCTCTTTAATTGGAGTGTTTTAATCTCTGCCCAGTCGCTATGGACATCTTTGTGGGGTATGGCAGAGGCCATGCTGAGTAAATGTTAAATAGCCTAACACTGCTTCACTTACTGCATCTTATCACATATTTTACTAACATATATTGTACTTTACCTCTTTTATCTATTATGTAGGAACCAGGACCTTTATGCCAAGAAGGTAAGGTCAAATGTTTCTGTTTACATTAGCTTATGTATGAAAATGGTAATAAGCCTCAAGAATAGGTGTAATTCATACAGATTTCTCACTATTATTCGACAGACTGCTTATTTTATTATTGTTCATATTGTAATTGAGCATATTGCAGGTGCATTTATCTACACTGCCTGGCCAAAAAAAAAGTTGCCATTGCACCCGTCATGCATAGTGCCCACCGTACAAGCCTCTGGAGGCAGTGTTATGATCTGGGGTTGCTTCAATTGGTCAGGTCTAGGCTCAGCAACGTTATGCAGCAATAAAATGAAGTCAGCTGAGTACCTGAATTTACTGAATGACCAGGTTATCCCATCAATGGGCATATTCCAAGACGACAATGCCAAGATTCTTCAGGCTCAAATTGTGAAAGAGTGGTTCAGGGAACATGAGGAATCATTTTCACACATGAATTGGCCACCAGAGGCCTGACCTTAACCCCGTTGAAAGTCTTTTGGATGTGCTGGAGAAGACTTTACGGAGTGGTTCGACTCTCCCGTCGTCAATACAAGATCTCTGCCAAAAATGAATGCAACTCTGGATGGAAAAAAATGTTGTGACGTTTCATAAGGTTGTCGAAACAATGCCACAACGAATGTGCGCCGTAATCAAAGCTAAAGGCGATCCAACAAAATATTAGAGTTTTAGACTTTTCTTTTGGCCAGGCAGTGTAGTATGACATATAATATCTTGTTGTGGCCATGTTTGCTTTAAGATTTGATATTTTTAAAACAATACCAAATGTCTAAAAGAAAAGTCATCAACAGGTTAGTTTTACGGGTGATTTTTTTGCACCATTTTTAAAATAGTTACACTCAAGATAAAACAAGGCTGGTGTTGGTTACCTTTATCTTGCAACACTGTTTAACATTGGTCATTAGGAAGGAATCCACCTTGAGTTATTTCTGAGAAATGCTCTTCATGTAATATAATTAGGTGTGGTTGTATTCACCTTACTTATTATTATTCCGCTACGTATTCTCCTCCTACACCATTAACACCATTGATACCTCATATTATACCTTTATACACCCTCCAGGTTGCTATTACATTTTACCTTTATACCATATACACTTTTTCATATAATTGACCTTTTATTGCCAAAAACAATATTGGGAGTGAATGGGCACATTTTCAAAACCGATGCAATAGATTGTGGATGCTGTAACATATTACACTGCTTATGACATCACAAAGCCTTCCTCTACAACACTGTTATGACCTAACAATACTATCCGATATGATTTGACATTGCCTTTTTGTGCTTTGATCACAATTGGCTCTATGCACGCAACGCTTCCGGGTTTGTCTCTATGACCAGAAAAAGAGCTCTTTTTGTCTCACAGGTTTGTCTCACAGAACTTAGTATATAGTTCTGTGGTTTGTCTCAGCCAGCACACTCGTTTCCTGTTTAAGCGGAAGTGCTTATTTATGCACAGGAGAGATTGTGTATGAAGCATCACAACTGCCGAGAACAGTTGCGCAATATTACTAGGCTGTGCACAAATGCAGCAAAAAGCTAACTTGAGAAAGGCTTCAATTGTTTTATGTCCTCGCATCTATGCAATTATGAAAGTATGTTGCTACCAACAGTTAACGCTACTAACTTTAGCTAGCTCGGCTAAGTTAGTGACTGGGGGCAGTTAACTAAGTTAGCTTGCGATGCTACCCACTGTCGTCTGCAAAGAAACAGACTTCCTGCTTAATTTAAGGTGAATTCTGTTAAATAAAACATGTAGCTAATGTAACTAACTAACATAACCTCTCTGAATCTTCGTATCTGTAAAGTTAGCCTATTGTTTCTCTCAAAAAGTGTCTGGAAAAAACGGAAATGAGAACATCTCTTCGTGCTCACTACTCCCGAAGAAACATTAGAAGCCCCATCATTTGGCGTTTAGTTCCTGCGAATCACTTTCGCCAGCACGTCACCTCCTGCTAACGCTGGTTAGTTGACCAGCAGCTATAGCTAGCTAGGAGACAGCAAACCTTTACAGATGAGTCCTGAAAATCTTGCTTAAAAAATTAAGTGTCTAATTAATTAACATTCGTCTAATGTGGGAATTATTTTTTATTGCTGCAAGAAGGGAATATGAACGCTAACAAGTGCACAGAGCAGAGATAAAATGTCTCTGAAATTTTTTTTGCTCATTTCAAGAATGTTTGTCAACCTAGCTAATAGGCTACATTGTTTAGTAGCTATGTTTTACCACATTAGATAGCTAAATGCTAATCGTGATTAGTTTACAACTAATGATAGATCATTTTTAGAATAATCTTTCTTTAGAAGTCACCAAAATCCACTATTTAAAAGGCGTTTTTAAAAAATCGCTCGAGCATTTTTGACTTGGCTAACGTTAGCAATACTAGGCCTATGTTCAACATCAACAAAACAAACAACGCATAGCGTTAGACAGCTAGCTAGACATATTTTATTTGGGCTCACGTTTCTGTCAAAACCTTTCTATTCTTAGGTTAGTTTCACCAACAAATAGCTAGGACATAACTTCCTGAAATCTTCTGATCCCATATACAGAGCGTATGTAAAAGGGCAGTCTGTGCTTCTGGATCACTATAGAGATGTCATGATATATCGAATATTGCATTGATGTATTAAAATTATAGTTGGCTATCTAAAACTTTTTTTGTTTTTGGTAGGCCTATTCTGTTTATTCATTTTCTTTTGTAATGTAATAACGGGCAACCACACAGAGGCAAGGTAGCCTACACTCTGCCGCCAGAGTGATAAATAGGCCTATAAATCTTCTTTCTTGACTTACACAGTTGTAACCTATAGGAAGTGGGTATAACAAAAGTTGTATTTAGAAATCTAATTGATCCTAGTGTTTCCTGCTCCGATGAAATAGAAAATGCGTAGCTGAATCCAACGGAGACGCTATGTTTGCTCTTTTCTATACTGTTTTGTATGGAGCCCATAAGGCACCGCATAGGTAGGCTACAAAAATTAACGTGGAAAACCGTATGTAGGATACGTATTGCAAAACCGAGGGTAGGCTCCGAATCAAGTATTTCCACGTTATCCACATTGCTAGTAACAAATTCAGTAGAGACACACCGCACAATCTATTAAAATAATACTTTTAATGCTGCGTTGCCTTTCTTTGGTGGATTATTATAACATATATAGGCCCAAAACATTTTATAAAAGCGATATGGCACTCACCCGTGGTATTGACACAGCTGTGGGGTTTGCCAGCACCCCGCATCATGTACTGCGGTCAAGCCAGCCTCCACTTCGAAATCACATACATTCAATAAATCAGTCAGTCTGTCAGTAAACAATGAATGAATGAATAAATAAATAACATACATACATACATACAGATCCTTTCCAAAAAATTAGAATATCATGGAAAAGTTTTTTTTTTTCCATAATTCCATTCAAAAAGTGAAACTTTCATAGATTATAGATTCATTACACACAAAGTGAAATACTTCTAGCCTTTATTTGTTTCATTTTTCATAATTTTGGTTTACAGCTCCAGAAAACCCCCAAAACAGTATTTCAAGAAATTAGAATAGTGTGTCGAAAATCAGCATTTACTTCAGTTATTTCAGAGAATGACTGAGTGTCACACTATCATCTAATTTACTCAAAACACCTGCAAAGTTTATCTCAGTTTGGTTCAGTATGGGGAAGACTGCAGACTTGACAACTGGCCAGAAGACCATCATTGACACCCTCCAGAAGATGGGTAAGCTACAAAAGGTCATCGCTAAGGAGGCTGGCTGTTCACAGAGTGCAGTGTCCAAGCATATCAATATAAAGTTTAGTGGAAGGGAAAAATGTGCCAGGAGAAGGTGCACAAGCAAAAGAGATGACCGTAGGCTTCAGCGGATTATCAAGCAAAGACGATTCCAAAATTTGGCGGAGATGCAGAGGGAGTAGACTGAGGCGGGAGTCAGTGCTTCAAAAACCACCACGTACAGACGTATCCGGGACATGGGCTACAACTGTCGGATTCCTCGAGTCAAGCCACTCCACTCATTCTCTGAAATAACTGAAGTAAATGCTGATTTTCGACACACTATTCTAATTTCTTGAAATACTGTTTTGGGGGTTTTCTGGAGCTGTAAGCCAAAATTATGAAAAATTAAACAAATAAAAGCTAGAAATATTTCACTTTGTGTGTAATGAATCTATAATCTATGAAAGTTTCACTTTTTGAATGGAATTATGGAAAATAAAAAACTTTTCCATGATATTCTAATTTTTTGGAAAGGATCTGTACATAAATAAAACTAAATGAATAATTATTAATAAAATGAATAATAAAAATAAAAAAACAACTACCGCCTGCAAACTATTTCAGAGAAAAATTGAGGCTTTCTCATTTCAGTTGTGTGAATAATTACTCATTAATAAAAAATAATTAACTTAATAATAAAGAATACATTTTCAATCTGACCAATCTGACTTCAAAATGACCACCTCATAGTCAGATGTGGAATTTCAAAATTAAAGTATTCTGAAATGTCATATAAGAGCTGTGTTTCTAAATTCAGATTGATATTAAAAGGAAACCTCCTGTTTTCACTGACCAATTTCACATCAGAATGCATCATAGTGTCATTCAGATTGATATTAAAAGGAAACCTCCTGTTTTCACTGACCAATTTCACACCAGAACACATCATAGTGTCATTCAGACAACCTGAGGACATTCTGATGTGGAATTTCGAAATTAAAGCCCTCTAAAATGTCATATAAGAGCTGTGTTTCTTCTAAATTCAGATTGATATTAAAAGGAAACCACCAGTTTTCACAAAACCATTTCACTTCAGAATGATAGAAGAACACATCATAGTGTGACTCAGACAACCTCAGGACATTCTGATGTGGAATTTCAAAATTAAAGCCCTCCAATCCCATAGAGATCCATTCAAATGTATCTAAAAATTTAGAATTTTGAACTAAATTCACAGTCCCAAAAAATGAACTAGTTCACGTTAATTTCTTCCTTTTTTTTTAAATGAGCTGCTCCGATCTAACAATATTGCACACATTTTTGTGAATTAGATAATAGCTCCAGCTCATTCCAAAGTGATTATTACTACTACTGCTAACGGTTAAAAGATGTACTGTACCTACAGTCGCCTACTACCCAACTCTCAGCACGAAATCCAGAGTCGTGACACAAACCAAAGTTCTAACAGAGAGAAAGTTTTAACAGAGAGAAAATGCTGTACCCTGCACCATTAATAATCGGGTTTAGCCTAGCTACTCAGCGTGGATCAACCAGAAACCTTGACAAAGGTATTCTGTTATATCAAATGATATTCCGAGACGCCAAACTTTTAATAGTCTACTTTTTATTCCGAAATTATTACATGTGACTGTTTGCAACCGAATTGCAGTATAAAACATAATTAATATGCGATTGTGTTCAGCTAATGACAATAGGCTACTTATTATTTAAAGTGGTGGCATTTTTATTTTAGAACCCAACAACAACAGTGAACAGATAAATACAATTTTGTATAATAGAAGAAATAAATAGCCCAATGGTCAAATAAACATATTTTATGGTGTCCAAATAAATCTTTACCAAATACTATTTAAAACTAATAAACGAAACAGGCTCCTGTACAGACACACACATCATGATCTGGCTTGTTTGTTGGATTTGGCTGGCTATCTCTTCTATACAGCCATCCATCCACATTTTCAGTAGGCTACTGGATTCTAGGATCTGAGAAAAAATAAGATTTATATTTGCAAAGACTAATAAAATAGCTATATGCAAATATAAACATTCAATGTCTATTCTTAGGCCACGTAATATCTAACGTTACAATCAATGACCGACAGCGTTATTTTAGGCTAGGCCTAACTTAAACTTCTGCTAGAATATTCAGATGGGAAAGTCGTAAATAAATGTAAACTGGATGTGATTGCAAACTAGCTTGAAAAGTAAGGGAGAGTGAACAGAAGACATTGAGCTATTAAAAATGAGCATCAAGGTGATTTGGGTCTGAATATAATATCAAGGAGCTAGTTTACTAACTTGATTTGCTACCAGCTCGATTCTGCTGTCTGAAACGACTTCAAACTCCAGCTTGCGCCACTGGGAGAAAGAGATGCTGCTCGGGTAGTTCGAAAGAATCAAACAAACAGACGAGACTATATTGACCGGAAGAACCAAAAACTCGCCACTCCGACTCATCAAACCGAACGGTACGGAAAGAGCCATCTCAGAAAAAAAGAGCCGAACTGCACATCACCAGAGATTTGGAGGGTCTCTGCTATCACTACTCGGGATAAAAAAAGCCTACAAAATAACACTGTTCCTTAATCACAGAGCCACTGTCACTCAAACTCCGATGGACAAATGTTAGCCCTTCAACCCAAGTCTGAGTAAGAACAATGGTCTGACTGAAGAAAGTCCTACTGAGAATGAAGCAAGTCTGAATGAAAACAAAGGGCGCAATTTTCAGGCTCTTATTCATGTGTGCTAAGACAAGCAGTGTGACATGGAATCTGGGATGCTCTGAGTATACTGTATGTATAGACTCAGAGCATTCCATTCCATAGTCCATGCCACATTTTTACCACACCGCCTGTCATAGCGCACAGCGCACTGGAGTAAGAGCCTGATGTGTTCTAAAATGGATGCTGTATATCAGATTACTAACAAAACATCTAGGCTACTGTTGAAGTTTAAAAACTGATGTACATTAACACTAACATTGACACCTATTTAAAATGAAGACAAAATAATATTTTTGCAATATACATGTATGAAAAAATAGTAAAAAAATGGTTCTATGTAGAACCCTTTCACCTTCCAAAGAGTTCCTTAAGAACCCTTTTTTCCAAAAGGGTTCTAGACAGAACCCTTTGCCTTCCGAAGAACCCTTGAAAAATCCTTTGTTCGAAAAAGGGTTCTTTGGAATAAAACGGTTCTAGATAGAACCCTACCCCTCTGCTAAGAACCCTTTTGGAACCTTTTTTTTTAGAGTGTGTGAAGAGAATTAAACCAGTGCCGATGCCCCGTCCTCGCCTTGAGAAAGAGACTGGCTCTGGAAAATCTGCACGTGACATAAGAAAATTGGTAAATATCTTGGAAATGTCAATGACAATAAATGTGATGATTCTGCTGTCTCTGATATAAACACAGTTTTAGAAGCCAGGAACCCTTCACAATTTCTTGAAAGCTTGAACAATCAAATAGTTTCTCCTGTCAACGCAACAACTTATACAATTCCCAAATATGATGCCAATTTTATTTGTTATGATGTACTCTAAGGTTGCCATACTTAGCAATGGATGTTTTGGCGTTTTTTAGTATTTGCAGGTACAAATAAAGCCAAAGTCACAGAATGCATTGTAAAAGGCAATGAATTTGAATATGACATTTGATAAGACACAATATCGAAAGGAGCTCTGCATAGGAACAACAGTGCAGAAAGATTCATGTGGTTTGGGGATTTGGCCTTAATAATGTTTTGTCTCTTTAATTGGAGTGTTTAAATCTCTGCCCAGTCGCTATGGACATCTTTGTGGGGTATGGCAGAGGCCATGCTGAGTAAATGTTAAATGGCCTAACACTGCTTCACTTACTGCATCTTATCACATATTTTACTAACATATATTGTACTTTACCTCTTTTATCTATTATGTAGGAACCAGGACCTTTATGCCAAGAAGGTAAGGTAAAATGTTTCTGTTTACATTAGCTCATGTATGAAAATGGTAATAAGCCTCAAGAATAGGTGTAATTCATACAGATTTCTCACTATTATTCGACAGACTGCTTATTTTATTATTGTTCATATTGTAATTGAGCATATTGCAGGTGAGCCTGATCTCATGTGAATTCGGTAATATGCACCGATTGTTAGTGTCTCAAAAAACGGTACCTGTTTCCGAATTTTGCACAAGCTAGGGCTGTGATAGGCCGACAATATCACGTGTGAGGGTAGTAGTATATGACGTCACGCGTCCCACTGCTTTTCTTGGCAAGACACGTCCTGCGTGAGTTCCTGATTCCCGTACCCCACCCACAACCCCTAAACATAACCTCACAGGAGTTCACGTAACTCGGGCTCATGCCTAAACTGTTAAGATTTAAAGAATCTATATTTGCACAACTATATTTTTCTATCACAAGCTTCTCTGTCACTATGTATGTTTCACAAAATCTCCTTACACTCTACAACTGAGCATTAGTCAGTAGTTCCCAGTACAGACTCATGGGGGCGCTTGTGCAAAATTCGGAAACAGGTACCGTTTTTTGAGACACTAACAATCGGTGCATATTTCCGAATTCACATGAGACCAGGTTGTGCAGGTTCTTTTATCTACACTGCCTGGCCAAAAAAAAGTCGCTGTTGCACCCGTCATGCATAGTGCCCACTGTACAAGCCTCTGGAGGCAGTGTTATGATCTGGGGTTGCTTCAATTGTTCAGGTCTAGGCTCAGCAACGTTATGCAGCAATAAAATGAAGTCAGCTGAGTACCTGAATGTACTGAATGACCAGGTTATCCCATCAATGGGCATATTCCAGGACGACAATGCCAAGATTCATTGGGCTCAAATTGTGAAAGAGTGGTTCAGGGAGCATGAGGAATAATTTTCACACATGAATTGGCCACCAGAGTCCTGACCTTAACCCCATTGAAAGTCTTTGGAATGTGCTGGAGAAGACTTTACAGTGTGTTCGACTCTCCCGTCGTCAATACAAGATATCGGCCAAAAATGAATGCAACTCTGGATGGAAGTAAATGTCGTGACGTTGCATAAGGTTGTCACAACAATGCCACGACGAATGCGCGCCGTAATCAAAGCTAAAGACGGTCCAACGAAATATTAGAGTGTGCGACTTTTTTTTGGCCAGGCAGTGTAGTTTGACACATAATATCTTGTTGTGGCCATGTTTGCTTTAAGACTTGATATTTAAAACAATACCAAATGTCTAAAAGAAAAGTCATGAGCAGGTTAGTTTTACAGGTTGTTTTTTGCACCATTTTTAAAATAGTTACACTCAAGATAAAACAAGGCTGGTGTTGGTTTCCTTTATCTTGCAGCACTGTTTAACATTGGTCATTAGAAAGGAATCCACCTTGAGTTATTTCTGAGAAATGCTCTTCATGTAATATAATTAGGTGTGGTTGTATTCACCTTACTTATTATTATTCCGCCACGTATTCTCCTCCTACACCAACTTACACTTAACACCATTGATACTTCATATTATACCTTTATACACCCTCCATGTTGTTATTACTTTTTACCTTTATACCATATACACTTACACTGCTTATGACATCACAATGCCTTCCTCTACAACACTGTTATGACCTAGCAATACTATCCCAGATGATTTGACATTGCCTTTCTGTGCTTTGATCACAATTCATTACGTCTTTGTATCAAGTGGGCGGGGGGGACATGTCCCCCACAACAACTAGGGGGATTTGGGGGCAGCCCCCCCCTAAGAAAATTTTGAGTAAAATCAATACAAAAACATGAATCCTAGTGACTTCTGAGAGAATGTTATTCAATTCATCAAGTAAATAAGGAAATGAAAATTATGAATAACAATGAATAATGATAATGTTTTTAAAAAACCTCTTAAGAGTAGGCTAACCACAATAAAACACATTAAAAACGACATCCTGTCACACGCATATCCTGGTAAATTAGGCATAGTCATAGGCTAGTTCTGTGGGCATAGGGTGCGTCCCAATAGCTACTGGAAAAATGCACCCTCCGTTCCTCCACTACCACCTCTCCTCCGTGTCCCGGAAATAGATCTTTGTGTTTTAATCTAATGTTGCTGATTACATCTTAATTGCGTATTAATGGTTACATATTAATTAATGTCTTGACGGAAACCGCAATGTCAGGTACATTGTATAGTACTGTACATGCTTGTACTCGTAACGTGCATGCAGTTTTGCATACTTCCGGGTAGGAGAGGAGTGGTAGTGGGGGAGTGGAGGAAAGGAGGTGGGGAGTGAAGAATATTGGGACGCAGCCCTCGTATGAACCGCCCCTTGTAACAAAAATCTTATATATATATATAGGCTAACATTACTAAACTCAGTAGGCCTACAAGTGATTTATAAATTTGATGCCAAGTAAACATGAATAGTGTTTTAATTAACCACAAAATGACACAATCTTAATAAAAAGATGTTCCTGACATGTCCGTTTAATTCAGTGTTAGACATGGAGGAGAATGTAATTGGTTGAATTCCCAGACGGAGTCTATGTCTGTAAAGACTCATTCGGGATATCCCAAAGCACGACGCAATTCGCTGCCAACTAAATCCAAGGGACAGACATTGATCTATTTGCTCATATCATATATCATATTGAGGTCGCCCTGGAAAACCACTCTTAGTAGGGGGAAGCAGGACACGTTGGGAAGGTTCGTTGATACTAGTATCATACTGATTCAATAAGGACCGAAAGCACCTGTAGATTGCATCTAAAGCACCAGAGCACTCTTCTTGTCCCGGTCCATCGGATGCAGACCTACTGACCACATCGAGCTACGAAATTATTGTTCTGGTATGGTCATCGAGATCTCTATACAGGCCCTCCAAAGCCACGTTGTCTTACGTCTCCCTTTGAATGCTTTCAATGCAACGCAGTGTAGCCTACTTATAAAGAAATTAACAAGGTCTTCATTGGCTTTCACCACCACAAACACAACAACTTCATAAAATAATAAAAATGCAGAAAAATACATGGCGAATCACAACTGTTCCTTCTTGAGCTAGCAAGATTAGATTTTGCCTTCACTTAGACAGTTCCACTATTATCACCTATGCGAGAGCCGAGGCGATCATACACACTGATTTTTCAGTAGTGTGTGTGAGAGGCTGAGCTGCGCTTTCACACACACTACTGAAATCTCAATAGTGTGTGTGAGCATGTCAAAGTTTGATTTTTGTTACAAGGAGCGCTTCATACCCTCGTGCTGTGTTCGGGGTCGTTTTCCTGACCGCTCTTTGTCCATCTTGAGTTATGTTCTATATCTTTGGATGTGTACGCAATCTCGGGTATGAAATATAAATCAAGATTCTATTCAGCTCAGCTTACCAAGAGTAGGATTCTTCGTAGGCTACAAGTGCTGAGCGGAGAAAAACAGAGCGCTCAAGTGTTGCACAATATCAGATGCAACCATTTTCTGTAAGAAGGGGTGAATACAGTTAAAGAGCTGCAAATGTTTATCACGCAATATAGGTACATTGTTTTCAAACAGCCCTAATTTGTCCGAGAGTAGATGCGTCTGATTGAGAAAATGCTGTCTCCAATAAACAATGCCCACTTTCGTAGTTTATTGTTAGAAAGAAAATGTTGGAAGGGTAGGGGGAAAAAATGTGAGATTTCTGTTTCACGGCCGTGAGACACTAGCAAAGACAGAAAACCGTGAGACTTAACAGGTAACCCGTGAGAATTGACATGTATGACATTTCAGAATTTTAAGTCTTTTTGATCTTCAGTATAGCCTAGTAATACAGTATATCCCCAGACTTCTGCCTATGCTTCAGCTTCAAAAAGCACCTGTTACTTCTGATGAAAATGTCCCAAACGGGTACGACTGATAGACAGATGTAGCCTATGCTTGATTGAATAAAAAATATTCAATGAGGGAACATATCACATGATTTTTCATATGGCCTAGTAGTACAGTAGATGTCTGTGCACCAGCTGCAAAAAGAGCCTGTTGCTTCTGATTTCCACAGTGAAAATGTTCCATATTGCTCTGGGTGTGTTTAGTTTAATAAAATGTATTTAATGAGGGAACATTTTGCATTTTCAACTTTTTGGGATGTTTAAACTAAGCGAGTAGCTACTTCTGTCTGTGCTTATAATAATTATAATATCCTTATTTGTATAGCACCTTTCCAGCGGAATAATAATAATAATAATAAAATCTCCTTTATTTGTATAGCACCCTTCTAGCAGAATAGCAGTGTGCCATGCTTCATAAAATAACAATTTACAATAAAAAAAACAATACAATGCACGAAAACAACACAAGACTCTCACGCTCTGCCTCTCAGTAAAGAGGAATGTAACGAAGGGAAGGAACAGAAATAACATTCCATGGCTACTTTCACAGGCTCGCAGTCACATGCAAAAACTAGGAAGCAGGAACAGACAAGAGCCAGGGGAGAAGAGTCCGGATAACTACATGCACATAGGCACGTACGCCAGGAGGGGAAGAGTCCGGATAACTACATCCACATAGGCAAGTCCCGCATTACTCCAGAAAACGTAAAGGGGTAAACGCCCGATCTCCCAGGAGAGAGAAACATTTTACAGGCGAGCCGACGGAGCACGCCCTAGCCTCTCAATAAAGGGGAATGTAACGAGGCGAATAGAACAGAAAACTAACATTCCAAGGCTACTTTCATAGACTCGCATTCACACGCAAACATGTCCACAACATCGCCCAGTCTCCCTATGGGCGAAGGGCGAAGAGAACTACAGTTCCGAACAAAATCGCCAAAAACTCCATGTACGGAGACAAGTACTGATGGACGAACAGGACAGCTGCACCGGAATTACCGGCTAAACAGACTAACGCAAGCTCAATCGAAAATACACGCCCTGCCTCTAAGAATAAATAAAGCCCTAAAGTCAGTATGATAAAACGCCCTGTCTCTTAGTAAGAAACTACCATACAAATAGACACAAACAAAGACTCCTCTCGCTTTCACGGAAGACAGCAGACAGAGAGAGGAGAAAGAGACAGAAAAGGGCAAAAGATCTAGGCAACGGACAAACAAGGAAAGACCAGAAAGCGGTGACAGAAATGAGCACACAAAAAAGGAATTCAACCTGAAAGCTCAAAGCACAAAGGCAAGTTCCGCAAAACTCCAATAAAGCACAACGGAGCAAAACGGTCTCCTTAAAACCCTAGAACTAATCATACTGGCTAAAACTTTAAAAGGGCAACATAAAACCACACACAAAACAGCACAAATAATGCCAGACAATACACCACAGTACAAACAACAAACAATCAATATCGAAGCCCAGAACGAAGGGAACATGGGCTTATATAGCTCACCGGTAAAACACGCACACCTGTGAATGCTGACGAGACTTCTCCGCGAAAAGACTAGACGGAGCCAAAACTCCACTAATAGAGCAGCGCCCACGTGTGGCGACCGAGGAACACGACCGCAAGGGAAAAAGGGTCATAAACCATGATAGAACAGTCTCCAAAGGGTTCTACCTATAACTGTTTAATTTTGAATGGTTCTACCTAGAACCCTCTATGAAGGGTTCTGCTTAGAACCATGTTATCTTCTAATGATTCTACCTAGAACCATTTAGAATCTTGAGAGGCTCTCCATATCTTTTGTTGTATGATCATTATTTTGGTCTTTCTTCATTATTATTACGTAGTTCTTTAATGTATATTATTAGCAGTAGTAGGCAGTAATTCTACAAAGGCATGTCCAATTCCCCATGTACATAGAATAGCAACACAGTTTTATTTAGCAAACAAATTTATGTAGAAATCTAGGAGGGTTGTTGGATGAGGTGGGGAAGCCCTATGAGTTACTAAACTTGATAAAACTCCTCAACATAGGGGATGTGAACATGTGAAACTGGAAAAAATAATCTGTGAAGTGCACAAGTGCTGGAAATAGATAACCAAGCCACTGGCACACCTCCTGGCTTGTCCAGTTGGTAAAAGAATCCATGTCTTTAAAAAATATAAAGCAGGAAACAAATAATTGCATTAAATTAAATGCACCTTGAACCACACAATTCTTAAGCTACCCAAGAGATATATATCTATATATATAATACACATACAGCTTACCTTTTATCCAGAAAACATAACCTTCTGTCAAGTTTAAAATCCTTTTCTCAGTCTGTTTCTCTGAAAGTCCAGCTGGAGTAATCAATCATCACACTGAGGCCCACAAATTCAGTCACTAGACCAGGGATGTCAAACTCATTCCATAGAGCAGGGGTTCTCAATCCTGGTCCTGGGGGACCCCTGTGTATGCTGGTTTTCGTTGCAACCGCAGTTGCAATCCCAGAATTTTAACAAGCTGTTAATTTTTCTTAATTAGGTGCTTTTCATGTTTGGAGGAATTATTCGCCCACTTAAGACACATTATGTCAGAAATAGCTATGCATGCCATGTAGAACAAACTCCCCATGTTCACATTGTGCTTATTGTGCTATATTGCAACAATTACATAAGAAAAGGTTACAAAATAATGTATTTTCACTCAAATGAAAGAGTGAAGTGAATCAATAGGCTCCTAATTAGGTTGTTGAACACATGTGTTTAACTCAATTTTTTCTTTAAGCTTAAGACAATGCAGGTTTGGCTCGTTATCATTTGCTTTGTGTTTGAATTCTTCATTATCTACGAAATGGTTAATTTTAGTGGCCATGTGTCCACACTTTCACCAATTAGGAGCCTATTGATTCAAATCAGTCTTTAAATGGATCTGTTAAATAATTTTCTTATCTTTTTTAAATAATATAGCACAATGTGAACATGGGGTGTTTATTCTACATGGCATCCATAGCTATTTCTGATATAATGTGGCTTAAGAGGGTGAATAATTCCTCCAAACATGACAAGCACCTAATTAAGAAAAATTAACAGCTTGTTAAAATTCTGGGATTGCAACTGCGGTTGCAACGAGGACCAGGATTGAGAACCCCTGCCATAGAGGGCCGAGTGTATGCAGGGTTTTTTTTCCAACTGTGCCCTACACCAGCTGATTTAACTAATTAGCTCAGCTC
This sequence comes from Synaphobranchus kaupii, assembly GCA_029718625.1. Lineage (NCBI taxonomy): Eukaryota > Metazoa > Chordata > Actinopteri > Anguilliformes > Synaphobranchidae > Synaphobranchus > Synaphobranchus kaupii. Next base: position 15,856,894 of record CM056383.1, read on the forward strand.
AACTAATTAGTGGAATCGGCTGGTGTAGAGCAGGGATCTCAAACTCAAATCCTGGAGGGCCGCTGTGTCTGCTGGTTTTCGATGTGTTCCTGCACTTAAGTGTTTAATTTAAGTCATTGATTGGCTAAATAGTCTGCACACCTTGTTTCCAAGGCCTAAACTGAAAATATCAATCAGTTAACATATGACAATTGTTACAAAGTGTAGACTATGAATGAAGATAGAATTAACTAAATAAAAAAGAGTATTTCGCAATATGACCCACTCTTTTACCATAGATATGCACATACGCTCTACGTCTTTTACGTTTTTACTTCCGAGTTACTTACTAAAATTGTCGGGTGAGTGCACAGTTCTGCAGATGAGTGTGCTCCTGAATTCCCTCAACAAAACCCCGGAAATAAGGAGTTCATCCTGGTATTTTAAGTGCCCCCATTTGTGAGAAAAAGTCGCCCACTCAAAAGCTTTTTGACGAAGTGGACTCAAATATGCGTACTCAAAAGGGTGTAGGGCTCTGATTCGGACACAGCCTTGCAGACACTCTGCCCTCGATGGAACGAGTTTGACACCGCTGCCGTAGACCTATCCTCTTCCTGTTTGCAGATATGAAAGGACTCTGATAGGCTATGTGGAGCCTGCACCATATTGCTTTGACCTATCAATTTCTTTCTGCAAACATGAATGGGCCAAAATGGGTGTTTCTGGCCTTTTTTTTTATGACTGGTTGACGTAGGCTGTGTCCGAATCAGAGCCCTGTTCCCTGTCCACTATCCCCTGTCCACTCAGACCCCTGTCTACTATGTGCCCTGTCCCCTCACATTGCAAGCAGTGTGCGAAAGAAATCCCGCAAAACTCTTTCCAAACTAGTGAGGAAGTGGTTCGTAATATCTTTTTAATTTTATTTTTATTTTTATTGAGAATATCAATCAGTTAACATATGACAATTGTTACAAAGTGTAGACTATGAATGAAGGTGGAATTAACAAAAATAAAAAAGAGTATTTCGTAATATGACCCACTCTTGTACCATAGATATGCATATACGCTCTACGTCTTTTTTACTTCCGAGTTACTTACTGAAATTGTCAGGTGAGTACACAGTTCTGCAGATGAGTGTGCTCCTGAATTCCCTCAACAAAACCCCGGAAATAAGGGGTTCATCCTGGTATTTTAAGTGCCCCCATTTGTGAGAAAAAGTCACCCACTCAAAAGCTTTTTGATAAAGTGGACTCAAATATGCATACTCAAAAGGGTGTAGGGCTCTGATTCGGACACAGCCCAAATGTCATGGTTTCTAGCAGCCTCTGCTGTTTCTGTGTTCGGGTTTCCTTTTGGCGTCGTCGGGACGCTCTATCGGATTTTTCCGCCTCCATTCCAGTATTCGTGTTTTGCCCGACAATTATTCTCTGCACCTGTTTTACGTTTCCTGTCAGCTATAAACACCGCAGGACTTCCGCATTTCCGCACTTCGATATTGTCTTTGCTATGTTGACAACGAAGTCGGTAAGGTAAAAGATTAGGTTGCTGCATTTCTGGTTCATATGAATAGGAAACGCAGCAAGTCCGGTTTAGAGTTAGGAGAAAGATCTATTTTAGTCTTTCTTTCCTTTCTCTCCTTATCCTTTGTACTCTTCTGTCAGTTACCTTTTTGTTCAGCTCGTTTTCACTTATTGCTGTAGGTAACAGGTTCTAGTTTAATTTTCATTCTCTCTCCTGTTTTTACAGGGCGTTTCTTTTGTTGTGTTTCACTAACTCTTGTTACGCCTATTTAGTGTGTGAGGTTGTTTTGTTCGTTATTCTCGCTGTTTATCGAAATCGCCTCAGTTTTTGGAGGTTGCTTTATTTTGCCTTGTGCTAGGGAAGTTTTGCTCCCGATCCTGTGTTATCCCAGTCCTGGTGCGGCTAATTCCGCGTTTTGTGGCGTATCTTTCTAAATACGCTTTTAGAAATCCTTATCGGTCGCGTTTGGTTCTCCAAACTTTACACTCCCCATTACAATTTTGGCATATATATACAGTCGTATGATATATGCATAATAATTTACTCTGTCTTCACAGAAAATGATCACAGTGGCATGCCATTCATTTTCTAATAAAAGCTGAGTATTGGGGTGTTTTCCAGACACAGATTTTTAGTGTAGCAATATTAAGTTGTATGAAATTAAATCAAACGTGAAAAATAGGCTGTGCAAAAATTTGGGCACCCTTGTCATTTTGTTGATTTGAATACCTGTAACTACTTAACACTGATTAATTGGAACACAAAATTGGTTTGATGAGCTCATTAAGCCTTGAACTTCATAGACAGGTGCATCCAATCATGAGAAAAGGTATTTAAGGTGGCCAAGTGCAAGTTGTTCTTCTCTTTGACTCTCCTCTGAAGAGTGGCAACATGGGGGCCTCAAAACAACTCTCAAATGACCTGAAAACAAAGATCGTTCAGCATTATGGTTTAGGGGAAGGCTACAAAAAGCTATCTCAGAGATTTCAGATGTCAGTTTCCACTGTGAGGAACATAGTGAGGAAATGGAAGGCCACAGGCACAGTTCTTGTTAAGGCCAGAAGTGGCAGGCCAAGAAGAATATCGGAGAGGCAAAGGCGAAGGGTGGTGAGAATGGTCAAATACAACCCACAGACCACTTCCAAAGACCTACAAGGTCATCTTGCTGCAGATGGTGTCACTGTTCAACAATACAGCGCACTTTGCACAAGGAAAAGCTGTACGGGAGAGTGATGCGGAAGAAGCCTTTTCTGCGCACATGCCACAAACAGTCGCTTGAGGTATGCAAAAGCACATTTGGACAAGCCAGCTTCATTTTGGAATAAGGTGCTGTGGACTGATGAAACAAAGATTGAGTTATTTGGTCATAACAAGGGGCGTTATGCATGGCGGCGAAAGAACACAGCATTCCAAGAAAAACACTTGCTACCCACAGTAAAATTTGGTGGAGGTTCCATCATGCTGTGGGGCTGTGTGGCCAGTGCCGGTACTGGGAATCTTGTTAAAGTTGAGGGTCGCATGGATTCCATTCAATATCGGCGGATTCTTGAGAATAATATTCAAGAATCTGTCACAGAGTTGAAGTTACGCCGGGGCTGGATATTTCAACAAGACAACGACCCAAAACACTGCTCAAAATCTACTCAGGCATTCATGCAGAGGAACAAATACAATGTTCTGGAATGGCCATCCCAGTCCCCAGACTTGAATATCATTGAAAATCTGTGGGATGATTTGAAGCGGGCTGTCCATGCTCGGCAACCATCAAACCTAACTGAACTGGAGATGTTTTGTAAGGAGGAATGGTCCAAAATACCTTCATCCAGGATCCAGACACTCATTACAGGCTATAGGAAGCGTCTAGAGGCTGTTATTTTTGCAAAAGGAGGCTCTACTAAATATTGATGTGATTTTTCTGTTGGGGTGCCCAAATTTATGCACCTGTCTAATTTTGTTTTGATGCATATTGCACATTTTCTGTTAATCCAATAAACCTCATTTCACTACTGAAATATTACTGTGTCCATCAGTTATTTGATAGATCAAAATGAAGTTGCGGATCCAAACACCCAATGATTTATAAATGAAAATAATGGAAATTGTCAGGGGTGCCCAAACTTTTTCATACGACTGTATATATATATACGTATATATGTGTGTATGTATGTATTTTTTCATGATTCAAGGTATTCTGTTTTTAATTAACAAAGATTTTTCTTTTTGCTTGACCAGACAGCAACCCTGTATTCAGCTACCCTACAATCATCATCATCAGTTAATTTTACCCTATTACTGGTTACCAGGCCACAGTCTTAACCTCTAGGCTACAATGCAATAATCTATTTTCAAAGCACTAGTGATCCAATACAATGTACCTCTCCTGAATTCCCTGTACACATTTGGCATAGATATGTCTTAGTTGAGCCAAGCTGTGAGTATTGTAAATATATCAAAATTATCTTCACAATATATTTAAAATATACTGCAGTATATTACATTCCCATATGGGTTTGTTGTACATAGTTGAGGTGACAGTGGTTCAATAAATTAAGGAACAGGCCTAGTAACCACAAGATTGCATGTTCGATTCCCACCTGGTGATGCACTGCCACTGTAAGTGTCATTATTATTTTAAAAATGGCTTATTTGGGTTTGTGTGTGATTTTTTACTAGGCTCATTTGCCACCTAAATGGAACTCAGACCAGTAGCATAGTGGGTAGTGAGCAGGACTTTGAAGTTATTGATGTCAAGTTCAAATCGCACTGCATCCCAAATTGAAGTTTGTGTTTTAAACACCTACTTTAAATGGTTGATCCTCTATAAACACCTCTAGAAATGTTTAAACCATGAAATAAATTCTAAGATGTAGATTAGATTTGAATGTAAGACCTGTCACTCAGTTCTGTTCACTAATCACTATGCTACTGATCTAAGACCTCATCCAAGGCAAACAAACCCAAAATCCCAAAGCCTACAAAATAACACATTTAAGACAGTTGAATTCACAATTAGATTAGATTCCCCCCACCTGGGAATCGAACATGCAACGTTAAGGTTAGTAGTCCTGTTCCTTAATCACAGAGCCACTGTCACTCAAACTCTGATGGACAAATGTTAGCCCTTCAACCCAAGTCTGGGACGCTCTGAGTATACTGTATGTATAGACTCAGCGCACAGTGCACTGGAGTAAGAGCCTGATGACATATGAGCCTGAAACATCTAGGCTAATGTTAAAGTTTAAACACTGATGTACATTAACACTAACATTGACACCTATTTAAAATGAAGACAAAATAATATTTTTGCAATATACATGTATGAAACAATTTTAAAAAATGGTTCTATGTAGAACCCTTTCACCTTCCAAAGAGTTCCTTAAGAACCTTTTTTTTCAAAAGGGTTCTTCAGATGAAAAGGGTTCTAGACAGAACCCTTTGCCTTCCAAAGAACCCTTGAAAAATCCTTTGTTCGAAAAAGGGTTCTTTGGAAGAAAACGGTTCTAGATAGAACCCTACCCCTCTGCTAAGAACCCTTTTGGAACCATTTTTTTTTAGAGTGTGTGAAGAGAATTAAACCAGTGCCGATGCCCCGTCCTCGCCTTGAGAAAGAGACTGGCTCTGGAAAATCTGCACGTGACAAAGGAGAATTGGTAAATATCTTGGAAATGTCAATGACAATAAATGTGATGATTCTGCTGTATAAAGTATGTTGTCCCTCTGATATAAACACAGTTTTAGAAGCCAGGAACCCTTCACAATTTCTTGAAAGCTTGAACAATCAAATAGTTTCTCCTGTCAACGCAACAACTTATACAATTCCCAAATATGATGCCAATTTTTATTGTTATGATGTACTCTAAGGTTGCCATGCTTAGCAATGGATGTTTTGGCATTTTTTAGTATTTGCAGGTACAAATGAAGCCAAAGTCACAGAATGCATTGTAATAGGCAATGAATTGGAATATGACATTTGATAAGACACAATATTGAAAGGAGCTATGCATAGGAACAACAGTGCAGAAAGATTCATGTGGTTTGGGGATTTGGCCTTAATAATGTTTTGTCTCTTTAATTAGAATGTTTAAATCTCTGGCCAGTCACTATGGACATCTTTGTGGGGTATGGCAGAGGCCATGCTGAGTAAATGTCAAATAGCCTAACACTGCTTCACTTACTGCATCTTATCACATATTTTACTAACATATATTGTACTTTACCCTTTTTTATTTATTATGTAGGAACCAGGACCTTTGTGCCAAGAAGGTAAGGTCAAATGTTTCTGTTTACATTAGCTTATGTATGAAAATGGTAATAAGCCTCAAGAATAGGTGTAATTCATAGATTTCTCACTATTATTCGACAGACCGCTTATTTTATTATTGTTCATATTGTAATTGAGCATATTGCAGGTGCATTTATCTACATTGCCTGGCCAAAAAAAAAGATGCCATTGCACCCGTCATGCATATAGTGCCCACTGTACAAGCCTCTGGAGGCAGTGTTATGATCTGGGGTTGCTTCAATTGGTCAGGTCTAGGCTCAGCAATGTTATGCAGCAATAAAATGAAGTCAGCTGAGTACCTGAATTTACTGAATGACCAGGTTATCCCATCAATGGGCATATTCCAGGACGACAATGCCAAGATTCTTCAGGCTCAAATTGTGAAAGAGTGGTTCAGGGAACATGAGGAATCATTTTCACACATGAATTGGCCACCAGAGTCCTGACCTTAACCCCATTGAAAGTCTTTTGGATGTGCTGGAGAAGACTTTACAGAGTGGTTCGACTCTCCCGTCGTCAATACAAGATCTCTGCCAAAAATTAATGCAACTCTGGATGGAAATAAATGTTGTGACGTTTCATAAGGTTGTCGAAACAATGCCACGACGAATGTGCGCCGTAATCAAAGCTAAAGGCGATCCAACAAAATATTAGAGTTTTAGACTTTTTTTTTGGCCAGGCAGTGTAGTATGACATATAATATCTTGTTGTGGCCATGTTTGCTTTAAGATTTGATATTTTTAAAACAATACCAAATGTCTAAAAGAAAAGTCATCAACAGGTTAGTTTTACGGGTGATCTTTTTTTTTTTGCACCATTTTTTAAATAGTTACACTCAAGATAAAACAAGGCTGGTATTGGTTTCCTTTATCTTGCAGCACTGTTTAACATTGGTCATTAGAAAGGAATCCACCTTGAGTTATTTCTGAGAAATGCTCTTCATGTAATATAATTAGGTGTGGTTATATTCACCATACTTATTATTATTCCACCACGTATTCTCCTCCTACACCATTAACACCATTGATACCTCATATTATACCTTTATACACCCTCTGTTACGATCCTGAAACGGGTCGAACCCAAGTGCAACGACCAAGAGGCAGATTCAAATAAAGGGGGTTTTTATTTAAGCTTTGGGGTAGTCCCAAAGCTGTACAGAAGGTATAAGAAAACAGGTTAGTACATTGAACACAAAAATCCCATAGGGACTGCTCCAAGCCGGAGCTGGACTTGTAAGTCCGGTGAGTTCCAAGCCGGAACAAAAGGGCTGCCCTGCTGCTCCAAGCCGGAACTGGAAACAGGGATTGGACTGGAACTGAACAGGAACTGGACTGGAACTGGACCGGGAGGTCCACTCAGGAAACGAGTGCTGGAACAGAATATGTTCCAAGCCGGAACTGGACAGGAACTGGACTGGAACTGGACAGGAACTGGACTGGAACTGGACCGGGAGGTCCACTCAGGAAATGAGTGCTGGAACAGAATATGTTCCAAGCCGGAACTGGACAGGAACTGGACTGGAACTGGACTGGAACTGGACTGGAACTGGAACGTGAATTCCACACTGGAAACGGATGCTGGAACGGAATTCGTTCCAAGCCGGAACTGGAATTTACTGGAATGGTGGGTTAGCCACCGGGACGGTACTGTACTGGACCGCGAGTATCACACTGGTGCAGGTTCTGAAACGGCGCGACTGTTCCAAGCCGAAACTGGACTTAAGTTTCACTGGAGAACTCCCTCCGGGACTGAACAGGAACTGGACCGGGTTATTGACTTGGATAGGGGGACAAAGCAGAGGTTACAGGCAGGGTATACAGACTGGGTGTTTGCATGAGAGGTGAGGATGTAGAATAGTCCGCCGCCTGTCTAGCTGACGAACACACCCCACGGAGCTGGTGAGGTGTAGCTTGGGGAGACCTCGTATGAGCCGGCTGAACTCCAGGGATCCTGGAACCGTAACCACAGTACAGGAGGTAGCTGAGGCCGGACAGGAACAACAACGGAAGCGAGCCGGCAGGCTAGACAGCGGGTCTCTCCCCGAGCTGGAGGTGGGAGTACCGCAACACACTCACACAACATAAAGGGAAAACAAAACACTGCTGCAGGGAGTTGGAATCGCGGCGTCTGGAGAGTTGAAGGGAGACAGGTAAGTAGCATGCAACAAAGACAGTTCAGGGAAGATAGCTACCAACCGCAGTTTACGTGAACAACATTTAGTGCAGCAAGCTGCACAAACTCCGGACCAGAAACGTGACAGGACATAGACAAGGTAGGTTAGTTAACGAACTGGCGCCGATTAGCAGCCAGCCAGGGGTTTAAATAGTGGATAAAATGAAAACATAAATGGGAAACAGGTGAGGTAATTAACAGGGAGTGATTACTAAACTCGAAGGTGAGGAATGTGAACACGGAGAAAGGAAACCGATAGGAGGAAACAAACGTGACAGAAAGCACGAACATGACAGGAAAAACGCCCATCCTGCAGCAGCAGGGAAAACACGGACAAGGGAATCCAACATGACACGGAGGGCAAACAGAAAAACCCGGAACACGGACAGGAAGGGAACGGAACGTTACAGTACCCCCCCCTCAATGTACGCCCCCTGGCGTACCAGGAGGCCTGGCTTTATCTGGGAAGAGTTTATGGAAATCCATGATAAGTGAATGATCCAGGATAAGGCTCTTGTGGAGCCACGACCGCTCCTCAGGACCATAACCCTCCCAGTCCACGAGATACTGGAAGCCCCGGCCCTTACGGCGGATATCAATAACACGGTTAACCATGTAGGCCGGGGCGTTGTTGATCACTCGGACGGGAGGAGGAGGGATGGACGGGGTACTGAGGGGACTGGAGGAGACAGGCTTGATCTGGGAAACGTGAAAAACAGGGTAAACCTTGAGGGAGGTAGGGAGGGAGAGTTTAACTGAGACAGGATTAACTAAACAAATGATGGGGAAGGGACCAATGAAGCGGGGCTGGAGTTTTTTAGAAGAGGAGGGAAGGGAAATATTGGCAGTGGAGAGCCAGACCTGCTGACCGGCCCTATACCGCGGGGCTGCGGTCCTGTGAAGGTCCGCTAGACGTTGAGAACGGGATTTGGCGCGGAGGAGTGCGGTGCGCGTCAGTCTCCACATACGTTTGCATCTAAGCATGTGGGATTTTACAGAGGGGACAGCCACCTCCGCCTCCTGGGTAGAAAGAAGAGGGGGTTGATAGCCTAATGAGCATTCAAACGGAGATAACCCAGTAGAGGCACACTTAAGGGAGTTGTGAGCATACTCTACCCAGGGGAGAAAACGGCTCCAAGAAGCGGGATTACGCACAGTGACACACCGCAGGGCGGCTCCCAGGTCCTGGTTCGCTCTTTCTGCCTGGCCGTTAGACTGGGGATGAAAACCAGAAGATAAGCTTGCCGAGGCACCCAGGACCACACAAAACGCTTTCCAAACCCGGGAGGAGAACTGGGGCCCACGATCAGACACAATGTCCGAGGGGATCCCGTGCAGCCTGACCACATGCAACACCAGGAGCTCAGCGGTCTCAAGGGCAGACGGGAGTTTGGGGAGGGGAACAAAATGAACCGCCTTGGAGAACCGGTCCACTATTGTCAGAATAACGGTGTTACCCTCTGACAATGGCAGACCGGTGACGAAGTCAACGCCAATGTGACTCCAAGGACGGCCCGGGACAGGGAGGGGAAGGAGAAGACCAGAGGGGGGCTGGTGGGAGGCCTTACTCCTGGCGCACACAGAGCAGGCCAGGACAAAAGCACGGGTATCCCCCTTAAGGGTGGGCCACCAGAAACTCCTCCTGACAAGGGCGATCGTTCTGGCTACACCCGGGTGACATGCCAGGCACGAGGCGTGAACCCAATCCAGGACCTGGGAGCGGACGGAATTGGGCACAAAAAGGCAGGAGTTAGGGTTACTGCGGGGATCTGGTTGGGAGGTCTGAGCGGCCTTCACAATGCCCTCGATTTCCCAAGAGACCGCAGCCACCACACAGGAAGCCGGTAGGATGGGCTCCGGATCAGCAGGACTGGAGGGGAGGGAAAAAATACGGGATAAGGCGTCTGCCTTAACATTACGGGAACCGGGGCGGTAGGAAACAGAGAAATTAAAGCGGGCAAAAAATAACGACCATCTAGCTTGGCGAGCATTCAGTCTCTTGGCAGACTTTAAATAAATGAGGTTCTGATGGTCGGTTAAAACAATAAAGGGATTACCTGCCCCCTCCAGCCAGTGGCGCCACTCCTCAAGAGCCAGTTTGATAGCCAGAAGTTCCCGATCCCCGACATCATAGTTTCGCTCCGCGGAGGACAGTCTCCGGGAGAAAAAGGGATGGAGCTTGCTATCCAGAGCGGCTCGTTGGGACAGAATGGCCCCCACGCCGGTGTCGGAGGCATCCACCTCAACGGTGAACTGACGTGAAGTGTCCGGGTGACAGAGGATAGGAGCTGAGGAAAACCGAGCCTTGAGCAGATCAAATGCACGCTGGGCATCGGGATTCCAACAGAAGGGTAGGGTAACAGAGGTGAGTTTAGTAAGGGGAGCGGCAATGACACTATAATTACGGATGAAGCGGCGATAGAAATTAGCAAACCCAAGGAACTGCTGAAGGTGCTTGCGGGAGGTGGGTTGGGGCCATTCTGTCACCGCCTTGATCTTAGCAGGGTCCGCCCGGAGACTGCCCTCCTCGATAATGAAGCCGAGGAACGGGACCGTGGAAACATGAAATGAACACTTCTCTGCTTTGACGAATAATTGATTCTCCAGCAGCCGCTGGAGAACCTCCCGGACGTGGATAACGTGTTCCTGGGGGGATTTGGAGAAAATCAGAATGTCATCGATGTAAACATATACACTCTTCCCGAGAAGGTCACGTAACACATCGTTCACCATGCCCTGGAAGACTGCTGGGGCGTTAGTAAGGCCGAAAGGGACCACCAGGTATTCGTAGTGGCCCAACGGAGTGTTAAAAGCAGTCTTCCATTCGTCCCCCTCCCGTATGCGCACCAAGTGATAAGCGTTACGGAGATCGAGCTTGGAAAACGTAACTGCTTGCGAGAGGGGTTCAAAGGCGGTGTTAATGAGGGGAAGAGGGTATTTGTTACGGATGGTGACTTGGTTCAGTCCACGGTAGTCGATGCAGGGCCGTAAGGAGCCGTCCTTCTTCCCAACGAAGAAGAACCCTGCACCGACCGGGGATGACGAGGGACGGATAATTCCTGAAGCGAGGGACTCGTGAATATACTCCTCCATTGCCAGTTTCTCCGGTCCCGACAGGCTGTAGAGGCGACCAGACGGCAGCTTGGCTCCCGCCAGCAGATCGATGCAACAGTCGTATGGCCTGTGAGGAGGTAAAGACAAGGCACGTGATTTGGAGAAAACCTGCACCAGATCGTGATATTGTTTAGGAACATTAGATAAATCGGGCGCCGGCTGCTCAGAACAGGGATTATTGGACCCCGGAGGGGGTAGAGCCGAGCGGAGACAACTGGCTAGACAGTGGGCACTCCACGCCAGGATACGACCGGACTTCCAGTCAATGTGAGGGTTGTGGAGGCGGAGCCAGGTCTGACCCAAAACAAGAGCAGATTGTTGAGAATGAATGAGCAGGAGCTGAATAGACTCTCGATGATTTCCAGATAAAACAAGCTGCATAGGACCGGGAGGTCCACTCAGGAAATGAGTGCTGGAACAGAATATGTTCCAAGCCGGAACTGGACAGGAACTGGACTGGAACTGGACTGGAACTGGACTGGAACTGAACTGGAACTGGACAGGAACTGGACTTGGACTGGAACGTGAAGTCCACACTGGAAACGGATGCTGGAACGGAATTCGTTCCAAGCCGGAACTGGAATTTACTGGAATGGTGGGTTAGCCACCGGGACGGTACTGTACTGGACCGCGAGTATCACACTGGTGCAGGTTCTGAAACGGCGCGACTGTTCCAAGCCGAAACTGGACTTAAGTTTCACTGGAGAACTCCCTCCGGGACTGAACAGGAACTGGACCGGGTTATTGACTTGGATAGGGGGACAAAGCAGAGGTTACAGGCAGGGTATACAGACTGGGTGTTTGCATGAGAGGTGAGGATGTAGAATAGTCCGCCGCCTGTCTAGCTGACGAACACACCCCACGGAGCTGGTGAGGTGTAGCTTGGGGAGACCTCGTATGAGCCGGCTGAACTCCAGGGATCCTGGAACCGTAACCACAGTACAGGAGGTAGCTGAGGCCGGACAGGAACAACAACGGAAGCGAGCCGGCAGGCTAGACAGCGGGTCTCTCCCCGAGCTGGAGGTGGGAGTACCGCAACACACTCACACAACATAAAGGGAAAACAAAACACTGCTGCAGGGAGTTGGAATCGCGGCGTCTGGAGAGTTGAAGGGAGACAGGTAAGTAGCATGCAACAAAGACAGTTCAGGGAAGATAGCTACCAACCGCAGTTTACGTGAACAACATTTAGTGCAGCAAGCTGCACAAACTCCGGACCAGAAACGTGACAGGACATAGACAAGGTAGGTTAGTTAACGAACTGGCGCCGATTAGCAGCCAGCCAGGGGTTTAAATAGTGGATAAAATGAAAACATAAATGGGAAACAGGTGAGGTAATTAACAGGGAGTGATTACTAAACTCGAAGGTGAGGAATGTGAACACGGAGAAAGGAAACCGATAGGAGGAAACAAACGTGACAGAAAGCACGAACATGACAGGAAAAACGCCCATCCTGCAGCAGCAGGGAAAACACGGACAAGGGAATCCAACATGACACGGAGGGCAAACAGAAAAACCCGGAACACGGACAGGAAGGGAACGGAACGTTACACCCTCCATGTTGCTAATACTTTTTACCTTTATACCATATACACCTTTTCATATAATTGACCTTTTATTGCCAAAAAAATTATTGGGAGTCAATGGGCACATTTTCAAAACCGATGCAATAGATTGTGGATGCTGTAACATATTACACTGCTTATGACATCACAATGCCTGCCTCTACAACACTGTTATGACCTAACAATACTATCCCAGATGATTTGACATTGCCTTTTTGTGCTTTCATCGCAATTCATTAATTATTTGTATCACTTCCAGGTTCTTTAGACTACTTACCACAAAATACATCACCATTTAACACTTTCACCTTCTTTAGATCCCTTTATAGTGCATTACCACTTCATACCATTTCCACCTTTTATTTACCACCTCCCACTATACCATATTACCCATCTTTCTATATTTCCAGCAATTGATACCACTGCGAAGCAACCACACATACTATTTCTTTATGAATTGTTAATGTAGTTATAATTATAAGTTCGTCATTATCATTGTTACATGTAGCCAGGTCTAATTAGAGGAGGAAGGTAGGTGATACTTATTTTAAATCCCAGTGAAAGAGTTTTGTGGGATGTACCAAATACAGACTGTAGCAGAAGCTCTTAAAAATGCTTACGCCCAACCAGACACTTTCCCCGCCTTTCCTTTCTCATAGAAGCACAGCATGTCCGAATATTTTTACTGAGAGAATTTGAGAGCTGCACAGGCATAACTCTAGGCAAATCCATTTATCGTTTTTCCAGGTTTGCAGCAAGATTGTGGAGACAAGGCGCTATCACTGCTCGTCAGCAGTGATTATCCAATCAAAGAGGAGATCCTTCAGCTGTACTTTGAGCAATTTACTGATGACGTTGATATTTGTAGACATGGAGATAACCAATGGATTCTCAAGCTGACCAGCCAGTCTGGTAAGGTTTGTTTTAAGTTAGTGAACTGTCTTAAGTGGAAGCTAAGAACTTTACAGGGAACTGAGATAAATGCGGAGAGGTATGCAGGTTTCATTCTGTGTTCACACTACTCTTTATCATTTCCCAAATGAACAGAAGGGATTTATTATTCGTCCACATGCTATTGACCAAAACTGTGGTTTTACTTAGCCTTTGCTCCCATGTGACTTGTTGTCATTCACTTAGCTGATCTACGCATATGATGCAATACTGTGAAATATGTTGACACAACACTGTGTTAAACAAGTTTCCCAAAGTTATTATAATGCAAAATATGGTAAAACGTCTTCTGTAATCTTATGCACATATGACAGCATATGTATTTGTATTGCACACTCTGTATGACAGCTGAGTAACTTATTCAACATAAACTTTAAGTTTAAGAAGTATATTTCCTACATTGGCGAGTAATTTAGAAAACACTGAGCCACCAGAAACCATCTTAACAGCAAGGTACTGCACGTTTTAGCCTTTATACCTGTCTGTGTCTCTTTAACTGACACATGTATCTGTATATGTATCCGGAACAGGGGAGTACAGATAAATTCTTGAACGGGGGACTTTTTGTGCACATCTCATCTTCCAAATATGCACCAGAAATCATTGGTTCGCCATGGGGAAAACATTACCTGTGTACAGTGCATTATCTGTGCATTTCCAAACACAGTATTCAGGTTTAGATACACCCCCACTAGCTAAGTTATGAAATGGTCCATTATAGTTTTATACGTCCTTTTCTTACTTTTCTGAAACTATAAGGGTATCTGTAGATGTATACGCTTTATAAAAGCAATATGGAACTTGAACTTATATCATGAATGTCAGCACATCTGGAGGTTTCTGGCCCTCAGCTCAACTGGATCCCTGTACAGTTTGTCTTTGTGTCCCATTTAAATTCTGCGTTGCAATTTGCCTTATGCTAATTATTTATGATACATTTGTATCATTTTGTTTATAGCTGAAGTTGGGCCCATTAAACAGAATTCTGCTTTTCATTGCACTTTATCTCAGATTTGGAGAATATCCTGGCCAAGAAAGATCATGACCTGGAAGGTTCATTGATGTCCGTACAGCTATACGATGAGAGAGAGGCGGAAAAGAGGCTTGATCCCCGCAGGTTCATCCTGAGTGGCTTCAGTGAGGACTGCAAGTGCAGCCACCTCTCCGTCTTTATCAAGAGCTGCAGCAAAGGAGCCGAGCATTCCTGGGAGGTCCTCAATGATGGAAACAGAATCGCAGTCACCTTCAAACAAAATATAGGTGGGTCCGCATACCAAAGCTAAAGCATGGAACTGTGGTCCATACATCATAAACCATTAGCATGCAAGGCTAAACTGCAATCTGAATCTGGAACATGATAGTCACCTATTTTTCTTATTTATTTAACCTTCATTTAACCAAGAGATATAGTATCTCTTTTAAAAGGGAGATCTGAGCAGTTGCAGAGCACTATCACTTCATCATAATCAAACAAGATAAAGCTATTGTAGTGCACACTGAGGCTATCAAGACATGCTTGTGTCTAGAACAGTACAGTGTACTGATACGCTGGATAGTTTTGTTGCTAATCTCTCGCTCAACATGTCAATCCCATGGTTTAGATATTCAGGCTTTTTTGAAGAAATGCTCCTCAAAAAAACTTCAGAACATGGATATCTCCGCCAGCCGGCTGGAGTACACAGACTCTGTGTTGGTGGAAGGAAATATGGAGAACATCTCAGAAGAAGCACTCAGGATATATTTTTGTAGCACACAAAACAATGGGGGAAAAGTCAATTGCCTAATTTGGGTCAAGAAGGCAAAGAGCGCGCTTATAGTGTTTGAAGACTTTCACGGTATGTTTTCATGCATTCATCTTAAGCCTGATTTGTACTTTGTCGCATGCCCCTTTCGACAAGTGGCGCACGACATTGGGAATTATACTTCGGCGAAGGTCTGCGATGAGGGTTCAGTTGTCTATATGGTAACGAAACGACAACTTCTGACTGTTTGTTTACATTTCTTAAAACATGGCATTGGCAATGCTCTGTGAAATTATTGAGATTACGGAGGAGGAAGAACTTTTAAATCTAGCGGTAAAAGTGCAGACTTTCAGTTTGTTTAGTTGTGCCCGCCGCCCTGAGGATTGGGGCTTGATCCCTGGTCCTGCCAGATCCGAGTATAGCCGGTGCCTTGAGGTAGTGACAATGGGCGGCTGCTCCCGGGGTGGGGGCAGGGACTCGGAGAGAATCGTCACGCATAAAACGGCCCTGGGCGAGTTGGAATCATGGTCAGGAGCTTGAGGAGTCGTGCCCTGAAGAGGATGTGGCACCCTCCTTCCTACTACCGGCTGACAGGTTTATAGCGGCGATTCTCTAGCGGTTGCTACACGGGGGGAATTGAATTACATAGGGTCCAGTTGGCTACCAAATTGGGAGTAAAAGTGAAAACCAAAATAATAAAGTGAGCAAAAGATGTATCCATGACAATGTTTGGTGTTCCATCTGGCTGTCCAATCAGACTGCGAAACAAAGTATGACATTGTCCACGACATAACATTCTAGAGGTGCGCGAGTGTCTTATTTCAGTTGGAAATACGTCATTTTTCTCACTCGACACTTGTCAAAAGGGTCATGCAACGAAGTATAAATCAGGCTTCAGGCTATCGTCCGTTTTCTTTTACACACTCATATTCAATGCACACTAATTAATCACATACTAAATTGTCATTGCTACTGTCAGTATTTAATTAGCACTTTTGAACAACATGTGCAGTAGTACACAACAAGATGTATTATGTTATATCTTCTTTTCCAATTGCAGTTGCGCTCAGAGTGGCCAAAGAGAAGCACAATATTTGTGGAGTCAACCTGTGTGGTTTATTGTTCTACTCCAGCCTGCAGCAAGCCTTAACTGGAGAGACGCCCACTATGCCACCCTCTCCTCATAAAATCTCCATTCCTGTGGATGCTTTGCTTCTCGAATACATCCAAAATGACAAGGTGTGCAAAGAGGAATTTGAGAGCACACTAAAGGAGCTCCACACCAGCATCTTCTTTAAAGGTGACCCAGAGTTCTCTCAGGTGGTGTTGGAGATGGCAGTGGACAGGGAGTCGCTGCTGCTACACCGCTTGGCCCATACTTGGGAGGGGAAGACTAAGCAAGCTGTTGAGGCGCTGCTGGAGAAATATAGCATAGTCACGGTGATGTCAACTGAAGAGGTCTGGGAGAAAGTCGGGGACAAATGCCTCAGTCTAAGTCTCAAAACTGCCAGTGTCTCCTACGAGAGTGCTAAGAACACTGTTGTGGTGTTGGGACAACGGAATGATGTGAAGAAGCTTCAAGGTGAAATCCAACGCTTGTTGAACAAAGCAAAAGAAGAACTGGAGGTTGAAAAGAACACTGTGGAAAGGAAGATCCTTATGGACAGTAAGGAAAAACTTGATTTTGTGTGGAACTTTGTGTCGGATAAACTTAGAGGTGTTGAACATCTGAAAGATGAAGCAAACTTGATCTTTCACCTCAAGGGCCTCAGAGACAAGGTGAATGCGGCAGAGGGAATCATCAAGAACATAAAAGATAATTTAACCACCAAAATGTTGCATCTATCTCCCCATCTAGCAAAGTTTTTGCAGACCCTGGACCTGAGAAAACTTGAGCGCGATCACTTTACTCATATTTCCGCTACAGTCTTCTCCTGTGGTGATTCCATTCAGATTCTTGCTGAGACGCAAGATGGCGAGAAAGCCAAAGATAAAATGAATGAGATACTCATGGAAGAGGTGATCAACCTCACTCCTGATCAAGGAAAAGTCACCCAGGAAGAACAGTGGAAAGTCTTCTACAGTAGACTGATGCAAGAGGTAGAATCCAGCAATAATGCATGGAACGTCAAGATCTCACATTCTGATGTGCAGATTACAGTGTGTGGGTTCCGGAACGTGGTAACAGATGTTGCTAGGAAACTGACAGGATATCTGAATAACAAAATGCCTGTGACAAAAGAAATCCCACTCAAGTCACTGAGACAGGTTGAATATGTTGATGCTTGCATGAAGCTGTCCGAGAGTCCCGAAATCAAAGCGCTAGATGTGACCATACTTTTGTCAAGGACACAGGCGTCCCCTTGCCTGAAGGTCACTGCGGCCAGCGACAACATCAAGGAAGCTCTGTCAGCTGTGGAGAAGCAGATTTCACACATTGTGCATGAGAAACACATATACTCCAATGCTGGGGAGTCAAAAGTGTTGGAGAAACATCAAGATGCTCTCAAGGCCAGGGCTAAGGAGTTTGCCTGTAAGCTCTATCTGACTGTTGAGCAAGCCAATCAGACCAGCTCTCATCTGGCCTGCAGGTTTAAAATGGGAGACTACCTCACTTTAACCATAGCCCAGGGTGAAATATCCCAGCAAACAGCTGAGGCTGTCATTTGCCCATTAGGTGGTAACCTGTCGTTTGATAATCCTGTCGCCCAGAAAATTCTACAGGTCGGCGGGCCACAGATTAAAGATGTCTGTCACAAGCTCTTGAAGGAGGGCCAAGCTTTGGTCGCTGGGGACGTGGTTGCAGCTAACCCGGGAAACTTCCCTGCCAAGGCCCTCTTCTATGCCGTGATACCCAGTCAAACTGGGATCGGCAAATTACTGGAGTCGATGCACTTAGCATCAGCTGTCGAAAAGAGCCTCCAGAATGCAGAGAACAGTCACTGTGTCTCCGTGGTAATGCCGGCTCTGGGTTGTGGTGCTTTTGGCTTCCCCGTCAGAGAAAGCTGTAAAGCTATTGAGAAGGAAATTTCAGAGTTCTGCGACAGCCATCTGGACACCCCTCCACACCTAAGGGAAATAATCATTGTTGACCCTGATGACAAGACGGTAGAGGAATTACACACTGTCCTGAAGGAAATGGTACGTGGCATCACTTGTATAGACTCATTAGAGAATACAAGCCACATACAGAATGTATCGACTAGAACTAATTTGTCTTCATATATATTTTGTTGTCTGTCATTATATCCTGTCATCCCATTTTTTAAACAGGGATACCAAAGTACAGATTCAATAAACACAACGTTATCTGCTCTTCCTGCAAATAAAACAAAAAAGGGTACTCCTCCGCCTGTGTTACCTAAACCAGGAGCAGACCTGAAAGGTGACGTTTAATAGTACAATTTACAGTGATCATCCATTGCACAGATCAAGATAATCTATTGCATGTGATCTCACTTGCCTTTATATGTTTTTCCTGTTGTCCACAATTACAGTGGCTATTGGTGGTGTTAGAGTAATTCAGAAAAAAGGAGACATCACCAAAGAGACTGTGGATGCCATTGCGAATTCCATCAATATCAGTCTGAATCTAGACACTGGTAAGGAGGAGGCTCAACTTATAATGTTTGGTAAACTATCTTGCAGCCTTGAATGTGATCTCACCAGCCTGTATCATTTTTTTCCTGTTGGCAAAAACTACAGTGGTTATTGGTGGTGTGACAGTTATTCTGAAAAATGGAGACATCACCAAAGAGGCTGTGGATGCCATTGTGAATTCCACCAATATGAGTCTGAATCTAGACACTGGTAAGGTTCTGTATATGCATCTTGGAGTCATTAGACCATAATAATATTATAATGAAAGGAACATAATTTGCTTTGCTAAGGCACATTTTGACACTATCTAGGCCTTTGTTCTTGCTAATATAGAACAAACACAAGCCCTTTTTTTGGGGACAGTTATTCTGTTAAGTTAGTGTGACGTATAGTCACATGATGCTGAGCCACTTACTTGGTGCTGTAAAACAGTCATTTGCAAATGATAGTTTTTTTTTGTGCAAACGATAGTTAATATTTAATTGCCATGCATTTGTCTCATTTTAAGGGGATGTGAATTTTTATTTCCCTTCTTTGTTTCTTAGGTGTATCTGGAGCTATTCTGAAAGCAGCAGGGAAATCTGTTGCAGATGAATGCGCCAAACTGGGTAACTTTCCTTAGACACAAATAAATAGAATAGAATAGAATAGAATACAACTTAATTGTCCAGCCAAGGCCAGAACATCATCTTTGGTCGCACCAGATACAATAAAAACATCACATTACATCAATACAGCAACTCACATCACAATATAACAATTGTACAACAATTAATACAACATACACATCGTGTACAGCATACATTCAACGCATAGGAGTGAAGATTAGTGCAGTTTGTTCATAGAATGTATTGCACTAGGAACAAAAGATCCCTTGTAGATCTTTTTTTTTGTGCCAGGGGTACTCTGTAGCGTCGCCCTGAGGGGAGCAATTCAAACTCAGTATGGAGGGCGTGTTTAGTGTCACCAATGATGGACAAAGCTTTCCTATGTACAGCTGTACTGTAAAGGTCATCCAATAACTTTTGTTGGCAGCCTACTATCTTTCCTGCCATTTTGACGATCCTGGCCAGCCTGTTTTTGTTTGTTAATGTCAAGTGTCCATACCAGACAGATATATTAAACACAAGAATACTCTCTATTAGGCTGACGTACACTTTTTCCAAGATGTTATGACTGACCCCAAACCCCTTCAATTTCCTATTTAAAAACAGTCTCTGACAGGCTTTCTTACATATAGAATCAACATTGTCCGTGAAACTCAATTAGTCATCCATGTATGTTCCTAGATACTTAAAAATGTCATGGTTTTCGGCAGCCTCGTTTTATTTCGGCGTTCGTTCTTTCTTTTAGCAGCGTCGTGCACTCTATCGGATTTTCCGCCTTCCGTTCCGGTGTTTTCATCTCGCTCTGCAATTATCCTCCGCACCTGTTTGTGGTTTCCTACCGGCTATATTTAGCTCTGGGTTTCCGATTTCCGGTGCTTCGAGATTACTTGCGTTTGACACGAAGCCGGTAAAGGTATAGGAATACAGAGATTGCTTCCTTGTTATTCTTATAAGTAAAACAAAACTATTCCAGTTAGAGTTAGGGTTTAGATCTCTTGATCTTTTCTTTTCCCCTTCTCTACTCTGTTTGTTAGTCTTTCTTCTTTTCTGTTTTTTTTTTTAAAGAGGCATTCCTATATTTTATGCTTCTTTCTACTTCCTCTTATTTTGTTACTCGCTGAAGTTGTGAGCTGGAGGAATTGTTTTTTCCTTTGTCTGCACTCGTATCTACGAGCTTATTTTTTCCAGTACCACGGAAATATTATTTTCAGTTCTGTTTTTCTCCCTTTGTTTAGTCTCTTTTCTACTGAGACTCAAAGGTAATTTCTGGTTATCTATTTTCTGCTCAATGTGTTGACCCTCGCCCTGTTTTTAGGGTTGTTTTTCGTTTGGCTTTGCGCCGGGAGTCTTTTGCTCCACTCTTTGTTATCCTTTGCTCTCTGTTTGTGAAATCTTTCACTCTATTGGTGTTTCCGATTTTTGGAGACACTTTTTGATCTCTCTGTTGCATCTGGCCCTCCGAACCCAACCCCCCCATTATAAAAACTGGTGACAATTTCCACAGATTGGTTACAAAGTGTAAGCAATGGGGGTGGGTCTGCATGGTTTAAAATAAGCTCCTTTGTTTTTTCAGCATTGATTAGCAGGAAGCTGATTTACACTAGTGTTCCAGCTTGGAAACCTGGGCAAAGTAATCAGAGACAACATCATTCTTATAAAAAAGACCAACTAAAGCCATGTCATCAGCGTATTTAAATAGCTTAAAATAGCTGCCCCTGCAGTGTCATCTTGTTGGTGTACACAGAAAATAATAACGGTGATAAAACGCAACCCTGAGGTGCCCCTGTGTTTAGAACAACCTCATCAGAAAGTGCTCCTTTTACACAGACTCTTTGTGGGCGGTCAGTTAAAAAGTCCTTGACCCAGTGCATTCACCCCTAAGTCCAGAAGCCGTTGCAGGAGTACATGAATCTGCATCGTATTAAAAGCTGAGCTAAAATCATCAATAGATAGAATCCGTACATATGCCTTCGTCTTTTGTAGATGACTGGCAACCATGTTGACCATGGTGAGAGTAGCGTCCTCAGTCCCCCTATGTGTCTTGTAAGCAAACTGTAATGGGTCCATTTGTTCTGCTATGGATGAGGTAAGATGTTTGCTGACAACCCTCTCCATGCACTTAGCCAGTACGGGGGTTAAAGCTACAGGGCGAAAGTCATTCAGGGCTTTGGACCCTGGCTTTTTGGGTACTGGTCTGATGATAGATGCTTTCCATGTATTAGGCACAGTTTAAACAGTTTGGTTCTCACGTGAGCTGTCTGAGGTATTTAATGAAAGGAACTCAGCATGGGCAAAAGCTAGGAAAACAGGGGCTGCTGCAGACTGGACTTTGTTCAGGCAGCTGAGGAACAGGAGTACCACCAGTGTCAGGAAAGCTAAATCTGCATACTATCTTAATTCCTTACACATGAGTTCTGGTAACCCAGCTAAATTTTGGAAAATTATTAAGTCAATGAAAAATAGTTCTGCCCCAGCACTCCCCCAGCTGCTACTCTCTGACTCTGGCCCCATAAATGACAAAGTGGAAATCTGTAATGTTTTTAATTATCATTTTATCAAAGCAGGCCATATTTTTGATCAAATAAATCCAATAGATATCGCCAGTTGGGTGGGTCAGCATAATCAAAATGAGTCCTGCGGCTCAGGATCAGAGCTCTCAGATGATAGGAGTCCTTGTAGGTTCTCTTTTAGGTCAATCACTGAAGTGGAAGTAGGAGATGCTCTTTTGAGGATAGACTCAAAAAGGTCTACTGGGGCTGACTGTTTGGACCCCGGCCTTTTGAGGTTGGCTTCTTCGGTTATAGTTGGGCCCTTAACCCATATTTTAAATCTTTCTCTTAGCTTGGGGATTGTCCCAAAGACTTGGAAAACTGCTCATGTGCTTCCACTTCACAAGGGTGGTCACTCTAAAGACCTAAATAACTACCGTCCGATCTCCAAGCTAGCCTGCTTAGCCAAAACCCTTGAGTTTTTAGTTAACGGTCAGCTTCAATTATACCTGAGTAGAAATGGCATTTTAAACACTTTTCAGTCTGGCTTTAGATCTGGTCACAGTACTGTTTCAGCTGCATCTCTTGTTATAAATGATATTGTATGTGCACTTGACAATGGTCAGCACTGTGCTGCGCTGTTCATTGACTTGTCAAAAGCCTTTGATACAGTGGACCATTCACTTTTAATAGAATGATTAGCCTCTGTTGGCCTTGACCAGAATGCATGCCAGTGGTTCACAAGCTATCTCACAAGCAGAACCCAATGTATTGTTTCTGATTCTACGCAATCCACTTTTATGGAGGTCACAAAAGGTGTACAGCAAGGTTCTATTTTAGGTCCTTTACTTTTTACCTTGTATATTAATAACATTGTTTCTTTTAAAAATGGTTGTAAGGTGCACTTTTATGCCGATGACACAGTCATTTATTCATCTGCTCCTACATTGGGGGAAGCTTTATCTATTTTTCAGACAGCTTTTGACTCGATCCAGCGCTCACTTCTGGAGCTTAAACTTGTTTTAAATGGAGCAAAGACAAAATATATGAAATTCTCTAGATCACGCACTCAGGGAGATACTGACTCCACTATTTGCACTTTGGATGGGTCTGTAATTGAGAGAGTACCTTTTTATAAATATCTTGGGATTTTTATTGATGAAAAGCTGTCTTTTAAAATACATACGTATCAATGAGCTATGCAAGAAGCTAAGGGTGAAACTGGGTTTCTTTTATAGAAATAAATCAAGGGATAACAGAAAGCTCCTAGTTCAGTCTACCTTCATGTCAGTAATAGACTATGCCTGCATCATCTATATGCACGCTGCCTCTGCCACCTTGAGGCAGCTAGACACTATCATTCAGCACTGCATTTTATTACAGGAGATCATTTTAGAACCACCATTGCACTTTATATCAGATGGTGGGTTGGCCATCCCTAGCTGCTAGGAGAACGCAGCATTTGCTCCTGTATGTTTACAAAGCAATCTTACAAATGCTACCAAATTATCTGACATCCCTAATCACATGGCATTCTAGTCATCATCAAACCAGATCCCAGGATTGGCTAGTCCTAGAGGTTCCCCGAGTCAGAACCGAGCTGGGAAAATCAGCTTTTAGTTAAAAACTGTTAGGATCCTGGAGAAGGTTAGGACCTAAATGCACGACTGGGAGGCAGATTCAAGAAAGGGGTTTTTATTAAACTAAGTTTTGGGGTAGTCCCAAAACTGTACAGGAAAGCAAGCACAATATCACACTGGGTAATGTCAGGAAGCCCGGAACGGACTGCTCCAAGCCGGAGCTGGACTTGAGGGTCCGGAACGGGTTCCAAGCCGGAACTGGACTGGATAGTAGGTGAAGGCAACACCTGGACTGGACTGGAACTGGACCGGGAGGTCCACTCAGGAATCGGGTTCTGGAACGGATTGTTCCAAACCGGAACTGGACTTGAAGGAAGGTGCACGACTCACACCGGAACTGGACTGGAACTGGACCGGGAGGTCCACTCTGGAACTGGGCTCAGGAACGGATTGTTCCAAACCGGAACTGGACTGAAGAGGTAGGTGCACGACTCACACCTGGACAGGACTGGAACTGGACCGGGAGGTCCACTCTGGCAACGGGTTCAGGAACGGATTGTTCCAAACCGGAACTGGACTGTACAGTAAGGTGTACGACTCACACCTGGACTGGACCTGGACTTGAAGAGGTAGGTGGGCGACTAACTACGGCTGGACAGGAACTGGACCGGGACGACTACACCGGTACGGGGCAAAAAGCAGAGGGAGGTTAGTTTGGGAGTAGGCACGGGAAGGACCGGGAGGTTCTCACAGGGATGCAGGGCTTGACAGGTAGGTAGCTGGTGAAGCACGGCAGAGCTGGGTGGTGTGGCGTAGCTGCGGTAGGTCCGGTTGGAGCTGACTGGTCTCCAGAGCTCCCGGAACCGTAACCGAAGAACTTGGTGGCTGCTTCGGCCGGACAGGAACAACTGGAGGGTAGCCAGGTTATAACGCCACCACGGATCCTACACGAGCTGGAGGTGGAGGTACCGCAACACACACAAACAAACACGGGGAAAACGAACACTGCAACGGAGGACTGGAAGCCGGGTAAACTGGAGGTAGAAGGAAGACAGGTTAGCCGCAGGGGGACAGGGGAGGCAAACTACCAAGCCGTAGTTCGCGAGAACTAAACACTGTAAGGGGATAAAATCCCACAACCAAGCGAATAGCTTTAACACCGAGTGAGGCTAGTTAGCGAACAGTAAACAGGGTCTGAAGGTTTACACATGTAATGAACCGACAAAGCAGGGGAGACAGCAGGTGGGTTAAATAAGGGAGTGAGATTGGAATCAACAAGGCACAGGTGCGGAAAGTAACCGGGAGTGCTTGTTAATTAGACAGGTGAGGAATGCAAGAAACGAGAGGGGAAGGTGATAGGCGGAAACCAAACTGGGAAACAAAGAGAGCCAAACAGAGGGGAAACGCCCAGCCTGAAGCAGAGGGGAAAACACGGACAAGGGAATCCAACAAGACACGGAGGGACATGACAAAACCGGGAAAACGGACTGGAAGGGAACGGAACGTCACAAAAACAAGATAAAGGAAACTGAGGTTGAGGTCTGTGCATGTTTTTAAATATTCCTGATATATGAGGTCTGCTCAGGTTTTAAAGTTTAAAATTTTATTGCTATAAATTAGTTGTTATATATATTTTTTTATCTGTTTTATTGTGCAAATGTATGATGTTTTATCTTGTATTGTATGATGCTTTTATGTAACCAGGGCACCATTGAAAATGAGACTCTGTTCTCAATGGGCTCCCCTGGAGAAATAAAGGTTAAATAAAAATAAAAGTACAGGTGTACAGTAAAAACTGGAATAGTCTAGTTAAAACATCCCTTAGCTGGATGGAACACACCTTCAGAACATGTCCATGTAGACCATCAGGTCCGGGTGCTTTGTGGGGCTTAATCCGTGAGAGGCAGGTGCCAACCTCCTCCTCTGACAGCTGAATTGTGGGGATTCTGGGTACATTGGCACAGATGGCGTCGCACCTATCTTTGAAATCCGTGGTGTCAAATCTTCCATAAAACCAGTTAAGATCATTCACAAAGGAGGGGCTGTCCAGGAAACCATCATCTTGTCTTTTGGGCATCCTACCCATCATTGTGTTAAGCCCCTCCCATGCTTGTCTGGGGTTCCCTGTACAAAACAGATTTTCTACCTTATTCTTAAAATCCATTTTGGCTCTCTGTATCTTGGTCCTGAGCTCCTTTCTTTTGTCTTTGACACCTTCAGTATCACCCCTGAGGAATGCCACCTTTTGTCATTAAGGCAGCTTTTCAAGTCTTTTGACAGCCAGGGCTTGTTATTGGGAAATACTTTGACTTCCTTGGTGTTGATTACAGATTCCTCACAGAACTGTATGTAGGAAGTGATACAATCAGTTCATGGGGGTCTCTGCATGAGAAGAACATGTCCCAGTTTGTGGTTTCAAAACAGCTCCTTAGCTTATCCTCGCTTTCTCTGTCCCAGACTTTGTCTTTACGATGGGGTTTTCCCTCTTCATGCGTTGTCTGTTCTTCGGCAGTAAGTGGATGACATTATGGTCTGATTTACCAATGGGAGGTCTGCATATTACCTTATATGCATCCTCAATGTTGCCATAACATAAGTCTAGAATGCGTGACGAACGAGTTGGGCAGTCAACATATTGCTATAAAGTCGGGAGATCTACTGCTAAGGAGAGTGTGTTAAAATCACCCAGCATAAACACGGGTTGATCAGCTGATCGTGCGAGCACGGTGTTCAAGCTGTCTGATATGCGCTCAGCTGCTTTCTTATTATTGGGACCCAGAACATACACCAAAATAATGGTGAGCTGCCAAAATTCCCGGGGTAAATAAAAGGGTCTAAATCAGGGGTGGGCAATTCCAGTCCTGGAGGGCCGGTGTGTATGCAGGTTTTTGTTCCCACCAGTTACCCCAGCTAAATGAGCTAATTGGCTGTTTACACCAACACTGGTAGATTAGATCACATTAAAATGTTTCATATAGGGACACAAGAAGTATTCGGCTGTCATTCATGCGCTTATTAAGAATTGTAGCTAAAATGTCAGATGGCATAAATATTACGGCTAATTAGGTAATTAACGCCAGAAGTTGGCATGAAAACCAGAAACGGATACGGCCCTCGTTGCCCACCTCTGGTCTAAATGATACCACCAGGATCTCATAGTCTCTTGTGCATGTCTGTTCAAAGACAGTGAAATGTGATGCCCACTTTTTGTCAACCAGAATGCAAAGCCCCCCGCCAATGGTTTTTTGTGATTTTACCTTATCTCTGTCTGCTCTGAATGTAGTATATCCATCAACATCTAACTTACAGTCCTGGTTTAACCATGTCTCGGTAAAACAGATAAGATTACTGCGTCTAAAATCCTCCTCGTATTTGACGTGGAGTATTACCTCATCCAGCTTGTTGTTTAGGGATCTTACGTTCGATAAAGTGATTACCGGGAGAGGGTGACGGCTTCCCCGCCTCCTAAGCCGGTTTCTAATTCCTCCTCTGGAATGAAATGCATATTATTCTGATTTAGAAAGATATTCTGTTTGCCTTGTGAAAGAACACATCCTTTTCCCTGCTAATTAATAGGTCACATAAGGTCTGTCCTCTGGATTTATTACATCACCAGGGGGGTATTTGACAAAGCAGGAGTTAGCTGGATAACTGCACTGATTAAAATCCGGAACAGCTCTATTTACTTCAGTCCATGTTCTTGATTTGTGAGGGTTCCGGGTTTTACTCAGTGCAGTTATCCAGCTAACTCAGTAATCCATCTTTGTGAAATACCCCCCTGAAGTGGAAGCTTCCAAGCTTTAAACAGTCAATCTTGCAATAACCATTGAGTTTGATTGCTTGTTACAACCAAGCACTTTTCCTGGTTTAATTCTCCAGTGATTATACTCTTTGTAGCATATAAAGCATCTTACATGAATATTTTATGAAGTATTAACCACAGCCCTGACACAGACTGTCACCTGTTTGTTCAGGTACCCAGAAAGCAGATGGGGTGGTTGTCACAGGAGGAGGCAACTTGAAATGCAAGCACATCATTCAGATGGTGGGGCCGACTACCACAGCTGGCATCACCACCTCCATAGAGAGGGTCCTGCAGCTCTGTGAGAGCAAGAACACCACAGCCATGTCCATTCCAGCCATCGGAACGGGTAAGACCACATTACAGCCACTGCCTACTTCTACATAACACAGGCCACAACCACTGCCCACGTCTACACAGCACAGACCACAACCACTTCCCACGTCTACACAGCACAGACCACAACCACTGCACACGTCTACACAGCACAGACCACAACCACTGCCCACATTTACACTGTCATGGGTATTTGCAGCCCTTGCTGTTTCTGCAGTCGTCTTTCTATTTGGCGTCGTCAGGATGCTCTATCAGATTTTTTCCACCTCCGTTCCGGTATTCGTGTCTTGCCCCACAATTATTCCCTACACCTGTTTTGCGTTTCCTGCCAGCTATAAATACCTCAGGACTTCCACATTTCCGCACTTCGATATTGTCTTTGCTATGTTGACAAACAAAGTCGGTAAGGTATAGGAATTTCGGTCCCTGCATTTCTGGTTCGCATGAATAGGAAACGCAGCAAGTCCGGTTATAAGATTTAGGATTAGATTGATTTTCTCTTTCCTTTCCAATCTTTCTTTATCCTTTATTCTTTTCACCTGTTGCCAGTTGTGTTCAGCTCTTTTGCCACAAGAGATTTGGCTAACAGGTCTTTTTTATTCTTTTCCTTCACTTGTTATATCGAGTTTTGTTTTGTTTCACCACCTCTTGTTACGCCTAATTATTTAGTGTGTGAGGTTCTTTTGTTAGTTATTCTTGCTGTTTATCGAGATCGCCTCAGTTCTTGGAGGTTGCTTTGTTTTTCCTAGGGACGTTTTGCTCCCGATCCTGTGTTATCCCAGTCCTGGTGCGGCTACTTCTGCGTTTTGTGGCGTATCTCTCTAGATACACTTTTAGAAATCTTTATCGGTCGCGTTTGGTTCTCCGAACCTTACACTCCCCCTTACATACACAGCACAGACCACAACCACTGCCCACATCTACGCAGCACAGACCACAACCACTGCCCACGTCTACACAGCACAGACCACAACCACTGCCAACGTCTACACAGCACAGATCACAACCACTGCCCACGTCTATACAGCACAGACGACAACCACTGCCCACGTCTACACAGCACAGACCACAACCACTGCCCACGTCTACACAGCACAGACTACAACCACTGCGCACGTCTACACAGCACAGACCACAACCACTGTCCACCTCTATACAGCAGACCGCAATCACTACTCAACCACAACACAATCACAACCACAGATCTACACCACAGAGAACCACTGTGTTTTCAACTACAAATACTAGTATGAGAATGTTCAATGTTTTTTGTCAAATTATATTTTCTTGCCTAATAGGTCAGTCATTGATTATGATCCTCGTGACCTCCGTGTCCATCTCTGGGTTTTTTGCATTTTAGTAGTATTTCAGATTTTAAAAAAATGTTTAAAGGATGAATAACCAAGCACTATGTGATAGTGATCTGTGCTGCTTTGTGTCACAGGAAAAGGTAACATTCTGCCAGAAGAGTCCATCAAGGCAATTCTCACGGGGCTGCAGAACCATTTGTCTCCGACCACTTCAACAAGCATCAAATTCATAGCCATAGTGGCCATTGAGCAGAAGGTTTTCGACTGCTTCTGCAATTACTTTGAGAAGAACCAGCAGTCTCACCAGATAAAAGTGGTTAATATTTGTATATTAATATAATATATGGCATACTGTCTTCCAATTAATCATGCTCTTTCACACATGTGTACAACTAATCCAAGGTTGCTGATGCATAAAATAAAAGTTATGCAAAGATCTGGGTTTGGGTCGATAGAAGACCACAAATGTAGTTTAATGTCACCCACCACTGCAGCTTCTGAGCAGGAAGTAAAAGAGGCTAAAATGTAACCTATTTTAACCCTTGCCGTAATCTTCACTCTCAACCTGGTTTTATGTATTTTACTTGATCAGCAATGATAAACCTAATTGCTGAATATCCCATACCAGTATACCAGCAGTGATAAAAGTAACCAAAAATGAAAAACATAATGGTGGCTAGCCAGCTAATGACTCAGATGTTGTATCTTTTAATAACTAATGTGAATTCTGTTTTTTCTAATGATGTATGTTCTCTCATCTTAAGTTAAGAATGAGAACATTCAGCCCTTGTACATTTGTTAATCAAGCAAAATTAAAGAAGATTGGGTGAGAGTTTAAATACAATTGTTCAATCTTAAGAGTCACCGCTGTTGTACAAAATTGTCTGAAAAGAGCCTTTTCCATTAAAAGGGTAGCTTTTGTGTGCGTTTTCTCTGTATTAGGTCACATTATCTACAGTTTTGATTTGATGAGATGGTCTGTCTTTATCCAGGCAGTCACTGGGTTCCGCTGGCCAAGTTTTCGATCCAGGCCGAAACAGCTCCCTGCCAATCAAGGTTTGTTGAACACGCCATGAAAGTGCAGCATCATCGCTGTAGTTGCAACTAGCAACAACTGACTGGAGCCAATTCCTGTTAATTCATATGGCATCTCATCACTATTCAAGGATGAGGCTCAACTTATAATATTTGGTAAACTATCTTGCAGCCTTGAATGTGATCTCACCAGCCTGTATTATTTTTTTCCTGTTGGCAAAAACTACAGTGGTTATTGATGGCGTGACAGTTATTCTGAAAAATGGAGACATCACCAAAGAGGCTGTGGATGCCATTGTGAATTCCACCAATATGAGTCTGAATCTAGACACTGGTAAGGTTCTGTATATGCATCTTGGAGTCATTAGACCATAAGAATATTATTCTGCTTTGCTTTGCTAAGACACATTTTGACACTATCTAGGCTTTTGTTCTTGCTAATATAGAACAAACACAAGCCCTTTTTTTTGGGACAGTTATTCTGTTAAGTTAGTGTGACCGTATAGTCACATCTGAACAAAAACGTCTCCAACGTAAAAAAAAAGCCAAGTTACTCATGCATAGCCTACAGAGCGCTGTCTATAAGTCCTTAATTCCAACTTGCAAAAACTAGGCCTGCCTTTAAAAGTATTGATATCAAAATGTGGCCAAGTTACAACTAAGAATATTGCCTATCGTAGCTCACACTAAATAAACTAGCTCTATTCCAAAGCAATGCTATCCAAACTTTCCTAAATTATTTAATGCAACTTGGCCCTGTGTTTCTTCATTTTAGCATATGAAGAGATTGTGCCTCATGGAACAACATGATTTCAATGAATGTTTTTAACAGTTGATGAATAAATACACTCCAGAAAGGATATGGTTATACTTTGTTGGCAAGTTTACTTTAGAAAATGTACAGGTTTTAAAATGTTAACTGCTACAGATTTCTTTACAATTCACAAGCAGACATTTATTTCAAGAAACATAATGTACAATAGAGAAAGGGGGGATGAATAAATAAATGCAGATAAAAATAAGTAATAGTTTTTAAATAGCGTACATATAGAATTTTTACAAAAGTATCCAGACATGTTTGTGGGTCAGATGATGGTAAATAAGTAATAGTACTAATTTTCTTAGCATAATAATAGTTATGATATTTGCGAACAGAATTTTGTGACCACAAGGATATCTATGCTCTGTAGGACCACACAAGTTTTGATAGAAATCCAAATATTCCAAATAAATAAATCAATAAATACATAATAATAATAATAATAATACATTTTATTCATTCTGTGCTTTTCATAGACCCAAAGCAGTGGATGCAGACAATTATTCAAACCTGGCCTATAGTGTAGTAATCTTTCTGTTGAATTTCTAAGTGCAACACATCTGAATCAGAGTATTTCCACTATAAATTATTCTCATTTTGCAGTTTGATGTGGAACATACAGTTTTCATACAGACCACATTCTCTTGAGATGGTAAGATGAAGAAACACAGGGCCAAGTTGCATTAAATAATTTAGGAAAGTTTGGATAGCATTGCTTTGGAATAGAGCTAGTTTATTTAGTGTGAGCTACGATAGGCAATATTCTTAGTTGTAACTTGGCCACATTTTGATATCAATACTTTTAAAGGCAGGCGTAGTTTTTGCAAGTTGGAATTAAGGACTTAAAGACAGTGCTCTGTAGGCTATGCGTGAGCTAACTAATGATGAACAATGCATGAAGATAATGACATCGAGAGAGACATGCATACAGAATAGTACATGAGTTCCAAATAAATGCATGCAGACATTCGCGTAACCATACCGCCCTCTACTGACGAGAATGATAACATTTCTCCTATTACCGATAGCGCACAATTACATTAAAAGAGTTTGTAGATGAGCTATATTTAATGTCTAATGAAATACAATGAACAGCACCACCTGAACTATGGATCATGAAGAAGCATGTAAATTAATTTATAGTAAATAGTAATTTTTTTAAAGTGACTAACCATGAATCAGATATGTTTAGGGAATTGGAGGTTTATAAGCCCGATCTCTCAAGGCATTGTAGTTTATAGTAGGTTATCGTCAATTCTTAATGTATTATCGTCAATTCTTAATTTTCCTAGTAGTGAATTTTATGGTGACATTGTGTTATGTGTGAAAAGGATAAGCTGAACAGAGCTGAAGTGAAGAAATTAATGAAGACATAATTTTGGCCGAGGCAATACATTGAGGTTCGGTTTCAGTCAGTCAGTCAGTCATGACCGCAAGAGCAGAGCGTAACACCCTCCCCAAACCAGACAAGAGCGAGCGTCCGGTTTGGGGAGGGTGTGATATAGTAGGCTACAAGTGAAACATTGAACAGTTAATACTGGAAACCTCTTTTGCCTACAAGTGAACCGTTAATATTGTAAACGTGTCTTTGCCTTTGCAATAAAAAAACATTCTTGCATGAGAAAACCAGAACATGTGCACACTGTTTGAGTCCAAAATGAAATTACACTTTAATATCAACCAGGCGAGGTACGAACCCACGTCTCTCGCAATACTTAATTGGACAACGCAATTTCCCAGGAATCTTATAGCCAGAAAGAAAACAATACATACTTCTAAGAAAGTACATACCAGAGATTCTTCTTCTTCTTCTTATTATTATTATTATAGTTAAAAGTGTTTGCAGTAAGCTACATTATCTGCAGAGTAGCGTAGATTAGAGCCACTTTCAGAGGCTATTGTTTTTTTTTATTTTAAAGTGACTAACCATGGATGAAATATGTTTGGGGAATTGGCCGTTTATAAATCAGATCTCTTAAAGGTTTGCAGCTTATAGGAGGCTATTATCAATTCTTAATGTAGGCTATTATCGTAAACTCCTAATTTTCTTAGTAGTGAATTTTATGGTGACATTAACCTCTTTCACACATGCAGCCTTATCCGTAAATTTTCCGGAACATTGCCAGATAGGGGTCATGTGTGAATAAGAGCCGAAGTCGAAATTCTGGAATATCCGCGCCGGCAATTTGCCGTGTCAAGACCTAGTGAGGTTTCCGTAAAAGTTCCATATCGATGTGACGTGTGAACAAAGCCAGAACATTACCGGATCAATCACGCACAACATTCTGACGTAAACACGGCGACGTGAGTGAACCCATCACAAACCTCTTGACCTCAAACGACCTCGATCGCCTCAACCCTAAACTGACAGCCTAAACAGCAACATTATAACGTTATGTATAACTGGAGTGACTCAGAAGACTTTGCCATGGGGTCGCTCCCGTACCCACATTCGTCTCGCCGAGCCCCAAGCCACATGAAAGACTCGTACAGCCTCCAGCCGCCACAGGCGACGTCTCTGGCTTTGAGCCAAGCTAAAGCGGAGTTGTTTCCGACTTATCCTGATTTTTTCGTCAAGTTTTTGTTTACGAATGGTGTTTCGTGATTGGAACAGATGTATTAATGCCAGCGTTTGCCTCGAAAATGTGTAAATAAACAAGAGTAACTACTAGTACAACTGCACACTCTGTCACTTCATCACCCGCCATTTTTTCAGTAGTAAATAAACAAACGTATCCTAGCAACATAGGGTAGAGCGTTGGTTGTATGAACGCTACCAATACGGAACATTACGGAATATTGCTGGATCAACTTTTCCGGTAATGTTCCGTATTGCATGTGTGAAAGAGGTTATTGTGTTATGTGTGAAAAGGATAAGCTGAACAGAGCTGAAGTGAAGAAATTAATGAAGACATAATTTTGGCCGAGGCAATACACTGAGGTTCGGTTTCAGTCATGACCGCAAGAGCGAGCGTCCGGTTTGGGGAGGGTGTGATATAGTAGGCTACAAGTGAAACATTAAACAGTTAATACTGGAAACCTCTTTTGCCTTTGAAATAAAAATACGTTAATGTGAAAATAATAACAGTGTAATAAATGAAAAGTACTTAACAGTTGCACATTGTTTTTGTGGAAAATAAGCATGCGCCCTGCTGGGCTCAAACCGACAATCTTCTGTGTGAGAGACTGCAACTCTAATTGTTAAGCCACAGTACCTTCATGGAAAACATGAAGCCATTAGCTGTACATTAAAAAACATTAGTATGAAGCGTTTTTATTGGGTGATAAGTTTGATGAGCAGGTATATGGATCATACCCTCAAAGAATAATTCTCCCCATTGCCTAACATTGCGACGGAGGCAGGCAGTTTGGCAGGAAAATGGGAAGAAGAAGAAGAAGCGGAAGAGGAAGGAGAAAAACGGCAAAATAACCCAAGTTTGAGGCTTTATTGTGTGGATGTGTGAAGTTGTATCTGAATGCTGTGTGGTTACATGAGGTCAGAACATACAGAAGTTAATGCTTTTAAGGGCTGAGAGACTATGGTCATTGTGGTTACTTCTGTAGAAAACCCTGAAAAGTGCCAAACTCTCGGTGCTGTATAGGTATGGGGCATGCCCCGCCAAGCCGTAACTTGGCGGATGGCATACCTGCCATCCCAATGATGCTGAACCACTTACTTGGTACTGTAAAACAGTCATTTGCAAATGATAGTTGTTTTTTTTTTGTGCAAACGATAGTTAATATTTAATCGCCATGCATTTGTCTCATTTTAAGGGGACATGAATTTTTATTTCCCTTCTTTGTTTCTTAGGTGTATCTGGAGCTATTCTGAAAGCAGCAGGGAAATCTGTTGCAGATGAATGCGCCAAACTGGGTAACTTTCCTAAAATACAAATAAGTGAAGTGGTAGCTTCCAAGCCTTCAACAGTCAACCTTGCAATAACCATTGAGTTTGTTTGCTTGTTACATCCAAACGCTTTTCCTGGTTTAATTCTCCAGTGATTACACTCTTTGTAGCATATAAAGCATCTTGCCTGAATATTTTATGAAATATTAACCACAGCCCTGACACAGACTGTCACCTGTTTGTTCAGGTACCCAGAAAGCAGATGGGGTGGTTGTCACAGGAGGAGGCGACTTGAAATGCAAGCACATCATTCAAATGGTGGGGCCGACTACCACAGCTGGCATCACCACCTCCATAGAGAGGGTCCTGCAGCTCTGTGAGAGCAAGAACACCACAGCCATGTCCATTCCAGCCATCGGAACGGGTAAGACCACATTACAGCCACTGCCTACTTCTACATAACACAGACCACAACCACTGCCCACATCTACACAGCACAGACCACAACCACTGCCCACGTCTACACAGCACAGACCACAACCACTGCCCACATCTGGGGGCAGCAGTGTAGTATAATGGTTAAGGAACTAGCCTTGTAACCGAAAGGTTGCAGGTTCAATTCCCAGGTAGGACACTGCCGTTGTACTGTTGAGCAAGGTACTTAACCTGAATCACTTCAGTATATATCCAGCTGTATAAATGGATAATATGCTAAAAAAAAATTGCGTAAGTCACTCTGGATAGGAGCGTCTGTGAAATGCCTGTAATGTAATGTCTACACAGCACAGACCACAACCACTGCCCATGTCTACACAGCACAGACCACAACCACTGCCCACGTCTACACAGCACAGATCACAACCACTGCCCACGTCTACACAGCACAGACGACAACCACTGCCCACATCTATACAGCACAGACCACAACCACTGCCCACTTTGATGCAACATAGACCACAGTTCAAATAAAAATAACTTTCTGGGCACAGAAAGTCTCATCCAACTTTTAAAGGATGAATAACCAAGCACCATGTGATCTGTGCTGCTTTGTGTCACAGGAAAAGGTAACATTCTGCCAGAAGAGTCCATCAAGGCAATTCTCACGGGGCTGCAGAGCCATTTGTCTCAGACCACTTCCACAAGCATCAAATTCATTTTCATTGTGGCCTTTGAGCAGAAGGTTTTCGACTGCTTCTGCAATTACTTTGCAGAGAGGAACCAGCAGCCTTACCAGAGAAAGGTTAATATTTTAATATTAATATAATATTTGGCATGCTGTCTTTTAATTAATCCTGCTCTGTTACACATATTTGGACAATTAATCCAAGGTTGCTGATGCACACAATATAAATTAAGGAAAGACCTGGGTCTAGGTAGATAGAAGACCACAAATGTAGTTCAAAGTAAACACACCAGTGGGAGCTTCTGAGCTAGGAGTAAAAGGCTAAAATCTAACCAAACATAACCTTTGCACCAATCATTACTCTCAACCTGGTTTTATATATTTTACTTGATTAACAATGACAAACCTAATCACTGAATATCCCATACCAGTATACCAGCAATGATTAAAGCAACTAAAAATTTGAAACACAATGCTGGCTGGCCAGCTAATAACCTATTTGTTGTATCTTTTCTTAAATCATTTGAATTCATTTTTTTCTAATGATATACATTCTTATCTGTAGTTAAGATTGAGAACATTCAGCCCTTGTACATTTGTTAATCAAGCAAAATAAAAGAAAATAGGCTGAGAGTTCAAATGCAAGTGTTCAATCTTAAGAGTCACTGCTGTTGTACATAATTGTCTGAAAAGAGCCTTTTCCATTAAAACGGTAGCTTTTGTGTGTGCTTTCTCTGTATTGGATCACATTATCTACAGTTTTGATTTGATGAGATGGTCTGTCTTTATCCAGGCAGTTACTGGGTTCCGCTGGCCAAGTTTTCGATCCAGGTTGACGCAGCTCCCTGCCAATCAAGGTTTGTTGAACACGCCATGAAAGTGCAGCATCATCGCTGTAGTTGCAACTAGCAACAACTGACTGGAGACAATTCCTGTTAATTCATATGGCACCTCATCACTTTTTAAGGATGAGCCTAAACTTATAACGTGGTAAACTATCTTGCAGCACAAGAAACCTTGATGCTGACACTGCACTTATTTTCCACATAAGTTAATTAACATTTGCCCCTTTTTTATTGATGGCCTCCATTGACTAAGCTAATTTTTGTGTAACATTAGTAGGCTGGCTACTTGACTAAAAAGTAACATTGTTAATCTCGCTAGCTGGTTAGGTGGTACACAGTAACATTAGCCAGTAGTTACCGAACACAAATTAAAAATCAAATAAAAATAACATTTTTGCCGTTGTTATGGTGATCGTAGTCAGGATGATAATTTCACTGTGTGTTGGTCTTCGGCCATCGCAGTGACATAGGCACTTCCCTGGAATTTTGTATAATTATTATGTGGGGGTAAATAATAGTTTAAAAGCTTCAGCTTGAATTTGATAATTGAATTTTCCAGTGAAAAAAATCTCTAAAATCCAGATGTACTGTGTATTGACAACGTGTGTTGTTTTCTTCCTTTTCTGTTTGGTGTGCTCTCACCACTGTAATAAACCTCCTCAAGTTAAGATCCATGGTATCAGAATAGAGGTGAAGAAAGGTGACATCACCATAGAAACTGTCAGAGGGATCGTCAACACGACCAACAAAGAGCTGAACCTGAAAGGAGGCGAGTCCCTCTTTCATCTGGTTTATTTCAAAACAAAAGTGTATGCAGCCTGTTAACACTTGCAGTCAAGCGATTTCCTTGTTGTTTTATCATGATTAGAAATACCAATTGTGGTTTCTACTGTATATGATCAACCTTCTGACCTGATGATCTGAATTTGCTTTTAGGAGTTTCGGGAGCCATATTCAGAGCAGCAGGAAGCTCAGTTGAGGAGGAGTGCAAAAGATTTGGTGAGTTTCAGGCATATCAGTTTCAGTAACCTTGTGCAGAAAAAATAGAAAATGAGTGTGATGCTCTTACAAAGTTTCTGTGTTTTGCATAACTGAAAACTACCTTTTAAGGGGTTTCATTGTGTTCACGTTTGGGTTTGAAGGGCCCCAGCAGGATGATGGCGTTGTGGTGACGAGTGGCGGGGAACTACACTGTGATTTTATCATTCACACGGTGGGACCCCACACCCTAGCTGCTGCAACCTCAAATGTGGAGAAGATTCTGGAACAGTGCGAGAAAAACCAGATCACCACTGTCTCCTTCCCTGCTATTGGCACAGGTGAGCAGAACACCTATAAAAATGGCATCACCTTATAAATCTATGAACACAATCGCTTTACGAATGCTGCCACCAAATATAGCCACGTACATATTCAAACTGGCCCTGTCCCCTGTCCACTCAGACCCCTGTCTGCTGTGTGCCTTGTCCTCTCACTTTGCAAGCAGCGTGTGAAAGAAATCCTGCAAAACGTTTTCCAAACTAGTGAGGAAGTAGTTTGTTTTTTATTTTTATTGAGAATATCAATCAGTTTACGACAATGATTACAATGTGTAGATTATGAATGAAGATAGAATTGACAAAAATAAAAAGTGAGTAGTTCATAATATGTCCTGCTCCTGTACTACAAGTTTTAGATTTTAGTTTTTACTTCCGGTTTACTTCCTGAAATTGTCGGATGAGTGCACAGTTCTGTGGATGAGTGTGCTCCTGAATCCCTTCAATAAAACCCCGGAAATAAGGGTTTCATCCTGGTATTTTAAGTGCCCCCATTTGTGAGAAAAAGTCACCCACTCAAAAGCTTTTTGACAAAGTTGACT
This sequence comes from Synaphobranchus kaupii, assembly GCA_029718625.1. Lineage (NCBI taxonomy): Eukaryota > Metazoa > Chordata > Actinopteri > Anguilliformes > Synaphobranchidae > Synaphobranchus > Synaphobranchus kaupii. The sequence goes on from CM056383.1 coordinate 15,895,477, forward strand.
CAAATATACACCCTTAAAGGGATTAAGGGATCATATTCAGTCATGGCCACTGAGTGCTGCCACCATAGATATTGTAAGAATACATTCCCACAACAAATGCTACTACCATAGATATACATGTACACATTTTAATTATGAATGCTGCACCACAAATAGCTATTCAGCTTATTTGTGCTGCTGGCATAGATGCCCACATTCAAATTTGCATTACAAATTATGTCACTGTAGATGGTGTGATGACTGCTGTCACAATATTTCTGTGTTTACAGTCACATCACTAATTGTGCCACAGTGGATATCTAACCAACCACCCAACATATCTAATCAACAACACCACCATCATAGACAATCAGCTGTACCTCCACATAATGAATTCACATAATGACTGCTACCACCATAAACACTGAAGTACATTCTCAAACACTACCTACCATCACCACAGATGTCTAGCAACTCACTCAAACAGCAAACCTGACCACCACTGTTCCTATAAACAAATGAGAAAATTATAAGACATTTTATCAGATTCTGAGAGACTGTCTCAGACTACAATTCAGTAAGTCATATTGGATGCAGCAAACTGCACTCTTATTGAGATGTACAGGTTTGGCCTGGATTCATTTGATCCATAAAAATAATTGCGTTTGATCCTGTACCGTCATATTGCAGGTGGTGGACAGATGAATGCTGCAGATGTCATCAAGGCCATGCTTCAAGGGTTCCATAATCATTTATCGCAGCAGATCTCCACTGTTCTCAAGCTGATTTACATTGTGGTCAACCAGGACAAAATCCTCCAGGATTTTTTACAGGGGCTGAAGCAGTGGTCAGAACCTGGGCTGGTATGGAAACATTTTGAGAAAACCACGAGAAAAATTCACTTGGCCTTCAAAGATTGCTGCTGTTATAACTGATAACTCACAGACATGTTGAGCCAGAGCAAATAAACTGTAAATATGAATATAGAGTAATAGTGATGAATCCTTATCCATTTTATTCATATCATAATTTATTTAGTAATACTGTCTAGTTCTAGTATTAACATTTTCTTATGCCAATAATTATTGATGTTAAAAATTTAAAATCCAGGGTAGTTCTTGTGATGAAGATGATGAAGATGAAGATGTGGAGGCTGACGAGGACTGGAGTACTACATCTGAATTGGACAGTGCAGATGAGGATGAGGATGTGGATGAAGATGACTATGGTAGTAAAGCTCTTGCATTCTGGAACCATCATAATTGCCACGATTTAATTTAGCTCAATTTCTTTAAAGATCGTAAAACCACCTTCCTCTCATTTGCCCAGAAGGAAGCATTGAGATAATCATGGGATCAATAAAAGTCAAAGCACTGTGTGGTGACATCACCAAGGAGACGACAGATGCCATTGTGAACAGCACCAACAGCAGCCTTGATTTGAGCTCAGGTGAGATGTCTACTTGTCCTCTAGTATATGCTTCAGCCCTGAAGCCTTCTTCTTAAATGGTACAGAGGTGCCTTAAGTTCACATCCAGTCAGACAGTCCCCATGTAGTAATTAAGGAACAGAAACTAAAAACTGAATAGAGTTGAATCTTCAATGAACGCAATTCCAAGACTTGAACAACAGGTTTTTAATCAGCCTGACTTTTTCCTTAGAAAATTTAATTTAAACTTGGTATGAATCCAAGTAAACTTGTTAAATTCAACAACTTAATCTGAAGGGTAGTGGAAAATATTATTATGGACTGGAGCTGAAAACCAGCATTGCCAGCATGTGTGTGTTATGTTATCAGGATAAAAAAATAGGCATTTGATTAGCTGACATGTGCATTGTCTTGTGTCGACAGGTGTGTCTGGGGCCATTCTCAAAGCAGCTGGACAGACAGTAATGGATGAGTGCATGGCTCTAGGTATGACACCATCAGGAACTCTATTACCGAGAGGCTGATGGGACTTCCTGGTTTGCAGGGTAGTTGTAGTAGTTGGTATTGCCTTTCAGTGAAGAAAATGTTGCCTTTATTTTGTTGCCCAGGGAAACAGCCAAGCAATGGAGTTGTAGTGACCAAACCAGGTAATCTAAAATCCAAGCACATCGTCCATATGGTCGGGCAGACTAAGGAGAGAGCCATCACCAATTCCATGTACAAAGTCTTAGAAACTTGCGACCGCATCAAAGCCCAATCCATCTCCTTCCCATCACTGGGGACAGGTATGCATGCCAGTCCGTGAATGTCCCAAGTGAAGAATGCACACAGTGCCATGTTTGACTGCGAGGCCTCACACCATCTTTCCCCTTTTATAGGAGCCGGAAATTTGGCTGCATCTCAGGTGGCCAACGCCATGATCGATGCCATCAATGACTTTGTGTTAATCAAACCAAAACCGTCCGTCACTTTGATTCACATTGTCATATTCCAGCCAAAGATGATGTCCGACTTTAAACAAGTCATGAAGAAGTTAAAGACGGTTACCCCCAAGCTTGGGGTGGCAGGTATGCCCCTAACAGCACATGAGCCACTGTAGAGCTAGAAGTGTTATTGATACACAGTTCCAACACCTTAATTCCACACCTTTGGAATTAAGCAGTGACTAAACATGGGATACTGTTCGGTTTGGATCCTAGCATATTTGAATTCTGTTCTCTAATCAGATACCTCTATACCTGGAGCACCAGGTAGCATGTCTTGAGTAATAACAGCAATTTCTGCACGGGTCAAAAAATACAGTATTGTTCCATCATAGTAAATCTACTGCAGTAGCTGGACGGGACTGTGACTCAGTTAATTAAGAGAATAATTGCGTAGAGCAATCTGGATTTTTTATAAATTTAGTGATAGATGAATTGCCATAGACTGAAGACCCATCTCTTCAGAAAGAATCTTCAGTAAGCAGCTACCTTCCATGCATTTATCATGAAAACTTCCATAATTGTTACTTACTTCCCTAATTCTTAAAAAACAGCACAAACTGTAGTTTGTGTGCAGTCCTAAAGTAATTATTTTTCTCTAAAGCAGGGCTGCCCAACCCTCTTCCTGGAGACCTACCGTCCTGTAGGTTTTTACTCCAACCCTAACAAAGCACACCTCATTCAACATTAGTAGAATCAGGTGTGCCAATTTAGGGTTGATATGAAAACCGACAGGACGATGGATCTCCAGGAACAGGGTTGGGCAGCCCTGCTCTAAAGTATTTTACTTGCTAAAGACATGGATGTGAAGTCATGTTATTCTGAAATTCAAAGCACTTTTTAAAGTTGCTCTGAATTAGAACATCTGTCTAATGATATTAATTTAATTGCACGCCCACAGCGGCAATGGCCATCCCCAACCTCGTAACCCCGAGCCTGGAAAGCGCGGCAGCTAGCATTACCTTCCCTATGATGGTGGCTGAGGTTTACGGAGTTTCCGCAGCCAACCTGGCCCAGGTCAAGAAGTGCCTCGATGACCTGGTTTCCGAGGAGTGCACCAGCCAAGACGTGGTAGACGAGCACCTCCAACTCCTTGCCGAAACGGAGAAGAAAGACATTGTTGAAGCGAGCCAGAGGCACCAAGTCCACATCTCCATGCTGCGAAACAAGATGACCGTGTCAGGGAAGAGGGACGATGTCTTTTTAGCCGTGCTGCAGATCAAGGACTCCCTGCTGAGAGCCCGGGACAGGGAGTACCGGGAGCGGGAGCAGAGCAGGATATGGGAGACCATCCGCTGGGAGGTGGGGAGGTCAGACGCCTGGATAGGCCTGGATCAGCATACCAGCAACAATCTGGAGCTGGCTTACCTCAGGAAGGACAAGTTCTATGTTTACCAGCACCAAAGAGACAGCTTCAAGGTGGATTTTGAGAAGATGCAACAAATAGACAGCAGAGGGAATATCACCAGAATCAAGAGACACCAGAATCTGTCCGACTCTGAAACAGGTTGGCAAATTTCTTGATGAGCTTACAGCCTGATCCTTCAAACAAGTTGACTCTGCCTAAAAACAAAGTGGCACATCAGAGTACCACTGTAAATAGAAATCAACCAGCACCGTCGTAAGTGGGGAGAGAGGTGGTAATAATTCTAAGGGCCCAAAGCTGGAGGAGGGGGTATACAGTATAACTTCATTAAGTGGTGGGGTGGGGCCCTATGTGACATCTTTTCATGGGGCCCAAAATCACTGGCAGTGCCCCTGATCAGAACAAAATGTATGAAGTGTTGTTTGTAAGAACTCTTGTTCTGAGTGAAATACCAGAATTCCTTCATCACAACAAATATTCATTATTATACAATTAATCATTATACATTCATTATTATTTTGCAGCCATCATTAGGATACCACCTACATGGACCAAGATGGATGGAAAAGATCTGGACATGATTGTACTCTCAGAAATGTCAAATGAATTTCAGAACATTTCTAAAGAATTTGTGCAATCCTGTCAGGTGTTTGCACAGAAAAACAGAAAAAACATTGAAGTGGTCCAGGTACATCATTAAATTTTACGATTTAGCTGACGTCTAATTCAGTGCAATTTACAGCTTACATTCTTTTTACATTACATTCATTTTATAATCTATTTATACGGATGCATACTTAGGCAATTCAGGCTAAGTTATCTTTTTCAAAAGTACAATGACTGTACCTGAACTTGAAATTTAATACAGAACCTTTAAGCTACAAGCCCAGTTCCCTAACCTAATTTCCAAAGAATTAAGTCAACAGCTCCAACCTCTAGCAAACTGACACAAAAAATCTAAAAGTGAACGCTTGATAGGTTTACAACCAATAACAAGTTGAGTTTGATATAAATAAGGATCAGAACAAAATCTGCCAAGATGCCAAATTTAGTCCGTTACTGAAAAGAACATGTATTGTTGAGAAAGGGGTAGGTGGCTATGGAAAAAAATTATTATAATAATGAAAATATTCTAATGACAGTTACCTGCTGTAATACCCCTTTAGATCCAGAGAATCCAGCACCAGGGGCAGTGGAGGAGGTACACAGTAAGCAAACAGGCATTGGATAAGAAATATCCAAAAAACAATAATGAGCAGTTCCTCTACCATGGAAGTACCAAGGACATCTGCCAGAAGATCTACGAGAATGGCTTCAACCGCAGCTTCTGTGGCAGAAACGGTACCAACCACAAAAACAATCTTACTCTGGGCAATGTAGTTATTTTCCTCTGCTTGCTTTGTATAGGCTAAATTGTTATGCATGCATTTAATATATTCAGAGCATAAAATATCCATAAAAAATGGAAATTCATATAGCTTTATGTTACCTAGTTTGTCAATAAATAATAGACCCAGGGAAGTGTTTTAAGTTGCTAAACATAACTCTCAGTGAAACGGGTAGGACTGTAAACTTGGAACAGGTAAATACAGATTTCCACAGGGGTTTTCCTTCATTAATTTTCAAATGTTTTGAAAATTTAAAATACTGGCAATTACATTTATATATCCATGTTACCGTCAGTAAACTACACAACATAGCACTGCTGTCCCCCACAGAGTTCTAATTTAAACTATGGCAAGTGTGTGAGGAAGATGGGTGTTTTAATTTGCATTGTACACTCAACACTCAAAAATGCCTCGGGATGTTTTCAGCAACAAAGTTTGGAAATGGAACTTACTTTGCCAAAGAGGCCTACTACTCGTGCGAAAACTACTACACCAACCCCGATGAGCAAGGTCACAAGTACATCTTCAGAACCCGCGTACTCACTGGGAAGCCCTGCGTCGGACTGGAGGGGATGAGGGAGCCAGCTCCTGTGGATCCTAACAACCTCCAGGCTGGCCTGCATGACTGTGCCGTGGACAACCTCCAGAACCCATTCATCTTTGTTATATTCTCTGACTCCGGCGCCTACCCTGAATACCTCATCACATTCAAGACAGTGTGATGGGGGGCATCTACCTGGCCATGAATTAACTGATACATGAATCATTAATAAGCCAATGTGTGCCTTAAAAAACACGTCTAAATATAATCATGAGCAATAAGAAATGTGATTTCAGTGAGATTATTTGTATGTAAGATCAAGGGTCATAAAAAACTTTAAAATTCAAAATTAAAACTGATTATCATATACGTTTCAATGGAGTTAGAGTTTTAAACAACATTGAATATCCATTTAAGTCTTAAGAATGTCTTCATACGAATTTAAACCAGCTGCTGGCTGACCCAAACAATCTGATTATCAAAGATGGAATGTATGGAATGGAGTGCATTAATAAAATGGACCACATTGGAATATCTTTATTAAAGATTTTATGTCTGCAATTCAGATGTACAAACAGTAGTATCTGCACACGTTCTTTATGGGTGGGTGAGATCTCAAGACACACCCACTGAGATTGTGGTAAGTGTGGCTGGTTCACGCTGGAATGGTACAATATTTCCCAAGATTGCCAGATCTGAGTGAAGACAGATCTTCACAAACGACATGTACTGTACACACAATATTAACCTTTACAAGCAGGTTAATTGACTGAAGCCTTTCTCATCATACAGTATTCTGTCGCTGGTTGTTGCAAGTACCAACAATATATTATAGCTGATCTCCTTATCAGACTTTACAGTGAACTCAAACGATAACCTTTCAATCCAAGTTTGTCCTAAACCCTGGACCTTCACTCTGACAACCGAAGAGGTGTTTAGGAAGTCACTGGCCTGTATTCAATCAACAATTGTCCGTAACTTTGATTTACAAGCACTGTTGCTTCACAAACTCGGTTTCAGTTTTCCAGCCAATGTCAGATAACTTTGTGAGGTCTCACAGCCATGCACAAAAAAGCAGACCTATACAAGTAAAAAAAAAAAATGTCTTTGTTGCAAAACTTTATTCCTATTGTGAAATGAGAGCTGTAAACCACTCCCATTGTTAGCCAGAACTACATTCTGTTGCCAATGCAGACCACAAGAATTTATGGATAAAAATGTCAATATAAAACAAATGCCACACTGATCGAGTTTTTACCTGGTGGCGTCTTTCTGTTAGGAGTTACAGAGGCCAAACCCTTGGGGAGGGACAAAAAGAGACAAAAAGATCTGCTGCTTTTGTCTTTGCATATAACGCACACTCTCCTATGATTCCAACATAACCATAGTTAGACTAAATTAGCATTCACACACTGAACCTAACCTCTGTCCCTGCTATGCAATAAACAAGTGTTTTAGTATTTGCCAATGTTCTACAAAGGAGGAAGAATCTGTTAACATGAAATGATAGAAATGCTGTTCAAGCCACAGGAAAGTTCTCTCATGCAGGGGAAAGGAAACATAAAGATAAACTGACATGATACTTAATATTGCTCAAACCAAGTATGACAAATAAAAACAAATGTTATTGCACGTTAGCTGGCGTCAGCGAGCTACATCTGCTGGGTGGAATTGCCGTTCCAGGTGTTGTTTTCGTCCTCGCTGTCTTCCTGTGTCCTTAGCCTGCAGATCTTACCATCTCTCTTAAAGTCCTCTTGGCGTTTTTCCACAACTCGCTTGCGAATAGTTTCTCTGGAAGAACAGTTCAATTAAGACACACTTTCAGAGACAGAAAGGAAAAAAGTTTCAGCTGGTTAGCTGGTCTTTCAATAAAATAAGTTGTCACGGGTATGTGCTATCAAAAATATCTGACTTTTTCTACCATTACCAGGTCAGAGACAGACAGACAGAAAATTGCTGTATGGCTCAGACATGCTGCGAGAGGATTGTGTTGTTGTCTCTGTCATTCAGGGGGGATTACCTCTTTGGTTCGCTGGATGAGGCAGAGGCGGGACCGGGGCCATGGGGCGGGGCCCTGGGAGACGCGCCGGGAGGCGGGGCACTGCCGAAGATGAAATTGCTGATAAATCTCCACACGGTCAGTAGGGGGCAGAACAGTGTCCCCAGGAGCGCCCAGATGCCTCCCCCTCCAGAAGACTGCACCACAGTGTTTGTTGGACGTCCTGTCTGCTGCAGGGTTAAAGCAGGAGAAAGTTTATACATTAAAGAGCAATCACACACAGGGGCTCTGTCTTAAAGCACAACTGAACTTTGGTAGGACTTTGGGTTGTGCAGTTACCTGGCCATGATATGATCCAAACGGTGGAGAAATATGTTTGTTAGTTGCTCTGTGCTCCCCTGTGGTGATAATCCAGAATAGGGTATTTGTCGCTCTCCATTCACTTCTATAGGGCAGCTAAAACGGTCTCAAAATGACACCAGTGCTCATACATTTTTTTTTGGAAAATTAAATGGCCTTTTCCTGGCTTTTTCGTATTTTATTTGGAACGTAGATCCGGTAGGTAATTCTTGCGGCAGAAACAGCGTTAATGCGCCGATGCGTCAGAAACCACTCATTGGTCCAAATGTCAAGCAAGCGTTCCTGGTAGTATATATCTATGGTAAACAAACCGACCTGCCGACATTTTTCTAGTCTTTTCTGGTAGCTTGCTAACAACATTGAAGAAAATAGTAAGTAATTTTAATTACACAAAAAAATAAAATCCCGCTTCGTTTGCGTTCGTATACGGGCCATTCTACAGAAGTCGTGCAAATTGAGGGTTGGAGGAAAGTGTAAATTTGTATTCTTTTTGCTAAATTATTTTATAATATATGTGTGTTAAACTTTATCTGAGATACAAAAATATACTAGATGTACAGTGCAATCACATGTAATTTTTTCAGAATAAGGATGAATTTACTGACTGCTCCTAAATATGTCACAACCGAAACATGGTGTAAACCCTGCTTTTGAAATAAAATTACATACCCAATTGATAAGTTTAAATCAACCCTTTGAAAATTACATTTTAGAAAAAAAATCTTGACTTCTGTTGAATCTGAATCAATTACCCTGAATTTTTAAATCAAATAAAACATTGGATTAATTAAATTTAGTGAAAACTCCGTTTTCAAATGTTCTCTATAAAATGGACAGATTTGATCACATGAATTTGATAGATTCTTGTTTATGAGATTATATATACCCTCACCAGCACAATATCTTGGATATTTGATTGATTATTCATATTATTCAAAATTTTAACAAAACAGCAGGTGTTTCGGTTGTGACCACATTGTTGCGGTTGTGACATCTCTTACTGAAACCTGAATTCCAAAGTTGGGACAGTAGGTAAAATGCAAATAAAAGCAGAAAGCAGTGATTGAAAACGATATTTAAAAGATATTTAATGTTTTACCTTAGCAACTTCATTTATTTTTGTAAATGTACGCTAATTCCGAATTTGATGCCTGCAACACGTTCCAAAAAAGTTGGGACAGGGGTATAAAAAAGACTGGGAAGGTTGTGGAATGTTCAAAAAACACCTGTTTGGAACATTCCACAGGTAAATAGGTGAATAGGTGACAGGTCATGCTATCATGACTGGGTATAAAAGGAGCATCCACGAAGGCTCTGGCATTTACGAGCAAGGATGGGTTCGCCACTTTGTGAAAAACTGCATGAGCGAATAGTCCAACAGTTTAAGAACATATTTCTCAACACACGATTGAAAGGAATTTAGGGATTTCACCATCTACAGTCCATAATATTAGTAAAAAATTCAGAGAATCTGGAGAAAATGGGCAAGGCCGTAAACCAATATTGTGACCTTCGATCCTTCAGACAGCACTACATTAAAAACAGCATGCTTCTGTAATGAATATAACCACATGTGCTCGGGAATACTTCAGAAAACCATTGTCAGTAAACACAATTTGTCGCTGCATCTACAAATGCAAGTTAAGACTCTACTACCCAAAGCGTAAGCCATATATCAACAACATCCAGAAACGCCGCCGACTTCTCTGGGCTCATCTGAGATGGACTGACGCAAAGTGGAAACGTGTGCTGTGGTCTGACGAGTCCACCTTTCAAATTGTTTTTGGAAATAATGGACATCGTGTTCTCCTGGCCAAAGAGGAAAAGGACCATCTCGATTGTTACCAACACAAGGTTCAAAAGCCAGTGTCTGTCATGGTATAGGGGTGTGTTAGTGCCCATGGCATGGGTAACTTGCACATCTGTGAAAGCACCATTAACGCTGAAGGGTACACATGCATTTTGGAGCAACATTTGCTGCAATCTAGACAATCGCTTTTTCAGGGACATCCCTGCTTATTTCAACAAGAAAATGCCAAGCCACATTCTGCACGTGTTACAACAGCATGGCTTCGTCGTCAGAGAGTGCGGGTGCTAGACTGGCCTGCCTGCAGTCCAGACCTGTCTCCCATTAAAAACGTGTGGCACATTATGAAGCCCAAAATATAACAATGGAGACCCCGGACTGGTGAGCAGCTGAAGTCTCATATTAAGCAAGAATGGGAAACAATTCTGCTTTCAAAACTACAACAATTAGTGTTGTAGTTCCCAAAAGATTACTGAGTGTTGTTAAAAGGACAGGTGATGTAACACAAAGGTAAACATGCCCCTGTACCAAGGTGTTGCAGGCATCAAATGTAGAATGAGCTGAATAAAGAATGAAATGTAGAATAAAGTTGATTAGTTAAACCATGAAATATCTTGTCTTTGTACTGTTTTCAATTGAATACAAAAAGGACAAATCATTACTTTCTGTTTTTATTTACATTTTATACACTGTCCCAACTTTTTTGGAATTGAGGTTTGTACATGTGCATTGATTGTCTCACTATTTATTGTCTTTAATAAGAATTTACGGACAAGTGTCACCAACCGAAACAGGCCTGTCAAAACAATACCATTTGTTTCGGTTGTGACAATTTTGGCTCATTTCGGCCACAAAACAAAAGATTTAGCAAGCACATGGTTAGCAACCACTTCTCTGTGCAGATGCACCTTCCTTTTAATCAAATCTACAGTTATGAAATCAACTTTTTTTCTCTAATATGAAAACTTGGGTGTTTGGGTGTGACGTCTCTTAAAACCACAGACTAATTTTCATACTTTGAAGGACAATTATATCAAAACTCTAAAACCTAGCTACTCACCATGTGGCCTTGATTCATATGAAGGCTGTCTAATTTCCTGGTTAAAAAAAGGGGTGTGTGGCTACAAGCAGGTTCACTGCACAGACTCAAACAGTGTACGTTTCGGTTGTGACGTAAAAACTGGGGACAGCATTTTTTCAATAGAAGTGAAATATAGAAGTGAAAGGAGATCGACAAATACCCTATTCTGGATTATCACCACAGGGGAGCACAGAGCAACTAACAAACATATTTCGCCACCATTTGGACTCACATCATGGCCAGCTAACTACACAACCCAAAGTTCTACCAAAGTTCAGTTGTGCTTTAATGTCTTAATGTGTGTTTGAGGGCATTGACAGAGCACCAAATGAACACCTTCTCACAGAACTGCCCCTGGTTAGCTTTTCCAACAAAGCTGGAGTGAACAGCTAATTTATGACTAATGGCCTGATTTACTAAGACCTTTAGCATATGCAAAACCTTTTAGCACACGCAAAACTAATAACACAACCAATGATTGGTGCAAAACAAATACCATGACCAATCCTTGTTAATGTCATTGGTTTTTCTCATGCTAAAGGTCTTAGTAAATCAGGCCCCCAGTGTGTACTAAGGACGGAAGACCGAGGCAACTCACAGGCAGCAGAACTACAGAAGCACTGGGAACGAGCTCCAGCTCCAGGAGGGTCCTGCCCAGGTCCTCCCCTGTGAACTCCCTCCTAGGGAACATGGTGGCCAGCAGAAACTTGCCGTATCGGTTCCCCACTTCCTGTACAGAAGAAACATTTAGTTTTTATTTTTCATAAAAAACACGCTTTAGACATTTGGTGACACTAAATCCAAAATGGTACTTAACATCTGGATGAATTTGTTAGTTTCAAAAACATCTGTCGCTAACGGGACGAACCTGTGCTGCAAACTGCTGAGCCTCCTGAAGCTTGGCATCGGAGGGGAACTGGTTGGTGAAGGACGAGCCGTCAGGGAGACGGAACTGTATTCTCGCCGTTGAGCTGCAGGAGAATAGTTCGCAGATGGGGCTCAGAAAGGCACAGGCATGCTTTGTGCAGACCGATTCAAACTTCAAACTAACATACATGCCTGGGTCAGGACAAACAGCTCGCCTTACCAGTCTTTTCAATAAAACATTGTCAGCAATTGAGTCAGAAAGTTGATCTGTAGCTAGGCACTCCTGAGCCATCTTAGCAGATGTAAAACCAAGAAATGATTTCCCTGTGACAATGCCTCCATGTTTCTCAAAAATGAGTCCTATTCACAGTCACTACAAGCAAACTATAACAACAGCCATAGAAAAGAGGCAATTACAGACACACACGTCCCTAGTGGTGGAGGAGGTAACCAGCTCAGATACACTACTCACAAAAAGTTAGGGATATTCGGCTTTCGGGTGAAATTTCAGGATGAACCTAAAATGCACTATAACCTTTACAGGTGAAATTAATTTGACCTTCTCTAAACTTTTGAATGCACATGTCCAACTATTCAATGTTTCAGTACTTTTTGCACAACTTGCTGTTCTCTAACAAGGAGCTGAACGGCAAAATTCACAACAGGTGTTTGATCCATGAATCGACCAATAAATTTCCTGGTTCAATTAGAATTGGTATTTAAACAGTCCTCTTCATCATGCTGTTCACATTTTGACATCATGAGACCAAGACGACACCTAACAATTGATCAACAGTACCTCGCCATTGCGAGGCTTCAAACAGGATGTTCTCAGAGGGAAGTGGCCACTGAGCTTAGAGTGTCACAGAGTGTCATCAGCAGGTTGCAACAGAGATACAGAGAGACTGGAAGAGTCACAGAAAGGCATAGAAGTGGACATCCTTTGGCCACATCCCACACTGATGACCGCTTCATTGTGAACAGTGCCCTGCGGAACCGGATGATGAATGCCACTCAACTCCAGGCACATTTAAGGGAGGTGAGAGGCACCCAAGTGTCACGTCAGACCATTCGAAACCGTTTACATCAGCGTGGTCTGCGTGCTAGACGACCTGCAAGGGTACCTGACCACACCACCAGGCACAGGCGTCATCGTCTTGCATGGGCCAGGGAGCATTTACGCTGGACGAGGGACCAGTGGGCCTCAGTGCTGTTCTCTGATGAAAGTCGATTCACGTTGAGCAGAAATGATGGCCGCCAACGATGTTGGAGACGTCAAGGAGAGCGCTATGCATCAGCCACTGTTGTCACCAGACGACCCTTTGGTGGTGGCGGTGTTACAGTGTGGGCAGGTGTGTCTAGTCAATACAGAACTGCCCTACACTTTGTGAATGGTATAGTGACAAGCCCATACTACCTGAATAACATCATTAATCCAGTCATTGTGCCCCTGCATGAACAACACAGGCCTAATTTCATCTTCATGGACGACAATGCTCGAGCTCATCGAGGTCGCATCATTAGGGAAAGGCTGCTGGAGACTGGGGTACCTCAAATGGAGTGGCCTGCACTTTCTCCAGACCTGAATCCCATAGAAAACCTATGGGATCAGCTGACTCACCGTGTAGAGGCTCGTAACTCTGTACCCCAGAACCTCAATGACCTGAGGGCCGCCCTTCAAGAAGAGTGGGATGCCATGCCTCAGCAGACAATAAGTCGACTTGTGAACAGCATGAGACGTCGTTGTCAAGCTGTAATTGATGCTCAAGGCATGGCATCCCACACATGACAAGTTATTGAGACATTGACATTTTTGTTGTGGTATACCCACCACTGTTGTTGGCTTTTGTTTCAATAAATTGTTTGAGATGAGGAAATCACCATTGCATGCTTCTACTTAAATGCCCTACTTTCATGATACGTATAATATCACTGTAGCGTGAACTTACATTTTCCATAAATTTCACCCGAAAGCCAAATATCCCTAACTTTTTGTGAGTAGTGTATGTTGGGAGTCCCTGTTAGGGACTTGATTGTGGTTCTGATATGAACGGGCTGCTTACCTTCTCTCACTCTGTGATGCCTCCTTTCTGGCTTCTTGCTCCGCCTGCCGTGCCTCCAGCGCTGCCAATCGGGCTGTCTCCACCTCCTCCTGGTTCCTGGCATAGCGGACTGCTCGATCTGCTCGGTCCTGTGGGAGAGAGACCCGTGTCATCACCTTCTAACATGGCACCCTACTAAAGGAGCTGTGAATGAGAATTACTCATTTGCATATTGAGTAAACACTGCACGCTGATTGGCCTGTGGTCAGGAAAAATGTTTGCTATGGCAATGGAAAGCCTTCACAGGTCCATAATGTCATACTCTACCTGAGGACTCCTAAAACCAATTGGATCAGAGGTAAACAAAAAAAATAGTAATAATTCAAAACCTGACCAAAGATAGGCCCAAACTACTCCCATTCCAAGGCCTGAAATGGCCAGATCTCAGGTACTGGTAGACCTGTGAAACGCATCTAGTGAAAAATTTAGGGGCCTCATTTATAAAATCATCTTGGAATTCATCCTAAATGTGAGGGTACGATCGTTTCCTAAAAATGGCCTACGAACAACTTATAAAACGTCCATACGCACAAATAAATGTTCCTACACATGACCTGTGTATAAATCAGAACTCATGGTAAAATTGTGTGCATGTGAACAAGCTTATCAACTCAACCTAGTGAACGCCCTGAAATATGCTATGGTTGGGTTTTGGCTATATACTCCCTGCAAAATCATTGTCACATGATATAAAATTGATATATAGCCATATTTTTTTCTTTACGTCATTTTGAGACCGTTTTAGCTGCCCTATAGAAGTGAATGGAGAGCGACAAGTACCCTATTCTGGATTATCACCCCAGGGGAGCACAGAGCAACTAGCGAACGTATTTCGCCACCATTTGGACTCATATCATGGCCAGGTAACTACACAACCCAAAGTTCTACCAAAGTTCAGTTGTGCTTTAAGACTACTAACCGCCTGGGTAGAAGGCTTTCAGAGGGTTTATCCAGAGCAAAATCACTGGTTCTTAGCATTGTAATACACTCCAGAGTCTGGAATCAAATACTGACCTTAATTAGCTGCTACTATGGCCAGCTGCTCCACAGGATTGCACATAACTGGTTATAGCACTGCCCCAAGAGCGAGGGTTTCAGATGGCAGAATATTCCCTGCATTACTGCACTATAGCGCCTCCTCTGACAGGTTAGGTGCATGCGGTCTGCCAGCACCAAAAGCACAGCTATCTCAAAAAACAAATGAACGATAAAGAAAGGACGCCTCCCACCCAGGGTGTCACGGTTAGAACCCTTGAACAATAACGATGTGACCAGACTGTAATGTGCGGTCCCGGAGTCCGAGAGCAGGTGTTCACCATGGCGATCTGCTGTCTGACGCGGTCCCTGGCCGCCTTCTCCTCTGCCTTCTCCCGGTTCCTCTCCTCCAGCAGTCGCTTGGTCTTGTCGTCCTCCTGCTTCCGCTTATAGTCCAGCATCTCCTTACCCATCTTCCTGCGTTCCAGCTCCTTCTTCAGCTCCTTCTGCACGGCCGGAGCAAAAAGCTCATTTCACACAGCTGGGTCATTTCAAACAATGCAGCGAAGATTACATCACTTATCGCAACTGGGATAATATCTATCTTTCCCTAAGGATTGTCATGGTATCAGGTGCAAATTATTATATTAAAACTCTGCAAACACCTGGTACTTCTAGCAAAAATGGAAATGCAATATCCTGTGAATAAGAAAGTGACCAAAGCTAAAATTGATGCTTTGCGGTCTCATTGTGTGTCAATGTCTCTCACTCATACGCCATTTGTAACATTAACAAAAAAAATTTATTTTGTCCAAGTTCCAGACAGAATGCCACCGCATAAATTATAATGTTGGCTTCTGAACACAGACAATTATTTTTACTTGCAAAAGCCGCTACTGGCTCCTAAAGTATCTTTTTCATTTTTTTTGATAAAATACCTCCTCTTCTCCTTTTTTCTTTTGCTCCCGTCGATCTTCAAGTTTCTTTGTCAACCTGGATAGAGTTTCAGGATAAAATGTGAATAAAATAAGTAATGGATGCTTGCGCCCAGTTGTACAGTTATCAGTTATTTCCATATTTGTGTCTTTGTGAGACCCACCTCTCCACCTTGGCACTGATGTCCTCATCCGTTGCGGAGTTCAGGGACACTTCATCTGATGACACACTCCGATCCTCAGTGGGAGTCACATGACCTTCCTCTCCGACCTCCTCCACTGGCCCAGGCAGGGATTCTGGGAGATAGGCAGCAGACAGACGGTTAAGATCAGCTAAGCTCCCGATGTTTCAAGTTCCAAACAACTCACCGTCCTCCCGTGGCAAATTTCACTATCCACTTCAAGGACAATCACGCTTCAGGTGAAACTACTATGCATCTTCCAGTAGAAAGATGCTGCCGATCAAAACAACTTGACCGACAACACCCTTCTACTGGAGATCTGTGGGATTTGGAAAAATGGAAATTCTACATCAACCCCCAGAGATAACATGAAGGGGTTTCCAATGTATGGTCTAAAAAAATATAATAAAATAAATAAACAAATAAAGTAAAGATCAACAGTTGCCAGCATTCCCTCTAAGACAGAGCCCCACACACCTTTGGGAGTGGTTGATGCTGCAGCGCTCTGATTGGCTGCACTGGGTGGTAGTGTGAAGCCCGGTGGGCCATTCTGAGGGGGGCAGGCCTGCTGTGTGGCTAGTTCTGGGGCGCCTGAGGGTGCGGAAGACTCGTCTGCCTGGGCCCCTGCCGTAGCTGAGGCTGGACCCTCATCTGCAACCCCCATCTGCTGCTGGTGCATCTGTCCAGGACAGGAACGCTGGATTAGTCCTTATGGCTGTCCTTCACCGTGCAGCGTTAGCTGCATATTACTAATTTACTGTTATCTAAGAGACATTCATATCATTATTATTCCTATCATATTCATTATATACCCAAAAACAAACTCGGGAATGTTTTTTGATGTTCCAAGAAAATTCCAGCTTTGACTTGGTAATTGCTGTATGGGAAAGAATTCTACAATTTCCTTCTCAAGTGCTGAGGCACTGTCTGCTTTCAGGGGAAGGTAGGACACACAGATTTCTGATTCTGAATGCAGTTTTCCCAGCTTGGACATAAGATCACATAGGCAGGCAATGCTTAAGAGTCTGATAGGCGGAACAGCAACGTTTACCTGTTTGACCTTAGAGATCCGCTTAACAAGCTCCTCAGCAGACATGCTGCCAGCTATCACTTCAAGGGGAATACCATTTTCTCCTATAAAGAAACTTGTCGGGATACACACCACAGGGTCTTTATAAAAACACGTTAAGGGTAATTGCGTGTATCTACAGTAGAGCACACGGAAAACTGAGACATTAACCCCCCCCCCTTCCCCCACCCCCTCTTCTGTTTCTTAATGGGGCTTGTTATTTATTTTTTCATCTAATTGTAGTTCAAAATAAAGCCCTGCACTCTACGCTAAGGTTTTATCAGTGGAAAAGGATACAGATCTGAGAAAATTGCACACAGGTTTCACTGAAAGAAAGAAAATCACAAAACATGAGTTTAAAATGCAACTTTGTACAGAGATATGACACGTTTTCAATTCAAGCAACGGCTTTATCTGAAAATAAATAGTAACGTTATAAACATACATAAAATGTCTTCTTACTGAGAAAAATCCCAACTTGTTTACATTCTCGGACAGATGTTAGGGAAATATGTCACCAAGGCTTTAGCCACAAGTCAGCAATTATATTGGGAAATGCCCTCTTTGAAAACAAAAAAAGAAAGTGCCACCGCGGTGACATATTTCCCACATCTGTCCGAGAATGTAAACAAGTCGAGATTTTTCATGGTAAGAAGAAATTTTATGACAACGTTAAAACATATATTTTGAATCATACTTCTCTTTTATTTACTTTTTTTTAAAAATTATAAACGGAAAATTATGGAATTAGGATATCCCTACTCAACGCCACCCTACCCATTGGCGTCTATTTTTATCGCGACACAGCAGTTATTGGTGGCCTCAGCGACCCTGTCATCTTCCCAACAAGAGAGCACCTGTGCAGACTGCGCGTCGTCCCCTGAAAAAGAACATCCGAAGAACTGCGGTTAGTCACCCGGAGTAGTCTACGGGGTTAGTGACAGACCCTGGCGTACAGAGGGGCTTTGTCCCAATCATAGATATAGAACCATAGATGTGACATATGTCATAGTTAGTGGCACAATTTTTGAGACCATACCCAGGTAAGATGGTGGCCAGTAACCATGGTTTTATATCTATGAGCCAATCATCAGCTATCTAGCTTCTGAGACCCGATTATGTGGGTTAGAGTGTACATGACACTTTGCCATAGGTTCCTAATAAAGCTGTACACAGGTAAGATGGCTGCCAAATTGTTCCATTTCAGACTTCCAAATTACTATTACATTACACGATATGTCATATCTATGGTTCTATATCTATGGTCCCATTCCTCCCCGTTACACGCCTAGGCTATTTCAGCACGGTAACTTCCCTCGTTCACCAAAAGAGGCCATATAACTGGCTAGCTATGTTGTTTTTGAACTTTATCAGTTCCTTCAGCTAAAGCCACCTGTTAATGTTGCATTCTTTAGCGCTACCTCACTTTTAGTTTTCAATACAGTATGGCACGAGAAGAACTGGTTAACTTGCTAGCTGGCTAACGTTTGTGTCATAATCAAACACTCCACAGGCTAGCAGCAAGATAATGTAGCTAGCAAGCTAACATTCAGTCCTGCTGGACTCTTTTTGTTGGAATCCTTACCAGCTGACCACGCTAAATTAGTTATTGTTAGTTGGCTAACGTTAAATTAACGGTAGATATCCTGTCATATTTATATTAACAATCATATTCCCGTTCAACTGCGTCAGTCTAGCAAGATGTACACACTAACGTTCCTAACCTGTAATAACGACGACGAAGATGGCGTTTTGCTGTTTGGCTGAGACGATGGCAGCGGGGATTGTACCCTCAAACCAAATCATTTTTATGATTTACAGTATTATCAGGCCCCACTTGACCGCTGGAACGCCTGACCGCATCGGTGTTGACTGGAAGGAACCTTTAATCTCACCAGATTACCAGTAGTACACGTAACGAATGTGACGAAAACAAAACTCAACAACTTCCGGTTGTTGGCTTGTCAAAATAAAAGCTCCCACCTAGTCCTGCACTTGAACGCTCGTCATGTGTGTATACAGTATTTGGACAGTGACACAATTTATCTTGTTTTGGCTCTGTACTCCAGCACATTGGATTTGAAATGAAACAATCAATAGTGCAGACTGTCAGATTGGAGTCTGTTGTCTCGGAACATGAGGACCAAAGAAGTGTCAATGCAAGTAAAGCAGGCCATCACTGGGTGGAAAATCTGAATGAATCAGTGACAAAACCAAAACATTTGGTGCGTCAAAATAAACTGTTTGATACATTGTTAAGAAGCAAGAATGCACTGGTGAGCTCAGCAATATCAAACAACTTCGTATTAGACCACGGAAGACCTCTGTAGTGGATGACTGAAGAATACTTTCCAATTGTGAAGAAAAAACCCTTTTCAACTGTCTTACAGCTCAATAATTCTCTCAAGGATGTAGGTATAGATGTGTCAAAGACTAAAATAAAGAGAAGACTACACCAGCATAACCTCAGAGGGTTCACTGCAAGATGCAAACCACTGGTAAGCCTCAAGAACAGAACGGCCAAGATAGAGTTTGCTTAAAAGTACATTTAAAAAAACTTTTAGGGCTCTGGAAGAAAGTGTTATGGACAGATACGATGAGTATTAACCATGGTATTAACCTTTACCAAAGTGATGGAAAGCATGATCTGTGAGAAATAAAGGAATTGCTGATTACCCCTTTTTTTGGGGGGAAAACATGGTGGAGGTGGGGAGGTAGTGTTATGACTTTGGTATGTATGGCTGCCACTGGAACTGGCTCACCCGTCTTCATTGATGATGTGACTGCTGATGGCAGCAGCAGGATGAAAAGTGTACAGAAACATTTTATCTGCTCAGATCCAACCAAAGTCCTCAAAACCCATTGGACAGCGCTTCACTATACAGCAGGACAATGACCACAAACACACTGCTAAAGCAACCAATGAGTTTTTCAGGGCCTAAAAGTGGTATGTTCTTGACTGGGCAAGTCAGTCACCCAACCAGAATCCAAATGAACATGCATTTAACCTGCTGAAGACACAACTGAAGGCAAAAGACCCCAAAACAAGGAACTGCAGAGGGCTGCAGTACAGGCCTGGCCGAGCATCACCAGGGAAGATACCCAGCATCTGGTGATGTCAGTGGGCCTCAGACTTCAGGCAGTCATCGAATGCAAAGGATTTGCAACCAAGTACTAAATATGATATGTCTGCACTTTAACATCATATTCATTGTTTAATTTCAAATCCAGTGTGCAGAGCCAAAGCTATACCACCTCTTTTTCTGTCAAATACATGCGTGTTCTTCATCTCACAATGCATGTACAATGCATCTGTATCCGTGGAACAAGACCAGAACTGCAAGGTCCTGCTAATGAAATATCAACAAATAATTTTTATTAATAGTTCCAGTTATTTATTTGTCTTGATATCTATGCTTCACATGTTGTTATATTGCTATGAGCACTTGCATATGCATGCATGTAAACAGTACATTTTTGTTTTTGTCTCAAAAAACAATTAAAATTCTTATTGATTACATCATCTTTTACATTTTTGCTTTTGAAATATTTTCACTGTTTACTAGGTGTCGAGTATCCAGTTTAAAATAGAACATTTCTGCCATGACTGCAAATTATATTTGAATACTCAACCAATAGATGGCACTAACAACCTTTATTATAATTTCCACTTGTGCCAGTTTCTCTCTCTTCGTATTTCCACAGTGGGTCCATGGTTATTTTCACCAGCTGTCCAATTTAAAGATAAAATAGGTCAAGGATATTAACACATGCAAACAATTACATTTGCTCACGTATCCAACCTGATACAATCAACAGTGAGAGAATATCTGACATTGGGATAGTTCAGCACTGTACATAGAAACATCTACAGAAACCCAGAATAAACATGTATATTTGATTGCACACTTCCTGCATATACAGGTGATGTACAGGTGTTCCAATGCATCATGCAGGATGGTAGGCTATCCTACCTGACCTGTAAAGGAAACAATTTAGTTTGACATTCATTTATTTAATATAGTACACATACAGTGCCCTCCACTATTATTGGCACCCCTGGTAAAGATGAGTAAAAAGGGTTATAAAAGATTCAGTGTTTAGTGAATTAGCTTAATCTCAAACTGAAAAAATGAGAAAATCATCAAGAAAAAATTATTTTTAACAAAACCATGTGTGCCAAAATTATTGGCACCCCTGCATTTATATATAGAATAAAGTAATCATTTTTAATATTTGGTCACATATCCTTTGCATGCCATGACTACCTGATGTCTGTGACCCAACAACATCAAAAGACTCTTGATATCTTATTTTCTGGTAAGTCATCAAGGGTCTGACGTATAAAACAAGCCTTAAACCCTCACTCTGCTGCCAGAAATACAGTAGATATGGATGGATAACTTGAAGGGTTTCTTCTCCTGACATATTTTTCCATAGAGTTCAATAGGACAATTTGTCAGGAGAAACAACCCTTAAAATGTTCCATCCATATCTACTGCATATCTGGCAGCAGAATAATGGTTTGAGGCTCGTTTGATACCTCAGACCCTTGATGACTTACAGCCATTTTACCAACCATGTATTACATATTGTTCCAGCATAATTTACAGCTAAAGCTAGTCCCACCCCCCAATTCCCATAGAGGTCCATTAAAATGCAGAGACGTTATAGTATCGCTTGTAAGAGTACCAGAAAATAAGATATCAAGAGTCTTTTGATGTTGTTGGGTCACAGACATCAGGACATCATGGCATGCAAAGGATATGCGACCAAATATTAAAAATGATTACTTTATTCTATATATAAATGCAGGGGTGCCAATAATTGTGGCACACGTGGTTTTGTTAAAAATAATTATTTCTTGATGAGGGATTTTTTTTTCTCATCATAAATTTACTTCAAATAAAGGTTGGACTTTTCTCATTTCTTTCAGTGTGACATTAAGCTAATTCACCAAACAGCTAATTTTGTTATAACCCTTTTTACTCATCTTTACCAGGGGTGACATTAATAGTGGACGGCACTGTAATTTGAGAAATAAATGTTTCTGGATTAACATTTTCTTATTTTTTCTCAGTTTGTGCCAATGTAGTTTTTGTTTATACACTACTCACAAAAAGTTAGGGATATTTGGCTTTCGGGTGAAATTTATGGAAAATGTAAGTTCACGCTACAGTGATATTATACGTATCATGAAAGTAGGGCATTTAAGTAGAAGCATGCAATGGTGATTTCCTCATCTCAAACTATTTATTGAAACAAAAGCCAACAACAGTGGTGGGTATACCACAACAAAAATGTCAATGTCTCAATAACTTGTCATGTGCCCTTGAGCATCAATTACAGCTTGACAACGACGTCTCATGCTGTTCACAAGTCGACTTATTGTCTGCTGAGGCATGGCATCCCACTCTTCTTGAAGGGCGGCCCTCAGGTCATTGAGGTTCTGGGGTACAGAGTTACGAGCCTCTACACGGTGAGTCAGCTGATCCCATAGGTTTTCTATGGGATTCAGGTCTGGAGAAAGTGCAGGCCACTCCATTTGAGGTA
The DNA here is from genome assembly GCA_029718625.1 of Synaphobranchus kaupii. NCBI lineage: Eukaryota > Metazoa > Chordata > Actinopteri > Anguilliformes > Synaphobranchidae > Synaphobranchus > Synaphobranchus kaupii. Next base: position 15,918,092 of record CM056383.1, read on the forward strand.
CCCCAGTCTCCAGCAGCCTTTCCCTAATGATGCGACCTCGATGAGCTGGAGCATTGTCGTCCATGAAGATGAAATTAGGCCTGTGTTGTTCATGCAGGGGCACAATGACTGGATTAATGATGTTATTCAGGTAGTATGGGCTTGTCACTGTACCATTCACAAAGTGTAGGGCAGTTCTGTATTGACTAGACACACCTGCCCACACTGTAACACCGCCACCACCAAAGGGTCGTCTGGTGACAACAGTGGCTGATGCATAGCGCTCTCCTTGACGTCTCCAACATCGTTGGCGGCCATCATTTCTGCTCAACGTGAATCGACTTTCATCAGAGAACAGCACTGAGGCCCACTGGTCCCTCGTCCAGCGTAAATGCTCCCTGGCCCATGCAAGACGATGACGCCTGTGCCTGGTGGTGTGGTCAGGTACCCTTGCAGGTCGTCTAGCACGCAGACCACGCTGATGTAAACGGTTTCGAATGGTCTGACGTGACACTTGGGTGCCTCTCACCTCCCTTAAATGTGCCTGGAGTTGAGTGGCATTCATCATCCGGTTCCGCAGGGCACTGTTCACAATGAAGCGGTCATCAGTGTGGGATGTGGCCAAAGGACGTCCACTTCTATGCCTTTCTGTGACTCTTCCAGTCTCTCTGTATCTCTGTTGCAACCTGTTGATGACACTCTGTGACACTCTAAGTTCAGTGGCTACTTCCCTCTGAGAACATCCTGTTTGAAGCCTCGCAATGGCGAGGTACTGTTGATCAATTGTTAGGTGTCGTCTTGGTCTCATGATGTCAAAATGTGAACAGCATGATGAAGAGGACTGTTTAAATACCAATTCTAATTGAACCAGGAAATGTATTGGTCGATTCATGGATCAAACACCTGTTGTGAATTTTGCCGTTCAGCTCCTTGTTAGAGAACAGCAAGTTGTGCAAAAAGTACTGAAACATTGAATAGTTGGACATGTGCATTCAAAAGTTTAGAGAAGGTCAAATTAATTTCACCTGTAAAGGTTATAGTGCATTTTAGGTTCATCCTGAAATTTCACCCGAAAGCCGAATATCCCTAACTTTTTGTGAGTAGTGTATATCACATTTTCTGGTTTGCTCTCAATGACTATCTGCTAAATGACTAAATTGTACATTTTAATTAAAATGTCTTACTCAATGCCTTAGACACAATTTATGGACTTGTGGGTCACCCTCACCTTTGAGAAAACCTCTTCCATCTGTCAGGAAAACCCACTGGATGCCAGGTCCTCCAGTCACATAGCAGCAGTTTCCAGGTCGTCTACTCCAGATTGGTCAAACTGAAGGTATTATTCCTTAAAGAATCTGAATACCTGTCTATTTCAACCATTTGCTGTTGGGGTTGGTGTCAGACAAATTACAGCAATGCTTTTGCCTGCATCCTTCTCATAATACACACACAATCCTTGTTGGACTATAGCAAATAATACAGCAATTAAACAGCAGGTAAGTCTGCTGCTAATGATACTAATAGATTACATTTAATATAGCACCTTTATTGATCACAGAGAGCTTTAAAGCAAAGGACAGGCTTAACCACCTCCAATGTGTAGCACCCACCTGGGTGATGTATGGCAGCCATTTTGCACCAGAATACCGCACATCACCTGCAATGGAATGGGAGGAAATCAGTAAAGCCAGCTGGGGACGATTCATTAGCCAGATTGAGAATTTGGCAAGGCTACCAAGGAAACCCCTTACTCTTTGTGACAAATGGTTTGGGACCATAAATGACGAATGAGGGTAGGGACTATGTATAAAATCTCATCTGAAACGAGATCTCTACAACAGTCCATTGCCACTATAATGGGGCATTGGTTTTTTATGCTCGGTCTACAGGGAAGACTGCCCCCTATTGTTTCATCAATGCAATTTTCTGCAGGATGTTGTTTTTCCCATGAGGTCTCCTGTCACCCGTCCATGAACAAACCAAGCTGCTTTTTTTTGCTACAGTAATCAGCAAGGAAAAAGTCATGAGGGAGGGAAATGTATATTTTATTTTATAAAAGGGATGGAGGAAATAAGCATTTCTGGTAAGGCTGATGCATCATGTCTGCAACTCATCAGGTTTACTTGCTCTCTTCCTGGTCTGTTAAGAGTGATCGCCAGGGCAGCTCCCTGCTGTCCAGCTGAGATGGCGCATTACCCACAGCGCCCTTTACCATGGTAACGGGCATGCTATGCATAAGCCATTTGGGCCCCTGTATGTGATTACTGCAGGGCAGACATGGGTCCAGATCCCATTCAAAGCAAAACACTCAGGAAATCGCGTGGCGCGGTCTGCAGAGCAGCCTGCTCAACCCGTGTACAACCCCTGGTGCGGCTGGGGGTTTGATTCCCTGCCATCAATCTTTCTGTAGCGTGTTCCTCTATCCCTCTCCGTTTTCCACGTCCGTAAAACATAAAATAGTCTGCTCTCCTTTTTAAAATAATAAAGCAACACACTTAATCCATAGCTTTGAACAGCACATTTATATTTTTAATTACTTATGGTGAAAATTTATAGAGAGTAAATATTTGAAAAAGCATAGGTCTGAACGGATAGATCTTATTAAAAAAAATACTAGCCTACAAACCACATCTGCAATGGGTACTCATTATTTGAAAGGGTAGCTAAGATTAAATGCAAAAATGCTTGTGTGTGTGCTTTAAAATAGCAGTGCACACACTTAAGAAAATAGAGATCCACGTTCCCAAGTCGACAGCTATTATGAAATCATAGACCTTTGAGGAGGTTTTCCTGAGTTTTAAAAACCAAAATGACCAGAAAAGATGCAATTCCCACAGTGGATGCCATTAGGGGAGACATATTCTCCACACTTCCAGGACCTCAATCTCACAGCCATGTTCACTGTCAGAATTACTTGTGTGTTAATTATGCACTGGTTAGAAGGGAGATGTTTAACGTACTGTATACAAATATGCTTTTTCGGATTATGTCCTAGACCATAAATCCTAAATTGTTTTGAGCCATTAAAAAAAAACTATACACTGCAAACTCTGGAGTACTTTTGAATGATGGTAGTTTTGAGTTTCAATAATGGTTTCAATAATGATTAACCCTCTTATTATGTTTGGGGTCAATTTGACCCCAGTGTTTGATATCTCAAAAACCATTTAACCAAATTTTTTCATCTTGATACTATTTGACTTTTCCTAATTTGTTGGGATTAAATAGTAAACATGGAATAAATGTAATGCTAAATCCTGTACCAACTTTGTACATGTGTTGTGTGGGGTCATTTGTGGGGTAGCTGTAAAGAAAATATACCTTTTTTATTGTTTATCTCAGATTTGTTGTGGGTGATTCTGATGGCACTTTACCATACATGTTTTAAACTTCATAAACCTTCACTTACCTCAGGCACTAAAATGAGAAGTTTCTCAAATAAAGTTTTTTTAAGGATAAAAGACTAGGAGACATTAAGGCAGCAACACAGTGTAAAAATCTGAAAAAAGACACCTCAATACAAACAATATCCAGTCCTCCTACGTATATTTTTTTGAAAATTAAATGGCCCTTTCCTGGCTTTTTCAAATTTTATTTGGAACGTAGATCCGGTAGGTAATTCTTGCTCCAGAAACTGGTACTATATATCTATGGTAAACAAACTGACCTGCCAAAATGTTGCTAGTCTTTTCTGGTAGCTTGCTAACAACATTGAAGAAAATAGTACTTTTATAAATTATTTTAATTACACAAAAAAAATGTAACAGGACTGATTGTTTGTATTGACAGAATCCGCTTCGTTCGCATTCGTACTAGAATGTGCTAGAAGTGTCATTTTGAGACTGTTTTAGCTGCCCTATAGAAGTGAATGGAGAGCGACAAATACCCTATTCAGGATCATCACCCCAGGGGAGCACAGAGCAACTAACAAACATATTTTGCCACCATTTGGACTCAATGGTAACTACACAACCCAAAGTTCTACCAAAGTTCAGTTATGCTTTAACTGGAAAAAAACTAAAGAAAAATATGAGCATAAGGAGAAATAACCAGCCCAAAATCCACAATTCTCAAATGTAAATTATGTCATGACATCACATATTCCATAATTTTTAAAAAAATATTTTAATTGTCAGTATGACATCACACAACAGTTTTCCATAGGTGTCAGACAGGTGCAGAACAGGTGACAATCTTAAGTGACTTCCCAGGAGAGGGGGATATACTTCCAGATATGGTCAAAGCACATAATTTGGTGTAAACATTTATTGGTTTTGCAAATAAAACTTACTTGTGCCAGCAAACATTGTACAGCCTTGGGGTTCGTGGTAAAGGAAATGATCAGTATTCAGTTAAATATAAATGTGCAAACGGACATTTTCTAACTCCCTTTAAACAAGATATGATTTTAAAACATCTATTAATAAAAGTTTTAGAATGAGGGGCTTTGAGAACAAAACTGGAAGGAGAACTGGAGGGTAGGAGAGACTTCTGAGACTGTAGGTGGCTAAATACTATCAAGGAGATGTTGCCTTTTAAACAAAGTTAAAATCAGGAATATTGGATCAAAAACACTGGCTCTTCAGGTGGCCTTTTATGAGCTTGACGTTTGCTGTGAGAACCGATTGGATTATTTTGCTGATGCATAAAGTATTTACATGGCGACAGAGTGGGATTGTTAAAGGGGTCACCTGGGTGGTCCTTTGGGATTTTGGAGAACAAGACTGTGGATTCCTGACACAAGGCACAAAGAGAGACCCGTTCAGCAGTCTGCAGACGGCCCCCGTTGGCGGACCATCCACATTAAAAACTAAGCTGCTGGCAGGATGCCCAACACCAAGCACTTGGATCTCATCTGGTGCGTTCTGCACTTTAAAGGGTAAAAACTAAGCCAGGCCAGAAACCAAGAAATTGAGGGGAAAACAGCTCAGCTGTACAAACAAGTTTAGGGTCTGACAAGATTTTAGAAATATAAAACAGAACTAAAAAAAAAAAACATAGTACATTGGCCTTTTGATATGTTCCAGGGAGCTTGGATGCTGGCGTTTATGTTTGGAACTTTTTTGGAACGTTGTTTTTTCTTTTCATATTCACATTGGAATTACTTTTTTGTTTTTCAAATTGCTAGAACATTACCAAGACAACACAATCTCCAAGTCTTTACAACTCAAGTGAAAACCCATGAAATAAAACCAGTTCAGTGAGAAAGAGAAAGTGGGGAGTGAGCGTGACAGGAAGTGGCCGGTGGTGGTAGTGGGGATGGTTTTGGTGGTGTTGCTAGCCGAGGGCCAGGTCGGAGGTCCCGTGCTGTGGCAGTGGCGCCCCCTACTGGGAGCTGGCCCTCTCCAGGTTGTGAAAATCGTAGTGTCTCTTACTAGTTCTGAGTTTGAAGGCGGCGGGTGAGCCGCTGTGTTTGAGGAGGGCGCCCTGCGCGGCGTATGGGGAGGGGAACGTGGCGAGGACAGTGTAGGCGGAGGCCAGGTCGGGTGGGGCCTTCGAGCAACCAGTGTTCGGCTCGCTGCCCCTGGCCCCGCAAGGCGGGCGTGGCAGCTGTGGCTGAGGGTCCGGCAGCCACCTGATGGTGGCGCCAAGTTTGCACAGTCCCCGGAGCAGCGCGTCCGCCTCAGTACGGCTGACCCCCTCCGGCAAATCGGTCACTTCCAGGACTCTTCCGTTAACTAGGCAGGGAGAGAACTTACACTTCAGAGCAGTCACACTTTAATAACACACCTTGAAATGGACACGCTACCACTCTCTTCACTGTAACTGGGGGCTAAAACACCCGGTGAGCTGACTTTTCCACCATTTTGGTCATGTGGTAATCTCCAAATACACCTGGAAACTCCGTCTGACTGAAGGATTGACATTTCACAGTCATGTCTGCTCTTTCATTTCTGAAGAAAAGTGGATTTCAGTATTGGAGCTGCAAATATCAGGACATCCCTCTGAATTCTGAATGGTTCCTTTCCAGGCAGTCAAACCTCGCCCCCACTCATCTCTTTGGAATTAACTGTTGCTGCTTTGACCGGAAAATACTACTAACATTTTACGCAACTACCTCTTTCCACTCCGACTTAGCACACCAACAATATAAACTGAGGAATTATCTGTCACAAAAAAAAATTACTGTAGAATAAAATAATAAACCGATTAACAATAAACCCACTATAACTGTCCACAATACAAGTATATCTTTTATATATTATTGCAGTCTATTAGGTTCTGTATGACACATGGAATGTAAATTTCAAACGAACACTGGACGGGGCAGCAGAAAAAATAAATGCCAAGTCGAGTTTATAGTTGAGTGAATTCAGCCATTACCTGCTTCACCTACACTGAGATCTGTAGACAGGGCCTTTCTCGCTGGCTTCCTCCCTTTGCCCCCATGCCCAATTCCTGCGGGACCCTGGAGGGAAAGCAAGCAGACATTCAGACAGCAGGCGGCGGCTCTCGGACAACGTGGCTGTATGTGTCAGGCTTACTCTTCCTCTCGTTCTCAGTGTTTCAGAGACTTCTGTGAAGGAGGCCGAACTCTCAGCTCCCCGCACCGTGGCCAAAAAGAAAACGGACAACTGCAATGGCTTCACAACGAGAAATGATTCTGGTTTCTCTGGTTCCTTGTTCAGACACGGCCGAAAGCTGGAACTTCATTCACCGCCTTTTTAAAAGTTTTGGTTTGACAAAGTGCCAATTGCTCAAACTTTCGCCAAACACCTCACAGCTCAACTCGAGTGTTCTGGAGTCACTCTTTGTAGCCAAGACTCGCTGCTTCATTTTGAGCACACCGATCCAGACTCACCTGGTGATTGGGGACCATGTGGGGGCCGTGGAGCAATGAGGAGTGGATAGCAGGGGTGTACTGAAGGGGCTGCCCCAACAAATGGTACCGTGTATCGCCTGGGTTGAGAGGGAATAAACAATATAAACATTATTCAGTTAGCAGGCTGTCTTGTGCAGAGCCAATGATAAATATAATGATTGATGTAAGCCAGATCTGGCAAACAACTTTCCCAGACCATTAGGTGTATCACTGAAGCACCAGTGCAAGTTAACAGTGCTAAACATTCAGATCATTATTCCAACTGAACAGAATTTTTCACACACAAGACAAACATTGATAGTTGAAAAGGGCATGCGTTTTCCATAGTGAGTCACTTAGCAGTTGCCTCTGGATGATGTAACAAAAGGAAAATCTCTTATGGGCCAATTTAGAATAAACATGATGACAGTTTTAGGACAGTTGGGGGGGGTGTTTGGACAGTTGGGGGGGTTTGTGGACAGTTGGGGGGGTTTTTGAACAGTTGGGGGGGCTTTGGACAGTTGGGGGGGGTTTTGGACAGTTGGGGTGGTGCAGTTGGGGTGGTTGGACATTTGGGTGGTTCGGATGGTTGGGCAGTTTGGACAGTTGGGGTGGTTAGACAGTTAGGTGGTTGGGCAGTTGGACACCTGCGCCTCTACTCACCTTGTCCATGGACGTAGGTTCTGTGGAACTGGGGCAGGATGGAGAAGGGGGCGAGGCCAGGATGGACGTTCTTCACATTGCTCAGGTGGGCCGGGGGGAGCGGCTGGGCGGGGGAGGTGACGGGGCCGCCCAGCAGCGGACTGCTCTGTGGGGGGAGGGGAGGGGAGGGGAGAGAGCAGGCCTTTCAGTGCAACTACATTTCATTAGTGGCCCAATGTACATTTACACCACAGTACAATATACACTTTAATTACAGCCAATGGTAACCTGTTGCTTCAGGTTTCTCTTTGAACTCAGCTTAGTGTTCAAGTCCATAAGCTTTCTGAGCTGTCAGCCTGACTGTTTCATTCTTCCCACAGGGGACCTTTTACCTCACTTTTTGGTTTTATTTGGGGGTTCAGGTCCTGGTTTTTGGGTGGGTTGAGTCCTTTCTCCTGTTTTCCTAGTTTAAGTTGTAAAGCATCTGAATTTTAAATAGAATGACCTCTTTCTGGTCACATTTTCAGTGTACTACAAAGCCCAATGACAATACAACAGATATTGATAGAGATTGATGTCGACTAGTATTGACAGTGAGATGACAAATCAAATCCAGGATCCTCAGGTCTGGAGCTGTCTTACCACCATCACACACACAGCCCTGAGGCTGCCACCATACCTGTGAGGTATCAAGCGTGGGGGGCTCTGGGAATTTCTGGTCCCTCTGATGTTCCAGGCTGTAGTATTTATGTTGTTTCCACTGAGGGGGTGAGTGCGCTGGGGTCTGGGGGTTCGAAGGTAACGTCAGCTGCATCATGACCATCCCGCCAGGCGGGACACCTGGCGATGCAGAAACCACACCCGAGTCACGCCCCTTATCCCAGCATGCCACTTCATTATTAACATATCTGGGAGGGAACAGAATTGAAAACGGCAGAACCTGGGGGGGTGTATCTATGACGCGAGATTATGGGGTTAGTGAGCTCACTTAAGCTTTAACCCTGGGTTTTCCATATCACAAAGCTGACTCACTTTTAATCAGGGTATATCGCTATGGTAACTTAACCTGCCCCAGACCAGGTAAGCCGTGCAGCATACGTTTAGGCTAACTGATTGAAACGTATAAAAGCACCGCCCTTTGACCAATCAACTCCTTAGAAAAAGGCACCTCCATTCCTAGAAGATCCCATAGAGCTACGGGGTCTCTTTGCAGGGGGAAGAGACCCCCTATACAAAAGACATAGGCCTGAGCCCCATATTACTTGAATTAAAGGTTGTATCAGCGATTTTGGGTGGAAACATAAATGATCACATTCATCTGATTTTTCCTCACGATCCGCTAGCTGCCCGCCCCATAAGCAGGCCGTCAAAAAACCGCGTCTCTGTAGGCAGCCTATGCTCCGAGATCGTACACAAAAACAATGGTACTACCAACTACTCAAAACCAAAATAAACAGTATTCCAACCAATCACAATGATCTGCACAAACGTGACGTCACTTCTGAAGCGAAATCCCAAACAAACATACTTATGAATAATTATGTTATGTTTTAAAAAATAGTGTTCAAGCATCCAGAATTATAACCACGTTAATAACGTTTGTAAGAAACCAAACCGTTTGTAAATCCGTCAAGATTTCAGCGAGATAAGAGTATTAGCGTTTGTGCAGATCATTGTGATTGGTTGGAATACTGTTTATTTTGGTTTTGAGTAGTTGGTAGTACCATTGTTTTTGTGTACGATCTCGGAGCATAGGCTGCCTACAGAGACGCGGTTTTTTGACGGCCTGCTTATGGGGCGGGCAGCTAGCGGATCGTGAGGAAAAAAAAAAAAAATTATGTTTCCACCCAAAATCGCTGATACAACCTTTAATGAATAAACTTTAGTGTGATTGCTTCAGGCAAGATTTTAAATATCCTGTATCAAGTTAAAAGTTTAGAAGCTGTAGAATGTGCAGCTATCACATTTGAAATAAACTGTAGGACAATTAGTTAGATTTATTTGTTATGAGTAGTAAGGTAAAATAAGGTAACTAACAAATTTACACGATTAGCCATATTTTTTGCCAACGCTCCTCGCTGTCTTTGTTGGGGGCAACAGTGTTGCTTTTTGTCATTATGATTGTTTTATGTTCTTCGTATCCATCCACTATATCTGTCATATCAGTCTTTTTTCCTCAGGAGAGAAATACACTGTACAGCCCATGCTTCACCGCTACAGGCTAGTTGTTGCAGATGCCGCCCCTTTTATGGGAACGTGCACAGATCTTGATTAACAAAGCCCATGTTCACTTAACAGGTTGATAAACCCCTCCATGTTACCGGTTCAGCCCAATTGTGGTTGTTAGGTTTTGTCAAGCCAGCTAACCTAAAGAAACCCTGGTTATGTTAAGCTCCCTTCGTAGTATACCCCCTGGAGGCACGCAACGCTCCACATGCTGATATAGCGGCATGTTTATTCATACACGGTCTCAGTATAAAAGCCAGCAAACACTTGGAGGCGCGCCAAGAATATTAAATTAATTTAGTGCGTTTCCCTTGATTAGTTTATTCTCTCTTGTTGTTTCTTTATTAACATCCTCTCTTCTCCCTTGCAATCAAACAAACAAAATGTCATCGTTTGTTTTCGGTTTTTCTTTACAGTTCTTGACCATTTAATAATCCAGATTTTAATAGCCAGAGCTTCCTTAAGTGTAATGCCTTACAATTAATTAAATTTGGTATTTGAACAAAAAGGACATGTCCACGTCTGCATTATTCATTACCATTTTTCGCCTTCCAAGGACAGCCGAGCCTAAATACTTAATCATATTGCAAATTCCATCCACGATGCATCCAATTAAACATGTTTGCCCAACAACGAAGGTTAACGCACTCGCAGACCTCCTCTTGACCTCATTATTGCTACTCTCTAAAAGGTCTTGCCTCCATCATTATTATTTTTTCTGGATAATAAAAAGACATGATGCTTAATCCGGTTTTGCTGATAAGGTGTGCGCAGGGCATTTCAAGGGCAACAAAACGCACGTCTGCGGTGCGAGGCTGAACCGTGTCCTATATTTCATGCTTTTTACCGCTTCGACCTGCATTTTAAACACAACAAGCCTCCCTGCCATATCTCCTGTGCTACCGTTGCTACACACACCACCATTCAACCTTGAAGGGAAAGAAAATACAAATACGAAGGCCAGCATTAAGGTCTTATCTGTCGTCATGTCTTCCATTTCAAAATAAAAAAGAAAAGGAAAAAAGCACTGCAGGAATACTGAGACAAAACACATTCGGAGAGGATAACTCAACGCTGTGGATTTGCCAAAGCTTAAGAAAATGTCTTCACTCAGTAATCCCTGTATCAGACTACATACCTTGGCCATCGACATCTGAACGGAAATCTAATTTGAAGCTCTGAAAAGCCATTTCAGTTTTTTTTGTGACGAGTTAGGGGAAACAAAAAAGATGCCGGGCAAAAAAGGTTTGCAAGACCTTCCCAATAGAGGAAACGCACATTAACTGGAGGAACACAAAACGGCAAATTACATTCCAAGGGCCCTGGGTAAGCCTATTTAATGACAGCCATAATGGCGAATGAAGAAGGCAGGAATTGCTTTTTTAATTACCACCCCAATCTATTAAATAATTAAATTGCAAAAACTAAATCGCTTCTTAAACCGCATAGCCGATTAAATTGGTTGATCTAAAGGCATCGACAAGCCTATTCTTCCTCGCCAGTGCCGTGTAATACAGTGGGCTCCCCACCCCCCACTGCGGCCATCTTTGAATCAATTCAATCAAGTGTTTGATTTGTAAAAGAACTACAAAAGAACTAATTTCTTTAAAGCCGCCCTCTACCTTCTTTTGTTGTGTCAATCTAATTTCAGGGTTTTAAAAAGTGCTGAGATACTAAAGGGTGTGGGCGGGGGATTTGGGGGGTGGGGGGGGTGGGGGAAGACACAATAACCGAGAAGGGATTTGGAGGAGAGATTAAAAACAACAACAATAAATGTAATAAATAAAAATCGATGAGCTGAAGGCTTCTGGGTGCCATGCGGCTGAAAGGTTTTTTGTGAGGCGATATGAACTTGACACAGCAATCTCTTCTCTCAGTAACACTCGGATATAAAAACTTTCCCAAGTCATGTGTAGCGTGTAGAATGCCTGCATGAGGCGCATAAGTGCGCCGTGGTTGCCGAGGTACCAGTCTGCGCAGTCTGCAGATGTGACTGCGCGGAGGTTTGTACCTGCACACTGCTGCCCGGGAAACTGCTGGGAGCTGCAGGGGGAGGGAGGGGTCCGAGGGAACTGCATCTGCTCCGGCCCTGGGGGGGGCAGAAATCCTACAGAGGAGCTGTGGACACACACACATACACAGAAAATAAATCAGTAAGAATACAGTCATTAAATATAAGGAACTGCACACTCACGTAAGCACAAACTGACTGGCCATACACGTGCACAACCACAATCTCACACCGTCCCATGTGCAGCCTTAAACCAGGAATCCCACGTGGAATCAGTACCCCCAACTACCCCCTATGAGGCCAAGAGGCACGGCCAACAATGTTGCACACAAAATCCAGCTTATAGCCAAATACAGTAGCGACTCAGAGCTGGGACTATTTCACACAGTCTGTAGCTCAATACAAGGATATCAAATATAAAAACAAAAGCTACTGCCACCAAACCTGCTCAAATATACCTATTTGAGTTCAAAAAGTCAAAGCCAGGCAGAAAACAGTATAGTCATTGGTCAAAAATATTACACCATGAAGTAACCAAAAAATAAACATTCACATTCAGGTGTTCTAAAAGAACAGGGCAGCACTCTTTCCTGTTTGACCCCTCATTTCTCCAGCCTGTTTCAGCAGCAGCAGTGGGGGACTGGAGGACCAGTCCTGCCAGCGGAGCAGCTGCTGGAGGCAGTGAATGCTCCGGGGAGTAGCGCACGTCTACCCTGCGGCTCGTATGAAGGATGGTGCAGAGAGAGATATCGCCACGTGGGACCAGGGCCGTTATATTAAGACTCGCTGGATCTCTCCCCTTATAAATCATCTTGAGAGCGACCTACTAAAACAGAGCCCCTTCCAGCCAGAAGAATAACGGCAAGGCGACGGCCCTCCTCCTCCTCCTCCTCCGCCCCCCCCCCCCCCCCCCCCTCTCTTTTTCAGCTGTCCGGCCTATTGAGTCCTTGCGAGTTGATTAACCCCTTTAGTTTAATCAGCGCGCAATATCAGCTAAAAGGAAGGAAATTTGTTTCTCCCCTCACCCGGCCAGAGCAATTAATCACAGCTAATTACAGACATTAAGCTACGGAAGCTTGTATTTTAAGAAGGCCAAAGAAAGCCGGCATCACTGGTTTTAAACCCTGCCATCAGCAGTGACATGGGCCTGTAGTTAGCTCACCTCACCGTGTTCTGTTGACCGGGTGGGATGACACTGTAGTACACCTGCACGCTGGGGGCAGACATGGACCCTTGGCTGCACTGGTTTGATATGACCATTGGCTGCTGGGACGGCTGTTGGGACATGCCCTGGGACCCCAGCGGTACGGACACCTGCTGAGGTAAAGCACCGCACAGGGACACGGAAGGGTTACGGTCACCAGAATGGAAACTTCAGCACCTTTCAGCAGTAAAACACATATGGGAGGGGATAACATAGTCTTTAACTTCACCTGCAGCCCCTCAAAAGTACTGATCTACAACTTCCAGATGCTCCCCCATCAAAAAAGGGACAAGTCAAACCTACACTACAAACACACCCTATACTTCATTAATCGCGACCGAGGGAGAAGGAAACATGCAGGTGCTTCAGAGTGAGGGAAAACAGACCTGATAGGACGGAACGAAGGGGTACTGGACCATCACGTTCGGCTGCAGTCCGACCATGCCTTGATAGCTCTGCTGCGGCTGGCTTGGCATCACAGTCTGATAACCTAAAACAACAACGTGCACACGCTCGTGTAGATGACCAATGGAAATAAAGCCACACTGCGACCAAAATGCAGATGACCAGACTCAATACAAAGCAAGGAGATAGAGCTCCATGGACACTGGCTTCCACAGTAAAGGAACACAATAATTTGATCAATAATTACATGACTGCAACTAATGACATGGGTTGCGCAATGAAAACATTTAACTGTGATGGCGCAACAATACCATTTATGTCATATTTCATGCATCACTTTTTAGATAACAATGGCTCGTTAAAATGACATCTATTAAAATATCTATAAAGTGTGAAGGAATAACTAAAAACAAAAACAGATGCAGGTAAAGACCGGATACATTTCTGAACTTTATGTTTAAAATATCAGATCCAAAAATGTGCTTTGGCAATAAGTTTACAGGGACAGTTCACATTCTGTTTTTTTTTTATCATTTCAATGTCAGATTTATGTTGACAATTGTGAATAAATGCTATAAAATGAACAAGTTCATATTTACAGCCTCTGGAAACATAAGGTTGCTGAACAAACTTTTTGGAGTTACCTGAAGTGTATTTATTTTTTTCTTTAGATCACAAACCCCCAAGGGCCCCTAAAAAGCTACTGTAAAGCCAGCTGGTTGTCAGAAACTTTGAGTAACGAAACATCCTTCACTGCACACAAGAACCATCTGGGCTAATCAAAAACGTAAAATAAAACTGAAACACGAGGGGGAAAAAAAGCCCTGAGAAAGTGCAATATCCATTGAAGCATGATGCAACTTGCCTGATGCAACTCGTGTACTTTGTGACCCAATAACTTCACCAAACGATTGGATATCCGGGAAGAAAAAAAAGAAAAAGAAAAAAAGAAAATCAACGCACTGCACATTAACTAGAGAAAAATATCAAAAAGATGATGAACATACAAACCAAATGTAGACACTGAATAATAATACAGAGCAGCACGTAAAGGTCTCTGCAATCCAGTACCAGCTGCTTCCCACTCCTTTATAACACCCATACCCATCGCATACAACGACATTAATTTCCACACATTTAAAGGAACCACAGTGAGTTTGCTCATAACAAGTTAAATAATACACATTCAATATTATATGTAGTGTATTTTCCAATTTTTTTTGTCAAACTCCTTTTCTGTGGGGTAAGTGATAAAACGTTGTTCAAGAAGGACAGAAAGACAAGTTACAGCAGCTTTAACCGACGGCTAACCAGTCCTTCCAGAATGCTATTTAAAAGCAGGTCTTCTGTGGGAAAAGTGCATCAGTGTCAAGGTTACAATCGAGACCTTTATCGGGCGCAACTTTGGTGGAAAAATTATTGCCGAGCCCGGCGCACCCCAGGGGACTGTGCTGGGAAAAAAATAAATAAATAAAAACTCCCCCCTGGTTTTTCGCCAGGGTTGGCTGCAATCAACTTGGCCCAGATGAGGGGGGCGAGAAACTGGGACAAACGGAGCGCATGGCGCCCAGTGGTTCCCTACAGGGACCAGACGAGCTGGCTATAAAAAGTGCCGTTCTCTCTCTCGTCCCGCGCTTACAAACCAAGCGCGAAGCGAATACGACATTAAACACAGCCCGTTCCAGCTGGGTGAGCGGGAGGGGAGGGAGACGTCTACACGACACTGAGGTTTTTCAAAGGCGCTCGTTACTGCTCTGCTCCCAGCAGTAGGAGGAGGCAAACTGTCAGGCGCCTTGTGAGAAGATGAAATATCTACGCATACTTTTCCGTGGCTCCGTTAGCCTCGCGAGCCTGGGGTGCTCGTCGGCTTTCTTCATTTCAGGAGCTGTGCTTTCACTTCAGAGCATATCAGCTGTTTTGCTGAGTCGGGGATCCTTGTGATAGATATTATCATCTTACCTTCTCTTTTCATTTAATTTACCAGTAATATTAATAAAATATTTAATACAGAATTTCATAGAGGTCATACGGGATTTCACAGAAGTCATACAGGACTTAACAGGGTTCATACAGGACTTCACAGAGGTCATACGCTCTTCTGTCCTGAGGTGGCCCCTCCCACAAGTGGCTGCCGGAGAGTATTCAGTGGCCGGAAAAGAGACCGGTTCACTGTGAGAATGGTAGTCCTCTCAGACAGTGTCCCGGCCCCACATCCTGCCACTCAGATCCACGCCCCGCCCTTCCAGGTATGACCCTTGACGTCCCTTAACAATCCACACATGCACGCATGCATGCACGTAAACACATACAAACAAAGCCCACAGAAGACACACCAGGTACATCACCCACTAGTCTCCCCTGTTCCCCCCCGCCCCAAACCGCAGTTCCGCTGCACAGATGAGAGGACATTAGGAATTTGTTTCAGAATTTTGTATTTCCAATTGAGGGTCGCACTTTGTTTTTTCGCTTTTTGGAGGCTTTTCTTTTCCCAAGGATTTTTCTCCCTAGTGTCCAATATCTGAACCACAGACCATTACAACGTGAAAAAGAGTTTGGAGGAAACTAGATTATTTGTGCATTTTACTGTTGTGCAGACTGTTATCATTTCTGTAAAGTTTTTTACCATTCCAGTCCCTGAAAAAAGGAGCACAGTGATTAACTCTGCGCTCCATTCAACCAGCCCAGCCCTCTATAATTTCCTCCTTGCAATTTATTGAGGGGACCCCATTGTCATCCTACATTAGGGCAGATAGCGGGAGACAATGGAGCATTAAGCCAACAATCTCTATTCCCCTGAAGCGCCATGGAAACGGAATAAAAATAAATGCATGCGGTGCTGAAGAAAGACACAGTCTTCTTAATTCCATCACACGCACGCACGCACGCACACAGCACCATATTTGAAGGACAAGCACTCTTTTCCTGACAAGCGGGGATACCGATGCAGAGAGCAGCTGGAATCTGAGACATGGAGGCCCTGTTTGGGAAGAACTGGTGCCCCTCCGAGGGTGCCCTGGGCCTGGCCTGGCCTTACCTGACTGCTGGGTGGGATGGGACATGGGCTGGCTCTGAGCGCTGTTGTAGTGCACTGGGGTGACGGGTCGGTAGTGACTGGAGTGGGGGTACTGGCTGGGAGTGCAGTAGCATGGAGGCATCTAGGAGGTAAAGCACAAAGGTGCCATAAGTATATCTGCTCAACATTGCTTCTGTGATCACAGTGTGTATGAGCTTTGTAAAGTAATAAACCGAAGAAGAGACTATGGCAATATACCCTCTATATATAGTGCAATGTTCTGTACATAGCTGAATATTTAGTTAATGTAACGATGGATAGTTATATTTGTAATTATAAAATGGGTAATTCTGACCACGCATTATGATTGGTTGAGAGGCGTTCAAAGCTGTGTCTATATTCGCGATATAGTACCCCTATGCTGCAATAATACACCTGTTTACCCTGGACGTTTAAATTAATATCACTCCGCACGTCCGCAGCAAAAACTTTCTGATGCTGTGCTGGAGGCTAGAGATGTCCGTGAGTGGACATAAAATCGAAACTACTGGAAACCAAATCCACTGCAAAAGAAATTAGCTAACGGTGGAGTGACATTCTGACTGGAGAGCCAGATTCATCTCTTTTATGCCAGTAACGATAGCAACCGTTTAGGCTTACAGCTGATTCATGAAACCGGTTAAAACGTAGGCTAAATCTGCTGATAAAAAAGTTTGTATTCGGCACGTTACAGCAACTTTAATGTAACGTTAGCAAACCATTTTTGTGGTTAGAGGTGCAGTAGCTTTATTTAGTTGGAATTTAGCTAGCTAGGCTTAGTAATTAGCTAGCTGTAAACATAGCCTACCGACTGGTTGTGTGAAAGCAAGTTAACGTTACTTCACATCTGTATAGGCTATATATAGATAACTGTTTTAGCTAACGTTATAACTATTACATTATATTATTATTGTGATTATTATGTTATTAGCATTAGTTCGTTTGCTAGCTAGCATTTCATTCCTAGCTTTGTTTGTTTTTGTGTTGCATGGCAACAGCTACACTGGGGACTATTTTCTCTGCTGTTGAAATTAAATTAATAACGTTAATTAAAAATTGTTTTATTGAAAGTGTGTCTTGTCCTTATATATTATTTACAATATAGCTGGCAACCGTTTTATAAAAGCAATAAGGTAACTCGACGACGTACAATATCGTCAATATAGTCACAGTTAAAGGGTTGCCGGCCCGACGCGAACAGCACCCTTTAACTGTGACTATATTGACGATATAGTACTGCGTCTTGTACCTTATTGCTTAAGTATAGCGCACCCCGCTGGTAGGCATTTAAGAAGTAGAGACAACCCTGATGTAGCGATGAAAATCCCAGGTTTCCTCTTAGTAGTGTTCCTCTCAGATAGGTACTAAAAGCCACACCGAGCAGCACCTTCTGTCCTCTCATTTGATCTGAGCCCGAGGTTAGCATTGTTTATTGTCAAACAATGCTATCTCGGGCAGATATTAAGTGACAGGTGTGTTGGGGGGGGGGGGGCGTGTGGGGTACCTGCTGGATTGACTGCTGCATGAAGCCCTGCTGCTGCGCGATTGGCTGGCTGACAGGCTGGGCCGAGGTGGAGTAGGCGGCGACGGGGAGGGGCTGGCCTGGGGGGGCCACCATATAGCCGGTCTGCTGGGGAGGGTGAAGCACCACCGCGGAGGGGTACACGGCAGTGTGGGCGTCGGGGCCTTCGCTGGACGGCTGCCGGGCCAGGCCCATGTGACTGAACTGGGCGCCCAGGCAGTCCTGCTGCTAGGATCACATGGAAAACCAGGATCACTCAGACAGTAGGCGTGTCAGCTGCAAACACGCAGACAAGCGGCGGGACGGGGAACAGAGCGTGCAATCACACACTGAAGCCCAAGCATCGAGTCTGAACACGGCTCCTCTGCTTCCAGCGTCTATATAATGCACTCTACTTTCCCTGTAGTCGGCCTTAAACTGTAACGTTTATTTATAGCCACCAACTTCACATCTGGTACAAAATTAATTATTCAAAATGCATCGTTAATTAGTCACGAAGGGATGTTTATCGGCAGAAGGAGGTCAGAAAGCAGGTTAGCAGAACAAGATATAAATCAATGTGCCAAGACGACAACATGTGAAAAGCTAACTAATTAAATTATTAACTGATTAGTAAAGCAGGAGGAAGAAATAGCCTGCTGACAAAACAAGCCACAGCTTACAAATTTCTCTCTACTTTCTTCAGCTTGTACAAAGGAATAACTTTACATTTATTATAAGTCCATTATAAATCCAAAGTTGCTGAAATGCAAATTGAAAGACTTTCAATGGCGTTTAACATAATGAAGCCACGACGCTAACGGCTAAGAGAAGTATCTCATCTCCGGTTTGCTCGTCATTTCTATCACTAACCGGAATGGAGGAGGCACTGTTCAGCCTTTTTGCTATTGGTTTCTGCAGGCCATCTCGAGGTAAACCTAGGTACCGCTGTCACTTGAGGGGAGCTGCTCACCCAGTCATTCAGTTGCAAAGTCGACTGCGGAACCCTCCCAGTTGCAGTTGACCGATATACTGACCAATTGTCATGTCAGATATTTCAAATCAAATTTTTGGGTCTTAATGAACTGAAATGTTTAAGCAATTCTATTTATTTACAAAAATAATTAAAACCAAACATTCATCACCAAAACCTTGGTGACAAAGCAGCTTGGGGCACCAGTACTGGCCCTCCCTACACTTTCAATGGCAAAGCCAAGGCCTGCGCCCGTCCAAGGCAAATATGCAAAAATTAGGGGGCTGGGGCTGGGGGACGAGGGATGAGGCTGCATGAAACCACAAGACAAAGCGCAGTTACAGAACTGGATAGCAAAGTTAACCACTTGACAGGACAGCACAGTTACGAGGCATTACCAGAGAGGCTTGGCAGCAAACAGCAGAGAGGCAGAGAGAGAGAGAGAGAGAAAGAGATAGAAACAGATAAAGGAGATAGAGAGATGCATAAAGAGAGACCGATATACATATGTAGAGATCGAGAGAAGGATAAGAGGATTGGTACCACAGTGTACTGCTGGTTAGGAGAGACAGGCAGCAGCTGAGGTGGATAAGATACGGCTGAGTACTGGACAGGCTGTGCAGGGGGCTGCAAGGAGCGAACCGGCTGAAGAGGTAACAGGTGGACAGAGAGGTCAAAGAGAGGTCAGAGGTCAATGGCAGAAGTCAAAAGAGGGTTAAATATGGAGGACTTTGGAATGGTGAGGGATGACTCACCATTCCACAGAATAACAAGGCTAGAGCGGGGAGGGGGGGTTGTTCTAAAACACAGTAATGGGATCTATGGCAAAGACTGACTTTCATTATGGCCACCAGCCCTCCCCCCCTTAAACACCTCTCCCATTGTCTTGGATGACATGACGGGATGTCTTCCTGACACTGTGGTGATCCAGAAGGTCACAGTCTTTATTTCAAGGGGAACCTCGACTCACCTTGCTCCGAAATATTATTAGCAGTTTACTCTGGCAGCTTTATATGAACCTGAAGACTTAATGCCCAGCCCAGCTCTACTGAAAGCTTTTGGGCTGGGTAGAGCTCCACAGACAAATGCACCTGTCCGTCATCGTCAGTGCTATGTTGAGGGGAGGAGAATGGAGAATGATTGACCTGGGAGACGATGTGATTGGCTGTCTGGTGCGGGTAGGGGGCCGGCGGGGGTGGAGGAGGAGGAGTGGGCAGAGGTTGCTGGGTTCGGCCCTGCTGTTGAGCCATTGTGGGGTTGTAGACCACCGTGCTACCGTCGGGATTCACAAAGGGCTGGCCTGCCGAACGAAAGCACATCGTCTTAGAACACATGGGGGTTGACAACACTTCCATGTCCCCTGTGTAGCAATGTACTGATGACTGGCACATTCTATCAGTGTAAGCTTTGCAGTTTGCTCAGATTCAGGAAACTGTAATAAGCAATATCATTTTTGTCCCCTCAGCATCTGAGCAAAGCGGGCATTTTTTTGTAAATGTAACTGTCAAACTTATGACGCTATGCACCGAAAACAAACAACGCTTGAAAATGTCATTATTCGAATTTGAGTCGCTCCCCTTTACCTCATGTTCCCCCAACACACGACCTCCAACTGTACCTCCCTCCACTCCCACCACCCCTTCAAAAAAATCCCATTCCAATTTTGGCAATAGATTCCTAAATGAATTCCAGGTCGGGAAAATTCCAATCGGCCTGCTCCGTTAAAGAAAGGTCAATACGCAATTACACAGCCTGGCTGATACTGGGAATACATTAGTGCCAGCTATATACACCTCTTATCAGCCTCATGAATATCTTAAAAAATGTGGCAGAAGGCACAGAGGGAAAACGAATACATTATACATCAGAGGCCAGACTCTGCATTTTTCCATATTCAATAACACGTACAGTGTGGCTTCATTACTCCTTTCTCTCTGCACACTTTTGGGAGTTTGTTTTGAATAACGCTGGATTTATTGATCTTAGCGACACAATATCTTTTCCCAAGTACTGTCAGAGACAGACCTCATTTGCATTTAAGCTGTATCATTAGGCCTCCATATCAATTCTAGAAAATGCCAGCATCCTGAAAGACGTTTTATCACTTCTTTTTATAGGCCAATCAAAGCAAAGCAAGTCCTACCAATTATCAGCAACAATAATCCACAGCATCCGCACTCGGTGGTACAGTCACAAATAACTAATGCATTATACATGACGGCACGGATTTAATTGATGACTCACACCATCGTTTTGACCCCCCCTGTGAAATGAAATCTACTCCCCCTCCCGTCCCTTTGTTTACTACGTTGCCACTTTTACAATCAGAGAGCAGCATTTTGTGTGAGATGTGTTAGTTGAAAGAAGGGCTGAACTCAAATATACAAACAGTGAAAGTAGACACACACACACACACACAGACTGACACTGACTCACACACACACACACACACACACACACACACACACACACACACACACACACACACACACACACACACACACACACACACACACACACACTCAGAGCCAGGACATGCAGGCCAACTTACTCCAGGTCAGAAGATACCAACCTGTGTGAGGATTGAGCAGAATGCTGCCCGGGGGTATCCCCGCGGCTTCCAGGGGAACCAAACAGTAGCTAGCGTTAGCCGTGGACGCCACCGGACTGCTCCTGACCCCCTCGTAGGGCACGGGGCAACTAGCGCCGACAGCTGGGTAGGCCGCCGGTGGGGCGGCGTGGCCGGGCTGCGTTAGAGTCGGGGCGGGGAGGGGCTGCTGGGAACGAGGGAGCGAACCCGTGGAGGACCCTACGCTACTGGACGACTCGGAACCTGGGGAGGGAGTAACAAGAAAGGTCTTTACCTGCGGGCACTGGTCTTAAGGAGAGACGCCATACCATACCCCACATGCCAGGGGGTCACAGGTCGCGGTGGCAGGGGGCTGAATGTTGGGGGGAAAAGCCAAAAACAACTGCAGACCTGTCGCCGCCGTCCCACAGGTGGACTGCCATTTCAGAGCAGCCAACCAGCGGCGCAGTAGTTGCCGTCTCATCAGAGGCAGATCGTGAAAATGAATATAGATTTTGTTAGGTAATACTCAATAAGCATCCCAGGCAATATAAAAGGACTCAATTGGGTTCTTTCTTTTGTTTTTTTCCCTGAAAGTGAGCAGTCTAGTAATAGGAATAGCTTGAGCAGCTGAGACAAACCCAACCTAGTGACGTCACAACCTAGCTTGCTCCAATATGGCTACGCCCTAGTGTTAGTAGCTGCAAAAAAAAAAAAACAGTGAACTTTCAGATTTGAATGTAGGACCATATCTTATTTAAGCACCATATTACCGACTGCTTCATGTCCCCTTTAAGGATGAATATGGGACCACTCCAGTTATTTAATATTAACTAAGACTAGGTTACATGAAAAGATAAATTTGAACTAAATTCCATCAGCACAGAATCCAAAAAGCGGTTTTATTACAATGAATAAGAAAGTGGGAAGCAGACAGCACAGGCTTACTGCAATGAGAATATCGCAGGGACATTATACATAAGCACCTGCGAAACTTGATTGAATGATGATCCTCACAAAGATATTGAATTTGTGTGATGTGAAATAATTCTGGCTGCAGAAGTACAAGGGGGAGAATGCTCTGGACTTTGCTGAACGCTGCCCAGACGGCCGCTTTCTGCAGCCAAAGCTGAAATAACCAATGAATTCAAACAGGAAAAAAAGAAACCTTTCAAAATGAATTGAGTGGAGTCAAATAATATGAGGTTATGATACTGGATGAATGACATGCACTGCAAAGCGTGAACTATTAATGTTGCGCGGCCCAGGCGCGGGGAACAGGGATGAAGACGCCGATTCTAATTGAGATTACCCACAATTGTGCCGGTGGAGCAAGCTCATATCATCGTAACCAAATAAAAATAATGGCCGAGCATGATCCGTGGGGCGGTGAGCACTTTGCAAATCGCACAAACTTCAGAGGAAATGAAGGGTGCGTTTTCCCCAACAAGACAGGCAGAAAAAGGAAGAACCAGCCTTCTCTTATCTGGTTTTCTCTTTTGGGAATGCATCGCAGCCAACAGAATGATGGAACGACCCATTGCACACTGTCCATTTTCAGGACGTTCAATGATACCAATCTGCATGTAAATGACTTAACTGCAGAGGAAGACCTGCAACAGTGGGGGAATAAAGACTGGACATGTGTATTTGTGTGTGTGTGTGTGTGTGTGTGTGTGTGTGTGTGCGCGCGCGGGCCCACTTGTGTGTGCACTTGCATGCATGTGTGTGTGTGTGTGCGCCAGTGTGAGCGTGTGCATGTGTGTGCGTACGCATGTCTGTGTGCATGGATACGTGTGTGTGTGTGTGTGTGTGTGTGTGCATGTCCACTTCTGTGTGCGCTTGCATGCATGTGTGTGAGTGTGTGTGTGCATGCTTGCGTACGCATGTCTGTGTGCACGGATACGTGTGCGCGCATGTCCATGTGTGTCCATGTGGGTTGTGTGCATATATGTGTGTGTGTGTGTGTGTGTGTGTGTGCATACGCGCGTGTATGGGGTTTGGGTGGTAGCTCTTGGGCGGGCGCTGTCCTACTTGCCTGCTTTGGACAGCCTGCCTGTGCCCTTGCTGCTGCCGGAGCTGTCTCCTCGGATCAGAACCGAGATGCCGCTGAAGCTGCTGGCCTTGGTCATGGCGGGCCTGAGGTTCCGGTAGGAGCTGTCAGAGTCGGTGCTGCTCCAGGGCCGCGGCTCACCGTACCGGGGCTCGTTCTCTGAACTGCTCTGATTGGCCGACCAGCCGTCCTTCAACCTGGGGGTCCGTCGCACAACAATACTCTAAAGCTGCAAAGGCTTCACAACTTGTAAAAAATGTGATGCTAAATAAACGAACCCAAGTACTGTACCTGAATAGCTGCCTTCTCCTTTGGGTGCTGTTAGAAGTCTCATTTTCCTGCATCCTGCAGAACGTACAGGCAGAGAATGTGAAACTTTAAACTCCCCCAAATTCTGCATGAATGAGTTGTCATTTTCGGCTGCCGTGATGGAATCGTACCTTTTATCCAACTGGAAATTTTCCGGGCACTGTGAAGAATAAGGAGTGTTATTTACAACATTTAAATTCAGACAACCGTGATAAGAAATGACAAAACTAATTTAAACAAGGCTGTGTATTTTATAATTACACAGCTGTCACATGGGAGGTTTAGTTAATTTAATGCACATAATGGTTGAGTAGTAACAGAAGCCAGACTGAGATCAGTCTAGGCGAGCAATCCTTTTCAAAACTGTCACTGCCACTTTAGATGATTTGAAAATCCATAATTTATAATCTAGCTGATGACAGGCCTCACATCTTGAGCGAATATCCTCTCTCTGGCACGCTGGTACTCCTCTTCCCGTTCCTCGATCGACTTGCTTCTCCGGTCTTCCTTCAGCCGCATCCGGATCTGTAACACAGGCCCAAACACGCCCACATCGGTGACGTCACAGACACCCTCGCCGTAGTGACAAGACGTTCAGTCGCAGACGTTACTACAGGTCCGCCAGATGGTCGACTCGATATTCCTAACTTTGAATGTAGCGCCTCCCTTCCGCTAGAGCCAAAACATTCCAAATTCCGCACCTTGTTGTAAGCTAACAGCACAAGAACAGTTGAGAAAACCGCAACGCGGCAGGACCGCGAGAGTCGACTATAGGCTTCGTCTGCAACGATATCTGTGGCCCGAATCTCTCAACTTCACATGAAAGTTGAGTCCCTGCACTGCTGAACCTGAAACAGTCGGGGGATAGCAGATGCTCATGCATATGTATCGGCGGTAAGGCCGCAGATACTCGCATGCTTCTAATTCTAATCACTGCGGATGTGCGCGGGACCCGTGGCGCGACAGTCAATCATTCGGAGCGGCAAACGCGCTCCAGCCATTCCTGCTGCATGAATATTCACACTCGCTCGCATCTCCATGGCCAGCTCCGAAGGAGGGAACCTGTGTTCTGGGAAGACTGCAGGTCGTGCAGAGACTTCCAGGTGAAGGCCTACCATGCCGTCTTCTCTGTCCGTGCTGGAGTTGTCTCTCTTGAGGATGTAGCGTTTCTGGAAGTCGTCCATTTTGTCGTCTTTGATGTGTTCCAAAAACTTCTGATCTGGTCTGCGGAAGGGGTGGGGGGTGGCGTGGGGAGAGGAAAGGGAAGCTGTCAGTTTGTCCTGCGACACCCAAAGACGCCCTCCTGTCAACTAAACACTCAGAGCACGCCGCAGTGCCGCTGTAGTTGTGTAAAGCAGGGGTGGGCAGGGGTGTTCCTAGAGGGCCGGCGTGCATGAAAGGTTTTATTTCCAGCAATTACCCCTGGCTCAATGAACTCTAAATACCAACGTAGCTTAGGCCTAGACCACAGTAAAACACTCCATATCAGTACATAGAAGCAGGTATTACCTGACATTCACAAGCTTATCAATAAGCGCAGCTAAAATGTCAGCTCATAAACATGATCGGATTTAAATAATTAAGAGCAGAAGTCGACATAAAATCCAGTGGCCCTCCTCGCCCACCCCTGCTGCATAGGTGAGTTGCTCCAAATAAATTTTGGATCTACGAGAGAAAACAATGATTCGGTAACGGCAGCTTCTTCAGCCGCTGCCCTTTCCAATTACAGCGGAACAAAATGTCTCTGAGGAGAGGAGAGCTCACATTCTGGTGCTGCTGGTTCTGTTGATGATGACAGATTTGCCAGATTGATCCACGTTGTGGTCCAGCCCAAAGTACGCTGCCACTCGGTGTAATAGCATTCTGTGGTAAGAGGTCATGGGAGGGAACTTTCTCCTCTGGCTTCTGAGAAGAGCAAAAAAATAAATAAATTATGCATAACATTTTAGAAATGTAATCATTAATAAGGATTAAACACTGTGACCTACAGTTTTTCAAAGCCCATTTCCCAGCATTCTGTACCTAGCTTTATTCCTAACCCCAATAAAAACTAGGGCTGAAATGGTTCATGTTAAAAAAACGAACCGCTCGGTTTCGCCACCCACGATATGGCATGGTTTGGTTCAGTTTGCTTGCCTCTTTCATGACAAGCTGTGTTTTCAAAATAGGCACTGACTTTAAAAAAATTATTATTATTTGTCATATAAAGGTTATATTGAGCTTTTCTATTATTAGACATACACTACTGGTCAAAGGTTTAAGTACACCCGATATTTAAGCAAACAGAGATAAACAATTTAAAAAAACACCTTTTATATTACAAAAAAAATGATCTAAATCTTAGGTTAATCAAAATGGCCACCGTTTGCAGTAAAAACTGCGGCACATATTTGTGCCATTTTTTCCTAAAAGTTCACACCAACACTGCTGTAGAAGTTCCCACAGACGTGCTGCACTTGTGTGTTGCTTCTCCTTGACCTTTCTGTCCAGTTCGTCCCAAACAAGCTTGAATTTACTTCTCTTGTTGGAAAATGGAAAGAATTTGTTCACCTGTTTATTTGGCCAATTACGGCTTTTTTATGAACTCCAAAATTTAGGTCACTATCCTGAAGTAAAAGTTTATTTTTCATTTTGAACTATTCACTTGAGGTAATTTAGAAAAGTTAAACTGCTCAAATGACACTTAAAACACAAGTAAAGTGCACTAAAACATTTGAAAATGTTGTACAACATACAACTCTGAAAATAAGGAATACAAAGAGCAGTTTAATCGTGCTGCTTTAATTTAAATCAAAAATCCTACGGAAATATTTGCACGGGTTAAGTTGCGGCGAGTGCATTTTACAGCTGAAGCACCAGTCAGTTTGGTCAGTTTGCAAAACCATGTATATATGTAAGCATTTCCTGCAAGTGTACCATGTGCTAATAACAACACGTTGAACACGATGGCCCATTTACGCCGACATCACCCTGGTGTGTCTATTACAAAGTCAAGAAGCACAAATTTAGCACAGAGGTACTTTACTTTTTGAGAGTAACAAACAACGTTAAACCAATGTTCTATTATTTTACATACAGGAAATACTGCATTTATTATAATTGACCATCTTTAATCTGAGATTCAAATTAATGATTGCTTGTTTAATGCAGGTTGAGTGTATGCGGAATTTTAGGTTGATGGCCTTATGTGGGTATTGTTTTCTACGTGAAAAAAAGTGCCACTTTTCATTTTGAATTAAGACCTGTTTGTTCTCAAGCTTTTGATAATGATTTTTTAAAATATTTTTTGCCAAATAAATGAAAATTAGTCAATTGGCAATGGCAATGTTTTTTTCTCTATTTACCAAAAACGTATAGAACGGAACCGAACCGAACCAAACCAAATCCATGACAACAAAACCATGAACCAAACTTTTGGGAACCGTTGCACCCCTGGTGAAAACCAAAATGAACCAATAAACTATTATTCTATGATTTGTTCTTTAGCAGATAACCTTTCCCAATTCAATTTACATAGATCACACTTTATTTGTTATTCATTTATTGCAGTTGCTATTAACTGAAACCACTGAACCCCCCCGCCCCCACTCTTTAACTGTTGGGTCACTACTACAGGCTAATGACCGGTGTGGTACCGTAAACAAAATGGAATAAGCAACAGAAATAGGGGAAAAAAGAGGGGGAGGTGAACTCACTCATTATTACTGATAAAATCAAGAATATCCTGTTCCAGCTTCAGTAATATCATTCTGTCCCTGAGAAGAGGAACACAGACACAGTTACACACGGCTGTTCAGAAATATCCACACACACCTTACAGATTCATATGTAACCCCAGACGTTACATGCAAGTGCAAGTGCACGTTGATTACATCTCAATCGTATGCAGAGATGGTCAGGAACAAGTTTCAAAACCAAATTTAATTTTTTACTAGTACACTTTGGTCACCAATTAATTATTTTTTTGCACGAGGAATTCGGAGGAATTCTGACCAGGAAACTGAGCCCGTCGCAGGTTAGAGAAAAACAAACAGATAAGAAAACAAACAATCAAACACAGAGCAAGCAAGCACACCTGGGGTTGTTTTTCAGCGTGTTCACCAAGAACTCATGGAGATCAATTCCTGTAGAGTCTGTGTATTCCTGACTGGAATCTGAAAAACAAAAGAGAAGTCACAGCTCCCAAATGTAACTGAAGGCTAAATCCAGTGCAGCTATTCACCAGATCAAAGCAGCAGAGATCTAGCCCAAAGCCTCACCCCACAGCCCACTGGTTACAACAGGGGTGGGCAATTCTGGTCCTGGAGGGCCGGTGTGTATGCAGGTTTTTGTTCCAAACAATTACCATGGCTAAATGAGCCAATCGGTTGCATACACCAACACTGGTTCACTCATAGATTACATCACGTTAAAATGTTTCATATAGGGACACAAGAATTGTATTC
Source organism: Synaphobranchus kaupii (assembly GCA_029718625.1). Taxonomy (NCBI): domain Eukaryota; kingdom Metazoa; phylum Chordata; class Actinopteri; order Anguilliformes; family Synaphobranchidae; genus Synaphobranchus; species Synaphobranchus kaupii. The sequence goes on from CM056383.1 coordinate 15,946,263, forward strand.
GGGCTGTAATTCGTGCGCTTATCAAGAAATGTAGCTAAAATGTCAGAGGCTGCTAATGTTATGGCTAATTAAGTAATTAAGGCAAGAAGCAGATAAAGCCCTCGTTGCCCACCTCTGGTTTAGAGGGATCACTTTTTTCATTCATCCCCAAGCATGACAGTGCTGCCCAAGACTGAATTACTTCCCATCTGCAGTCCAGATTCAGGACCGAAGAAGCAGCTCACGCACTCCCACGCACCTCTCGACAGCATCTTCCGTGGAATTCTCTCGGACTTCTCCGGCTTGTCCGCGCTCTTCTCCTTCTCCCCCTCATCCTCGATGGGCGGTTCTTCTTTGGTGACTGGCTGTGACAGCTGAATCTGAATCTTGTCCTGCAAAGGAAAACGGGCGACATCAATGCGTTTCCAAGACACGAAAAGAAAGATCTCCAAATAAGTGAGACAGCTGGTGAATTTACTCGAGGTGCACTGGTATATTAATCCATTTTCCATTCTTATATTTTTCTCCTTCACTTGGTTGAAAGCCAATAAAAGGTATTTGAGGGGTTTACATGCTTAGCTATGCAGACCTCATTTTAATCTGTAATGTTTATCTTTTCAAATTGTCCCAATTTCCAACACAGCTTTAGCTAAACCCTATTAAAATGATAAGTCAGTGAAAACAAACATTTCTGCAATTAAGCTGGAGTGATTACTACCATCCCCCAAGACCCAAAACAGCCACACTGACACAATCTTTTTATTTTATTTTTTTATTTCCACAATAACAGTTGAAAATTACGCAGTTATGCTCTACAGAAAGACAGAAAAGCTGACAGTTTCTGAGGGGGGGAAGTACTAAATTCATTATACGCACAATTTTGGACTCGTAATCCATTTCTGAATAATAACGAAATGTGGCAACCCACCAAAAACGGGAGTAAATGTGCTGCAATGTGACGTGAGTGACTGCTAGCCGATGGCTTTCTTTTACCGCGCTCGGGGTCTGCAAAGGGGCTTGCGTACCGACAAGGCTCCTGCCTACATCGTTCTCTGCACCTGTCGGCGACCTGGATATTAACCCATTTCATGCAAAATTATGCTAATTTAAAGCTTTCCTTCGGATAGCGTTCCAGCCACCAGTCAATTTTGCCCTTGCGGCGTGCAATTTAGAAAAGGTTTTGGGTTGACGCTTTCTCGTCTCCGAGGAGCAAAGCGTTTTTTGCGGACCTGACTTGTTTCGTCTCGCTCGTTGGTGAAGGTGACCCAAGAAGCGTATAATTGCGGGCCCCGGGTCTGCAGCTGGTTCAATTCTGCTCAATTGCAACAGCGTGCCCATTCTTTTCCTGCTCAGCCTTTTTGTGTACCTGACAACCCTCCCCTATTTCCCACCAACTGCAAAATCTGGATGGGAACAATGAATAAAGAAAGCTGAACAGTTTTTTCCCTCAGAAGCAGTATAAAACTGCAGCGGGGTAAAGAGGTTAAAAGGCGCCGGAGAGCCGCTGAGCCCCTGGGTTCTGGGCGGCAGCAGCAGTGTTTACATCAGAAACTGTGAATTCCAGACCCAGACAGGAGAGCAGCGCTGCCGTTTTATAGAGCCACAGCCATGAATAAAAGCCGATTCCCCGGAGAGGAAACCTCATTCACCGCATTCAAGGACGTGAACGAGCCTTTCATTTCACACCCCGCCAAGGCGTGTACAGTGCGCTTCTTTTGCGAGGGCGAGAGCTATTTACTGCCATTTAATTCAGCTTCGACATTACAGCGTGTCTCCAGCCAGCCGCGGCAAACGAGTCCAAATCAGTTCTTTAAAATGGAGGGAAACAGCGGTGACAACCTAAGACTAGGCTGAAGGAGAAAAAACAGCGGCTGAGATTTTTTCTAGGATCCTGCTTACGTGCGTTATCATAGTCTGCAACAGCCTTGGGCATATCTGCCTCAGCTATATTAAAAAACAAAGAAAAGGGGAAGTTTTTCCAGTTAAGACACCTTTGAAATGAAATTTCAGCACAGAAAACTGAAATAAGCAGGTAATGAGTTTTCATGATCAGTGGGTAAAGAAATCACAGAGACATCAGAAAAAAAAGGAGTGCTGAAAAATGTTCCTCAGTTAAAATGCTTGAAAACTCACTGGCTAAATGAAAGAAATGTTCACTTGCTTTGTTTTTTTGACAATAAATGGCAGTCTGAAGTGAGTGGAATGAACTGGAGTGGTGACTCGTGGGTAATTTTGAGTATTACCTGGTGTTCTTGTGCCAGTTCAGTAAAAGGAGAAGACTCTTCACAAACAGCCAGGCTCCGAACTAACTTTAACTTTGCGTTAGACTGGGGGAGAGCATCGATGGTTAAAAGACAGTCATTTTCAATTAAGTGCAGATAGTTTCACCGCAAACCAGGTGCATTGGACAGACTTCCGAAAGCAAACCACTACCCACAATCCCGTGCAAGACAAGTACCCTTGGGGAGGGGCAATTTTCAGAGCTCAAGACGGGTTTTGCCCTTTCGAGTGTTTCCGTGGCTTTCTATGTTTGGAGTGCTGGCAAGCAACTCTCGTTATTCAACCATCCAATCCAACATTTTAACTCTTGAGCATCTGAAAATCATGACTGCAAAAGACCAAGTCACAAAAAAAAAAAAAAAAAAGACAAAAACAAATTCACGCAAACATTCCCCTCTAATTCAAATACAAAACAACTAAACTGAAAACCATTCGGAACAGGCATGTACTTTTACAATCTGGCAATAATCAATGCAAACAAAATGGCTTTAACCTCCTGATGGTGAAAGGGCCAAAGGAACGCGGATGCAAACGTAATTTCACATCATGCCGCTCTACTGTACCTTGGATCTCCTCCCTGTCTGTCCAGGCCTTTGCGTTTGCTGCTGTGCGGCGGGCGACAGGAGAGACGAGAAGGGACCACGTGAGATTAAATCAGCCCGCGAGTCCCACACACAACAAGCCAAATCACAGAGCGGGAAGACGAATGTGCGTGCGCTCATGCAGAGAGACATGCCGTCGTCTGGAAGACGGGAAGGAATCTGACAAGCGCCGCGATGCACGTCTGACTAGAGACGTTCCGATAAAAAGCAGTCTGATCGCGTAATTTATAAAACACAAATGTGAAAAAAACTGTGGAAACAAGAGCTTTCAGGTGGAACGAGTCTTTTTGACAGCAGAACACGCGCCAAAAATGTACATTTGGTAGCGTTGGCGCTTAATGGAGATTAAAGGGGCTGCGGAGAGGCCAGATGGGGCCTGCGCATCGTGTCTGACTTCTCCACAGACGCTGATGATTAGGCGGGAAAGATGGGAACAGAAAGCAATAACACGAACAGACAGACGGCATTGATCCGTTTCTCCGGCACATCCACCCGGCTGTGTCATGTTGATGCTGCTGGCGCCAGAGCCCATTCAGAAACTTCATCAGAGGAGCTATAACTTTCAGCGCGTTCAAACGGCGCATAAATACGCTGCTCTTTAGTTTGCCGCTCCTGTTCATGAAGACTGCTGTTTAATGTCTGAAAGCCCCCGATGTGCCGTGGTTATACACCTCGACAGCCCTTTCTGCGGCTTCACTGCAAGTTTTACTCTAAACTTGTTTCACAACATGACTGCCTCAGACACCAAATAACTCTGTATGACTCAGACTGACTGATTCAGAAAAGTATGACTGAAACTGACTGACTTAAGACACCGCATGACTGAGACTGACTGACATGACTCTCACTCAAACACAACATGACTGAGACTGTCTGTCTTACTGACTGACTGACATTGTCCTACTGACTGATTAAAAAACACGGGAGTAACAGCCCCTGATCACGCGCACGCGCACGCACACACACGCGCGCGCACGCACACGCACACGCACACACACACACACACACACGCCCTCCCAGGATGACACAGGGGACGTCTGTGGATAAACTGGGATTGGAGATCCAGATTAACTGCGTCCCTCTGCTTGGCCTGGTACCTGCTCCTTTCATCCTCTTTTATTACCCTGACAGTCACCTTTTCTCAGGGGCAGATGAAAAGCAATTTTCCCCTCGATCTCTGCAGACACGGCTCAGAACCCCGGAGCTCCACAACGAGCCAGTGCCCTCCGAGAGAATCTTAGAAAATGTTATTGTGCACCGCGCCGGTCCCTGTTCGAGTCAGATCCATTAGAGACGCACCCTGACCTTTACAGGTCCCTTTACTCACACGTGTACGACTGAGAAGTGTTAAGGGCTTCAGTAGCTGCCAACGGTTTTAGAGTTCCAGTTACCTGACGGCCGGTGGTTGTTGGCGTCAGGAATACCCTGTAAGCCAGTGTCCCTGAACTGCACTGGAATTTAATAAAAATGTATTCTTACCTGCTTAGAGCACCACCGTCCAAGGTTAACCACCCTCCACCAATCTCTATCGTGAACAAGCACGCATTCAAACACGGACAGGCAGGCAGGTCCACCTGTTACCATGGCGGACTTTAGGAAATGGTTACGTTCGCCCGGCCGAGTGACGGAAAGGGCGCGGGGGGGAGCGGGCTCTGGCAGAGCGGGAGAGGGGTCCGTCGCCGTATTTACCTGTGGCTCGTTTCCGCCGTCGCTGCGGCCCTCGTCCGGCTCTGGCCCGATCCGCTCCCGGCTTTCGACCTTAGTCAGGACGTCTGCCGCCGCAGCCGCACGGATCCCCTCGGCCTCCAGGCCTCTCATTGTGTCAGTCGTATCCTTTACAGAGACAGTATCAGACATCCTCATTAGAGAAGGCTTCCCTGCACGTCTACAAAAACAAAAAAAACCCTGCAACCGAGAGAGAGATTAATGTGTCTTTGTACCCCGCTGGATAAGCCTCACCGAAACAGCTGAACACCAGGAAGAGAAACGTTTACGCAATCATTTCTTTCGACAACATCGTACATCACGCGACTAGCAGGGTCAAACGGATTCCAGGGTTTTCATGTGGACTGTTTACTAGAGGTTATGTTCCAGTGTTAAAGACCACACAACTCAAACCTTCCCTTCGATTATAGCCCCCACTGTGAAAACCCCACCCTCCCGAAATGCCCTCGAACAAAAACACACACAAAAAAGACAATGTTGTAAATTAAAGTATGGCTGCTTTTTTTTTGGTTAGCGTTAGGCTACATGTGGTATGCTGTAATAAGGCAATGCTGCTTTCACTATCGTTTTGAAGCTCCGTGTACGCTAAACACAGTTAGCGCTGTGTGTTTGCACCGATGGGCGCATAACGCAGCCTCTCGGTTTGATGCTTTATCGCTGCCTGTTTGCTTGCTTGATATTCTGCTCCTGCGCCCTTTTTCACAAGGCTCTTGTGGCATCTGCTTTCTCCATCTTGCCTGAAAGGCAGTGCGAGTCGTTCGGGGTAAGTACACCTGCCAAGTAAATAAATAGAAATAAATAACGAGATAAGGGCACATCGGACGCGGCTCATTAGCGCATTAGCGTCGCGCGAGAGGCTGAGTGTGGGGTAGGGCGGACAGACACATTTCCTTCCCTTTCGTCTCCGCTTTCTCCTGAAATCCAGAGTGGCTGGGGGGGGCTTGGCGGGTGGGGCAGGCAGCCCCTATTTGAACCAGGGGTGTCAAACGAAATTCCTGGGGGGGAGGGGGCTGATATACTGGCTATGGCTCCAACCTCAACTGAAGCGTTTAATTACCTCAATTGCACCGATTTGGTAAATGATGCATCTCATCTTAAGATTTGTGCCAGAAAAATCCAAACAGACATATCACTGTGTACAGAGGGTAGCAACCAATGGAAACATACGCCGCTAATGAATTCATTGAACCAATTTAGTCAAGAGTCAAGAGAATCAATGGGGAGAAAAGCGGTTTAAAACACCCCTGTTCTGCTCTGTGTGAGGGGGGAAATGTGGAGGGATCCCAGAGTTAAAGCTGGCAGAACCTGTTCCTGTAGCGGCAACAGGGTGTCGGGCCTTTTCCGATCCACTGACTGACCAATCCCGTCAGCTTTACTGGGTCGTGACCGCCCAGGCCGCCAGACAGAGCGAGACGCTCGTTTGTCAGGACTAAGAGCGACGAAGGTTGAGCCAAACATCTTTAAGTGCCGTATCGCATCGCTCAGGCGCTCTGTCAGACTACCACTCTTTTCCTCGCCGGACACGCAGTGTGTTAAACTGTGCCGTTCGTGGCGCCTAAAAGAAGAGCATTCTTGAATCTAGCAGAGATTTTTTTACTGCCGTTGGGATAAATTCCATGTAATTTCAGTCAATTCCAGGAAATGGTGTGAAATTCATCATCATTGGAACATGCCTCAAATGCACAATTAACTTTTAAATACCTTTAATGTGAATTAAATATTTCAAATTAATATCTATTAATATTTTTTATTTGAACTGAAGTTCCCCATGGGAAACATTCTGTTCTAAATTAATTAACTGAATTTGAATGCACTGAAATGAAATGGCATCGACCCTCAACTCTGGTGATCACAATTTTTTTAGGAGTCTTGGTTCTTTATTTTTTACCCACGGTGCTTTGCAGTGCTGGGCCCGGACAAGGAGGGCGAGCCCTGGGTCCCGTTCGGTGCGGTCGGCCGGGTCGTCGCTTGTGTTGAGCCTGCAGGACACTCTGAGGAAGAGTCCCATGTCCCCGTCAACAGCGCTGGGTCCAGGTCAGAAGGCCGTAGCCCTCCATGGAGCCAGCCATGTCTCTCTGAGACCTGTGGAGGGACAGAGATAAGAAGGGGGGGTGTCAAAGGGGGTCTCTGTGTCACATGGTCACTTATATTTTTACTGTGCCAAAACCTGACGAAGGCAAGTGTCACGTGGTCACATGATTTCAGCCCCTCCCTCCATGTGCAGGACTTGCTTACAGCCGTAAGGTTAACCTGGGCCTCCACACAGGCCTGTGTCTGGGTGTCTGTCTGTGTGTCTGTGTGTGTGTGTATACGTGCGTGCATGGGTCTGTTTGCGTGTGCATGTGTGCGTGTTACAGTGGTGATTCTACAGCCTTCTTATGGACAAAAATTGCCACCGTTTTAAATGAGATTCAGCAATGTCCAATTTTCCAAACTCTTAGATGTGCTAGGGATGTCATGTAAAAACCAGCTAATGACTGTCAGCAGATGGTGAGTATTATCTTGCAAATTATAGACATACATCAATTATATTGTTATCTTTTAGTTATTATGCATTTTTTTCCCTCTTAGTATGATTATAACTTATCATAGCTTATTATAACTGCCTATCGGTTATAATTAATAAGCAGCTGTGTGCTGGTGACATGCTTGTATTCATAAAGGGCGGCAGTGTAGTATAATGGTTAAGGAACTGGCCTTGTAACCAAAAGGTTGCAGGTTCCATTCCCAGGTAGGACACTGCCGTTGTACCCTTGAGCAAGGTACTTAACCTGAATCGCTTCAGTATATATCCAGCTGTATAAATGGATAATATGTAAAAAAAATGCTAAAAATTTAAAAAATGCTAAAAAGTTGTGTAAGTCGCTCTGGATAAGAGCGTCTGCTAAATGCCTGTAATGTAATTAGACAACTGTCATTTCTTGAACTGACTAAATTCACAGCGCAGGGGCATTAGATACATAGCTAGCTTTGATTTTCACAAGACCACCCGAGTACCTGCGTGTCCTATGGAATTTCGCTGTTAACCGTTACCATACCATACAATACTCAATCATGAATCACCAGTTTAAACGTCTTGAAACCCCTTGTAGGGGCAAAGACCACGGACATATTGTCTCAGCCAGAAGGCTTTCAGCTACACAGTACGGGATTCAGTCTGGCCAGCTTACCCAGTTTACCACTCTGCACAACGTATAGCTACCAGGTGATATCTCCCACACAGGTAACTAATAACGACGGCCGTGAATATGCTCCTTAACTCGTCACTGTATTCAACTGAAGTGAGTAAAAGCTCTATACGTTTCAGACCAGTCTTACTCCGCTGCTAGGGTGTATTGACCTTCACAGGAGAGACGGCGCTTAGACGCTCCTCTGCCGCCCTCAAGCAGCACCATTACTCTCCTTCTCCTGAGGGCTGACCGTTTTTTTTTTGTTTTTTTTTGAGAAACACAATTCTCGGACGTTTCTCCGTGCTGCATTGGGGGCCAAAGACGAGGCAGACTCCAGCTCATAATCTATCGAAAATGGCCTCGTGCTCAGAACTGGACCCAGTCGCCCTCTTCCTCTTCGGCTGTAGTGGGCTACGGTAAGGGAGGAAAGATCCGAAGCCAGTGAAGCACAGCTGGGAATCGATAAAACGGCACCTCGGCCACCAGCGTAGACAAACACAGCGCTGAGAGCGGTCTTAAGTTTGAACGGGCGCGTCAAAGCCCTCCGAGCTTTCTGTTGAAGCCCAGCTGAAACAAACACTTTTGTTTTAAGTTATATTTTTAGGGCTTTTAAGCTTTAGTACAGTGTTGAGAGACAGGAAGCATGGGAGCGAGAGAGGGACAGACATGCGACAAAGATCGCGCGGCCGGATTCTAACAGCCGACGTGGCGGCTCGCGATGACAAGCGGAGGGTGCTCTTACAGGCTGCTACGCCGCCGAGACGCACCAGCTAAACAAACACTTGGGCCAAAACTGACCCAACGGCTCGGACCTGGACAGCCTGACAGTAGAGAGTGTTTGTCCCACTGAAGGAACCGATATAGAGACGGCTGGGTTATTGAAACCCCCCGCTGTTACACCCCTACGCTGTGCTGGTCCAGGGAAAGCGACTGCCGATAACCGCCATTCCACTCTAATATGCACAGACAGCCAGCAGGGCGGTGTTATGGAAAACCACCTGCAAGAGACTCGCCATTAAACAATGCTCGGCTCTATTGCCTGGAGCTCAATCCGCTAAACGCAGTCCTGAGGATGCGTGTCTGCTCCATACAGGCACAGGCTGAATGAATACGTTCACACCTCTTCTGTCCTGCTCGGTACAAGCATCTTACACGCGCAATAATTCAGTTGAGCACCTTAATTGGCGCTAAGTGCACGTGTGTTACAGAAGCACTAAAACAGCGCCAGGGGGAGAGGCACTTACTCCATGAGTAATTAGCATGATAACCTGTCACAGCTGCCTAACGAGTAAAGCTCCAGGTTCTCCTCTTTCTGAAACGGGGAACACGCTTTTGCGAGTAACAAACTGCGCTAGCTTACGAGAATAGCCAAGGCAGCGCTTCTCGAAACCCGAGAAGAGCCAACAAACAATTCCTAACAATTTCCCACAAATTCCAGCCACCGCACTGCTAGCTTAGCGTGCGTACTACCTCTTAAAGAGCCTGAGAGATGGCGCTTAGCGCAGGACGGGTGAGGAAAGCAAGTCACTCAGGAGAGGTTAGCTAACTGGGCCAGAACCATTAAGGTCTGATCTCCCTTAGGCCCGCTGCACAGTAGGGTACCCCGAGTAGCAGCACATAAACATCCAGCTACATAAGTTGTATAATGTATGAAAATGTGAGCCATGTGCATTGAGTCTCCCAGGATAAGCGCACTAATGAAAATTAGGCCTGGCTCCAAGGTTCTTTTGTCGGCTCGACGCGCCAAAAAGTAGTAAGCCTCGTCGGCCGCGGCGCAGACAGCTGTACGGCACGGCTGAGCGAGCCGCGACGCGCGTGCCGCGTTAATCAGCCGCCGCCCTGCCGGGCGGGCTGAGGAGCCAGCGGGTCTAAAACCGCATCTCAAGCGCACCCATTTTCCTACAGCGCGGCGCCGTCCGCCGCCGGCCAAACGGCACAACTTCCGCCTTCGCAAATTAGCGACGTTCCCGATGACAGAGAGGCTCTTTAACAGTTAACAGTTCTGCAAGCTGAGAATATGAATTCTGGCGATGTGTGCGTGTGTGTGTGTGGGGGGGGGGGGGCGCCGCTTTGCAGGTCCTCGAAAGCACAAACCATTCGAGATTCAAACGCGTCGTTTGCGGTTCTCTCCGCTCGTCAGCGAAAATGGTCCCGGCGATGTTGTGGCAGCCGGGATAAATAAGTTGTTTTGCTCTACGCGGTGTCTGGAAATGAAGAGCTGAGGCTCCCCGAGACTGCACTCCCCCCTCCCCTCCCCTGGTCGCAAGATTCAACCGGGGAGACGGGAGCACCTGCCTGGATTTGACACTGTAATTATTTGCCAATTTGGCAGACGCCTCCGTGTTCCAGGGCAATTTAGCGACGCAAGCGCGTGGCTGGCACCACCGCGCCGAAAACAAATTTGTTCCGAATAAAACACAAATAGATACTCAGCTCAAGATTATGTCTAGATAGGCAGCCCGGGGCATTTAATACCCCGTCCAATTGTTCCGTGGTGTTCGTCGATTTAATCAACCCGAGTTACCAGACCACGCGGGCGGAAGCAGAGGGCATCTGTGAGCAAGATCTACAGAAATGTCCTGCAGTTTTATACAGTGACGGCAGTACAATTAATTGTTTTTCACACTGTGGGGAAAAAAAACAAAAAAAAATGCAAAAAAAATGTTTTTGTGAGGGGGAAAAAAATAATAAAATCAAAAGCTCCATGTACAACCACCCCAATTAACATCTAACAAAATGCCCCCTCACCCACACGAAGCGAGCAAAAATTAGGCAATAATTAAATTTCCATCAGATGGCATTTTTCTTTCCAGACAGAAAAACACTGCCCTCCATTAATTATCTCTCTGATCTGCGGATCAGGATACGACGAGAGAAAAGAACCCCCAAACAATATTAACAGAGCATAAAGAAGTTCATTATTAATATATCCCCCCCGTGTGCACTTGGCCAAACATTGTTAGTTCAGAGGTAATTGCGTTTGCGGATGATTGACAACTGGCTGGCTTCGGAGCGGAATGCAAATTGCGGAAGGATCCCGAGGCGTTTTTTTCTTCTTTTTTTTGCTCGGTCACCACCGCTGACCGCGAGCGAGACGTGTCGTGGGAGGCTAACCGCTTTAGCCGCTCTTATGAGGAGCGCGCCGGGTCAGCTGTGTGAGGTTTTGTGCGGGGTTCCGGGCGTTTTGCGGACTGAAATGGGGGGAACGACGGAATAAAGCCATTCCTTCCCTGCTTCTCCTCCTTTTGTGTTCGGCTACCGCTTCAGAGCCTCGGCAAGCTTCAATAATAGTGCACCTTTGGCCCCCTGACATTAGTTTTACCAAAGAGAAAGAGGGAATTATGGGAGGTTTGTGCTACCGCAAAATCACTTTAGCGTAATGAACAGCACTAAATGAGGGCACTGATGAAAGATCTCTGTGACAGAGGCATGGGTCAAACCTCCAGAAGAAATGCCTCCTACATACTGTGCTGTTAAATCAAATATGCATACACTGTGCCTGATCATTATCATTTCTAACTGACATTTTCACCTCTGATGAAACATCCACACTGCAATTAAAACACATTAACAGAGGACATACAATGTAGAATATAGCCTAATACAGATAATATATCGGTAATATGCAACTTTATTTATACAACATAACCAGTGTATGCTACCATTATATAAACTGATACTCTGTGCCTGCCTGGCAAATACATGTACATGCTGTAGGACATTTTCATGAAAACTGAGGACAAAAAGCTCTTTTGCTGAAACAGAATAAACACACTGGACCTCCAATGTCACAATAACCCACACAAGCAACGTTTGAGGATGAACATTTATTAGCCCTTTAAGGTGAAAGATCACAAATATGTGATTAGAATGTTCTTAACTGAACATCCTAATGCTGATGTCACAATCACTACTGGTAACTGAAAGCAATGGAAAGCATTGTTCTAGAACAATGAAAAAAACATTCCAAAAACTACACTTCAAAATGTTAAAGGCATCAAACATAATGTCATACCACTGTGAACGTTACTGCAAGGCTTGGCTGGATATACACGGTAGATCTGTGCTCTGGAAAGAGAAATGTGCTGCTACATACAGTCGCTGCTGAGCTGTTGGGAGAACAGCAGTCATTCCTGGTTTAACCTTGCCCCACTTTTTAGGGACTCGATTGCCCTCATTTTCTACGAGCGCATTAATGCATCAAGAAACATTACCGCCTGATCGCAGGCAGCGACGCACCTCGGATTATCCTGCGAAGCGCACTTAGCATCAAAACGATTGGCTAATGGTCCCCCGAGGTGAGCCGAGAGAAAAGAATCGGAGCAATTACGCACAAACTATTAGCGAATTAAGCCTATAGCGCACGCCCGGCTCCAGCCAGGTTGGGAATGAGATAAATAAATATTTTAAAAAGCGGCGCATCAGCAGGAAGCTGGGGAGAGAGAGAGAAGAAAAACTGCTGTAAAATCACAACTGAAACACCTGGATAACCCACATAAAACTGCTGACAGAGGAGGATGGGGATGAAAAAAAAAAACCGGCTAAACCCTGCCAGCTTCTTAATGGCTTTCCTGGGCTAATTAGGGAAGGGAACAAAGAAAGAGAGGCTCGCCCTACGACGGCGAGTCGGTTCTGAGCCCGAATTTCACCCGCGGGCTCCGTGCCGCTGTTGAGGGCGGGCGCGGACCGGAGAGTCGCCCTCCCGCAGGTGCGAGCACGGGGTGGGGTGGGGGGGCGGGCCGGCACGTCCGAGCGTTTCGCGCGTCGCATGTAAAGGAGGTGTCTCCGTCTCCCCGGCACTACGGGGAGGGATTTTTGGGGGCGGCTGAACGGCTGGGGACCGAGCGCGCGGCGCAATCGGCGGCATGCAGATTTCCTCACACTCTCGGCAGGGAGTAGAGAACGGCGCTTTATTCTCTCCCCGTGCATTCGTTTTGCTCCCAGGCAAAAACATAATAATGTTTACGTGGGAAGGGAAAGGAACCTCAACTTAAAAAAAACAAATTAAAAAAAAACACTCTGACACCCTTTCAAAGGACTGTTTCCAATTCCCCTTTTTGACTGCTGTGCCAGTAAGCTTTAACAAGGCAATATGTCATCCCGTGGCAAAAACACACTTCAAATATGAGAGCCGCAGATCGCGGACACGCTCGCTAGCACAGTCAAACTCAGGAAAGGCCAAGAGGAGGCAAGGACAAATTCTCTCAAAGCAGGGCGACGCCACACAACAAACTAAGTCTGCTTCATGTATGCTGATGGAATTCCATTCAAATTCCACTGAATTTCCTACACCACCATAAAACAAACACACACACGCACTGGCATACACAAACATGCACACACACACACACACACACACACACACACACACACCAGTGAGTTGAGCAAGGGGACGACATACAATACCTGCCTCATAGCTGCCTTCATTATCTCCATTGGTCAGAGGATTAGTTTCCATAGTACCGGCGGCAGCACTGGCCGTGGACGTCGCTGCAAACTGCCAGCTCCCTGAAGCAGCCTCTCTCCCTCTCTCTCTCCCTCTTTCTGTCTTTCCCTCTCTCTCGCTCTCTCTCTGTGGCGCACACACTCTTCTGAGCTCTACCTGCCGGTGCCCATCGTCAAAAGGCGCTCGGCCCAGCCTCAGAGACAACGGCAAATCAACAGCTGGGCTGCGTGACGTCACGCGCAGGCTCAGCCAATCGGAGAGCCCGGACCGGGCGCAGCGCTGGCTAAGTTGAGCTCTTCATTAGCGACCTAGCGGCCCGCCTGTGCGCAGGGCGATTCGGGGAGGGGGGCTGACCCCCCCCCCCACCGCCCCACATGCCGGTAGGGGGCCACACACACAGAGAGGGGGGAGTCGGGGGTGGGGGTGGGCTCGAAACCACGGCAGCGGTAAAGTCATGGGGCGTACTGACGAGCAGATCGGCACCAGACATACCGACTATTCACCACACAGTTTTATACTACAGATCCCCACCACCAATCCTCCGTGCTCAAGACAGACTGTAACACCTGCTCATACCCTGCTCCAGTCATTTCACAAGGTCTAATAGACAAACAGCATTTCACCACACGGGTGTACAGAGGCCTTATATACGAGCAAAAGAAAACAAGTATTTAAAAAAAGTTTTTGTTATCTTGTTAGGAACCCGGCTGCAAAGACCATTTTTATTCCTGCGTTTAGGACCATTCCACCGTATGTCCATTTGAAATCAGCAGCAGCGGTTGGCCGTATTGAGCTACGCAAAACGGCTGCAGCCGCAATGGGGGAATGATGAGAAAGTTTTCTGCACGTCTTTGGGAAGACAAAAAAAAAAAAGGGTAATAAATAATAAAATAAAGAAACCTAAGGAACGTTTGTTATCCCAGGCTGATCCAGTGATGTTATTGTTGCATTAGCATTAGCTGTGGAAGTATTGCATTTTAGATTAAACCCACCCCCCAAGCATTTCTCCAGGCATTAATATTTGATGACAACTCCTTGAAGGGCTGAAATTAGCGGGCGGACACCCCCCTTCTGCTGCAGTAATTTGAATATTGGGCCGCAGCTGTAGCTGCCCCCGTTTAAGAGCGTCCGAATTTCAGCCGGCTTGTAAAAACCTGTGGCAGCTGTTTATTCCCGTTTGCTCGGGTTTTTAGTTTCGTGAACGGGGGCGTATAACCAGTCCCCCGAATGGAAGGTTGCCCGCGTTGTTGATTTTGTCACGTGATCTTGCTGCCGGTTGCTTGTCCTGCTTCTAGTTCAGCGTGACAAACGTCAGAATTCCTGCATTCGACCCGCTATCTGCAGACAGCGGTTTCATCCGTGGGAGCCATAGCAGCAGTGGGCGTTTCATAATTATACTACTGAACCGTTACAGTCAGCAATAAGCTGGAGTTGTTGAAATGACCAGTGAAACATGACCAGAATGATTAACAGAAGTGATTTTTCTATTTATTAGATGTGTTTTTTTTTATTCCTGTAAGCTTGATTCAAGCTTTTGAACACAGCGGGTGGTTGAGAATTGTACCGGTTTAAATAAAGTGACAGTCGACAAAAATCCACTTTCACTTTTCCTGAGCAAGTCAATCTGGGGTCATATTCGGACTTGAGAACAAAAGTGGCGAAAGCTGACATTTCGATTAAACCAACTTTAAGCCATGAAGCCTGTTCTGGGCTAACAGCCGATATCCGATGTGGGGAATCCAATGGGGTGCGTTCAAACACAAAGATGAAGGGAAAGCGAAGCATTTCAGGAAACGGATCAGCGCGGGATTACGCAACGTCAAATGAAGACTTCAACCAGCGCGTGTGGAAAAGAGAAACGGATCGAGATACTACAACCACGCGAGCTGTCATCAAACTGCAAAGCCTCGTCCGTTTTAAGGTGGACCGAAACATTCCCCAATACCTTACTGATCAAAGTCAGAGGGATTCTGGTATAGACACCGCATCAAATCACCCCTCTGCACTCTCTTGAGAAAATGATTTCCTTTGTTATTCAATTAGAAAGCGCAGTTTGTCACAGACGATTCGGAATTCACAAATTATGACCATAAATGGACCATAAATCAGGACTGGCATTGCTGCGTGGCTAATTACAGGCGCTCTGGTGGCGAGACCAACTGTGTTGCAGAGCCATACATCAAAATAATTAATGACAAGACACTACGCCATTGAAAGACTGTTTAATCAAGAGTCAGGGGGGGAAGAATGCCTTTCAAAAATATGCTATTCTGAGCCAATTTTGATGTGCGATGACAATTACATATAATGGTACTAAGCCTCCCATTTCAGAAATCTAAACAACAGCTGCAGAATAATATATTCTAGCATTACACACAGGCATCGTATGTCTGTCTGTGCATGCATTCGATAATCTTCGATGCAGTGCAATGTGGAAGTCTTTAAAGGACACGTGTGACACTACCAGTCAAAAGTTAAGCCCTCTTCCCCTTTCTCCAATCATGTGATTGGTCCCTTAACAGGTGGAACTATGGGATAAACTACACAGGCTTACCTAGGCTGGCACTCTCACTACTGGTAAAAGCTGCCAACTCAACTCGAGGCATTAACGCACACAGGGCTCGACGCAAAGCTCACAGGTTTGAAGGTGGAAATGTCTCTGCCTGTCGCCAAGAGGACCCCCTCAAGAATGACACCAGGAAGGCCAGATGACAAACAGCAGATCCTCGTTCTTTCAGTTAAGCCTTGTTGCCTTATGCAGCTTTTTTTTATTTTTTTTACGGCCTTACCGGAACAAATACTAAAAGTATGCCAACGTTAATATCTATCAACGTTAATATCTATCCATCCCTAGGGCTGCGAATGATGTTACATCTTGCTTGTCACAAACCACCTGTCAAAAAAAAGGGAGAAAAAAATAAAATAAAATCACAGCCTGTCTGTTATTTCACCACCACGCCAGTCTCTCCTCTTGCCGGAAAAACAACACCTGGCACAACGTTTCAGAGAAAAAAAACCCCGCTTTCCTCGCGCTCTGCCTGTTCATTTGCATAATAAAAGAAGCAGAATGCTGTTGCTTCCTAATTAAGCCTCGCGATGCAATTTGCTCCCTCAAAAGTGACAAATACGTTTATTTACAGCCCCGCCCTACATCCCGCTCTCTACCCAGCTAGCCGCCAATGACATGCGGATAAAATGCATAAATAATGGCGCACCTAATCCGAATTCTAATGAGGCCCCTTGGGGGGTGGAGGAGAATTTACCGCCGTGGATCTGCTGAGCGGGACATGAAAGGGCCGCCGTGTCCTCGGCGATGTGTCCTCGTCCTCATTAAACCGCCGGCAGACAGAACCCCAGATCTGAACGCGCCACGCGGAGCAGAGACGACGACTCTTCACTCAAAAGCACGCTCATGCCGCAAATGGGGGCATGGCAGAGGGGGTACACAACCAACCACCCCCCCCCCCCCCAGAACACATTTAAGTTCTGGCTGCTTTTCTAAAGTGGAAAATTACAAATAGGCCTCGTACCTACGGGGTGCAGACTCATTAGTCCATCTCCTGAGTCAATCTAGATTGAGCCATCATGCATGGCTGGCCATCAATCAAACAGGTACGCCTTTAAAAAAAATGTATATAAATAAATAAATAAATAAAACCTCATCAGAGACTGAGACGGAACTAATTCAATGGCCAGGTAATCCAGTCACACATGAATAATTGGCCACTCAAAAAACAATCACGGTTACACTGATGCTCCACAAGATCCCCGAAGCAATGAGAAACAGGAATAGCAGACAGCCACCCTTGGCGACCTTTGACACTCGGTCGGTGACCCCCGTACTGGTTCCACCAATCCAAACTAATGACTGCAAGGACACATTTCCTGTTGTGCGGCAGATCGGCAGACCCGGCATATCCCACTGCTGCCACCAAATGACCCGAATTGACTTGAACAGCACTCTTAATGAAAGAACTCTGACAGGAGCTCGTCTTTCCCCTGGGCTTGTTATGGGAAACTTGTTTCTTAGCAACAGCTTTTTTTCCAAGCTGGTGCAACGGACCCATAAAATGAATATATGGCTGATACGGTGTCCTAGACTTAATAAACAAACACACTTTTTAATATACATGGAGACAGGTCACTACTCACTGTTATTAAAACCACACATGTATTCAGTGCACACGGCGACTCGCATCATATTAAGCACAGTCTGTGTAATGCATATCAGTTTCCCTTCACAATCTAAAAGTAATACAATTCAACTTGCAAAATTCCCTCGGTGATTGACCTTTCCGAGCAGATACGAAGAGTACAAGGTCTATACTTATATCGGTGAAAGGGCAATAATATTTGACAAACAATTTAATATCCTGCGGGGGATCAGCGTGCTCCCTCTGATGCCTTCCAATATTCAAATCTACACTGAGAAATTATATTGAGTTTCTGAGGAATGGAGATGACGGGATAAAACGTAAGTGATTGCAAACACATGGGAAAGCTCGATGGCGATGATGAAGAAAGCCATCGGCCGTAGATCGTAAGCTCCACCGACATAGCTCTGGAAAACCGCAAAGACAGGAGAATGAGCTCGGCTGTCTCAAGGCAGGAAAAAAACGCAAGTGGAGCACCGAAGGGAGAAAGCGAGGGGATCTGTCAGAACGGCTCGTAATTAGGTCACCTACTTCCTCGTGTTGTCCTCTACCTCACTTTAGCGAAACCTGGTGGACTCGCTGCCTCACCACTAGATAGAACCCATACAGCAAAGGTGCAAAACTCCAGTCCTGGAGGGCCGCACTGTCTGCTGGCTTTCAGTGTGTTCAGAACCAGTGATTGGTTAAGTCATTGATTGGCTAAAGGGACCTTAACTAGCTGCTGATCGAAAGGAAACCACAAACACTTGCAGAGACTGTGGCCCCGAGTCTGGAGTTACACACCCCTGCCTTACAGCATAATGCCACAGGTGAACCAACACTTCAGAGCACGGACATTCAAATCTGGACCTGGAGTTACACACCCCTGCCTTACAGCATAATGCGACAGGTGAACCAACACTTCAGAGCACGGATATTCAAATCTGGACCTGGAATCCAAATCCGGCCAGTTTTCTTTCTCACAGGAAACTAACTGAATAATTAGTGCTACTGATTGGCCATACTGTCTTCAGACCTGACTCCCAGGTAAAGGGAGGGTGGAAAACCAGCAGTTTTCTGACCTCGACGACTGTGATTTGAACACCAGGGCTATAGAGAGGAGAGACTGAATAAATCTTCATTCCCCTCATTACTTCCCATGTTCCAGTTCAATGTTGAGATTATGCCCTGGCACTTCAATATAAATGCATGGACCTCAATGAAACTCAGCTAAGTCAATGTGCTGACCTCAGAGTTTAAAAGAGATGGAGCAAGTCATGAATTGTTAACCGTTTGCCAAGGCGATCTCCATTCCCACGCTGAGTTTGTAAAAGAGTGAGCATCTAGTCCGCTGCAAACATCATTACTGATCTCAGCTCAACAATTCCCAATGGACTACAAAAACCACAGAACTCGCACGATATTGGAAAGGGAAGCCGAGGGGCAGGTGTAGGGAAATCCACCCCTTTACCGCACCACACTTCTAATTGATTCATGACATCATTATAAACAGATTTTGAGAGCGGCGCAGCTGATGCCACACGTCCGCAAGCGGGAAAGCTGGCTCTCTGTCATCGCCCATCATTACGGCGATGCGTAAAGCCGGATTCCGTGTCAGATGAAAGAAAAACTAGTATTTCATGGGAGGGGAAGAGAACATATGAAAGTGTGAAACATGAAAAGGAAGAGACTACAAACCAGGAACGGTGACGTTTAAGAGCCAGTAAGAGTGGAGGAAAGTAGACAAGTAAGAACAACAGAAAAAGCAGAGAGGGGGGAGATGAAACTCACAACAGCAAAGGCAAGCACTCAAAGAACCATCACAGAATCCTTTTAGATTACAGCAGGGAAAATAGCTTGAATGAGTGCATGTCTTACAACTAGACATGTGAGCAACAACGAATACAGCCAAAGACCTAATTTAGGCTGACTCATCACTTTGATAACAAGAGTGATAACAACAGCTCCTGTACACTAATGTAGTGAAGATGCGCACCTGTACACAAATGTAGTGAAGATGCGCACCTGTACACTAATGAAGTGAAGATGTGCACCTGTACACTAATGTAGTGAAGATGTGCACCTGTACACTAATGTAGTAAAGATGTGCACCTGTACACTAATGTAGTGAAGATGCGCACCTGTACACTAATGTAGTGAAGATGTGCACCTGTACACTAATGAAGTGAAGATGTGCACCTGTACACTAATGAAATGAAGATGTGCACCTGTACACTAATGAAGTGAAGATGTGCACCTGTACACTAATGTAGTGAAGATGTGCACCTGTAGACTAATGTAAAGAACGTCTGCACCTGTACACTAATGTAGTGAAGATGTGCACCTGTACACTAATGTAGTGAAGATGTGCACCTGTACACTAATGTAGTAAAGATGTGCACCTGTAGACTAATGTAAAGAACGTCTGCACCTGTACACTAATGTAGTGAAGATGTGCACCTGTACACTAATGTAGTGAAGATGTGTTCCTGTACACGAATGTAGTGAAGATGTGCTCCTGTACACTAATGTAGAGAAGATGTGCACCTGTACAATAATGTAGAGATGTGCACCTGTACACTAATGTAGAGAAGATGTGCACCTGTACACTAATGTAGAGAAGATGTGCACCTGTACACGAATGTAGTGAAGATGTGCTCCTGTACACTAATGTAGTGAAGATGCGCACCTGTACACTAATGTAGTAAATATGTGCACCTGTACACTAATGTAGTGAAGATGCGCACCTGTACACTAATGTAGTAAATATGTGCACCTGTACACTAATGTAGTGAAGATGCGCACCTGTACACTAATGCAGTAAATATGTGCACCTGTACACTAATGTAGTGAAGATGCGCACCTGTACACTAATGTAGTAAATATGTGCACCTGTACACTAATGTAGTGAAGATGCGCACCTGTACACTAATATAGTGAAGATGCGCACCTGTACACTAATGTAGTGAAGATGCGCACCTGTACACTAATGTAGTGAACATGCGCACCTGTACACTAATGTAGAGAAGATGCGCACCTGTACACTAATGTAGTGAAGATGCGCACCTGTACACTAATGTAGTGAAGATGCGCACCTGTACACTAATGTAGAGATGATGTGCACCTGTACACTAATGTAGTGAGTGAAGATGTGCACCTGTACACTAATGTAGTGAGTGAAAACGTGCACGTGTACACTAATGTAAAGAAGATATGCACCTGTACACTAATGTAGTGAAGATGTGCTCCTGTACACTAATGTAGTGAAGATGCGCACCTGTACACTAATGTAGAGAAGATGCGCACCTGTACACTAATGTAGTGAAGATGCGCACCTGTACACTAATGTAGAGAAGATGCGCACCTGTACACTAATGTAGAGAATATGTGCACCTGTACACTAATGTAGTGAAGATGCAGACCTGTACACTAATGTAGTGAAGATGCGCACCTGTACACTAATGTAGAGATGATGTGCACCTGTACACTAATGTAGTGAGTGAAGATGTGCACCTGTACACTAATGTAGTGAGTGAAAACGTGCACGTGTACACTAATGTAAAGAAGATATGCACCTGTACACTAATGTAGTGAAGATGTGCTCCTGTACACTAATGTAGTGAAGATGCGCACCTGTACACTAATGTAGAGAAGATGTGCACCTGTACACTAATGTAGAGAATATGTGCACCTGTACACTAATGTAGTGAAGATGCGGACCTGTACACTAATGTAGAGATGATGTGCACCTGTACACTAATGTAGTGAGTGAAAACGTGCACCTGTACACTAATGTAAAGAAGATATGCACCTGTACACTAATGTAGTGAAGATGTGCTCCTGTACACTAATGTAGTGAAGATGCGCACCTGTACACTAATGTAGTGAAGATGTGCACCTGTACACTAATGTAGTGAAGATGTGCTCCTGTACACTAATGTAGAGAAGATGTGCACCTGTACACTAATGTAGAGAAGATGCGCACCTGTACACTAATGTAGTAAATATGTGCACCTGTACACTAATGTAGAGAAGATGCGCACCTGTACACTAATGTAGAGAAGATGCGCACCTGTACACTAATGTAGTGAAGATGCGCACCTGTACACTAATGTAGAGAAGATGCGCACCTGTACACTAATGTAGTGAAGATGCGCTCCTGTACACTAATGTAGTGAAGATGTGCTCCTGTACACTAATGTAGAGAAGATGCGCACTTGAACACTAATGTATTGAAGATGCGCAACTGTACACTAATATAAAGATGATGTGCACCTGTACACTAATGTAGTGAAGATGCGCACCTGTACAGTAATGTAGTGAAGATGCGCACCTGTACAGTAATGTAGTGAAGATGCGCACCTCTACACTGATGTAGTGAAGATGCACACCTGTACACTAATGTAGTAAAGATGCGCACCTGTACACTAATGTAGAGAAGATGCGCACCTGTACACTAATGTAGTGAAGATGCGCACCGGTACACTAATGTAGAGAAGATGAGCACCTGTACACTAATGTAGTGAAGATGCGCACCTGTACACTAATGTAGAGAAGATGCGCACCTGTACACTAATGTAGAGAATATGTGCACCTGTACACTAATGTAGTGAAGATGCGCACCTGTACACTAATGTAGAGAAGATGCGCACATGTACACTAATGTAGAGAATATGTGCACCTGTACACTAATGTAGTGAAGATGCGGACCTGTACACTAATGTAGTGAAGATGCGCACCTGAACACAAATGTGGTGAAGATGTGCACCTCTACACTAATGTAGTGAAGATGTGCTCCTGTACACTAATGCAGTAAATGTGCGCACCTGTACACTAATGTAGTGAAGATGCGCACCTGAACACTAATGTAGTGAAGATGCGCAACTGTACACTAATGTAGTGAGTGAAGATGTGCACCTGTACACTAATGTAGTGAGTGAAGATGTGCACCTGTACACTAATGTAGTGAAGATGTGCACCTGTACACTAATGCAGTAAATATGTGCACCTGTACACTAATGTAGTGAGTGAAGATGTGCACCTGTACACTAATGTAGTGAGTGAAGATGTGCACCTGTACACTAATGTAGTGAGTGAAGATGTGCACCTGTACACTAATGTAGTGAGTGAAGATGTGCACCTCTACACTAATGTAGTGAAGATGTGCACCTGTACACTAATGGAGTGAAGATGTGCACCTGTACACTAATGCAGTAAACATATACACCTGTACACTAATGTAGTGAAGATGCGCACCTGTACACTAATGTAGAGATGATGTGCACCTCTACACTAATGTAGTGAAGATGCGCACCTGTACACTAAAGTAGTGAAGATGCGCACCTGAACACGAATGTAGTGAAGATGCGCAACTGTACACTAATGTAGAGATGATGTGCACCTGTACACTAATGTAGTGAAGATGCGCACCTGTACACTCATGTAGTGAAGATGCGCACCTGTACACAAATGTAGTAAATATGTGCACCTGTACACTAATGTAGTGAAGATGCGAACCTGTACACTAATGTAGAGAAGATGCGCACCTGTACACTAATGTAGTAAATATGTGCACCTGTACACTAATGTAGAGAAGATGCGCACCTGTACACTAATGTAGAGAAGATGCGCACCTGTACACTAATGTAGTGAAGATGCGCACCTGTACACTAATGTAGAGAAGATGCGCACCTGTACACTAATGTAGTGAAGATGCGCTCCTGTACACTAATGTAGAGAAGATGTGCACCTGTACACTAATGTAGAGATGATGTGCACCTGTACACTAATGCAGTAAATGTGCGCACCTGTACACTAATGTAGTGAAGATGCGCACTTGAACACTAATGTATTGAAGATGCGCAACTGTACACTAATATAAAGATGATGTGCACCTGTACACTAATGTAGTGAAGATGCGCACCTGTACAGTAATGTAGTGAAGATGCGCACCTGTACACTAATGTAGAGAAGATGCGCACCTGTACACTAATGTAGAGAATATGTGCACCTGTACACTAATGTAGTGAAGATGCGGACCTGTACACTAATGTAGAGATGATGTGCACCTGTACACTAATGTATTGAAGATGCGCAACTGTACCCTAATATAAAGATGATGTGCACCTGTACACTAATGTAGTGAAGATGCGCACCTGTACAGTAATGTAGTGAAGATGCGCACCTGTACAGTAATGTAGTGAAGATGCGCACCTCTACACTGATGTAGTGAAGATGCACACCTGTACACTAATGTAGTAAAGATGCGCACCTGTACACTAATGTAGAGAAGATGCGCACCTGTACACTAATGTAGTGAAGATGCGCACCTGTACACTAATGTAGAGAAGATGAGCACCTGTACACTAATGTAGTGAAGATGCGCACCTGTACACTAATGTAGAGAAGATGCGCACCTGTACACTAATGTAGAGAATATGTGCACCTGTACACTAATGTAGTGAAGATGCGCACCTGTACACTAATGTAGAGAAGATGCGCACATGTACACTAATGTAGAGAATATGTGCACCTGTACACTAATGTAGTGAAGATGCGGACCTGTACACTAATGTAGTGAAGATGCGCACTTGTACACTAATGTAGTGAAGATGTGCACCTGAACACAAATGTGGTGAAGATGTGCACCTCTACACTAATGTAGTGAAGATGTGCTCCTGTACACTAATGTAGAGATGATGTGCACCAGTACAATAATGCAGTAAATGTGCGCACCTGTACACTAATGTAGTGAAGATGCGCACCTGAACACTAATGTAGTGAAGATGCGCAACTGTACACTAATGTAGTGAGTGAAGATGTGCACCTGTACACTAATGGAGTGAAGATGTGCACCTGTACACTAATGCAGTAAATATGTGCACCTGTACACTAATGTAGTGAGTGAAGATGTGCACCTGTACACTAATGTAGTGAGTGAAGATGTGCACCTGTACACTAATGGAGTGAAGATGTGCACCTGTACACTAATGCAGTAAACATATGCACCTGTACACTAATGTAGTGAAGATGCGCACCTGTACACTAATGTAGAGATGATGTGCACCTCTACACTAATGTAGTGAAGATGCGCACCTGTACACTAATGTAGTGAAGATGCGCACCTGAACACGAATGTAGTGAAGATGCGCAACTGTACACTAATGTAGAGATGATGTGCACCTGTACACTAATGTAGTGAAGATGAGCACCTGTACACTAATGTAGAGAAGATGCGCACCTGTACACTAATGTAGAGAAGATGCGCACCTGTACACAAATGTCGTGAAGATGCGCACCTGTACAGTAATGTAGTGAAGATGCGCACCTGCACACTAATGTAGTGAAGATGCGCACCAGTACACTAATGTAGAGATGATGTGCACCCATACACTAATCAGGGCTCGAAATTGCGACCGTTTTGGTCGCATATGCTCCCGAAATTTAATCTGTGCGACCTCGAAATATAATTGGGAGCATTTGTGCGAGTGCAAATAATTGTTCTGGTGCGAACTTTTTTTTTTTCCCCCCAGTCGAACGTCCCTTTCTCTGACAGTGACCATTCTAACCAATCAAACGTGAGCTTGACGTTCTTACCTTTAATGCTGATTTTAGATTGGTTAAGATTAGCCTTCAATCACTACCTTTCACGGCACTCCACTGTCACGTGACACAGAGAGCTAATGCGTTAACTAATGTTACCTGAAGACAAAAGTTTATTATCAATTTATTAACGTTACCTAACTAGCTAAATTGGTAACGTTAGCTAGCGTTATCGAAAGCTAACAATATGAAGCGAACGATTACGGCATTTTTTAGTAACGTTAATGTTACTAAAAACATAACAGATGTAGTCGCCGTGGCTGCTGAAACAGTTGGCGATGGCGATGTGGGTGCACCAGCAGCGAAGAAGGCGTACACTTTTCGGAGAGAGTGGCTGAATAACTTCGGACTTCGTTAGCTTTAGCTTAGGTATGACAACGGCGCAATACACTGTGTACACTGTAAAGCCTGTGGGACGGAGATTGCAGGTAACAGTGCGTTTGCAACGGAGTCGACACATTTTAAGCGTGAGAGCGTAAAAAAAAAAAAAGTACATATATTGTGGGTGCTCCTAACTTTTTGAAGTTGGGAGCACCAGTGCTACCAAGTAAAAAAGTTCATTTCGAGCCCTGCTAATGTAGTGAAGATGCGCACCTGAACACTAATGTAGTGAAGATGTGTTCCTGTACACTAATGTAGTGAAGATGTGCTCCTGTAGACTAATGCAGTCAAGATGCGCACATGTACACTAATGTAGTGAAGATACGCACCTTTACACTAATGTAGAGAAGATGCGCACCTGTACACTAATGTAGTGAAAATGTGCTCCTGTACACTAATGTAGTGAAGATGTGCTCCTGTACACTAATGTAGTGAAGATGCGCACCTGTACACTAATGTAGAGAAGATGTACACCTGTACACTAATGTAGTAAATACGTGCACCTGTACACTAATGTAGTGAAGATGCTCACCTGTACACTAATGTAGTGAAGATGCGCACCTGTACACTAATGTAGTGAAGATGCGCTCCTGTACACTAATGTAGTGAAGATGCGCTCCTGTACACTAATGTAGAGAACATGCGCACCTGTACACTAATGCAGTAAATGTGCGCACCTGTACACTAATGTAGTGAGGATGCGCTCCTGTACACTAATGTAGTGAAGATGCGCACCTGTACACTAATGTAGTGAGGATGCGCTCCTGTACACTAATGTAGTGAAGATGCGCACCTGTACACTAATGTAGTGAAGATGTGCTCCTGTACACTAATGTAGTCAAGATGCGCACCTGTACACTAATGGAGTAAATGTGCGCACCTGTACACTAATGTAGTGAAGATGCGCACCTGTACACTAATGTAGTGAAGATGCGCACCTGTACACTAATGTAGTGAAGATGCGCTCCTGTACACTAATGTAGTGAAGATGCGCTCCTGTACACTAATGTAGAGAACATGCACACCTGTACACTAATGTAGTGAAGATGCGCTCCTGTACACTAATGTAGTGAAGATGCGCTCCTGTACACTAATGTAGAGAACATGCGCACCTGTACACTAATGGAGTGAAGATGTGCTCCTGTACACTAATGTAGTGAAGATGCGCTCCTGTACACTAATGTAGTGAAGATGCGCTCCTGTACACTAATGTAGAGAACATGCGCACCTGTACACTAATGTAGTGAAGATGCGCTCCTGTACACTAATGTAGTGAAGATGCGCTCCTGTACACTAATGTAGAGAACATGCGCACCTGTACACTAATGGAGTGAAGATGTGCTCCTGTACACTAATGTAGTGAAGATGTGCTCCTGTACACTAATGTAGTGAAGATGCGCACCTGTACACTAATGTAGTGAAGATGCGCACCTGTACACTAATGTAGTGAAGATGCGCACCTGTACACTAATGTAGTGAAGATGTGCTCCTGTACACTAATGTAGTGAAGATGTACACCTGTACACTAATGTAGTGAGTGAAGATGTGCACCTGTACACTAATGTAGAGAAGATGCGCACCTGCACAATAATGTAGTGAAGATGTGCACCTGTACACTAATGTAGTGAAGATGTAAACCTGTACACTGATGTAGTAAATACGTGCACCTGTACACTAATGTAGTGAAGATGCGCACCTGTACACTAATGTAGTGAAGATGCGCACCTGTACACTAATGTAGAGAAGATGCGCACCTGTACACTAATGTAGAGAAGAAGCGCACCTGTACACTAATGTAGAGAAGATGTGCACCTGTACACTAATGTAGTCAAGATGCGCACCTGTACACTAATGTAGTCAAGATGCGCACCTGTACACTAATGTAGTCAAGATGCGCACCTCTACACTAATGAAGTGAAGATGCGCACCTCTACACTAATGTAGAGAAGATGTGCTCCGGTACACTAATGTAGAGAAGATGCGCACCTGTACACTAATGTAGTGAAGATGTGCTCCTGTACACTAATGTAGTGAAGATGTACACCTGTACACTAATGTAGTAAATACGTGCACCTGTACACTAATGTAGTGAAGATGCGCACCTGTACACTAATGTAGTGAAGATGCGCACCTGTACACTAATGTAGTGAAGATGTGCACCTCTACACTAATGAAGTGAAGATGCACACCTGTACACTAATGTAGAGAAGATGCGCACCTGTACACTAATGTAGTGAAGATGCGCACCTGTACAGTAATGTAGTCAAGATGCGCACCTGTACACTAATGTAGTCAAGATGCGCACCTCTACACTAATGAAGTGAAGATGCGCACCTCTACACTAATGTAGTGAAGATGTGCTCCGGTACACTAATGTAGAGAAGATGCGCACCTGTACACTAATGAAGTGAAGATGCACACCTGTACACTAATGTAGAGAAGATGCGCACCTGTACACTAATGTAGTGAAGATGCGCACCTGTACAGTAATGTAGTGAGTGAAGATGTGCACCTCTACACTAATGTAGTGAAGATGTGCTCCTGTACACTAATGTAGTGAAGATGTACACCTGTACATTAATGTAGTGAGTGAAGATGTGCACCTGTACACTAATGTAGAGAAGATGCGCACCTGTACACTAATGTAGTGAAGATGTGCACCTGTACACTAATGTAGTGAAGATGTGCACCTGTACACTAATGTAGTTAAGATGTACACCTGTACACTAATGTAGTAAATACGTGCACCTGTACACTAATGTAGTGAAGATGCGCACCTGTACACTAATGTAGTGAAGATGCGCACCTGTACACTAATGTAGTGAAGATGCGCTCCTGTACACTAATGTAGTGAAGATGCGCTCCTGTACACTAATGTAGAGAACATGCGCACCTGTACACTAATGCAGTAAATGTGCGCACCTGTACACTAATGTAGTGAGGATGCGCTCCTGTACACTAATGTAGTGAAGATGCGCACCTGTACACTAATGTAGTGAGGATGCGCTCCTGTACACTAATGTAGTGAAGATGCGCACCTGTACACTAATGTAGTGAAGATGTGCTCCTGTACACTAATGTAGTGAAGATGTGCACCTGTACACTAATGTAGTGAAGATGCGCTCCTGTACACTAATGTAGAGAACATGCGCACCTGTACACTAATGGAGTGAAGATGTGCTCCTGTACACTAATGTAGAGAACATGCGCACCTGTACACTAATGTAGTGAAGATGCGCTCCTGTACACTAATGTAGAGAACATGCGCACCTGTACACTAATGTAGTGAAGATGCGCTCCTGTACACTAATGTAGAGAACATGCGCACCTGTACACTAATGTAGTGAAGATGCGCTCCTGTACACTAATGTAGAGAACATGCGCACCTGTACACTAATGTAGTGAAGATGCGCTCCTGTACACTAATGTAGTGAAGATGTGCTCCTGTACACTAATGTAGTGAAGATGCGCACCTGTACACTAATGTAGTGAAGATGCACACCTGTACACTAATGTAGTGAAGATGAGCACCTGTACACTAATGTAGTGAAGATGTGCTCCGGTACACTAATGTAGAGAAGATGCGCACCTGTACACTAATGTAGTGAAGATGTGCTCCTGTACACTAATGTAGTGAAGATGTACACCTGTACACTAGTGGTGTAACGGAACGTAGTTGATCCGTGATCCGTACGGATCGCCCCCCACGGTTCGGCACGCATGTGAACCGCGGATTAATTGCAAAATTTAACCATCATAGTGAATTACAGTTTTACTGCCGCTGGTACTTTTAAAAGTATTATACCATGGCTTGGATAAATACTCGATTCTGATTGGCTGGAGGGTGGGCATTTATTTCGTTAAACCGCCCGGCAATTAAGTAGCGCTGGCAACATTTTAATCACCGTTCTAAATTAATACGCCGTCTACGTTATCTGCTGCCAGCGCCATTAGAGTCGACCCTTATATGAATGGTATCCATAGCAACACCAACAGCTGATTAATAAAGCCGGCAAATAACGCTAAATCCACTGATTTGAAAAGTTTGTCTTCGCCAAATATCTTAGTTACAACAACTTTAATCTAGCAAAGACGTTTTGTGGTTAGAGGTGCAGTATTTATTCAGTTTGGAAATATGAACGTAACATAGTAGGGCTTTAGCTACCTAATGTAAGGTAACGCTGACGTGAGCAACGCTGGTTGCGAATGCGAACAAGTTACTTCACAAAGCACATTAATCTGTATATTAAAAAAAACATTTTATCCAGCGAAATGTCTTAGATATGACACGTTACATCTAACAGTAACAAACTCTGTATCTACAGTAGGCTATTTTTTTCAGATGTTCCCATCTCATGATGCAGATCGTGAAATGCAATTTCCTTAGCCTGGGCTGTTTAAAATAGGCTGCGTGACCAAAGCATTTTTAAAACGCAAGACGGAGAGAGATGGGTAAATTGAGTTGCGGTTTCATGCAATTTTCTTAAATAATCTAACTAATGACAAAAATAACCAAAATTGGTGCCAATTTTATGGTATAAAGTTGAGAAGGAACTATTTGCTTCCATATAGAATCAATTGTTTTCAGAACTACCAACGAGAGGTTTTTGCATAACTACGGACAAAATAGAACTAGTAACGAGAAATAGAATTGAATGTTGTTTTCATTTAAGACCATGGGCAAAAGTTCCTTGCTTTAAAGGTTGTATCAGCGATTTTGGGTGGAAACATAAATGATCACATTCATCTGATTTTTCCTCACGATCCGCTAGCTGCCCGCCCCATAAGCAGGCCGTCAAAAAACCGCGTCTCTGTAGGCAGCCTATGCTCCGAGATCGTACACAAAAACAATGGTACTACCAACTACTCAAAACCAAAATAAACAGTATTCCAACCAATCACAATGATCTGCACAAACGTGACGTCACTTCTGAAGCGAAATCCCAAACAAACATACTTATGAATAATTATGTTATGTTTTAAAAAATAGTGTTCAAGCATCCAGAATTATAACCACGTTAATAACGTTTGTAAGAAACCAAACCGTTTGTAAATCCGTCAAGATTTCAGCGAGATAAGAGTATTAGCGTTTGTGCAGATCATTGTGATTGGTTGGAATACTGTTTATTTTGGTTTTGAGTAGTTGGTAGTACCATTGTTTTTGTGTACGATCTCGGAGCATAGGCTGCCTACAGAGACGCGGTTTTTTGACGGCCTGCTTATGGGGCGGGCAGCTAGCGGATCGTGAGGGAAAAAAAAAAAAATGTATGTTTCCACCCAAAATCGCTGATACAACCTTTAAGTGTTTTACAGAATAAATGGAAAGCAAAGATATACTTGTCTCCCTTTTTTTTTTTTTGCTGATCCGAAAAATGATCCGATCCGTGACTCAAAACCGTGATACGATCCGAACCGTGAGTTTTGTGATCCGTTGCACCCCTACTGTACACTAATGTAGTGAGTGAAGATGTGCACCTGTACACTAATGTAGAGAAGATGCGCACCTGTACAATAATGTAGTGAAGATGTGCACCTGTACACTAATGTAGTGAAGATGTACACCTGTACACTAATGTAGTAAATACGTGCACCTGTACACTAATGTAGTGAAGATGCGCACCTGTACACTAATGTAGTGAAGATGCGCACCTGTACACTAATGTAGTGAAGATGCGCACCTGTACACTAATGTAGAGAAGAAGCGCACCTGTACACTAATGTAGAGAAGATGTGCACCTGTACACTAATGTAGAGAAGATGCGCACCTGTACACTAATGTAGAGAAGAAGCGCACCTGTACACTAATGTAGAGAAGATGTGCACCTGTACACTAATGTAGTCAAGATGCG
The DNA here is from genome assembly GCA_029718625.1 of Synaphobranchus kaupii. Taxonomy (NCBI): domain Eukaryota; kingdom Metazoa; phylum Chordata; class Actinopteri; order Anguilliformes; family Synaphobranchidae; genus Synaphobranchus; species Synaphobranchus kaupii. The sequence continues at coordinate 15,977,430 of CM056383.1, forward strand.
CACCTCTACACTAATGAAGTGAAGATGCGCACGTCTACACTAATGTAGAGAAGATGTGCTCCGGTACACTAATGTAGAGAAGATGCGCACCTGTACACTAATGTAGTGAAGATGTGCTCCTGTACAATAATATGGTGAAGATGTACACCTGTACACTAATATAGTAAATACGTGCACCTGCACACGAATGTAGTGAAGATGCGCACCTGTACACTAATGTAGTGAAGATGCGCACCTGTACACTAATGTAGTAAATATGTGCACCTCTACACTAATGAAGTGAAGATGCGCACCTGTACACTAATGTAGAGAAGATGTGCACCTGTACACTAATGTAGTGAAGATGCGCACCTGTACAGTAATGTAGTCAAGATGCGCACCTGTACACTAATGTAGTCAAGATGCGCACCTCTACACTAATGAAGTGAAGATGCGCACCTCTACACTAATGTAGTGAAGATGTGCTCCGGTACACTAATGTAGAGAAGATGCGCACCTGTACACTAATGTAGTAAATACGTGCACCTGTACACTAATGTAGTAAATACGTGCACCTGTACACTAATGTAGTCAAGATGCGCACCTGTACACTAATGTAGTGAAGATGCGCACCTGTACACTAATGTAGAGAAGATGCGCACCTGAACACTAATGTAGTGAAGATGCGCACCTGTACACTAATGTAGAGAAGATGCGCACCTGTACACTAATGTAGAGAAGAAGCGCACCTGTACACTAATGTAGAGAAGATGTGCACCTGTACACTAATGTAGTGAAGATGCGCACCTGTACACTAATGCAGTAAATGTGCGCACCTGTACACTAATGTAGTCAAGATGCGCACCTCTACACTAATGAAGTGAAGATGCGCACCTGTACACTAATGTAGAGAAGATGCGCACCTGTACACTAATGTAGTGAAGATGTGCTCCTGTACACTAATGTAGTGAAGATGTGCACCTGTACACTAATGTAGAGATGATGTGCACCTGTACACTAATGCAGTAAATGTGCGCACCTGTACACTAATGTAGTGAAGATGCGCACCTGAACACTAATGTAGTGAAGATGCACAACTGTACACTAATGTAGTGAAGATGCGCACCTGTACACTAATGTAGAGAAGACGCGCACCTGTACACTAATGTAGTGAAGATGCGCACCTGTACACTAATGTAGAGAAGATGCGCACCTGTACACTAATGTAGTGAAGATGCGCACCTGTACACTAATGTAGAGAAGATGCGCACCTGTACACAAATGTAGTGAAGATGCGCACCTGTACAGTAATGTAGTGAAGATGCGCACCTCTACACTAATGTAGTGAAGATGCGCACCTGTACACTAATGTAGTCAAGATGCGCACCTCTACACTAATGTAGTGAAGATGCGCAACTGTACACTAATGTAGTGAAGATGCGCACCTGTACACTAATGTAGAGAAGACGCGCACCTGTACACTAATGTAGTGAAGATGCGCACCAGTACACTAATGTAGAGAAGATGCGCACCTTTACACTAATGTAGTGAAGATGCGCACCTGTACACTAATGTAGAGAAGATGCGCACCTGTACACAAATGTAGTGAAGATGCGCACCTGTACAGTAATGTAGTGAAGATGCGCACGTCTACACTAATGTAGTGAAGATGCACACCTCTACACTAATGTAGTGAAGATGCGCACCTGTACACTAATGTAGAGAAGATGCGCACCTGTACACTAATGTAGAGATGATGTGCACCTGTACACTAATGCAGTAAATGTGCACACCCGTACACTAATGTAGAGATGATGTGCACCTGTACACTAATGTAGTGAAGATGCGCACCTGTACACTAATGTAGAGAAGATGCGCACCTGTACACTAATGTAGTGAAGATGCGCACCTGTACACTAATGTAGAGAAGATGCGCACCTGTACACTAATGTAGAGAAGAAGCGCACCTGTACACTAATGTAGAGAAGATGCTCACCTGTACACTAATGTAGTGAAGATGTGCTCCTGTACACTACTGTAGAGAAGATGCGCACCTGTACACTAATGTAGTGAAGATGCGCACCTGTACACTAATGTAGAGAAGATGCGCACCTGTACACTAATGTAGAGAAGAAGCGCACCTGTACACTAATGTAGTCAAGATACGCACCACTACACTAATGAAGTGAAGATGCGCACCTGTACACTAATGTAGAGAAGATGCGCACCTGTACACTAATGTAGTGAAGATGCGCACATGTGCACTAATGTAGAGAAGATGCGCACCTGTACACTAATGTAGTGAAGATGCGCACCTGTACACTAATGTAGAGAAGATGCGCACCTGTACACTAATGTAGTGAAGATGTGCTCCTGTACACTAATGTAGTGAAGATGCGCACCTGTACACTAATGTAGTGAAGATGTGCACCTGTACACTAATGTAGAGATGATGTGCACCTGTACACTAATGCAGTAAATGTGCGCACCTGTACACTAATGTAGTGAAGATGCGCAACTGTACACTAATGTAGTGAAGATGCGCACCTGTACACTAATGTAGTCAAGATGCGCACCTGTACACTAATGTAGTCAAGATGCGCACCTCTACACTAATGTAGTGAAGATGTGCACCTGTACACTAATGTAGAGATGATGTGCACCTGTACACTAATGCAGTAAATGTGCGCACCTGTACACTAATGTAGTGAAGATGCGCAACTGTACACTAATGTAGTGAAGATGCGCACCTGTACACTAATGTAGTCAAGATGCGCACCTGTACACTAATGTAGTCAAGATGCGCACCTCTACACTAATGTAGTGAAGATGCGCTCCGGTACACTAATGTAGTGAAGATGTGCTCCTGTACACTAATGTAGTGAAGATGCGCAACTGTACACTAATGTAGTGAAGATGCGCACCTGTACACTAATGTAGTCAAGATGCGCACCTGTACACTAATGTAGTCAAGATGCGCACCTCTACACTAATGTAGTGAAGATGTACACCTGTACACTAATGTAGTAAATACGTGCACCTGTACACTAATGTAGTGAAGATGCGCACCTGTACACTAATGGAGTGAAGATGCGCACCTGTACACTAATGTAGTAAATATGTGCACCTCTACACTAATGAAGTGAAGATGCGCACCTGTACACTAATGTAGTGAAGATGCGCACTTGTACACTAATGTAGTCAAGATGCGCACCTCTACACTAATGAAGTGAAGATGCGCACCTGTACACTAATGTAGTGAAGATGGGCTCCGGTACACTAATGTAGAGAAGATGCGCACCTGTACACTAATGTAGTAAATACGTACACCTGTACACTAATGTAGTGAAGATGTGCTCCTGTACACTAAGGTAGTGAAGATGTACACCTGTACACTAATGTAGTAAATACGTACACCTGTACACTAATGTAGTGAAGATGCGCACCTGTACACTAATGTAGTGAAGATGCGCACCTGTACACTAATGTAGAGAAGATGCGCACCTGTACACTAATGTAGAGAAGATGCGAACCTGAACACTAATGTAGTGAAGATGCGCACCTGTACACTAATGTAGAGAAGATGCGCACCTGTACACTAATGTAGAGAAGAAGCGCACCTGTACACTAATGTAGAGAAGATGTGCACCTGTACACTAATGTAGTGAAGATGCGCACCTGTACACTAATGTAGTCAAGATGCGCACCTGTACACTAATGCAGTAAATGTGCGCACCTGTACACTAATGTAGTCAAGATGCGCACCTCTACACTAATGAAGTGAAGATGCGCACCTCTACACTAATGTAGTGAAGATGTGCACCTGTACACTAATGTAGAGAAGATGCGCACCTGTACACTAATGTAGTGAAGATGTGCTCCTGTACACTAATGTAGAGAAGAAGCGCACCTGTACACTAATGTAGTCAAAATGCGCACCTGTACACTAATGTAGAGAAGATGCGCACCTGTACACTAAGGTAGTGAAGATGTGCTCCTGTACACTAATGTAGTGAAGATGCGCACCTGTACACTAATGTAGAGAAGATGCGCACCTGTACACTAATGTAGTGAAGATGCGCACCTGTACACTAATGTAGAGAAGATGCGCACCTGTACACTAATGTAGTGAAGATGCGCACCTGTACACTAATGTAGAGAAGATGCGCACCTGTACACTAATGTAGAGAAGAAGCGCACCTGTACACTAATGTAGAGAAGATGCGCACCTGTACACTAATGTAGTGAAGATGTGCTCCTGTACACTAATGTAGTCAAGATGCGCACCTCTACACTAATGAAGTGAAGATGCGCACCTGTACACTAATGTAGAGAAGATGCGCACCTGTACACTAATGTAGTGAAGATGCGCACCTGTACACTAATGTAGAGAAGATGCGCACCTGTACACTAATGTAGTGAAGATGTGCACTTGTACACTAATGTAGAGAAGATGCGCAGCTGTACACTAATGTAGTGAAGATGCGCACCTGTACACTAATGTAGAGAAGATGCGCACCTGTACACTAATGTAGTGAAGATGTGCTCCTGTACACTAATGTAGTGAAGATGTGCACCTGTACACTAATGTAGAGATGATGTGCACCTGTACACTAATGCAGTAAATGTGCGCACCTGTACACTAATGTAGTCAAGATGCGCACCTCTACACTAATGAAGTGAAGATGCGCACCTCTACACTAATGTAGTGAAGATGTGCTCCGGTACACTAATGTAGAGAAGATGCGCACCTGTACACTAATGTAGTGAAGATGTGCTCCTGTACACTAATGTAGTGAAGATGTACACCTGTACACTAATGTAGTAAATACGTGCACCTGTACACTAATGTAGTGAAGATGCGCACCTGTACACTAATGTAGTGAAGATGCGCACCTGTACACTAATGTAGTAAATATGTGCACCTCTACACTAATGAAGTGAAGATGCGCACCTGTACACTAATGTAGAGAAGATGTGCACCTGTACACTAATGTAGTGAAGATGCGCACCTGTACAGTAATGTAGTCAAGATGCGCACCTGTACACTAATGTAGTGAAGATACGCACCTCTACACTAATGTAGAGAAGATGCGCACCTGTACACTAATGTAGTGAAGATGTGCTCCTGTACACTAAGGTAGTGAAGATGTACACCTGTACACTAATGTAGTAAATACGTGCACCTGTACACTAATGTAGTGAAGATGCGCACCTGTACACTAATGTAGTGAAGATGCGCACCTGTACACTAATGTAGAGAAGATGCGCACCTGTACACTAATGTAGAGAAGATGCGCACCTGAACACTAATGTAGTGAAGATGCGCACCTGTACACTAATGTAGATAAGATGCGCACCTGTACACTAATGTAGAGAAGAAGCGCACCTGTACACTAATGTAGAGAAGATGTGCACCTGTACACTAATGTAGTGAAGATGCGCACCTGTACACTAATGTAGTCAAGATGCGCACCTGTACACTAATGCAGTAAATGTGCGCACCTGTACACTAATGTAGTCAAGATGCGCACCTCTACACTAATGAAGTGAAGATGCGAACCTCTACACTAATGTAGTGAAGATGTGCACCTGTACACTAATGTAGAGAAGATGCGCACCTGTACACTAATGTAGTGAAGATGTGCTCCTGTACACTAATGTAGTGAAGATGTGCACCTGTACACTAATGTAGTGAAGATGTGCACCTGTACACTAATGTAGAGATGATGTGCACCTGTACACTAATGCAGTAAATGTGCGCACCTGTACACTAATGTAGTGAAGATGCGCACCTGAACACTAATGTAGTGAAGATGCACAACTGTACACTAATGTAGTGAAGATGCGCACCTGTACACTAATGTAGTGAAGATGCGCACCTGTACACTAATGTAGTGAAGATGCGCACCTGTACACTAATGTAGAGAAGACGCGCACCTGTACACTAATGTAGTGAAGATGCGCACCTGTACACTAATGTAGAGAAGATGCGCACCTGTACACTAATGTAGTGAAGATACGCACCTGTACACAAATGTAGTGAAGATGCGCACCTGTACAGTAATGTAGTGAAGATGCGCACCTGTACACTAATGTAGAGAAGACGCGCACCTGTACACTAATGTAGCGAAGATGCGCACCAGTACACTAATGTAGAGAAGATGCGCACCTTGACACTAATGTAGTGAAGATGCGCACCTGTACACTAATGTAGAGAAGATGCGCACCTGTACACTAATGTAGAGAAGATGCGCAACTGTACACTAATGTAGTGAAGATGCGCACCTGTACACAAATGTAGTGAAGATGCGCACCTGTACAGTAATGTAGTGAAGATGCGCACCTCTACATTAGTGTAGTGAAGATGCGCACCTAGGCCTGTCACGATAACTATTTTTGTTGGACGATATATTGTCCCAGAAATAATTGCGATAAACGATATTATTGTAATTTTAAGACCATTTTATGCCACTGATATAATGATAATGTTTGAGTCACTTCCCTCTGGGAGGAGGCTGCGGTCCATCAGGACCAAAACCTCACGCCACAAAAACAGTTTCTTCCCATCTGCAGTGGGCCTCATTAACAAGGCCCGGGACCCCCACTGACACTGTTTCCTACCTCCTCCACCTATAGACACTTCACATTACATTAAAGTCTGTCAATATGCGTTATATTAACGCACCTCTGGACTATGTACTTACACTCCATAACTGTGAATAACTGAACATTAATCCTGCACAATTGCACTCCTGTTATTTCCATAACTGTGAATAACTGAACATTCAATTGTTACATTGTTAACTGTGAATAACTGAACATTCCATTGTTAATACTTTTGCACATTAATCCCGCACAATTGCACTCCTGTTATTTAAGGAAAATAAGAATATCCTGCAGATTCCGTATACATTCCTCATACTGTTTTCCTCTTGTAAATATGTTTATTTTTATTCTATTCTCTTTTACTAATTTATGTACTGTGAAGCACCAAAAAACCAAGACAAATTCCTTGTATGTGAAAACTTACTTGGCAATGGTTTACATGGCTCCTCAGTGATTAATGCTGTATAATAACCAGAAACACAGCAGTATTCCTGTTAGTTCATGATTTTCTTTCGAATGTGATTCTAAAATATATATTGACTGGTTGGTTGAATGGTTACAGTGAAACAGTTCTCAGAGTATATCAGCAGGAGCCAGGACGCTGCGCAAAAAAAGAAGAAAAAAAGCGAGTGTTCTACAATTTAGATCTGAAAGTATCCTGATGAGAGGAGGGAATGCATTTTTCACCATAAAAAAACAGTAGGCTAGGCTGAGATTGAAGGGAATTTGACGTGAAAAATCTCACCAATATAGCTCACGCTATCCAAAACTGAATGTCCCCCCACTTCTAAACTCATTCCGGCGCCACTGTGAGAGGCACAGATCGTCTCGAACAAAGTGGCTCAAAAGGCCGAGTTAACCAACAACTGAGTAACAACAACAGTAACGTAACAAGTGTCGCTGTCATCAACTCGACCAACGTTACTTCGCTGTCTCCTCTGCTCCGCTGAATTCCGTGTGTGTGGAGGTGCAGCCCCGGCGCGGTGGTCAGAGGAGAGAAACTCAGCGGGATCATAAATGACTGCAAAACTGGATTTATCAAAATGCTGAAACCTTCTGGAAATAACCTGCTGAAACAGGTAGACAGATTATTTGCCTCAAATAGATAGACCACGCACAATAAGTTATGCTGTTTATTCTGGCATCATGTTGGCTAAAATGTTGGTGACATTCTTATGTAAACAAACACGCATGTACTGTAAACACAATGGGCAATATCGAGGTCGCAAAAATGATCGACGTCATGTCCATTTATCGTAAGATAAGTCGATATAGTAATTATCGTGACAGGCCTATGCGCACCTGTACACTAATGTAGAGAAGATGCGCACCTGTACACTAATGTAGAGAAGATGCGCACCTGTACACTAATGTAGTGAAGATGTGCTCCTGTACACTAATGTAGTGAAGATGTGCACCTGTACACTAATGTAGAGATGATGTGCACCTGTACACTAATGCAGTAAATGTGCGCACCTGTACACTAATGTAGTGAAGATGCGCACCTGAACACTAATGTAGTGAAGATGCGCAACTGTACACTAATGTAGAGATGATGTGCACCTGTACACTAATGTAGTGAAGATGCACACCTGTACTCTAATGTAGAGAAGATGCGCACCTGTACACTAATGTAGTGAAGATGCGCACCTGTACACTAATGTAGAGAAGATGCGCACCTGTACAGTAATGTAGTGAAGATGCGCACCTCTACACTAATGTAGTGAAGATGCGCACCTGTACACTAATGTAGAGAAGATGCGCACCTGTACACTAATGTAGTGAAGATGCGCACCTGTACACTAATGTAGTGAAGATGCGCACCTGTACACTAATGTAGAGAAGATGCGTACCTGTACACTAATGCAGTGAAGATGCGCACCTGTACACTAATGTAGAGAAGATGCGCACCTGTACACAAATGTAGTGAAGATGCGCACCTGTACACTAATGTAGTGAAGATGCGCACCGGTACACTAACGTAGAGAAGATGCGCACCTGTACAGTAATGTAGTGAAGATGCGCACCTGTACACTAATGTAGTGAAAATGTGCACCTGTATATGAATGTAGTGAAGCTGTGCACCTGTACACTAATGTAGTGAAAATGTGCACCTGTATATGAATGTAGTGAAGATGTGCTCCTGTACACTAATGTAGTGAAGATGTGCTCCTGTACACTAATGTAGTGAAGATGTGCACCTGTACACTAATGTAGTGAAGATGCGCACCTGTACACTAATGTAGTGAAGATGTGCACCTGTACACTAATGTAGTGAAGAAGTGCACCTGTACACTAATGTACTGAAGATGCGCACCTGTACACTAATGTAGTGAAGATGTGCACCTCTACACTAATGTAGTGAAGATGTGCACATGTACACTCATGAAGTGAAGATGTGCTCCTGTACACTAATATAGTGAAAATGTGCACCTGTATATGAATGTAGTGAAGATGTGCACCTGTACATGAATGTAGTGAAGATGTGCACCTGTACACTAATGTAGTGAGTGAAGACGTGCACCTGTACACTAATGTAGTGAGTGAAGATGTGCACCTGTACACTAATGTAGTGAAGATGTGCTCCTGTACACTAATGTAGTGAAAATGTGCACCTGTATATGAATGTAGTGAAGATGTGCACACGTACACTAATGTCGTGAGTGAAGATGTGCACCTGTACACTAATGTAGTGAGTGAAGACGTGCACCTGTACACTAATGTAGTGAGTGAAGATGTGCACCTGTACACTAATGTAGTGAAGATGTGCACCTGTACACTAATGTAGTGAAGATGTGCACCTGTACACTAATGTAGTGAGTGAAGATGTGCAGCTGTACACTAATGTAGTGAAGATGTGCTCCTGTACACTAATGTAGTGAAAATGTGCACCTGTATATGAATGTAGTGAAGCTGTTCACCTGTACACTAATGTAGTGAGTGAAGACGTGCACCTGTACCCTAATGTAGTGAGTGAAGATGTGCACCTGTACACTAATGTAGTGAAGATGTGCACCTGTACACTAATGTAGTGAAGATGTGCACCTGTACACTAATGTAGTGAGTGAAGATGTGCACATGTACACTAATGTAGTGAGTGAAGATGTGCACATGTACACTAATGTAGTGAGTGAAGACGTGCACCTGTACACTAATGTAGTGAGTGAAGATGTGCACCTGTACACTAATGTAGTGAAGATGTGCACCTGTACACTAATGTAATGAAGATGTGCACCTGTACACTAATGTAGTGAAGATGTGCACCTGTACACTAATGTAGTGAGTGAAGATGTGCACATGTACACTAATGTAGTGAGTGAAGACGTGCAGCTGTACACTAATGTAGTGAGTGAAGATGTGCACCTGTACACTAATCTAGTGAAGATGTGCACCTGTACACTAATGTAGAGAAGATGTGCACCTGTACATTAATGTAGAGAAGATGAGCACCTGTACATTAATGTAGTGAAGATGTGCACCTGTACACTAATGTAATGAAGATGTGCACCTGTACACGAATGTCGTACACGTCTTCAGAGCATTCTATGCATCTCAGGTACTGGGTTTTTGTCTTGCTAAAGGCAAATGTTGTTTTCTTCATTTGTGTAGCATAGGATACCTCACTGAAAAGGCTCCAGGCACATCGAGGTTCCCTTGAGGATTTATTTTCATCAGAACTTCTAAATCGGATGAGCACCAGTGTTTGGTTTGACTGCTCAGTTTCAGTAAATCACTCAAAAGCATGCTCAGTCACACAGTCAAAATAAACTACATCTGATGGAGGAGCTCAACTCAACTCATTCCCTGGGGACAGATTCATTATCATTTTAACAAATATTCCAGAACCAACAATGCGCTTGCCATTTCCGCCTTCACCTCCTATCCAGATGTTACCACTGTTTGTAATCTGACGCTCAATATGTTACTGCACAGTTTCCAATGAAAGAGGAAAATGTTGTGCCAGCAAAAGCAGTCTGGCCCGCATTCTCAGGTGAGAGTCCCATGGAGTGATGAAGATGCCATTCATTGCATTACGATTCCACGTGCAATAAACCCCCCACCGCCCTGCTCTGCACCACCTTGTACCCTATTTATATTCCCCCGATAGAAACAGGCCAAATGAGACCATTGGCAAACATTAGAGTGGCGAGATTAGACAGTAATGTGATTATATGGCCTGATACACCCAAAGCATACAACATTACAGAAAATACAGTTGAAGTTGGAAGTTTACATACACTTAGGTTGAAGTCATTAAAACTAATTTTTAATCACTCCACAGATTTCATGTTAGCAAACTCGTGTTGGCAAGTCAGTTAGGACATCTACTTTGTGCATGACACAAGTAATTTTTCCAGCAGTTGTTTACAGACAGATTATTTCACTTTTAATTCACTATATCACAATTCCAGTGGGTCAGAAGTTTACATACACTAAGTTGACTGTGCCTTTAAACAGCTTGGAAAATTCCAGAAAATTATGTCATAGCTTTAGAAACTTCTGATAGGCTAATTGACATTATTTGAGTCAATTGGAGGTGTACCTGCGGATGTATTTTTAGGCCTAACTTCAAACTCAGTGCCTCTTTGCTTGACATCATGGGAAAATCAAAAGAAATCAGCCAAGACCTCAGAAAGAAAATTGTGGACCTCCACAAGTCTGATTCATCCTTGGGAGCAATTTCCAAACGCCTGAAGGTACCACGTTCATCTGTACAAACAATAGTACGCAAGTATAAACACCATGGAACCACACAGCTGTCATACCGCTCAGGGAGGAGACGCATTCTGTCTCCTAGTGATGAATGTGCTTTGGTGCGAAAAGTGCAAATCAATCCCAGAACAGCAGCAAAAAACCTTGTGAAGATGCTGGAGGGAACAGGTACAAAAGTATCTATATCCACAGTAAAACGAGTCCTATATCGACATAAACTGAAAGGCTGCTCAGCAATGAAGAAGCCATTACTCCAAAACCGCCACAAAAAAGCCAGACGACAGTGTGCAACTGCACATGGGGACAAAGATCTTACTTTTTGGAGAAATGTCCTCTGGTCTGATGAAACAAAAATTGAACTGTTTGGCCATAATGACCATCGTTATGTTTGGAAGAAAAAGGGTGAGGCTTGCAAGCTGAAGAACACCATCCCAACCGTGAAGCACGGGGGCGGCAGCATCATGTTGTGGGGATGCTTTGCTGCAGGAGGTACTGATGCACTTCATAAAATAGATGGAATCATGAGGAAGGAAAATTATGTGAATATATTGAAGCAACATCTCAAGACATCAGCCAAGAGGTTAAAGCTTGGTCGCAAATGGCTCTTTCAAATGGACAATGACCCGAAGCATACTTCCAAAGTTGTGGCAAAATGGCTTAAGAACAACCAAGTCAAGGTATTGGAGTGGCCATCACAGCAAGCAAACAGCAAGAAAGGCAATAATCCTTTCAGGTGAACTGCCATGAGGACATTACAGAACCTGAAAGCATTTTCAGTCAGTTAACTCATCCACTTGATCAGTTAGTCTTTAGCTTAACAGTGGACATTCATTATTCACAGGACCAATATCCAGTTCTAATGTCTTGTGGCCTCACAAATGTAGGCTAAAAAAAACGAGACTAAAAATAAAATGACAGCTCAATATATTTGAGGAATTGCGATTCTTGTTGGAATGAAAACCAGCACATCTTGTTTGGGACTGGGACTGAATTCAATAAGATATGGTTAACTGCATGCCATCCATCAACTTAGACTGGGTGAAGCCTTAGACTCCAGTGCCAGACCATATTAGTTAAGAATACAGTACCTTTACCATCTCCTTCATTACCATTCCCCATAAAAACACACAAACAGCCATTATTGTGGGATTCTACCTGACTACACCAGCCAGTTGGGAGAGGCAGCAAAGTATTGAGAATATTATCCTGGAGGCACACTTGTTTAATCCCTTCTGTGAGAGTCCCAGAAAACAAGACTGTACAAAATCACTAGTTTGACACAGCTTGCTATATTTAGACTTCTCGCAACAGTTTTACACAGAGAACAACATTTCCATGTTTGGGTCCCACTCTCCAAGAGACCTTTAAGAATCCAGAGTGGAGAACCTGAAAACCTGAAAGCAAATCCACTCAAATGTCTCTTGGGCCAGCTTTTTCTCACAAATTTTGACATGTTTCAGATAATAAGGAAAGGCTTCATGTAAGCAGACATTACTGCAAGGTCTGAATCCAGTATGAACCATTATAATAGCAGCAACGTTACCATGTGGGTTCAGTCATTACACATGCTGACAACCGTATGTTAATTAATGTAGACCTAATGCACTAAACATCACTAGGTCAACCTTAATCTCATTTCACTATTCATATACACTCTCAGCAATGTCATAATTAGGTTGTGTGAATCAATAAAAATTATGTCGCACAAAGATTAACAATGACTGTGATAAACTACGTCAAGTTTATAGCTAACGTTATAATTTGAATTGAGGTGTCTGTGTTAGTCCCTCGCTACCGAACTAGCCAAGATAAGAAGCAGCAAGTAAAGAATTAACGTTAGCGCTCAAGATAATGTTGGCTAGATTAGGGCTAAGAGTAACTATGTGCCCACATATTTACTCACAAGTGTACTGTTGCAAAGTCTTTGAAAACTTTTGAGCAAACGGTGTATTAGATGGGCATCTATAAATAAGATATACTTCGAATCTTCCACATAAGATTTAGCATAGGTTTAGAAAAGCTAGTTCACTAACGTTAGCTAACTAGCACTAGCTAGCCAACCAACTAACGTTCACCACTACTGTAGCTAGATAGCCGGCTACTCTGTGTCAGCTGGGCCCAGTCATCCAGAACCGTAGGCTCCCTAGCTCGAGCCATGTTATGCGGCGACTAAAATATATAACGTAACACTAACTTTAGCTGGTATCACATCAGTGCAAGAAATATTGCCACAGATAATATGAAAGGGCTGTCATATTAATAAACAATCAGCAGCCGTCTAGCTATGTAGCTATCATACCAAGTCCACACATACAGTACCAAGCGAGCCCATGGCCGGCCTTCACGTGTGAGTTTCTTAGCGTTAGCTAGCTACCGCTAGCTATCCTGCGAAAGACAATTTCACCTGAACAAACCTTATGTTCTCTGAACAACAATGCTAACGTTAGCTAGATAGCTAGCAAGCAGTTTTGCGTAGCTGATAAGATTATTAGCCAAACCGTTTTAGCTAACGTACAAAATCGTGGTAACTTTCGCTGTCTTTTTTCGAAGAAGAAAAAAACCGGTTAATGCAAAGTGTATTTAACGCTGGTACTAGCTAGCATGTTATAGCAATGATAGATAAATAGCTAGGCCTTGGTAACCAAAAAATGCATTGAACCTGCTGAGCATAGTAGAAATGTGCACATAACATTACATGATTAATACATTTTGAAAAGTAACTAATATATTATGAATAACAGCAAATAAAACATAAATATATCCTTACCGGATGCCTAGTGGTGTCAGTGTTCTTAAATTTAAAAAACAATTTTGGCTGTATATATTTATGTAGCTTTATTCAGTTTATTCAGTCAGCAACATTTAGCTTGCCTAGAGTAGGCGGTGAATCCGGGACGGTGGACCGACAAGGACTAGGGGGTTGGTTAGGCAGCGTGAACTACTATGACTGACAGCTCTCTCCTCCAATCACAGCTACCACTGTGAAACACTGTTCATTTAAATAACATCCGCCCACATGGAAAGGTGGGACTTGAGCTGTGAATTATGTGTATTGAGGACTTTAAAAACTTGGAAGAGTTATAATTATTCGTATGTGTGTGTGTTTGTGTACTAAATATATGTAGGGTACCCACGCCCACAATTAAATTGCTTTATTATTTAAGTTTGAATTAAACTAGTGTATGAAATGTGTACGCAAGTAATTGTGATCCTGTCGATCCAATAGAAACTATTTGTTCGCAAAATTGAAAAATCGTTATATTTATTCGGACGGGTAGTGGGCCTACGCGCATTGTTGTCAATTGTGTGTATTCCATGCTGAAGACACGTAATTATGGGAAATAATTAAAAACAAACACAGGATTAGTGCCAAGCCTGTTTTATTGGGAAATCCAAGAACTAACAAACACATTATCCAGGTGGACCAAGCCTTCAGTCCTCTTGTGGAACTGACAACAGATTTTATAACCATCCTCTGGTCATGTAGACTATCTTATACTCAACACAGTTTGCAAAACAAATATGCATCATCTGGTGCATATAGTAGGCTATTCTGCATTTAATATTCATTCTGGACCAGTAAAACTGATTCACTGTAATTGTCTTAAATATGTGATGATTATTATGAATTATTATCAGATGTACTTAATTGGCAAAAACTTTAATTCAGAGTAACTTGCAAGACAAATATGATGTGACACAAGCAGAAAAATAATATTGGTAGAGTCCAGGCAGAATTGCTGTAAAATGGGCTTTGAGTTGAAAAATAGTGTTAAATTGAAGTCACATATCAAAAAAAAAACAAAAAAAAACATCATCCCCAGCAAGGTTTTGCATGACTTTACCACTACTATTCAACTACATCTACCTATAGAATCTATGAATGCAACATTAGCTTATTGTCATAAAATGGGTTCCAAATAATTACTGATAAGAGAAATGTGTCATACTACTACACATACAGTAGTTATACCCTGATTCATTTAGGATGAGTGATATCATATTATTATCATTCTGGCAATTACTTGCATGGACAACTCAACAAACACTACCAGAACAGATTTTAAGCATCTTCACAACAAGTAACCAAGGGTGCCTGACCCATACCCCATAGTTACCTTTACTGGGATCTGTCATCTTAGAGTTAAATGCAAATGCATGTGTCAAGCTTCAACATACCCATTGCTTCTTAATAAGGATAACACTTAGAGTAAGTCAGGGCAACCTCCTCTCTGAATAAATTGTCAGAAAAAGCCAAACATATCTATATTTCGCTCGAGGCCCCTCATCCGAGAAAGTGCAGGCATTCGCAGTGCTTGCCATTTCTGTCAGCTTTAACGTGGTGATAATTTTGCGCTCCAGTGAGGGGCTAGTCTGCTTGTGTCTGAGTTTATTAAGTGTCGTTGTTAAGTGACAGGGAGAAGTTGGGAGCTGCCAGAATAAACCAAGGTGGCAACTTCCATCAGGACGAGTTGTCTGCTCATCTTGCTTTGCTATGTGTCAACGTTGAATTTTAGCCTTCTTCACACAGAAATTCATTTTGTTTGCGTCTTCTGCACAACTCCATCATTATGAATGAAAAACAGGAAATTAATTAGAATCCCTTTGAAGGCCACAGAAAAATTAGCAATGAAAACAAAGGGAAGAGCAATTATAACCGGAGGAGAGAAAAACTGCTCTGAGGACTACAGTCTATCCAGAGAAGCCATTGAATTAGCACCTTCCAGAGACAGAAGGTAGGTAGGTGGTCATTACTCACCGTGCACTGCTAGCACCTGAAAAATCTGATGCCAGGTGTGTGGGATCCTATCATAATGGGCAGCTTACGTCTATTTGTTATTAAGGTCTTGTTGATTGCCTCGCCCACATGTCTGAAGTCTGCATATACCACAGATTTAGTGCCTAGGAAACTTTTCCTCAATCTTGGCAGGAGTGTCTCTTGGGTACAGGTAATAGATAACAGATCTTCACAGTTATTTGGAGTTGAGGCAGTATGAGAAAACTTGACTTAATGAACACCCCCTTACCTTGGAGAGGTGAGAGAAGGGAGATGTCAGGGAAGGCAGTGGTGGAGGGAGATTATCCATATAAGGACACAGGAAGTGCTGTTCTGTGTGGACAGGGTCAGCTGGGGAAATGGGATTGGTGGACTGGCAAAGGCAGCGGCTAGAGTCACACCGGGGCACGTCCAGGACATTGGAGATCCTTTGCTGTCAGTAATGAACAGGAGAGCAGTGAATGCACCATCGATCATGCTTACAGCCCGCACTTTGGTCACTTGGATTTATCCCTCCAGATTTAACAGACCTACATAGAGTAAACTCCTGGATTATTCCAAGCCTGGAAAACCTTGTCTGACCCCCTCATGCATTATATGTTAATAACCGACAGCTAATGCATTGGATTTTCTGATGAGGAGACCAGTAATTATCATCTCCTTGGTGCTGTACTCTCAGCGCTATGTGGCTGGACCTATTATTAATGGGCAGAAAATGAGCACAAGAATGCCTCATTTGTTGAAGGGATGAGTCAGCGGTACCTACAGGAAGTGTTGCATGAGCCAGGTCGCAGTGGTCCACAGATAGAAAGATCTGCACCTTTGAGGGCCTCTCTACTGACACACACCCTCGTGTAAGGAGATGGCCAATCTGACAGCCTGTTATTTTTATATAACTACTGCGTGGGAAGCGTACGGAAATCATGAGGGTGCTCCTGTCCCCACAGCCTAAGAGCTATGTTTGGTGCTGTTGAAATGTGTAGGCAGTCGTCTTCAAATAACGAAAGCCAGCTCTCTTTACCCTTTCTCCCTCTAAGTGTGGGAAGTTAGAATGATGGTCTTATGTAAATACCAACTAAAATGTAATAATGATCCCTATAGAAAAATTGCTGATGGATTGGAATGGAGAGAACTGAGCGTATGATAAAGTTACCTCCAAATTTACACTGCACAGAATGCCTGATTGCAATGATGGAAAATGAATATCATTTTTGGAATCACAAAAAGGAAGATATTTGCTACCTTGCTACACAGAGGTAGTACTTATGTTAAATTATGTTTTTTGAAAAGATGTGATGCTACATGGAACACTGGAAAGCAATTCAAAATGTAGGTTGGTTTAAATCTCAGATTATATAATGGCAAGTCATTTTATATAAAAATTTTCAATGGTATATTTAATCATGTGCATCAATCTGTTTCCGAAAGCGTATTTTTTTGTGTGACAATAATTATTGCATCATTATACCTGAAACTATGGTTTGTAGTTTCAGGTATATAAAAAAAAACAATACCACTATCGATTGCAAGACTGCCACTGTGGAGTTATTGCCCCTGATCTTCACATTAAGTTAAAATCTTCAAATTAAAATTGAAATCCAAAATCTTCACAACCTTTGCTGAAGCTAACTTTTCCACATCACAAATCCGAACCTTATTACTGATGCTTCCACCTTAAACACGTTCTGTGGTTTTGTAAATTACGTTTAAAAAAAAAAATAATAATAATTTCCCTCCAACTCTGTCTCCAATGCAGGTCGGAGCCTTCTTGTGCCTTTCTCTACAGCTGTTATTTATTTCTAAATTGATCAGCGACCTCCCAGGAGGGAGTGAGCTTTCACACATATCCAGGTGAGGGGGGGGGGGGGGGGGGGGGTAAAGGCTTTTCTATTTGGGTCCTTTTAATAAAGCAATCAGCTCCTCAGCAGCATGTCTCTGAAGCTTAACGCCTCAAAGGAGAGTGAGGGGGGCAGAGAGGTGAGTGGAGGAGGGAGAAGGGGGGAGGGAGGGGAGGACACTTCACCCTTGATAATTAATATTCATGTCATCATTCATGGGTTTTTTCTTCTCTTTTCAGCACCATCTGTTTCCTGTGGGCAGGTATATACACATTTCCAATACTGACCAGTATTTCCTGTGCATCTGTGTACCGGCGTGTGAGCTTATGTACCTTGTTTGCTTGTCTGAAATTCTGAGGTAAGTGAATTTCAGTTTCAGACTTAGGCAAATTGAGTTTGCTTGATAAAACAAGTGAAAATAATACATTTTGCAGGGTTCTCTATTGTGTCCCTGCATATTTGTTTTATATTCAAAGAGAATACAAAATTATTAATAATTCTATCTTCGTGATGAGGTCATCTTAAAAAATATGTACATTTTGAGGCAGAAGGCTGTGATGTTGGATCTAATAAAAATATCTAATTTGTCAAGTTATGTACGTACTTACAGTATGAAGAACTGAAAAATCTCAAATCAATGTTCCCTGCAATAATGTTTACATTTTATGTA
Organism: Synaphobranchus kaupii; assembly: GCA_029718625.1. Lineage (NCBI taxonomy): Eukaryota > Metazoa > Chordata > Actinopteri > Anguilliformes > Synaphobranchidae > Synaphobranchus > Synaphobranchus kaupii. The sequence continues at coordinate 15,996,016 of CM056383.1, forward strand.
TTTAGCAGATGCTCTTATCCAGAGTAATTTACACAGCTTTCATTTTTAATATAGTATCTATTTACACAGCTGGATATTTTACTGAATAAATTCAGGGTAAGTACCTTGCTCAAGGGTAGAACAGCAGGAACCAGCCCCACCTGAGAATCAAACCTGCAACCTCACAAGCCCAGGGGCCTGTATCACGAAGCAGGATTGCTTAATTAGCTGGATATCTGCACTGAGTAAAACAAGGAACAGCTATTTTTACTTCAGTCCATGTTACACCATTTGGGAGGGTTCCGGGTTTTAGTCAGTGCAGTTATCCAGCTAATTAAGTAATCCTACTTTGTGGATACAGGCCCGTGATATTTTTTTAATTCACTGAAATATCTGGTTAGCAATAATTTCAGTATTTGCCCATTTCATTTTAAGTACTGCAGAGGTCTTGATACTATATTTTTACTTCAAAATGTATTTTACATTCCTTTAAAAAATAAAACCATGCTGCTGTAAGGAAACATCAGACATAAGGATAGGATAAAGTTGTGTAATGTTAGCCCCCCCCCCCCCCCCCCCCCCCCCCCCCCCCCACACACACACACACACACACACACAACACACACACACACACACACACACACACACCACACACACACACACACACACACACACACACACACCAACACACACACACACACACACACACACACACACACACACACTTGAGTTCCTTCATTCAAGACCTAGTTCCTGTGTGGCCAAAGGAGTGTTGCGTCACCCAGTCCATTAGGTTCCAATCTCAGGGCAACTGGATGTGATTTATTGTACAGGCCCGGCTGCACTGACGAAGCTGGGACTGGAATTGGATGTGACATTTTCAGGAGCCTTCCCCCCAGTGACAGGTCCTCACAGGAACACAAATGTGTGCTGTCTTTGGAGGCATTGATTTTCTCAAGCAACACAACAGTCTTTCCCCAGGGTGCATCTGCAGAGGCCATTACAGGAGGCAAACTCCTCTGAGCATCAGTGCTTCTCACACTTTGTGTACCAGAAATGTGATTCCCTTGTTTCCATGTAATGGCTTTATCACATCTATTTACATAACTCTCAGAAACAGAGACCATTTAATTCCAATATTCTATTCAATGGATCTTGATTAAAAGGCTTATAAAATGCTGGAGATACATCAGCACTAACAAATACTATTTGGAATGAGTGGGTGGGGGCGTTGCTGCAGTGTGTTATAAATGCAATGACACATTTGCTGAGACGACCTGTGTAAAAACTAAACAGCAATTATAGGGCTTCTTACAACCAAGCAATAAGTAACCCTGTAACATGGCAGGAAAATGCTATTGGAATGTAAATTAGCATCCTGAACACAGAAGTAATTAAGTGGGTTATTGGTAAGATCCCAGTGAGTCAAATGACATTTGTTAAAAAATATATATATTTTTTTGGACTGTGGAACATTGTGAAAACGGTATATTCCTGTTATTTTGTGGGGTCATTAGAATATTTTGCTGTGGATGTTCTGAACCTATTCATTATATTGTGCTTGGGGGAGTTACATTGCTAATGTTATTCACAGCAACATTACACAACCTTACTAAACAGCCTTAGTAAAAATATACCAATAACATTTTGTGTTAGCTAGGATGCTCTAACATCTTCTTTTATTATATATTGCATATTCTAAGTGGAGTCAGTACCAGATAAAGGACTATAATAAGGTAGTCCAGATTTGGGCAGAGACCTGGAAAATGACGTTCCACATAGCTAAATGTTCTGCATGTGGGAAATAAAGATGTGATTACATTGCGGGAGGAGCAGAATTAGAATGTGTTCAGTTTGAAAAGATTTGGCAACAGTAGTTTATCAAACATTTAACAGGAAAGATCTCAGCATTGTGCTTTAGCGGTAAAAAAATTGCAACGAGATGCTGGGATATGCAGCAAATGTACTGAGTATAAATCAAAAGAAGTTATATTGATGTTATATACAATACCTTTATCAGACCACACAGAGTAATGTGTGCAGTTCTGGGCTCGACACTACAGGAAAGACATAGAAGCTCTTGAAGATTTTCAAAGGGCAATTAAATTGGTTCCTGTTGTGAAATGCAAACTTACATGGAAGGATTTAATATACTAAATCTATTTAAATTTAGCAAAAGTAGACTAAGGTGTGAGGTTTTTTCATTCATAAAAGGTGAATACATTTTTAAGGTTCTGTCAGTAGAACATAATAATTAGCACACAAAAATTGGCCATTGGGGCTACTGTGACATAGTTAATGGACAGTCAGAAATCTAGATTCATATAGCCATTATTTAAATATACCTGATCCTTATAACACATAGTGCATAGTGCAATTGACTCCAGTGAGTGAACTGTACAGGGTTTTCTTGTTGTGTCTTGTTCAATCAATAACCCACCACTTTCCTATGAATCTGATCACAGCATGGCCTATACTACAACTACAGACATTGCTGCATAGCTGCGACACGTAAACACCTGTGGAATTCCTTTGCTCAGAAAGAAATTTCAATGAACAACACAAAATGGCAGCTCAGCAATTGATCCGTCATCCCCCACCCCCCTGCCCACAGTCCATGTTATACTACAGTTTAAACAGTAAAGACCCCTTTATGATTACTCCTTTCAGTGGCCGAGAGATTAGCCTGTACAGTTCAATGGAAGCGGATCTCCAGTTGGGTTCTCCACATAGCAAGTGTAGCACACTTCCCGACACTTGGCCTTGTGCATTTCAAAGATAACATTTAAAAGTTCTGCGCGCGGCTGCAGAGCAACGGTGGCTGTGCGTCCGCTGGGAAGGTGCCGGAAACTCATGGTTTTATAAAGAGGAATGATTAATGAACAGAGAGACGACAAGTACCTGACTGAGCCTCTCCCATTGTGTCTGCGGTGCAACAGGAGAGCGGGTTTGAGGCAATTAAAGACGAGAAAAAACACCACCGGCAAGGAGAACATTAATCACATCCTTCAAATGAGAGGGAAAACTTGAGCCCAGGAAGGGAGTGGAGCTGTTTTTTTTTTTCATTTTTTGTGGGGGGTGGTGTTGTGGGCTATCATCCCATCACTACCTCAGTTGTTGCAGTTGCTTCAGAAGCGCGTAGGGGCCATGTAAATAAAGCATCGCCTCAGTCGGAGTAAAATGAAAAAGACCAAGGTTATAACCCAGGCAAAGTGAGCTAATAAAACTGTCAGCATTGATTCCCTGATCCCTGCCAGGTATATCATTTGAAAGATGGAAAAACAGAGGGAAAACAAATAAGAATGATGCCACCCGGCCACTGTTTGCAGAGGGATTTTGGGAACGACTGACGCTCTGATGTTGATATCAATCTAAGAGGCTTTAACCATCGGGAGTTACAAAGCAAGCATCAAGAACCTTTTTGATTAAGAGTCAGAGCAAGGGCGGAAATTTACGCATGCAGTTTCGCTACGTAAAACCAGTAATCGTTAACGTAATGAAGAAGAAGTGCTAATTAGGACATCAGTCGCTTCTCTGAAGTGTGGCTAAGTGTTCATTGAAGACCAAATTTGGAACGGGAAATAATTTAGTAATGGATCGTTATTGGAAATGTTCAATTCTCAAACCTCTTTTGACATGAAAATGTCTGAGAGTCCTGCAAGGGCTCTGTCAGCTTGTGCCAGACTCCTATTTACGGCTTGTGAATCAATATTCCATGTGGTATGTGGGATACAAATACCTTCAACATGACTTTAGCTAACATATTAGTATACTGATTGTGAGCCAGTGTCTACTTACATCTTGTGGCTATGGAATTAAAATGTAGGCTATTTTTCCTCAATAAGGCAATAACAAAAGGGAATGGACTTGAACAAAGGCCAGGGGTTGAACAAATCACAAACAATCTGGGGCCTATGAACCCATTAAATAGAGAATAAGAGTGCAGTCCTGCAGAAAGAGGTAGCTGAGCTGTCATGGATAATTATCCTATATCAACAAGCCTCTAATTTTCCAGTCAACCTGCTGCTGATTTGTGTTGTGATTAATCCATAAGGCATCTGTCCCCTCAGATCATGTACAGATCTCAATGTTTCTAAAGATGACGTTATTAGCTTGGTCTCTGATCAAGCCATATGTTGCCCACAAAAAAAAATCTGTCATAATCAAGACTGATTCATTGTCCTTTGACAGGCTTTTTGTTGTCCTTAATTAAATTTAATCAGTCATTAAACATCAATTTGCTTCACTCACTTGGCCCTTGTGAACATGAACGTGTTGGGTCATGATAAAGTCATTTCCTATTAACGCAATATACCCTGATTGGTATAAATCACTCTTGAATTGTTTAATGTAACAGAGACAAGAAAGGACCCATGCATGACTTCAATCCATTCTACTTTATATTATCTGGTTTCATGTCTTTTTTCTTTTTTTTCCTCATATGAATATTAAAAAATGTTCTCTTTCAAAAATTAGTTTTTTTTCCAGGGAACAGTGCCTGAAACCAATTAAGATTATTCAGACTTCCTTTTATGGGATCTTCTGCCTTTTTTGTTATTGTTCGTGTTTTAGATATAGTTTTTAACTTCTATACCACCCACTTGGAGGACAGATTCTTTGCGGAAATCTAAAACTTTGGTCTTCCTTTCTGTTCCAGTATTGATTATGATGTACACTCAAAAGCCTGTTGCCATGGTTACTGCTAGAGCTCTGAGCCCCACCCCCCCAGAAGCACCCTGGGACAACTTTAAGCGACCACAAGGTGATTTTTCAGTGGTATGAAGCCTGCTTTATTGAACTCTTCTACAAAAATAGAGTTTGTATTGAAAGGGTGTAGTTATAGCTTTTGATAGAGATCAAGAGCAAATGTTTCCTGTTAACAAGCAGCCGAAAAGATTGAAAGTAGGAAAATGGTGACATTTTGCCTTGTGCTGCGCCTTCAGTGGTAGTGAAATTAAATCTCTATTGCCTGTGCTCTTTCGTTCTGTCATTTAGCTAACCTTATCATAGATTACAGAATTATAGAGTATTATAGAGTACTTACATCTTTTATTAAAGATGTTTGCAATTAAATATTTTACATTATCTGCTGCTCATGCATTGGAGTAAAGTGCTCTGATTAAAACATACTTGATGTCAGTTTTGCAAGTATGGACATATTAAAATATAATCTGGACATACTATCAAAAATGAACAATTCAGACATTTTGTCAATATGATATTCTTTTCATATTCACATCCTATAGAACATTTAATCAGTCAGATCAATGGAAAATTAATCCTTTAGAAAGAGGCTACATGTTTAAATTGTTCAATTATAAACTGACAGGTAAAATCAGTTTGGTTCTGACTCCTGACTGATGAAAGAGTCAACACTTGATCACTGACACTATACCATTTGTGGAAACTGAAGAGTTCAAACTAAAGACAAAATAAATGGCACCCAGGCAACTCTACATCACGTTAAAATAAATTTAAGGACAAATTATGGAAAATCTTAAACATGTTTTGAACAACCTTGTTTGATCAGGTGTTGGGCTGTAACAATTAGCATTACATTACAGGCATTTAGCAGACGCTCTTATCCAGAGCGACTTACACAACTTCTTAAGAAGCTTCTTAACAGCACGAACCCCAGGGCTAATTTTCTGTGCGCATGTGAGCCCCACTCACTGGGATTGAATCGAGACCATACCAGTGCTTACGGTGGCCATAGCATCACCTGGTCAGGGAGGACATTCAGTCAGTGGGCTATCTGTGGCGCACTGTGCACCATACTGTCCGCCTGCACAAACTGCATAAGTACCCTTCTCTGACTCATTGGCTGTGCCCGAATGCCAAATCAAAGCCCTTCCATATTATTCACTATACTTGTTGAGTACACTGGATGAGAAAGTTAAGTCGGGAATTGTTCTCTAAGTGTAATGCACTTATAATCCCTGGATGATATGAGTATTTCCAGGTTTTTCGCTGATAATGGTATGGAGGATATATTTGCATACTGCATGTCACATACTAAACAGTATGCAGTAAACAGTACACAGTATGGTAGTACACAGGACACAGTGGAAAGGGCTCTGATTCGGACAATATATGTGAGATCTTAACTACTGGACTGCAGAGACCCAACAGCAGACAGTGTGAGCTCTGGAGGAGACTGTGTTGCCTGCTTGTCTGACGTTGAGGTTGCAAAAGAAGAGAAAATCAGTGACACTCTTACACATTTTAATGGGGAGGTCATTTGAATGGCTTAAAGGTTGGAACACAATGCTGGTATGATGAGATCCATTCCTTCCCAATGAATCAGTAAGGAGTAATATCTGCTTTAATTTAGAAATGCTTAGAGTGACAATTGTGAAGTAATATTCTTTAGTAAAAGTGCCAAAACAAGTTGGAATTTGCTTCTGCTATAAATGGATTTAATCAAATTTAATCATTAATATCAAGCCTTCTTCCATCGTGGAACATGGAATCTCATCTCATGTCCTTTTAAAAAAGCATTTATTATTAAGCAAATGCAGTTGAGTCTCTATTAATTTGTTGCAATGAGTGTACAGCCAATAGTTAGTACTAACTAACTTCATTCAAGTTGCGCATTACAGTTGAGAGATATAAGCAATAAGCTTTGGTGATGAGGAGGAATGGAACGCATTTTCCGTTTATTACAGCCCTGTGTGAACTGGGTTTACAGAAACATGCACTCAGTCAACTGCAATCTGGGGAGAAGAAGCTTTGTGGAAATGCAGGGGGAGTAACTGGGAATCCTAATGGCACCACACTGCTGTAAAAGTGTCAGTATGTATCAAGCTGGCTGCTGCAGCAAATTTTAGGAATGACAGAACATGGCTGGGAATGTCTATAAGGAATGGGAATGCTCATGCCTTTAAACTAAACCAGACTGATGTAGTTAGAGAAAAAGTAAGAAGGATATTCCCTTTTCTCATACCTCACCCCCACCCCTGCCCCTCATATTACCAACAGCCATAAGCTCCTATTGTCTTATAATCAAACAAAGCCGGTCTTAGCACCCTGGCCCATGAAATATTGATATTGTCCCTGGACCTTCATTTCTGTGCTGTTTGTATTTAAAGGAACAAACAGCTAGAAATGTGAGGCACAACAGCAGCTGTGAATGCTTTATGAGACCTGAACAGTCAGGGCCAACTGCACTGTTTTGTTCCTTTGGTAAACGGTGCTTTGTGGCACCATTGGGATAAAAAAAACAACAAAAAAAAACAATGTCCCCAAAACAATCTGCCGACATTGAGAAAGAGCCTTGCATTGCCACTCCCCGTCCCTCTGTCTCAATGAAAAGGCTTATCTAAAAGTATCTAAACCACCTCATTGTGTCAAATTAAAACAATGTTTACACTTAATGGCCTATATTAATATGCGTGTATTTTTGTGCTTACCCAATGTATTGCTATAATGATAAAGTAGTGGGATACTTGTGTTTAAAATGATTAATTACATTTTTGCCACCTATGAAGAATGCATAAAGTAATATAGAGACTTATTCTCCAATGCACCGTATTGCTACGGTGCATTGGACAGACAAGATTTCTTTATTAGGGGAGGACGGTGTGTTAGACAGATATATTGAGGAGGCCCTTTCTGTCTTCCACGAGTCCAGAATTAGCACGGAATGGTCATTAGTGTTCCTAAAGAAAGAAACACATCAGTTGGTGTTTTCTTGTTGCTTCTGCAGAAATCTTCCTCCCTGAGAAATTCAGCACCAGGCTAAGTTGCTCTGCCTGTCGCTACCATGGTAACATTTAGTGCCAGTTACTGATGTTTGATATATTGTGGGTTAGGCATGAAACATACTGTATATTCCAAAGAAATCAAGCTCTAGTATTTAGACCATGGCACACAACATGCAAAACAGAGCCAGTGTGGCCAAAAATCACTGCGAGTTTCACAGCAAATAGGAGTTTAATTTAAACAAAATTATAATTCAAATAAACAAATTAATTATTTTTTAAGAATGTTTAATTACCTGTTTGGCTTAAAATTAAATATGTTATATTTCCTATTAAATAGTACCACAAACTGTTTTAAAAACAACTAATATTTTGGTCAATGGGCCTACGCCTATTCGCGTTTGCTCTGCCTCCCTATTCCAGGGGTACGTAAAGACCTATTTATTGCACCCAGAGCGACAGGTTGAATACAAATAGAAAGGAAAATAATTATATTTTTCTCTGACGCCTTGCAAGTGAAGAGAATACGCCATTGAGCTAAATAATAAGATACAATCCTGTTTAGGACCATCTTTTTCCATCTTCCGTTATTATGATTTTTTGAAAACCTTTTTTTTTGTCTGAAAGTTAACCATCTTGGGTGCTGTCTTCGTCTCGTTCTTTAATGGAAGGGATTTGTTTTGTAGTTGTTTTGTGTTTCAGTAGGGGGTTTTGTGTATAGCAGACATGTCCATCTGTTGCAGTGTTAAAGCTAAGTTACAGGAGGCTATTGTTCCGAAAATCGGTTAAGTCTTGAAATGAGCAGTTGTCTCGGACTAATGCTTCGACTTGATGGGCCACTCGAAATGGATGAAAAAAAACTTAGCCTACAAGAAAGGTTCATACTTTGGTGAGGGTGAACTAATCTGAACATTGATTGTGAAAAAGATTGTTCTCCATCCCAATAGCCTACAGAAATACATTCGGCCATATTGAATGTCACCGCCAGCACCAGAAGTATACATGATTAGAAGATAAAACCAATCCCTATGGCTTAAAAAACGCATGAGATTTCCGTTCCGCCCCCACCTATAAAGAAGGAAATATAGAACATATATTATATTCACATATTGCAGGCAGCTGTCAATCAATATCCAATATCTCATTTTTCTATTAGTTTTATTTTTCATTGCAACGGCTTTCAAAGTTATAACCTATCTGTCAATGTACAGCTGAACTCCAGCAACACTCGTTGCAACTTTCATTAGCCTATGTCAGTTCTGTGTTTTGTTTTGCTTCGTAACTTTTTATCCAAATTGGTGCACGTCGAAAAATAAATAGCTAATCAACCAAAACCAAAACCACCGAAAGACGATATTTTTGCTGCTGTAGGCTACTACCTTCCGACTGAATTCCCACAGACTGAGACTTCCTTTGCTTTTAGCATTCAGATTGCCCGTCGACACTGCGTGATGTTTTGTTTATTGTCCCATTTCATGTCAAATCAATGGAAAGTTGTCATTACCTAACATGATTAGGCCTGGTCACAGCGATCTAAATCAGATTATCAATAGATTTTGTATAATTCAGCAACCTGGGAGATTAACCACTGCAGCCTATACCCTATATAGGCTGTGCGTTTTAAATGAGAGCAAAGGCAGATAATAGTGGGAAACCGGGGAAATTAAAAAGTAACCTGTGTATTGATATTAAAATTCCCATTTACTGAAATTTGCACAGCTGATGCAAACATATTTTTCACACCAAAACACTTGATATTAGCATAATTGTTGAGCCTGCATTTGTTTATCCCTGAATGTGGTTTTAAAGTGGGTATGTAAAATGAAAACGAATCTGTTTTGTTCCATCGAGTATTGTAATGATCCTTAAACAAAACACACATGATTAAATCACTGTGCACGAGGGTTACATATGTGTGCATTCGATCGTCATTTCTGCCACACCAACAGCGATTATGCAAATACAGTTTTTTTTTTTTTTTTATTGTGCCAGCTTTTTTAAAATACGTTTTCCACCTGGAATTATTTGTATTAAAAAATAACAACGTGTAGGTTACTCATAACGTAGCCTATATTTGCAGATATGATTAGCTGTTTCAATTACAAACACATTACAGTTACTGAGATCCTCATTCATTCAAACAAAAATCCATGCTGTGTGCTTTTTGCATTCGTTGATAGCAGTAATTCAAAATTTAACCGCAACGAAATGTTAATTAAATTGGACCCCTGCATAGACGCATCTACACGTACAGTAGGCTACGAACACATGCGCGCACAAACAAGCTTGGTCCTGAAACACGATGTGGAGATGCGTCGGATAATTCTCAGCTTCTTCCTTCCTTCACCTGATCTTGAAAATGTTCAGGTGAAAGCAGTATGGCAGAAACCTCGCCTTATATTTCAGTACAAACTTAAGAATAGTGACATAAAGAAGGAAGTGAGAGGGGGAGGGAGGGCGCTACTTCATTGTCTTTGGACAGGATACATGAATGATCGCTTCTACCCCCAACCCACACACTCACACAACGTCCAACTCACCCCAAAAGCGCATCCCGTTCGACCTTCCCGAAGACGTCCCCCATCCAGGCGCCCGGGAGCGCAGAGACAGAGAGGCTAAATATAGACTTCATTACTTCATTATTATAGCCCTCCATCCGTTGCTAGGCAATAGTATCAGATTAACACTAATTATCATTTTATCACATTTTCCCCTGACAGTTCTTCTCTTCAATTTCAACGCCCGAATTGCGAGATTGATCATTTGCCTTTGCATTGAATGGCAGCCAGTAAGAATTGTTTACATCACAGTACAATACATTTGCGTATATCTAGCTGAGTGATTTTCTGGGATTTAATACACGATTAGCCTGCTATCGAATAGCCTACTGTATGAACTATTTTTTGTATTTCATATAAAAGCGTGAGGGGAGACTTGTTAAATGTGGACATAATAAATAGCATTCGATTTCTCCCCAGATGGCTAATTTGAAATGGCTAATTAGAGAAAGACTTCTCTTTCAGGTGAAGTTCTTAAAGCAACTACACGCTGATGGTCCTTGGACAGAAGTTGGAACCTGGAACACACAAGACTCTTAGGCGGTTTCTTTCTGTATTCATTTATCTATTTATTTTTAATATGTTCAGGCTGTTTCAGGCGCTGATCCTGTTTGGATAGAGAACAGCCACCCACACCAGCCTCACATAAATCACCATAAATCATTCTTGTCACTCACACGCGGACAATGTCTCTTTCTCTTACGTGTACACACGGAGACAGCCAACCACACGCATAGCCTAGCCTACTTGCACACGGCTAAACTGCGATCATACATGTTGCAACGGAATGCTGAATTGTTGTTTAGCTACTAGAGTGCGATGAATTAGGCTATAACGTTAGCAGTCATCCCGAAGCTGACATTTTTAATGAAAAAAATAACCTTTAATGGAATTACGAGTTAATGGCTTATTTCAATCCGGGCATTACAGATGTCAAGTGTCCTGTACTGATCCCATGTTCTAATCCTAATCACTTTAGTGTAATTCCTGACTTTTTAACTTGCGGAAATACTGCTGGAATTTCACCTTGAGCGCAAAATATCTGTCTTTGATTTATTATATTGGTGCAGAGAGTTTCCATCTTCGCCCCCACAGTTGTCACAGGCGTTCTATAATTGGGTGAGCCATGTGACCGACCTAGCCGCTGTTGACGTTTCACGGTACAGAAGGACCAGCATCTTTGGGAATTTTCTTCCCGTTTCCAGCAGTTTTACTCCAGCTGTGGGGAAATAGGATACATTCTGTGTCTGTTCTCTGCCTTTCTGCTAAAAACAACAACAAGAACTACAACAACAACAATAAGACGAAATAGACATTAAGGGGTCCAAGCATAGCCACAAACGCCCAACTGCCAATGCTATAACATTTAATCCCTTAATTTATTGTACTATTGATTTTAGATGTCAACATTTGGTATCCTTCAACGTTTGGCTAATATTGTGATCATATTGCATCATGTTACTTTTGAAGCATAACATAATGTTGCTATATACTAGCCTACTTTAAATAACTTAGCCTAATTGCAGTTAGGTTTGAAGATCAGATTGTTTTATTCTGCTTATATGAAACCTGTAAGTACATATTGTTATCACAACACATTTTAACGCAACGTTTTAACTGTTTATGTTAAAGTTCTGTAAACAAGATATTGCAAGTAGTGTCAAAAATAACTTGTCTTTAATCTGAAAGATATAGTAATAATATGATTTAAGGTATCACTCAAAAAATGTGTACAAATCAAGGTATTGTTGTGTATTGCTATTACTGAAGTTAGTATAAAGGAAAGGAAAAAATATTTTAAAGTATTTTAATAGGCTTTAGTTGTCTGTGCAGTTGGTTATTGGTGACATGGACCTCATATCACGTTCATTGTGATTTCTTAATTTCATCTTTTACCAAAGATCAAATAGTGATCAAACCTTTTTGCACTTAATTTGTTGAAGGAGTATGTGAGTTTATCAAGGGCGAAGAGTTATTGATTTTTACATAGTTTTAATCCTGAGATGTTAAGTGCAAAATTGCATTTACTTGCAATAGAATGGTTCATTTTATTCAAAGTCTTTGCTAAAATGCATTTTATAAAGCATACATTTATACTGAACGGCCACAAGGTGGATGTCTAAGGCCAAAAATGAACTACATACCTATACATGGTCAATGTTTGTGCATCTTCAAGCAAGTGATATTAATTAATTCTAACTTTCTGTGTTCAAATAAAAAGTGACATATCTATATAATATAATATTTTATTTTATACAATATACAATATGTATGCATATAATTAGTTCAGCTTGAACAGGAAATGTTGTCATATGTCAATGGAGAATGTAAAATTTATATTTCTGTAAATTGTATGATCATAACAAGATTAATTTAAAGTATTTGTATTAACAGGTACATGATATAAGCACAGGTGGATCCACCTGCTGAGCATTTCTGCTTGACGCACCTCTGACGGTGCCATTGTGCCGGCTGCAGGGTCATCAGCCGGGAGCCACCCTTCACTGATGTTTCGCTCCTTTAATCCCGGAACATCTCAAGGTGATGGAGCAGCGGCAGGGACGTCTCCCTACCACCCCCTGCAGCCAGCCCTAGGATCCTTATTTTCCCCATGCCTTGCTTTATCCTTTCTTCGAAGCCAGAGCCAGAAGCTCCCTTGTTCTGCCTCCTCCGCCAGGTCTTTGAGAGCCTTCCTCAGCTTGGAGCCTGTGATCCCAAGAGACTTCAGGAACCGCTGGGTGTATGTTCCAGTGTAGCCTCTGCAACCTACCTCCACTGGATAGGTGAACGCCCTCCACCCTGCTTGTGAGCACACAGCTGCCAGCTCTGTGTACTTTTCCTTCTTTCTCTCGAAGGTGGCTTCCATTCCCTCTTCCCATGGAACAGTCAATTCAGCCATAATGACCGTCCTAATAGAGGTAGACCAGAGCACGATATCTGACCTTAGGGAGGTTATGGTGATCTCTTGTGGGAACTTCAACTGGCGGTCAAGGTCAGCTCTCAAGTTCCACTCGCCTCCGGGTGACAGGAGGGACCACTCTCTCGTGCTGCTGCCCTGAGCCTCACCCCCTTGCCTGACAAACTGGATCAGCCGCTGTGATGTTACCGGGCTAGCCCTGTCTGCTTCCAACCTGCGTGCCTCCAGGATTTCAGCTAGCTTGGGCTCTGGGAGTCGCAGAGTTGGCAGGTCTCCTCTGAGCCGTACCAGAGGTGCAGGTTCCGGGGACTGGAAAGGGTATCGTACGTGGCCCTGATAAGGAAGCTCAGCCTCGCTTGGGGCATCCTCCACATATCCGTGCATGTAATGGCCCTGTTATTCACAGCCTCCCAGGTTGTCCATCTCCCTTGTTGCTGTTGGCTCACAGCTCTGATTTTATAGCTCTCCTCTTCCATCTTTACAACTTCAGAGGGTTTTTCCTTTCCTTCTTTGTGGCTTTGGACCACATCTTGGTTGCTGTTCCCCATACAAAACCGGCCCTACCTGGCTGCAGCAATCCAACAATCTACTAGTGTTTCAGTCGATTGATGGCCTGGTCTGCATCACATTCTACGTGCATCCTGTGTGAACTTAGGCCTTGGTGTTTTGGACAGACATGTTAGGTGAGCCATCTCTCAGCTCGAACACAAGCCTCACCTTCTCCTGTTTGTAGCCAAAGCTGATGGATTTCAATGGAAGCTTCAGGATGTTTCTCCCAAACAGTGCCATGTTGGAAAAGCATTGAGGAAGGCCCAGACATTTACAGATGTAGTTATTGGCTTTTGAATCCATCTTCAGAGCTGTTGTTGAGGTGATGTCACACAATTTCAGGGGCCACATCAGACGTTGGTATAAGGTGAACTTCTAGCACCAGACCATGAATTTCCCTGGAAGGAGGCTTTAGCCATCTGAGAACTGAGATGTGACAGAGGCAGCCATGTGCTTGTCGGATAGGTCGGCTATGTAAAGCCTTCTAAGGCTTCGCACAGGTTGGTCCACCAAAAGCAGGATTTTCCTCGCCATCGATTGAGAAGGAGATGTTGTCGTTCCTGACTTCTTTCCGGATTGAGAGGCTGCGGGACTTGGCTGGTTTTATTTTCATCCTGGCCCATGTTAATAGCTCCTCAAGCTCCTCAGGAGTCTGGAGGTGCATGCTGCTGTCTGAAGGAGGGTGGTGACATCATCCATGTAGCTCCGTAGGGCCGGGAGTCACTGACCTGACTGGGATCTGACTCCTCAGACCATCTGTCTTCCACCAATAAGGATGATCTCAAAATCTGCTGTGAAAAGGATGGGAGAGATGGAGCAACCCATTCCTATCCCTTTCTCCAGCTGATGCCAACCAGTTGAGATGATCTGAGTTGTGTAGCAGATGTGGAAGTTGTTGAAGTAGTTTGCTATCAGGCTCTGGATGCACGATGGTATATGGAAGAAGTTGAGAGCGAAAGTGATGAGCTGGTGGTATTTGCAAGATCCAACCAAACTACATGGAGATCTGATTTGCTGCACTAGGCTGTCTGGATTTGTTCCCAGATCATAGCCGAGTGCTCCACGCAGCCAGGAAACCCTGGAACGCCTGCCTTCTGACAACTGGTGTCGATGTAATTGTTTGCCAGGAGGTAGTTAGTCATGCGCTTTGCCACCACCAAGAAAAGAATCTTCCCTTCCACGTTTAGTAGGGCGATGCCTCTGAATTGGCTGATGTTGTGGGAGTCTTTCTCCTTCGGGATGAAGGGGGTGACCGCTCTGCTCCATGCTAATGGGATGGATTGAGTTTTCCAGGCAACACCCATCAGCTTCCACAAAAGCTTCAGGAGCCTGGGGCAGTTCTTATATACCTTATAGGGTATGCCGTTTATGCCGGGTGCTGAAGCAGCTCTCGCTCGCTCTACCACCTGTATAATTTCAGACTATTTGGGGGGAGTGGTGTCAAACTGTGAGGAGGGCTTGGGTGGGCGAGGTACCCTGGTAATCCGAGGGGGCTCTCCTTTTAGCTGTCGCTGAGCTGGTCTTTGATGTATTCCTCCAGCTCCTGCTCGGTGGTCTGCAGTGTCCCGGTCTTCTTCTCCTCCAGCAGGCATTGGGAGTACTTGAAGGGGTCCCAGAAGAAGCTCACCCTTGCTTTCTCCCTGCGACTTCTGCTTTTCCTGATCCTTTCAGCTTGCCTCAGGTGTGAGAGTCTTACTTTGATTTGGTTCCACAGGTTCTTCAAGCCCTCCTTTTCCTGGTCCTTGACTTTCCTCCATGATTTCCGCAAAAGGTGTCTCTCCCTTACCAGCTGGAGGATTTCCCTCTCCCGTCTCCTGCTCTGTTTGGGAATGATCCTCCTCTGAGGCATCTCGCCAAATCTCTCTATGCCTTCCTCGTAGATGATGTGACCGAAGATGTTCAGTTTGGAGGTTGCGCTGCCTCTTAGCGTGTTCTGGAGGGTGATGTGTAGGCTCTGGTCGAAGATTCTCCATGCATCCTTGTCACTGGCTTTTGGCCACTTGACTTTGGATTTTCGGATTGGCTTCTCTGGCGTTCCTCTTGTGGGTTCTCTGCTTGGTGTTTTATTGGATGCTCACGCTGTGGGCTGTGCTGTTGTTGATGCAAATCCTGCTGGGAGGGCTGGTCTTCCTCTCTCGCACCAGATGCAATGGTGGGATCAGTAGCCCTGTGGTGCTCAACCTGGCTATCACTCCTCCTTATCTGACCTGCTACTGCAGTGCAAGCTTGCATCTGGTTGCTGCCGCCGCATTTTGCCTTCCCCTGGTGGATTCGCAGGCCCAGGTAAGTTGTCACTTTGGACCATCCACAGCTGCATTCTCTCAGGATACTTTGATCATTCGTCGTTGCGGTGCCAGTCGTTACCGTGTTATCCTTCCTAATTGGTCCACCTTCCATCCCGCCTCTCGGTGGACCGCCGGGCTGTTTTCTTCTCATTCTGCTTGTAGTTGATTTAGGGAGTCCTTGTAGCAGTCGCTTCAAGGACGTGTGGCATGGGTAACTAGCCCCTCCACCCCTGGTGCAGTCTTTCCTGCCGCCAGCCAGTTTTCCCTGGCAACCCTCCAGTCTTTCCTGGACGCCAACTGCTCTATTCACAGTACATTACATTACATTACAATCATTTGGCAGACGCTTTTATCCAAAGCGACGTACAATAAGTGCATATTGAAGGTCATTGACGCGACTACAAAGCAAATCCGACAAAGCACAACTTTCTCACAGCGTAGGAGTTATCCCTAGTAATGAACATCAGTAGTACACACAGTCAGCTATACATTCTGAACTAAAAATAACCAAAAACACAAGTTAAATAGAAAACAAGCAAAACAAACAAAAAAACAGGAAGCGAGTACTATAGAATGGCCCTATATAGGTATTTTAGTCGAGGTGGAGTCTGAAAAAGTGCGTTTTCAGACCACGACGAAAAACAGACAGTGTTTGAGCTGAGCGCAGCAGAGTGGGGAGTTCGTTCCACCACTGGGGAGCTAGGGTGGAAAAGCTCAACAGTCGGGACGAGCGGGAGCCGTTAACACGGAGGGGGGGAAGTGCAAGTTGCCCTGCAGCAGCAGAGCGAAGTGGTCGAGCAGGAGCGTAGTGCTGGATTAAGTCCTGTAGGTAGGAGGGGCCTGACCTTTTGGCTGCAGTGTAGGCCAGGGTCAGAACTTTGAACCTGATCCTGGCCACGACCGGCAGCCAGTGGAGTGACCTCAGCAGGGGGGTGACGTGCGAGAACTTCGGGAGGTTGAACACAAGCCGAGCAGCCGCGTTCTGGACCAGTTGTAGGGGCAGAATGGCGAAGGCTGGTAGGCTTGCGAGAAGGGAGTTGCAGTAGTCCAGACGTGAGGTGACCATGGTCTGGACAAGAAGCTGGGCGGAGTAGGTGGTCAGGTACGGCTAAATTCTCCTGATGTTGTACAGGAGGAACCTGCAGGACCGTGCCGTTGCCCTGATGTGTTCTTTGAAGTCCAGCTGGTCATCCAGGACCACCCCCAGGTTCCTTGCAGAGCGGGAGGCGGTCATCATGGTTCCGTCGATAGTGATGGACAGGTCTAGGAGCGGGGAGGTCTTGTATGGCATGAACAGCAGCTCAGTCTTGTCGAGGTTGAGCTTCAGGTGATGGCTAGACATCCACTCAGAGATGTCAGCCAGGCAAGCAGATATCCTTTCCTTTACCTGTGGGGTAGAGGGAGGGAAAGAGGAACAGTAGTCACTGGCAAGCCAGAGTAACTAGATATAAGCACAGGTGGATCCACCTGCTGAGCATTTCTGCTTGACGCACCTCTGACGGTGCCATTGTGCCGGCTGCAGGGTCGTCAGCTGGGAGCCACCCTTCACTGATGTTTCGCTCCTTTAATCCCGGAACACTCAAGGTGGTGGAGCAGCGGCAGGGACGGCTCCCTACCGCCCCCCTGCAGCCAGCCCTAGGATCCTTGCTTTCCCCACGCCTTATCCTTTCTTCGAAGCCAGAGCCAGAAGCGCCCTTGCTCTGCCTCCTCCGCCAGGTCTTTGAGAGCCTTCCTCAGCAATTCTAGCATTAACTGTAACTATATCACCTTCATATGGTAAATTAATATGGAACTTCTTGTCTTTATATGGGTTGTCGCCTGTGAGCAACCTGGAGAATTTGGGAATTTTATAATGCAAAGCAACACTTTATTTTGACAACGCAGCCTCAGTAGCATTGCATTGTATGGAAGCAGCAACAAATTCAAGCTTCCATTCATCTCAGTGATGGAAGAGTTTGTGGTCACCCGAGCCAGGGGAGCATCTGCAGTATGTGGAGGTCCTCGAGATGGCTCTGGCTGAGGAGGAACAATCAATGGGGACATTTGCCACTTGGACACAAGCTGAGACTGTAATGGGGCGTGACGTGTGAGATGGGAGGAGCCAAACGCAGCAAGGGGATTCATTAAGCCCTTAGGCCACTAAGGCGGGATACCCGCAGATAAGGGAGGAGACAAGACAAGGAACACAAACACCACTACAAACGCTACTAACCGGCTCACTGTCAAACGCCAAGTAGAGCGCAAGGGCAGGGATCAGAACAGCCAGAAATAATAAGCGCCCTGTCTCGGTAACGAGACAAAATAAGAACGGGCGAGTAGCGTAAAGACAAACATAAAACACAAACACTGCAAAATAATACGATAGTATGAGGAGGCGAAAGGAACAGATATAACGTTCCGGCTACTATCAGACTCGCGGTCACACACAAACGTGTCCACAACATTGCCCAATCTTCCATATAGGAAGACATGCGCCATAAGACGAAAAGAACAGCAGTTCCAAACAAAATCGTCAAAACTCCCTGCAAGGAGAAAGGCACCGAAAGGAACGAGCAGGACAGGCAGCACCGGACATTTACCGGCTAGACCAACGCGAGATTAATTGAAAATAAATGCCCTGCCTCTCTATGAGGAAATGTAACGAGGCGAACAGGAACATAGATTAACGTTCCCATGGCGAGATTGATAGGCTCGCAGTCAAATGCAGAAAGCAAAGCGGTAAACACCCGATCTCCCAGGAGAGAGAAACATTTTACAGGTGAGCCGACGGAACACCGTCGTCCCATAACTACGATCCATATAGACTAACGCAAGCTTAAGTTGGAACAACCGCCTTAGCCTCTCAGTAAATAAATATGTAACGAGGCGAAATGGAACCGAGATTTAACATTCCATGGCTAGTTTAATAAGTAGCAGTCTAATGCAGAAAACAAGAGGTAAACACCCGATCTCCCAGGAGGGAGAAACATTTTACAGGTGAGCCGACGGAGCACCGTCGTCCCATAACTTACTATCCAAAAGACTCACGCAAACTTAAAATAAAACACACGCCCTAGCCTCTAAGAAAATAAATATGTAACGAAGCAAAGGAACAGAGAGCTGAAATTACCATGCTACGCGCAGCCACCCAAACATGTCCACAACCTAGCACAAACTCCACACAAGGAGAAAACACACCCGGAAAACGAACAGAACAATAGTTCCGAAACAAAATCGTCCCGTAGGTAAAAAGGACGGAGGACAGCTGCAACAAAGACCAATGCAAAATAGCACGACAGCTTCTCAATATAAATAAAAACCCTGAGTCACAACAAAGGGGAACGTAGTCCACGAGAAGGAGACAACAGGGAATAAACGTACCGAAGCTACGTACTGGCTCACAGTAACACGGAATTGAGTAGAAGCAAAATGCCAGGTCTCTCAGTAAGAAAACCAAATAGCAGGCGAAAAAAGGAACAAAGAACTGCTACTCTATACTTCTACGAGCTAATAACTAAGTAGAAGCGAAACGCCTGATCTCCCAATGGGAAGACATGTGCCGAAGGGCGAGCAGAACTACAGTTCTGAACAGAATCGCCCAAAACTCCATACACGGAGAAAAAGCACTAAAAAGGCAAAATAGAGCAGAGATTTACGGTCCCAAACTTCTACGAGACAATCAACTACCAAGCCAGTAAGAAATAAGCCCTGCCTCTAAAAAGAGATGCTAAAAATAGGCGAGTAGCCAAAATGGTACGAGAACTCACAGCCAACAATAACACCACAGTACATAACAATTAACAATTAATGTCGAAGCCCCGAATGCAGGAAACGGTAGGCTTAAATACATCTCTCAGGTGACTACGACAGGTGTAAACGCTTAATCAGAAGCTCCGCCAACTCAGCAGGGCGGAGCAAGCATCTACCAAAAGGGCAGCGCCCTCGCGTGGCCACCGAGGAAAACGACCGCATGGGGAAACAGGGTCAAAACCATGACAGAGACCTGATCAATCCCAGCTGGTATGCCTGGTGAGGGCGTCTGTCGAAAGACCCAAAACACCTGATGACCCCAGGTTACATCACTGACAATGTGTCCAAGGTTGTGCATCACAAGATATATCTTTAAATATGACGGAAAAATCTAAGTGGCAGTAATTCACTGCATACATATTCCTCATTTAACATTAGTGATTGTGTTGTGTATGGAATGTATGGTAAAATAGCAGTGGTATTTTAATTTATATTTATTTTTTTGTATATCTCAAACTCTATTGCACCACCATGTCTTTTGTTTTGTCCAATTCTTAAGTGTTGCCATCATGATTTATGTGAGAATAAACTATTTTGAATTTATTAGCTTTTTTTCAATAAACCGCGCCCACATACAAATTAATTGGAATACTCTTGCAACTTAGTTCATGCAACTTTTAGAGAGCTTGGTCTGTAGATGTTATTTGTCAAGATTCATGTAAATCGGATAAACCGTCAAAGAGAAGATAGATTTAGTGTTTTATAATTAATTAAAAATGGGGGAAAATCCATAACGATAGGCTAATGGGTCCCTTAATGCAAATGTATTCTGTGTGAGAACAGGGATCATGTGGCATTACTTTCAGGTCCCGAAATCAAATGGAGCAGCACTTATGCTTTTTTAATTCTTAGAAATTCAAAAGACCTCTGTAGCGCCACCAACAATCAGCATCATATTTACTCAGTGGTGGCTGGGAGGTATCTTCTATCAGTGTGCCCAGTTTCATGTGAATCAACCAGCTGAAAGTGGGAAAAGTAGCATATAAACAAACTCTAAAATGGCCACCAATTCAAGATAGTAGCGAGCGAAAAAAACATACATTTACATATTCCTAATGAGGTACTTAATCAATTCATGTTTCAAATCACAGATTTTTAGTGAATATTTCCATTCTTTCTTTGAGCTCTGTAGCGCCACCTTGTGGTTTAATCGGGACAAATATTTATGGCTGTCCTCATGATGGAGTTAGTAATTGACAAAACAGGTTTTATCACAGTGTGTATAACTGTTTAGGATTTATTTGCTTTTTTGTAAGAATCCATGCCCACGTGTAAATTTATTGGCGTCCTATGGGCACAGTTTTAACTGTAGCAACTTCATTTATATAAATTTTTAAGAAATTCACAACAACAAGCTATATTTCAAGTTTCATGCAAATTGATCAAACTGTCTAGGAGGAGATAGAGTTTGAGAGTTTCTTAATTTGTTCAAAATGGTGGTAAATCCATAATAGTAGGCAACTGGGTCCTTGAGGCACACTTATTCTGATTAAGGACGGACAATCTTGTGACATTAGTTTCAGGTCCCTAGGTCAAACAATGTAGTGCATTTTTTAAATATTGCAATTTCAATTGACTGCTATAGCGCTACCATGCGGCCAATTGCTGCCAAATTTGGTCAGTGTTGCTTGGAATATACCCTCTATCAGTCTGAAAATTTGCATGTGAATCAATCAGGTGAAAGTGGGAAAAGTGGCCTATAAAAAAACAAAATCCAATCGTTGAGCTCAGTAGCACCACAATGTGGTTTAAATGGGCCAATTATTTATGGATATCCTCAGGATGGAGTTATCAATACACATTCAATACACAAGTTTCATCACTTTCTGTCCAAACATTTGGGATTTATTAGCTGTTTAGTAAAAAGCCACACCCACATGCACATTCATTGTCTTGCTGTGGGCAAGTTTTTAAACATAGCAACTTTGTTTATTTAACTTTTTAAAGATATTCACGAGTACATGCTACATTCCAAGTTCGAAAATCTGTCAAAGCATCTAGGAGATAGATTTTATTTTATTTTTTTTAATATTCTAGATGGTGGAAAACCACACACAAAGGAAAAATAATTTAGATTCTATAGGTCAAAGGGTTCAGGAGGTCAAAGTTTGCATTTTCAACCATTTTTTGTAGCGCCATCAAGTGGCCAATCAAGGCCAAAATCTCTCAATCACCTTTTGGAGTAGCCCTCTATCAATGTGTCAAGTTTTGTAAGAAACAACCAGGCGGTTTTGCCAGAACTGAAATAAATTGCAGAAGATAATAATAAAATATAATAATACCAAGCAATACAATAGGGTGCCTCGCAGCTTCAGCGCTTGGCCCCTTAATAATGTTTATTTATTTACAAGAGAACTTCCCTTGGAAGCTAGTGCCAATATTAGGAACAGGATCTATTAATCAGGACCTGGAATTTATGTATTGCGTTCTATACGGAAACAAAAATAAAATATTTAGAGGAAAAGTGAGGGGAATGCAGAACATGATAAAACTTTTTTGTTTTGGAGCTAGCTCAGGTGTCCCTTTCATCCTGTACCCCATTGAGTCATCTGCACAGTAAAATGTCCAGTGTTAATTGAACTCTACCAGAGTTTATATGAGTCCACTCTGGCCATATTGGGCTCATGTAAGCTCTCTAATACTTGATTTAACATTTTACTGTGTTCGCATAGACTGCTAAGTAATTTCTGGGTCCGCACAAAGCCGCGGCAATAATTCAAGTAAGCGGGAAGCAGGTATAAGGCATAAGGCATGTCTCTAGAGTAAGACTGCTGGGAGAGTGAGATGAAGAGAAGTAACTAGCCTCATTAGTTCTTCCCTTTTAACTTTAATAGAGTATGCATGTTATATAAGGCAATATTTACAGTTACATTAACAAGTAATATACATATTGCTAACGATAAGCAATTAGCTGTCTCAGCTAATTGCTTATGGTTGATAAAACTCGCCCCCAGCTTGGTCTGAAAATAATCCATGCATGTCAGATGATTAGTACCAGGGCGCCAAGGTGATAAGACTCCATGGATGCACTTGGACATGCGCGTAGTGGGCATGACTGCCGCCCCAATTCACTCCACCTCAAAAGATTTTTTTAAAACTCCTCTACTCCCCAGTGTAGTGCCACTTTCCCACAATTTAATGAGAACTTTTCAATGTCACTTTCATAAAAAGTTAAAAGGATAAAGCTGGCTGGATACCTATGTTGGAGGGGGCATACAATATTGAAACCTGGCAAGAACAAACGCCTGCCTGGCTGCGAGCTTAATTCAGGAAAAAAAATAATAAAAATCTTGTTTATCAGCTTGGCAAAAACCTGTTCTCTCATTCTGTGCAGAGCAGCCACATTATTATGGTGTGACTATAATAAGACAGCCCCAACGTTGAGAAAGAGTTGCTGAAGAAATGGCCTGCTGAAGACTCTGCAAGCATGCCACGTTGTTATTAGGAGCACTGGAGGTGGCCTGATGGATATTCACCACAGCTTTCCTCTTCCTCACTAATTCATTTTATTTTAACTCACCACTGTTATCAGGATCGTGCTTCCTGTTCTTTCTGCATTCTTAGATCCATGTAGTCACTGGCAGGAAAGCAGAAGAGGGAGAAAAAAAAAACCCAGAAAGCATGCCATCATCATCTCCTCCTCATCAGGTGTTACTTCTCCAGATAGAACGCCAAGCAACCTTAAAGCAAGTAGGCTATTTTCACCCAGCCATCTTTTGTCTCTGATCACACAGGGACTGTGACTATGATACCTTCACTGTGTATATAACTGCTAACCTTAAATATTACAGTGGAAAGAAAGATTATGATATTTGCATATGGCTCTCCAAGTAGAAATAGGATGATACGCAGTTTGATGCTACATCCTTTCAAAGAAGGGAGGCAATGCTACTGTCGACAGTCACGCTGAAGGGAAAAGTGTGTGATCTTTGTCATAGCAACCCGCCAAAGGTCTGAGAGCCAGGCTGCCGGACCAACAGGCAGCATGGAGACATTCCTGTTGCCTGGGGTGATTAGCGTGTGCATTGCAGGCATGAAAATAAAATATGTGTAAAAGTACAAAATTAATACTGATATGCTGAACAATGTAATCGCTTCTCTCTGCTTTTTTTTTATTAAAGAGGTTTTGCAGGTTTAAGCACACACTGAATTAAGTTTATTCACTGCCTTGCTTTCTGTTGATGTTTCTATTACTGTAAATAATGCAGAAGCATGCACACTGCATGTTTGCATGTTCTCCCCGTGTCTGCGTGGGTTTCCTCCGGGTACTCCGGTTTCCTCCCACAATTCAAAGACATGCAGGTTATGCTAATTGGGGGGGGGGGGGGGGGGGGGGGGGCATTAACAGGGCGTTGCTGTAAAAGAGCATTTGTGCTCAGTCAACCTACCCTGTATAATAAAGGTAAATAAATAATAATAATAATTCGAACACTGAAAAATCTCACTTGATTTTACAGTACAATATTTAAATACATTTGGAAAAAATAACAGTTTGGCTGTTTTTTTGGTTGTTGGAGTGGCTCTTTCCTGTCAGTTGATTAGAGTTAAACTGATTAAGCATTATTAAATATTTGAAAACAATCGTTTTTGTCCTCATAGTGTGGGTTGTCAGTGAGGAGCAGGGGCTGCATTCGAATAGTCAAAAAAATAGCTCCTTTTTCCTTCCCTTGCAACTTTTCCTTGACCTCGCCAGAAAACGTCATGGGGGTCAAGGAAAAGTTGGAAGAAGAGATTTACAAGGAATCTAGGGTGCGTCCCAATATACTTCACTCCCCCACTACCACTCCTACCCGGAAATATGCAAAACTGCCTGAACGTTTTCAGTACAAGTATTTACATGTACAATATACAATGTACCTGACATTGCGGTTTACGTCGAGACATTAATTAATATGTAACCATTCATACGTAATTAAGATGTAATCAGCAACATTAGATTAAAACACAAAGATCCGTTTCCGGGGTACGGAGTAGAGGAGTGGTAGTGGAGGAGGAAAGGTTGCATTTTTTGACTATTGGGACGCACCCCTAGCGTCTACTGTGGAATTCGAACCTCCTTCTCTACCTTGCGTCGTGGTGCGACGTCCAGTCGTATTGACGTGACTGTTCAACATAGCGAACTACAACTTCACGAAAAATTACAACAAAAGGCACATCATTGCCGTCTCCATTTCACTTGAACTGTTCGTTTTATCTGCGAAATTTAGCCTCTTAATAAATTTGGTGTATTGTCTGTTTGTGTCATTGTTTGTTTACTTGCTATTATAAGCCACTACTAACCAACAATACTAGCTATTCACATTTAGATATCTGTCATTTCTCCGATGTTCGCCTTGTTGTTTGAATTCGGTAATTCGGTAGGTTCCGGAAATCTGAAATGCTTATGAAAACATTGGCGGCATTGCATTGTGGGGCGCAAATACTACGCAAATACTAAAGGATAGTTCAGAGCATCCTTTGTGAAAGGACGGATGAAAGGATTCGTGAAGCTCCTTTCCTTCTCAATATAAGAAATTTGAACGGTCCTTAGCATGGCTACCCGGAAACTATTTCCGGTTCATGCGATCTAAAGGATCCTTCCTTGCTCAAATTTGACTATTCGAATGCAGCCAGGGTTTTAGAATCTGTGACTCAGTGTTGAAAACGTTGCGTCTGAAAATTAGTTCTACTGTATGTGTCCCACTTACATAACTGTATGTTACATACTGTTACATGCGTCCCACTTACATAACTGTATGTTACATACTGTTACATGCGTCCCACTTACATAACTGCATGTTACATACTGTTACGTGTCCCACTTACATAACTATAAGTCACATACTGATGCACAGTAACATACAGCAAGCACTTATTATCCTCACACTGGATACATCAAACCACTAGCCTACAGGATGTTGTGCATTTTCCCAATGAAAAAGCAAAGTTTTGACCATCTTCACTTATTTCTATGGCAGGAGCTTGGATGTAGTCATACAGTCGAATGAAACTGAAAAAAAGAGAAGCCAAATTTCAGTGGGTGTCCATTACCTCATAGAGTTTTGGGGATGTGCAGAGCCTGTCACCGAGGATGCCCCCTCTTCCTTCATTGTCTTCGCACCTGCAATTACGGCTACCTTTTCCATCAACCCCCCTGTCAGGGACTGGCTGATTACCTGAGTGGAAAGGGCTGGACCCCACCTCCTTTACGAAACTAGGTACAGATGTGCTGAACAGGCATCAAAAAACCTGTCACAACGCACAATGCCCAACGAGGAGACCACTGCTGCTTACCTTTTTGTAGGTCACCAAAAAGATATCCTGTTATGCTGTCTGGAATCGACCAGGTCCTACCAGGTCAGTTTTCTTTTCATTAGAAATGTTTTGCAGGATAAAAATCCTGTGTTCAAGGAATGTCTTTTTTATAGGAGCTGCATAAAGCCAATAAACTCTTAAATAAAACAAAACATGCTCAGTAACTTTAATTATGACTTTAACAGGAAAAAATTATAAAGTAGACATTTCTGGTGACTTTCAGGTAAGCTGGAACACCATTCCACTCTGTCGGTTCATTCAAAAGCGTTAAACTAAAAGTACACATGCAGCTGGACGACTCAAAACATTGGACTAGTGCAGAAAACACGTATTTCCTAATTTCTCAACGTAGATATTTTAAGGACACAAACTAACACAGAACAGAGCATGAGTGAGCTGTTAAAAATTATTATAATATAATAATAATAATAATAATAATAATAATAATAATAATAAGGTGGGACTACATTGGCCACACTTCCTATTTTTGAGCATTTGCACCAATACCATTGGCCATTTTTATTCTGTGCACAACCCTACCTGTTCAAACATCAGAAATGCATTTTGACATTCCAAATGTTGACAAAGCAAAGCAACACAACACCGACTGCTGATAATTGAAATTATGTTGCCATGGCATCAGCAACATCTGTAATAACGCTAAAAACAAAGACACAAGGGCAATCTTTATCTTGGCCTTTTTACTGCAAGTGCATGACATATGCATACCATAGCTGGGGAATGTGATAATATTTAATGGAACATGTGCATAAGCAGTGCTCTGCCCGGAAAGTGCTAACAGAATGAGAGCCCCTGAAGTTACTGCACCAGAAATCTGCTTCATTACAGCCAGCATGTATCCCATGGTATAGGTAAAAGCACATCTAGGTTTTGTCAAGCTAAGATGTCGCAATATATATAACATTAAGAGAACACAAATCTTACATGGTGTTGCAGGTTGGTGGATAGTTGAGACCATTAAACACTACCACACCATACGTGCATCACCCCCCCCCCCCCCCCCCACCCCACCCCAAATGAATGAATCCAGCCCCCTCACAACCACTTAGTGCAACGGCTAAGAAAAGCAAGGCTGAGAACAGCAGACTTGGTGCGACGGTGATATGCAGCACAAAAAAATACTGATATTGCATATCTGCATTTTTTGCATCTCACCATCGTTTTGCACCCTCAAAACAGGACCCTAACAGTTTATTCTTAAAAGGTGGGACTTTAAAACAAAGATAATCAAATCACTGTCACTGGCATGTCAAAACAAATGAGGGAAATAGCAGTTTATGGAAACATTCACCTCTGTGCTGTTTTACCTGCACTGTAAGGATTATTTATCTCAGGTATGTGTGTGTTGAAAGCATTGGGGCTAGCAATGACTCATTTGTGACCAATTGGCTACACACATAAGTACACATTATGGCGTTAACATTCTAAACCATAGAAGCATGTATAGGTGCACCATTAAGCAGCGTAAGCACAAATTATTGTCCTGTGGGATGCACTAACGCTGAAATCTGATGTGTGCAGGTAAACCTGGGGATTTACTTCTAAATCAACAGGGGGAAGTAAAGGAATAATAAGGCAGTCTTCAGATCTGCAATCTCCCCTCTGTGCAGTTGTATATACCTGAAGTGAAGAGCGGACTCTTAGCTCAAAGCAAAAAGCTGCCATTTTAGCTGCAATTTACACATTAAGTCAGCATAACTTGATGCTGTAGAGATGGCCATCATAGAGTGTGTTATAGTCACCCTGCACAAGTGTGAAATTCAATTAGCCAACTCCTCCCACTGGTATAATAATTATTGGCTGCCTTCAAC
The DNA here is from genome assembly GCA_029718625.1 of Synaphobranchus kaupii. NCBI lineage: Eukaryota > Metazoa > Chordata > Actinopteri > Anguilliformes > Synaphobranchidae > Synaphobranchus > Synaphobranchus kaupii. The sequence continues at coordinate 16,023,922 of CM056383.1, forward strand.
GACATTCACACAATCAACTTATCCAGGATTCTGCAAAAGCAACATTCCCTGATGGTGCCTTGAAACATCATTTGAAGAGAAAGCATATTTGATACTCAACATTTGCGCACTAACTGCAGCATTAGACGGTTCCTCTGGTTCCTATCTATTCGAGTGCCATTTCTTCCACAAATGTTTTTCTTTGCAACTTCACAGCATAAATGGCAGACTAGCATCCAAAATTAGTTTTGAGCCAGTTCCTCAACTTGGGAAACCAATCTTCTAAATGCACTGTTAATAGCATACCAGGCATGTGAGATACGAGGTGTGATCTACGTGATCACACCTCCTCATGCGAGCATTGTCACACTCATGGATTCATCAGCTCCAATTAAGGATGTAGTACTAAACATAGAACTCCAGAACTTTCTAAATAGCAGCGAACACATGGCGCAGCATCTAAAAAGCAGACAAGACAAAACAAGCCAATGAAAGGTTGTAAAATAAGTGAGTCTAATCTTGGACACCCTGCTGTACAGCTGTCATAATTTAAAGAATGTTTTTTTTAAATGCTCATATTCCATTTACACTTTGAATAGTGCACTCTACAGAGAATATGATGCTCATTGTTACAATCCTGGTTTTGCGAAAGGAATTTAAGAGACGTATGGGTCAACAATGTACCATCAAGTCACTGTCTGGGTGACTTATTAGTGTGTGGTGATGACATGTGTTGCTGATGAGTTTTGAATTGTTGACTTTTGAGACTGCCACCCAACTGGAAGCAGCCAGTAGACAAAGAAAAATCAAACCCCATATTTCAATCTAAATTACCCTTCTGGCCAGCTTAGCCCTCAAAGCCCACTACCCTAGCCCAATCAGAGCTTAGCTAATATTGCAATACAAAGCTCTTAGGCCATAATAGGTGTTTAACCGAAGTCTTGGCTCAGTGTAGTCATTACAGATCACACTTATCATAGAGTATGGGCTTCCCTGGTGTCCTGGCAGAATTCCCAAACTGGCTCTCTGAACTTGGCCACCTAAGCATTCCCCCTTTCAACTGGATCATCACAGAGGAGTGAGACAGTTGTGTAAACAGGAATTGACAACAGGCCTTAAAGTCTCAAAGGTGACGCACAAATTTAAATTCAAGTCACAAGCGTAGACATCACACAGTCACCAGTGGTGGTCTCTAAAATACCTTAGCTGTCTATACCGAGCTTAATTTTTTCATACCAAAACACATTGCAGTATTAATAACCTCTGATGCATTTATATATATTAAAAAACCAGTGGTGAAAATATGATGAAATGTACAACTGCAGACAGAAAATCATAACAGTAGGCAGCTATTTTCAGTGTCTTGATTTCTCTTGATGCCCACTAGCAATAACGGCATAAAAATGCAGACTCTAACGATCCATATCATTCCAGAGCATAACTAAACAGGCATTAATGCACCCCCCCCCCCCCCCCAAACACACACACCCCACCCCCCACTGAACGAGCCAAGCAGGAGCATCAATTATCTTGCAATTGAACAGAAAATTTCTTTACCAAATTATACCTTAATATGTTTAATGTTTTATTTATTTGATTCTATATTTTTCTAAAAGATATTTCATCATTCATTTTGGCCCCAATTCTAATTCCTTTGAAAATATTTGTCTTTGGAAAAATAGCCCACCTTCAATGTGGTTGAAAAGGTAACAATACAATGACTGACAGCCATAGGCAGGCCATAATTTCATATGAATTCAAATCCAGGAAATGAAAGGAGGTAATTACTATAAGGAGAGAAGGCAGGGCTCCATTTAGTTCAGTTCCTCTGTATGAATTACAAAAAGAAGTCCAGGTGTTCTGAAGGCTGAAATTGCTTAATAATCTTCCAGAAATGCATTGTTTTCATTGTGTATTAGACAGGTTTCATATTGTATCTGAATGTAAACAAGAATGTTGGAGTCAGGGCTTGAACGTTGTAGTACCTGCACTAAAAATGTGGCTTCACTTTTGTTCTCACAGTTTTTTGACTTCCTGATCTATACCCAGAATAGCAAACTGTGCATGACAAATAACGTTTAAGAGAAAAGATACTCAATCGTGCTTGCAGCAATGACATTCAGTCAGAGCTGATTAGGTTAAAAGAAACCTAAACCCTTCACCTTATTTAACTGAAAGAGGGGCTCGCAGTTATCACTGAGAACACAAAGTGGTCATCATTTTTCAGGGGCTATAATTGTTATATTTGAATACATTTATATTACAACTTTTATAAATGGGCACGAAGGAAAGAATAACAAAATAGTTGTGGTAGCATATACTGCCCTCTGTGCTAAAGATTGTAGCCTACCTGAAATCTTATGCATGCGTTCCTCCACTGTTCTTGTTTTGACCTGTTGATGAAAAGAAAATAACCAGATGTACGTTTTTTCATAGCAGCCATAATTATGTGTCGTTGATAGCTAAGAAACAACAGCAACTTGCAAGTTTAGAAATTGGGAACATCTGCCACAGCGGGCCGACTTCTGGGTAGAGCCAATACGTCATTCTCCTGGACACATAATGTATTTCAGGACTACGGAGAAAACTGAGCCACATCGGTTTGGACATGCCTTATCACCGTAGCGACAGGGTTGCCACCGCATTATTTTTACCTGCAAGTGAGAAAGCGGCGCTGCCTCAGCGTATCTCAGTCTCAGAGGTTTGTTTTTTCCTTTTAAAAAAAACCGATGAATATCCTTCAGCCAAAGTTTCAGAGTTCTCTGTCACTTTGTCAGCTCTCTGAAGCCATCTAATAAGACTCTGAGAATGCAACTTTTCCTTCTCGCGGGACCACGGATGCCTTTCAATTCAGGTGAAGGCGCAGGGAGATCAGCTTCTGTCTTTACACGATTACCTGTTCCTCCATCCATCACAGCCGGATTCTGGGAAATCAACTCATGACTACATCCTCTTGTCTTGCAACTGCCTGAAAATTCACACGTAGGCCTCTCGGTTCCCAAGTTCCAACAGCGTCTTACTAACTTCTTAACCGGCACACACGCATAACGTTTTCACAATGTTGCTGTGACAACTGTAAAAACTTGATCACAGTGCCGCTCTGCTGTGTGAGCGCCACCTATTTGATGTCTAAGTCAGTCTACGTTGACATTATCCGATAAATCACGTGTAGTGACTACTGTTGTGGTTTAAAATATTTTCGGGACTCATTGTGCAAAATAGCTAGGGGGTTTCCGGCTTAAACTCGCGGGTGTGACATTAAATTAGATTACTTTATAGTAGGTTACGCGAATGAGACTATCCCGTCTACCCACAAATGAGATCACTAATAATAACATAATGGCGCATCACAGGAGCATTTGTAGCCCATACTTGAGCAGACTAATGTGCCTGCAGTGATAGGAAAAAAGAACATAACTGCGTCATTAATTCTTCATACTCAAATTTCTGGTTCCTTGGGGCGTCTTTCATGTTTGAATAACTCCTGTCAATTTGACTTACTGGACAATTGTCAGAGGTATCCGATTGGTATCATGACAAATTCCAAGAGTTCCAGAAGTCACTGGCGAAAATTCACACACTGTAGGCCTACATGTACGTGCTGTGATGGGGGGGGTGGCTGATATAAGCACTTGCTCTTAGATGCAGACATATTTCCACCCTGCTCATTCGTGAAATGCTATAGGTTTCTCTCCAGTAAATTGTCACAAGGTTTGTTTAAAAAAAACAATAAAAAAAACAGGAATATGCAGCAGCCATAAAAATTTGGCAATGTAAGTCACCTTGGATTAGGACTACCGCACAGAAAATGAATAGGCCTAATGTAAAATAAATCCCAATGTAATTTTCTTTTTATCTCCTTGCATTTTAATGACTGAAAACGGTAGTAGAAATTAGTACATGTTGAATGCTCCTGCACCTGTTCCATTGAGATGGTTCCTGTTTGAAGTAGGCTATACTCCATAAATATGATTTCTCACTGTGCTCTTATTATCACAACATTATGAATCAATAAAATAAATGTATTGCTTTTTTCTTTCTTTTTTATCTTTTCTATAACTCATTGTTCGTCATTATCATTATATACAGAATAGCACTAATCAGGTTCAATGAATCAGGACCAGACTACATAGTGAAGTTTCTATAGTCTTTAGTTAGCACCAGCACCATATAACATAAATATAAACACAAATTAATCCATATTGCAGAAGGTTCTATAGTTTTAGCATAAAAAACAAAGACGTACATTCAGTAGATGTGAATTGTTTTTGGAGAGCTTCGAGATATGTTTCTGGACCGTAATGTCATGAAGAAAAGCGCTCCAGTCCTCCCCGTCAGTTAACAAAACTCTGTTCCATTTCATGCTTGACTGGAATCAGAAATGTTGTGCTATTTAATCATGGAATTAAACGACATCACCACATACAAGATATGGAATATAATAACAATGAGAGCTGAACAATTTCCTTGCTGTTATTGAGATCTACTGTATAGACAAAAATAACTGCTACAGTACAGTATGAAAAATACGCAGACCTATTCAGAGATCTCAATACATTTTTTGATATTTTCTCCCAGAAATGGAACATTCTGGCTTTCATAGGCCAACCTTCTGTCTGAGCCAAAATGGAAAAAGAACCCATCACAATTGAAGTGATGGGGATACTGTGTTGAACGATGTGCTCATCTGCTCTAAATAAATAATTCAATAAAAATTATGCAGACATTTCCAAATACTTCCTTTATGAATTCACCTTACCGGAAATTAGCACTGATGGGTAATTATTTTCCAAATAAATTTAGCATATAATTTAGGAACATAAAGGCTGGCAACGCAAAGACACAAATTTAACTGATGTCGCCAAAATGCATAAATGTTTAAATCTTTCACGCCATAGTAGAAGTGCAGCTTGTGTGTTCGCTTTCATCACCGCAACCTCCTCTGTCAGTTTAGAAGAGCTCAGTTAGGCACTCGGTCTTTGCCAAAACATTTCAAACCACCACTGCTTTTCACTCAGCAGTTAACCAGCTAAGCTCACGCAGACCACTGAGTCAGAGGTCTTAATGTGCAGCTTGTGCCAGCAGACCCGTGGATGCATCACTGACTGGCTGATGCAGGACGAGCTTAGGACAACCTGGCGATTAAGGAACCACCCCCCCCCCTCTCATGCAGCACCCTGTACTGGCAGGAAGTGCAATGTATCAAAAGAAGCACCATAACTGGACGAGCCACCCTGCTTTGTCTCCAAATAATTTTTTTAATGAGGTATATAAAGATTGCCAGCAGAATAACACCATTTAGTTTGGGCTCATGTTTTATTACAAAAAATGAAGCGCAAATAACAACAAAATGTCCAGGACATTGACGGCTTTCAGTGCAGTGTAATTCCTTACCCTGTCCTCTGAGCCTTGCCACTGCTGGGTCACTTAAAACCTATGAGGGAAAACTGCTTTAACAGTTTTAACAAGAGGATTAAGATATGCCATTACGGAATCCATTCATCGGTTTTATTAAATTGTCCTGATGTCTCACTTGTGTTGGAGGGAAAGATTTATGATAAATTGAGCCGGCTCGAGTCATTTCAGGTTGCTAAGATAGCAGAGGCATGTGCCGTGGGAGTGTAGGACCTGAAATTCAGATGACATTTCAGAAAATCTATAAGAGGCTGCCCTTTTGGAAACGGGTTTCAGAGAGGAAAGACAATTAGCACTCTTTCTAAGGTCCAAAGAAAGAAGCAGTGTCTGCCTTCTTGTAATGTCTACAGAAAGTTTGTGTGTGCAGAGACAACTGTAAAGGGAACTGTAAAAGTGTGTGAGACATAAACCAGATGGATCACATCAACCATTTCTGCAGTTTTGTTGCTTTCAGATGACTGAAACCTGAACCAGCACAGAAAAATTCTACCCAGCAATTGCAAAACTGTTAGAATCATCGACAACATAATACATGAAATACATGTTATCCACATGGCTGCAAGCCTTAAATATGGCTTATATGAGAATAGCTGACCATGTGTGTGTGTGTGTGTGTGTGTGTGTGCTCGTATGTGTGTGCACAGTAAATTCACAGTAAAATGTCCAGTGTTAATTTAATTCTAGCAAGTACATTATGAGCCTACTCTGGCCAGATTATTTGAATTAACACTGGACATTTTACTCTGTGTGTGTGTGTGTGTGTGTCTGTGCTCGTATGTTTGTGTGCTCGTATGTGTGTGTCTATGGAATAACTTTTATTAGACTTTAAACGGGAAATTAATCTCTTCACATCTTTCCACTGTCATTGTGGGTATAAAATGTTATTGGTTCACAAACCATGTCTATAACAATGATATCTTGGCTGCATCTCTGTATATTGAATGTGATACATTACCTTTTGGAATTTAATTTTAAAAAAAACAATAAAAATACTGTCTTGTTTTTTGGCTGATATTTGGCTAAGTACAGTCACAACCACAAAGCTGGCATCTCTGGATCTGTATGAGGATTCAGACTGTTTCTTCCTCTTTATCAAATCTAGACTTAAACTACCAAACATAGCATGGTGTTGTGGCAGCATGGTAGAGTGACTTAAGCTGGGCTTGTAACTAAATGGTAGCAGGTTAATTTTCCAGGCACAGCACAGCTGTTCTATCTTTAATTAAAACACTGAGTGTATCAGTATACAGCCAAATGGATAACGTGTCATTTGTATACTATGTTACGTTATTCCATGCCATGTGTTACAGCAGAAACTGCACTTTCATCCTTTTTGTTTGCATCTGAATGACTATCCTCCAGCAGCCTATGTCCTACCTTGCTCCTGCCGAATGGCTCCTGCTAAGCAGGTGTTGGCTCAGTTGCTCCTGGAAGCAGTGTTAGTGGGCCAGTAGGGGGTGATTTTCCCTTGCATACCGATGTGAAGTTGCCTTGTGTCCTGCCAAGATCCCCAATGTGGCTCTCTCACCCAGTTTCCCTGGCAAAATGATTCCCTCCCTCTGCAACTAAACTGATGTGGGGTCTGTATTCTGACACAAAATGGCTGCCATGCATCACCCAGGTTGGCGCTACACTTTGGCTGAGGTGATTTTGGCTGCTTCACGGAAGGCACTTTGAGATCATGAGAAGCACTATTACAATTAAATCCATTATTAGTAGTAGCCTACATTGTGTTTCAGTTAAGTTTAATTATGATTTACTGAGAGCAGAGGCCCATTTTCACATGCAGTTCTTTCTCATAGTTAGATGGCCACAAACGGCCTTAACAAATTAGTGTTCTTGCCACAGTACAGGGAAGGAACTGTGTGCACCCCACTAACAACACCCAAAGTTCCTTTATGTAGGCGTGTATCCTCATACTCATACAAAAATAATTCACTCAACAACCTCTGGCAGTGTCTCACACTTTGCCTAATTCCATGTAGTCGTGTAGCCTGCATGTGAGATTTTGGGAAATGACAAATGCTGTAACTGCAGCTCTGTAATGATGCTGAATACCGTGAGAATTCTGTATGGATGAATTCTGTATGTCTGAACACCTCTGACACACAAGATATTTCTTCTTGGTAATAATTACTTGAGTAAAAAAATGCATCTACGCACACATTTTTCTCCCTTTTGCTTCTCAAGAGTATTGGTCTCTACAAATCTCCACAAAATGCAAAATGACAATTCCACCGGTGTTCCATGTAAGGTGGTGGGTTTTGCTTATTCGCTTAAAAAATGATTTCAAATGAGTAAGGGGATGGCATATTCTGTCTTGTAGCAGCTAGCAGAATGCTCTCCCCAGGGTTATATCTTCCCGCCTAAGGCCATGTACACCATCTGTGTCAGTAGGCGGACAGGTCAGCCCCTGGCCTTCGTCACACAGCTTTGTAAGCAGTCTTGGCGGCTTGCTGCCAGCCAGCTTTCTGTTCAAAGGCCCCTGGGCCCTCTCACTGGTGGCTGCACTGCTCACCTAGGTTTGGGTGGGGGTGGGGGGGGTATCTGCCTTCGTAGTGTCTACAGATGCCCCCTATAAGGACAGTATATGATGTGGAAAGGCTCAGGTTTCTACTGGGGTCCAGACTCCACATTTATTTCCTTTTAAGAACCATCCTTCTGCCTTCTTTTTGCATCTTGGTGTGGTTTAAGACGGGCGGACTGAAGGGCTCTGCATGGTTGTGCGAAACTTGTGCAACTTCTTCAACTTCTTCATGTTCGCGCAATGCAACAATGTTGCAAGCACTCTTCAATTTATACTTCTGCAAAAGCTACGCGCAGCCTATGCAACATTGTATCCCGTATGTAGCTAGCTCCCCCCCTAGCAACGTAACTCATTTCAACGTAACTAATTTCCCTGCTCAACCAACCCATCGATAACATGCCGTCTTTATGTTTGTTTGTTTGTTGCTCGTGTTCTTGTATATAGTGTAATATAGTTATAGTTAGTTAAGTTAGTTAGTCACGTTAGTGAAGTTAGTTCGTTAGTTTTATTTTACTAGGTTTCATTTTAACGTTAGCTAAATAAATTGGTGGTAGCCACGCTAGCTAGCAGCAGCAGGGATGGACGCCATTTTGCAAATGCAGATGCAACTACAGGCACTAAATGATGAGGAGGAAGAGCTGCTGCTTTTAATCGGCAGGAGAGATAGAGTGCGCCGAAGCCGCCGAAGATGGGAGTGTGAGACCGCTCAACATGTCAAGGCCAGAGGATGTAACTATCTATTTTTATATATCGATAACGTAAACGGTTTTATTTTATTTTGGATCTCGATCGCTAATTTTAGATATCGTTAGCAACCAGCACCACTTAGTAACCAATATTATATGACAGCCCCGCCTCCATTCGCTAACCAACCAATCAATGATGCGCAACATCTACGCGAACGGTTGCGTTGCAGTCGCTAGTTTGATTTTTGTGCTAGGTACGCGACATCCTCTGCAACCCCCTCTGCGAAGGTTGCAGATGTTGCGTTGATGTTGCAGAGCCCATGTTGTGTTGCTGTCGCGTTGTTGTCGATCCAGCATGCAGAGCCCTTGAGAGACAGGTGGACACCCACCTTTGTCCTGCACCTGCTTCCGTTTTTTCATTTAGGCATTTATCAGGACCCTCAGCCCACAGGTTTTCAATGGGGTTTAGGTCAGGGGACTGAGATGGCTATGGCAGAAACTTGATTTTGTGTTCAGTTAACCATTTTTGTGTTGATTTGGACGTATGTTTTGGATCATTGTCCCGCTGGAAGATCTAACGACGACCCAGTTTTAGTTTCCTGGCAGAGGCAGCCAGATTCAGATTTTAAATTTCCTGGTATTTCATGATGCCATGTACCCTAACAAGGTTCCCAGGGCCTTTGGAATCCTCTGTGTCACCTCATATTTATACCCCAGTGAAACAGGTCATGGACTACTGCTTGAAAGTTCCTAAACACACTTTAAAAAGTAAAATATAAATGGATATTCTAGGGGTGCCAATAATTGTGGCACACGTGGTTTTGTTAAAAATAATTAATTCTTGATGAGGGATTTCTTTTTCTCAGAATAAATTTACTTCAAGGTTGGATTTTTCTCATTTTTTCAGTGTGAGATTAACATCACCAAAATGATGAATTTTCTATAACCCTTTTTAAATCATCTTTACCAGGTGAGACGGGTGCGTGAAGGTAGGACCCGAAATGCACGACTCAGAAACAGTGGTTGAGTGATAAAGTCCCGTCAGGGCTTTATTAAAGGAAAGTCCAATGAGCGTAGTCAGGCTCGGGGTCGGAGACGATGCAAGAGTCGAGACCGGAGTCCACTCCGCGGGGAAACAGTACAGCAGGCAATCACTCGTGATACAGGCAGGCAGTGGTCAACAAAACAGAAGTCAGTAACAATGGTCAAAAAACAGGCTTGGATCATAACAAAAGGCAGGCTTGGAAATAACGCTCAAAAGTGCACTGAAAACAGGAGGCAACAATTTTGCGAAGACAAGACATGAACACTGAGCTTAAATGCAGGTGTAGACAGGTGCAGACACTTAGCTTGAGAGCAGCATGCGAATGGAAATCAGGTGTGGAAGGCTGACAAGGTAACAAGATAATTAGTACTCCTTAGTAATAAACCTATCCTGACCTAGCGTTAGTAAATTAGTAAATTAGTAAATGACATGCACAAGAAACGTAAGGTAAACATGAACACATGGTTAGAGAGTTAGTATTACCCAATCCTGATCTAACGTTAGTAGATTAGTAAACTAGACACGGGAGAATGAAACAATTAGGGAAGCGTGAGCGACAGCAAGAGAGATAGAGCAAGGAGAGGATATCTGCTTGTCTGACTGACATCTCTGAGTGGATGGCAGACAGAGCTTGACAAGACAGAGCTCCTCTTCATGCCATACAAAACCTCCCCACTACATGACCTCTCCATCACCGTTGACGGGACCGTGGTGGCTGCCTCCCGCTCTGCAAGGAACCTGGGGGTGGTCCTGGACGACCGGCTGGACTTCAAAGAGCACATCAGGGTGACGGCTCGGTCCTGCAGGTTCCTCCTGTACAACATCAGGAGGATTCTATCGTACCTGACCACCTACTCCACCCAGCTTCGTGTCCAGACCATGGTCACCTCACGCCTGGACTACTGCAACTCCCTGCTCGCAAGCCTACCGGCCTGCGCCATTCTGCCTCTTCAACTGATCTGAAATTTTCCCATGTAACCCCCCTGCTGAGGTCACTCCACTGGCTGCCAGTTGCAGCCAGGATCAGGTTCAAAGTTCTGACCCTGACCTACACTGCAGCCAATAGGACAGGCCCCGCCTACCTGCAGGACTTAATCCAGAACTATGTTCCTGCTCTACCACTTCGCTCTTCTACAGCAGGGTGACTGACACTTCCCCCCCTCCGTGTCAAAGGCTCTCGCTCGTCCCGTCTGCGGAGTTTTTCCACCTTAGCTCCTCAGTGGTGGAATGAACTTCCCATTCCCCTACGTTCTACTCCAACCCTGCCTGCATTCCGTCGAGGCCTGAAGACACACCTCTTCAGACTCCACCTTGACTGATATTCTAACCTAGGAATATCAGTTCCCTTTGTTTACTAGTTCCCTGTGTTTTCCTGTCTGTTTATTATAGTTTATAATAGTATTTAGAATAGAAGTGTAGTATTGCTGATTTACCCACAGCTTACTGTGAACTACAGTCAACATTCATTACTAGGGATAGCTGCTACATTATGGGAAGGATGTGCTTTGTCTTGTCTGTTCTGTAGTGATCTTGATGATGTCTCTGTATGCACTTATTGTACGTCGCTTTGGATAGAAGCGTCTGCTAAATGAATGTAATGTAATGTAATAGAGAAATTATGAATGCAAGGCTGCGGAAAAAACACGAAAATATGTATGCTAACAATGAACGGGAAACGTAACATGAATCAAATATAAAACGTGACATGACAAGACTAAAAAATAAATCATAACAATAATCAAACATGAAACGTGACATGACATGAAAAATGAAACGTAACAAGAATTAAACATAAAACGTGGCGTGACTAGACTAAACATAATACGTGACATTTACAAGAAATCTAAGACAGAAATGAAACATAAAACGTGACAAGACAGGCTAGAATCGTGACACCAGGGGTGCCAATAATTGTGGAGGGCACTGTATGTTGCGATGAACAGGACGTTCCTTCCATTTCAGGTAACGTGATCCTCCCATACTTGGTGAATGTGCTTGATGTGTGTGTTGGTGAACAGATCAGGCTGGACCAGACCACTGTAACACTGAGCTACCAGGTACGCATTTTTTTACCAGTAAGCCATCCCATTGCATCGTGGTGGTGATCTGGGTTGACATAAGAGACGGTTTTCCTGACCCACTTCCAGGGATCAACGGGAGCTGTTTTCCTTGTTCTCTATGTTTTTACAATATTCAAGCCTCCAGTCTTCCAAGGGTGCATTTCAGGGGTGTGCACTGATCACCAGGTCTGCCCATCATCCAATGCAATCACACCTTGCAGAGATGATAAACTAATCCACCATTGGGCACAGCCCATCAACCGATACGATCGCACGTTTGGCACAGTCTGTACTCTCTGCTTCATATATCCAAGGATCTTCCCTGTGCCCATATTCCCCAGAGTCTCTGCATAAGCACTTGCTTTAGTACTACTTGCATATATGTATGCGTGTGTGTGTGTGTGTCTGTGTATTCATGAGAACAGTTAAGCTGTGGTATAATGTCACTCCTATTAAATGAAAAAGACATCAATATTCCATTTACTGGGGTGGTTAAGGATCATTATCTTCTAGAAGATATTGCCCGTTTCCTAGTTCCCTCCGCAGCCTCAAAGGTTTAAAATATCCTGAAACATACATTTCTATAGCCCATCGAAATGTGTTTTTTTTTTTTATTGTTTGTCGTTATTACTACATGCAGGTCTCAGTCCTAGAAGGACAAACCAATAAAAAAAGCATATTAAACCTTCACAAACCTCATATTTTATAAATAAAAATCTATATTGCTGTAATAAGCTGTGGGGCAAGACGTCTATTATTTACCAGTAATTTCCTTATTAATATTACCTCATAGTTTCCCACCCTCAGTTAGTAGACACTGTTTGAAAGGCTAAATGGTCAAGAGAACAGCTTATTAATGGTTTATAAACCATAATCCTTACAGCCGAATTGAAGCTATGACAAGTAATAGTACAACACCAGAATGCTGCACTACAGAAGAATCATAATGGCAGGAAAAAATAATAATCAAGCCCTGAAAAGAATCAGCATTCCAGTACAACGGCCAAGCCCTTAATTCTCAGCAGGGAATTTACCTTAGCAGCAGCTTTAGGAAACGACAATTAACACCCTGACCCTCACACACCTCCCCCCCAACCCCACCCCTCCTAATAAAGCCATATTGTAAAGGTCTTCATCCTGAACACAATCTGCTTTCTGGTTTCCCCACTGAAAGAACGCAGGCCATATTGCTGAAACAAAAGCTCCCCATCCGAGGGGGGTGGGGGGCTGTGGTTGTTATTCACACTTTCAGGAGTGCTTAGTGCCTTCTCTTAGTGCCTTCCAATGTGCCACCAGTGGGCTATTTTCAGCCTGTATTTTTTCTCTTCCCCAGAGGGTTCCAGGTTAATGCAGAACGCAGCAGTGAGCCAATATCTGTGGCCCATAGGATATCTGCCGAACCTCAGCGATTACCTCCACATCTGCCCGTTGTCGGCGGAAAGCGTTAGCCACACGTCTTTCATTTTTAGCTCCTGATTTACTGGATCTATGCTGCATATCTTCGTGGTAGAAAAGAGTAGCACATATTCCTCACGTCCCCCCTCCACGCGTTAGACTGAAGCAACGCTAGCGTGGCGTTGTAAGAACAGTATGTGCTTTGATGGTGCGCGCATCAATATTGGCAGCTGTGATCAACGAGATCAGCAAGGAAGCTGCCATTATAATATCAGAACAGCAATCCACGAGTGTTATTCTGTCGGATGTACAACCAAATATATGACTCCCAATGACAAAATGTATAAATCTCAAATATTGGCAAGCCTGTGTCAGTTCAGTTACTGTGTGTTGAGTTTTTGACCCGAGAATATTGACTTACACCATCAAACTTGTGGGAGAGTGATATTTAGGTAATTAGTTGTGAGGCTGATTATGACTCCTTACTACAGTGAACACCCCGATACTGCCATTCACACTGTCCCAATGCCACAATTCACAGCGCCCCAATACCACCATTCACACCGCCCCGATACCGCCATTCACAACACCCCAGAACTTCTTCTCTTCCCTGCTCTGACAGTGTGTGCGATTCTGTGATCGCCACCGTTTCGCCTGCGAGAGGACCTGAAGTTCTCTGCCAGCCAGAACTGTGACAGGATCCATCCCCAAATCCGAGGTGCCATCTCTGTCACGGCTTGCGGGCGACACCGCCACCACCTCCCTCATCTGATTAGCGCCTTGCGTTCACGGGAAAAAGCAGAGCGCAATGTTTCCACATCAAGGTTCGAGCCAGAAGGCTTCACTTTGACTGTCACACACTTGCTAGGTGACGACAGCAAACACACATGCCCTGCTGCACACCTGCGATTTTTCCACAGCGAATACGACAGGCACCACAGTACAGCGAATACGACCGGCACCACAGTACAACAAATACGACAGGCACCACAGTACAGCGAATAGGACCGGCACCACAGTACAGCGAATACGACAGGCACCACAGTACAGCGAATACGACAGGCACCACAGTACAGCGAATACGACAGGCACCACAGTACAGCGAATACGACAGGCACCACAGTACAGCGAATACGACAGGCACCACAGTACAGCGAATACGACAGGCACCACAGTACAGCGAATACGACAGGCACCACAGTACAGCGAATACGACAGGCACCACAGTACAGCGAATACGACAGGCACCACAGTACAGCGAATACGACAGGCACCACAGTACAGCGAATACGACAGGCACCACAGTACAGCGAATACGACAGGCACCACAGTACAGCGAATACGACAGGCACCACAGTACAACGAATACGACAGGCACCACAGTACAGCGAATACGACAGGCACCACAGTACAACGAATACGACAGGCACCACAGTACAGCGAATACGACAGGCACCACAGTACAGCGAATACGACAGGCACCACAGTACAGCGAATACGACAGGCACCACAGTACAGCGAATACGACAGGCACCACAGTACAGCGAATACGACAGGCACCACAGTACAGCGAATACGACAGACACCACAGTACTAAAGAGATACTGCATAATTTAATGACCAACTAAACAGGGACAAGTTAGCAAGCGCCGGTTAAATTAAACACAAAACTTTATTTGTGGATTTGTCTTATATTTAACAATATAAAGCCAGGGGGTTGTATCAGTAACACAGGAAATTAATTACAGAGAAGAGGAAAAAAAGACAAAAACATGGAGAAAGAACAGGCACTTTGTTGGGGAGGAAACCCTTCTTTGTGAATTTTCACCATGTGGTGGTACCATAAAGCTAATGTTGTTCGCAGAGTTGAGTAAGGAGTGATGTGGATTGTAAGAGCACTTAGCCACCAGACGAACAAGTCTCTGCAGAGCACTGGAATGGTAGTACATAGTCTGGATCATTATCTGATACAATGATACTTCCCAAACTCCAGGAGATCGTTACACCGAATCCTTTGGCTAAACAGCACATAACAAAAGCGGGGGAGAATTAAATGGAATGTCAGATTATATTAATCCTGCCGTATTTTAGTTCAAGACCTTGCAAAAGGTTTAGGCCTTTTCGAAAGGGATTTGTTTTAATTTGTAATGAGATTATGGCTGGCAAATGGTGCCGAGGCTTAAAGAGAATTATGTGAAGAGAAAGAAGGGAATTGGTGTCTATTTCCCTTTCAGTCAGTTTGTCATTCCCCCCTTGCATTGATTGCATCCTGTTGATTTTAGAAATGTCTCCCACTCCATCTTTTCAATTGACGACGGACAAGCAAAAACCAATAGGCGGATGAGTCTAAAAGTGACAGCCAGTTTGTCAGAGACTTTGAGTGACAGTTTGTCTGTAAAAGTAAAAAAGTAGATATAAAACCAAGCGGTTGTTGCTTCAGGTGAAGAAATGTATTTTTTGGTATGAGTGACCTTGATTGCCGTCTTTCATTTGTCGACTGAACTCCAGTTTCATCTCCAGCAGCAGTAGATTGCGTCCCTGCACTTCCGTGTTCATTTGCATTATTATATAGGCCAGTGATTACAGGCATTTTAGCAGATGCTCTTATCCAGAGCGACTTGCACATCTTTTGCATTTTTACATTATAGCCATTATACAGCTGGATATTTACTGAAGCGATTCAGGTTAAGTACCTTGCTCAAGGGTAGAACAGCAGTGTCCTACCTGGGAATTGAACCTGCATCCATAAAGGTGCACTATGCAGGATTTTTACCAAGAAAATATTATAAAAATAACCATGCTCAGTCAATCTGTAAAAAAAAAAAAAAGGCTAAAATTTGATTCTCTGCCTGCATTTATTATTCTAAGATGTTCAGTGTTTGGGACATTTCTGAGCATGGTGCTCTTTTCTGTGTGGGGAGGGGTGGGTGTGGCTACAGAGCCTGTGGGGTTGGATCAGGTTTCAGCTGAGCGTTTGTAGCCAGCTACTGCAAAGGCCGAGGTGAAGAAGCTAAATTAGCCTACGGCGAAGCTAAACAACAAGCCGATAGGGCGCATTCAAGAAGCAGAGTCAACCAAGGATTTGCTTTTGTTTGATGGCGACAGCTTTGCAAGGGTTGGAAAAGCAACACTGTTGAACCTGTAAGTAACATTACCTCTAGCTATTCTGGCTACCCTTTATCTTCATGAAAAAGTAATTTACTTTACAAGGGTATTAGCTACTGTTACTTACTCCACACATGATTCCGTATTTACATCCCAGTTCTAAATTAATGTTCAGAATAACTTTAGCTAAATACTGAACAAGCACATATATTTTTTCAGTGAGACATTTAGCACTGAGCAGGCTGAATTTCTCAGTGCCATGGTTTAAAACACAAAGCTGGCCTGTGATCACAAGCTGGCAAATGGGTTTGATACAATCATATAATATAAAAAGTAAAAAACTGCTGTTGGGTGTGTAAAATGTTAATTGGGTGCGTAATCACTGAAAAAAATATTTTATGTAGTCATAAAATTAAATTAAATCGTTCCTTAAAACTCCCGATTTTCTCAACCTTGATGTTTTATGTCTTCCACTCTTGCACCAGAAAAATTTGATCCTTAAAAACACAACATTTGCGAATGATAGAATCCCCAATTACAAAAACGTTTATCTGAGATGGCAGTAAAGAATATGATGAGGCAGATGAAGCAGGGGTCGATGTGGTAGGGGAGCTGAGAACTTCAAAACGATTTCAAAAGTGTTCATTTCATTGTTATAACACTGCCTAATTACTGTTACCATCCATATAGAACAATGCCTGTTACTAAAAATGTTATATTAATTTTATCTTTGCTTGATATTTTGCTTGTTGTGCTCAAGCGTGTTTCTTGCCCTCAACGGAGGTGGGTGGTTTAGGATGGAGGAGGAGACTTCTTTGATTGTAAATACAGAACCACAGCAAGGCTAAAAATCCTGCATAGCGCCCCTTAAAAGACATACTGAACTTTGTTAGAAATAATGTTGTATAGCTACCTGGCTCCGATATGAGTCGTAATATTCAAGCTCACCTTCATGAGTGGCTCCAGTGGTCAGCAACTGGCCAACGAAGAATGACATTTTTTCTCTCTCCATTCACTCCCATTGCATGGCGAAATGATCTCAAAACCACACTTCTAGCACATAAACCAATGCAAACAATGTGGATTATGCCAATATACAAATTCAAGACATCCAAAACCTTACGTTTGAAAAGATAAAAAGCTCCATTTATGATATTTGACATTTTTTTGGAAGAAGATCCAATCGTTATAGTTTATTAATTTCCTTGTTCCTAACAGTCCCGCTCACTTCCTGAAGCGTAAGTAAACAAACCAAGCAGCAAAGAAGCTAGCAACAGTTGTTCTCAGAAAATAGTTCAAATCAAATCACAAATTGGTTCAAAAAGTGATTTTGGATATCGGCATAATCCGTGTTGTTTGCATTCTTTTATGTGCTTTTGGGACCATTTTGCCATGCAATGGGAGTGAATGGAGAGAGAAAAAATGTCATTCTTCGTTGGCCAGTTGCTGACCACTGGAGCAAGTCATGAAGGTGAGCTTGAATATTACGACTCATATCGGAGCCAGGTATACAACATTATGTTCTAACAAAGTTCAGTATACCTTTAAAGGACCATACTGGTATTTTGCCTGTTATAGCCCATTTGCTACAAATCTTGTGTACTTTACATTGCTGCAAATCAAGTTCCAAAGCATTGAACAGCTTTTTAGATTTTTGAAATCCCACCGTGATTGTTAGCAGGAAAAGCAGAGAATTTTAAGGTGGGTTTGTCACCTGAACATTTGTATGCTTTGGAAATTGGTTTGCAGCAATGTAAAGTACACAAGAACTTGTAGTAAATGTGCTATAATATGCAAAAATACCGATATGGTCCTTTAAGGTTAATATTCATGCGTGTGGCTGGAACACAGGGAAGGCTCTATGTAGCCTATATGTGCGCAAAGTTGCTTTAGTTCTGCAGAGTTGGTAGTTTGGGTCATGAGGTTTCGTTGTACAGGAGCAGATTTCCAGGTGATCTGGATCACACCACATCGGAGCCAGCTGATCAGCACTATCGCTTTGAAACTAATCCCAAACCCCCCCACCACCACCACACACACACACAAACCTCTCCAGTCCCCCCAAACCTGCAATTAGCAGCTGCTGCTTGGATGAAAGGCATCAATTAAAAGGTGAGAATCCGACAGAATAATCTGTCACTCTGTATTCTCCCGCGGGATCGCTACCAGGGAGATTTTTCCAGAATCAATTTACACATTCCACCCAACACACACACACACACACACACACACACTATATATACTTGGAACAGAGCATTCACGTGTTCCTTTTGCACCCCAGTCAAGCTGCACTGTGGAATTCATTATTCTCTATTAGGAATTCAGCCTCAATCTGAAGAAAGTTGGAGTAAGCAATCACAATGTCACATCTGTCACTCATAGATTAAGCATTCAGGAACCTCTCCTGAAACAGGGGTGCGAGGGAGACCGGAGGGAAAGGCGCTTCAGAGCCTAATCCACCTGCCAACCCAGACACACACACTTCTGAAAACAAGACCAGAATTAACGCCGGCAAAGGCCGATATGCCAAACAGGGTTAATCTGAAGAAAGAGAGGTCGGGCTGTCTTTAATGAGCTGCCCATTTAAAACTTCAAAGGAGCAGGAGCTTTGGCTTGCTCACACCGCCGCTGTGGTGTATTCTGGTTTGATCGCTGAGGTCATGTCACAGCACACGTTTTGCCACCGTGCGCGTTTCTGGCTTCGATCGGATCCGAGGCGCGTAAAAGATGGCATCTTGGTCTTCCGTGTCGGCGATAATAACACGGAAACTGCGTATTATTGTACGACACCAACCCCCGCGCAGAACTGACATTGTACTTCAGCGCAATAAGAACCGCCACAGAACATTACAACCGCACGGTTTATAGATGCTGACTGCATCCGACAGCTCTGCGGGGACTGCGATACCCACACATTACCTCTTTGTGTCCAATATTGCTCTTGGAATTGGCACCGAATGAGCAGGCAGGGAGCTGAAACTAAAATAATCACGTTGCATCGAGGTGGGCCGGGCCGGGTAAGCGCTCATGTCACTTAAGAACACGGCTGACCCCTTGCACTTGCGTGGATGATGTCACAAAAGGAGATTTGTGTTACGACCCCGGATATGGACTGGACCCAAATGCACGACTCGAACACAGGAATGCCAATACTCAATTATTTTATTGCTTGACCAGGGTTCACTCCTGAAGCATGGGGAGAAAGGCAAAGGCAGTTATTGTTCCAAGCCGGAACTGGACTTGACAGACAGACAGAGCGCGTAGCTCTTAATAAATTATGCTTCGACCAATACTCCTGAAGCATAGGGAGAACATATAAGACGGACAGTCCGGGTAATGGGATCAGCAGGGGAGCAGCAGGAACAGGAGAGGCCAGGGGCTGGAGATGGAGACGTATAACCAGGCAGGCTGAGCAGAGGTAGAGCGGGAGCGGGAACAGGGCTGAGTGGAGTGGCAGGAGAAGTGCAGGACAGTGGAGTGGAGTCCGGGCAGGACGTGGGCGCAGCGGCAGGGCAGCAGCTGTAGCAGCAACAGCAACAGCAGCAGTAGCAGCAGCGACAGCAGCAACAACAGCAGCAGCAGCACAGGCAGGAGGCGGGCACCGCCGCAGAGTGGAGGAGCAGGAGCCCCGGCTGCATGCACACACGTCAGATGGATGGCAGGAAAACAGCAACACAGGCAGGGGTAGCAAACAACTGCAGGTTGGCAGACTCAAGCAGACAGAGTTAGTACAGTGAGGCAGGAATAATGAACAGCGGGAAACGCCGTTCCAGACGAGAGCTAGACAGGGACCTTAGACGGAGTAGAGAGGCGAATTAACGGCGGTACAAGACAAGACTTTCAATAGCAAGACTAGACTGGATACTAGGAATCAAGACAAGACCAGAGGTTTCAGCCAAAGAGAGTTAACGAACTGGCACAGGACTAAATACAAACATTAATTGATATCAATTAGGTGCCGCGTGCGAATGTATGCGAGGGTGATTAACAGAGCGGAGAGTGTGGAATGCATGCAAAAAGGGGGAATGGGATAGGCTGAGAGAAGAGTAGTGAGACAGAGTGACACGAAAGGAAAAACCACGCCCAACCTGCAGCTCGGGGAAACGAACTAGGGAGAGACGAACATGAAACAGGGGGAGAAGGAAAACATGGGAAACGAGAGGACGGGAGTGAGAACATTACAATTTGATCGATTAAGATCAATCTCCATATACGGCCACATGCTTTTCAATAACATCATTTGGTGAAAGGTTTGCATTTCCTTGTGGATTCTTGTCTCCCAGCTCAATATGAGGTTTGAAGTCGACGGAGGAAAGATGTCTCCTCCAAAAGATGATTGTTTGCTCTTCTAAGCCTCTGTTTTCCAAAAAGGAGGAAAAACGCTTCTGGAACCAGTGAATATTTAGCTCACAGGGATGAGTGCTTAATCTACTGTCTGGGAGGCAAGTAAAGTCTCATTGGCTGGTGGCGTTGCCATGGGAACTGTGGTAGGCCTGTCAGTCCAGAAGGTCCTGATGAGGAGCAGAAGGGGCTTCTGGGAGAGCAAGAGTCAACAGCCTCCTACTGGGAACTGGCTCAATTTAATAAAGATCTCAAAGCAGGAACACAAAAACACACCTTCCATCTCAATTCCTTCAGATAACACATTCATATACATTTGTCCCAGTTTATAGAATGACAGCTACTTTATGAACAAAGTTTATTTTGTGCTAAAGTCTTTAAGCGCGCTGTAGTTGGGGAGAGAAGGAGACTGATAGTCTCCAAACAGGAAATAAAACCATCTCTGAGGACACCACGAAGAAGGAAAGCTGTGCTGTGGACTGACGCGAAGGCACCTGCCTCGGTCCTGTCTCTTCCGCCCTCCCCCCACCTCAGGCCTTCAATAGCAAGCTGCTTTTCTTTCTGGGAAGATGGGTTTTGCACAGGGGCCTCCCACCTCCCCAGTACCCAGTACTCTCCACACCTGTCCTGTCCTGCTATAATCAGGAGTTCCCAATGTAGGTTAACCAGGCACTACAGAAAAGTGCAGTTGTGGGTATCAGAGACAAGACTGCTGACTGCGCTAGTGCTGCCATCTCCACGCCCACCAGCTGATCAAGCACTCCCTATGTACAATGACCCCGCTCACATACAGAAAGGAGATGATGGAGATTCTGGCTTACTCATCTCCCATTCCTGTCCCACAAGCGAGAGCTTTATTCCCATCTCCCGTACAGAAGTCCGAACAGAACAACGTAGATGTGAATAGGGAATGTGTCTTGAAGACGAAGTTTGAGCTCAAATAGAGTTGCAGAGGCACACAAAAGTGATACCCTGCTCATACAGCCTTTATGATGTCACAAATAAGTGCTTTCTATTATGAGCTAAAAAAGAGTAATAAACATTAATCACCTTTTTTGGGTTCTGTGAGTTTCTGTGCGTGTCATCGTATCTGAATGCCTGGTTGGATTGTCGCACCCGACGGCACCAATAGAAAACAGCATATAGGGGAGCAATTACAGAGAATGGGTATTGCTACAAAAATGCCAGTGTGAAAGGGTATCGAATATAGCATTTTTTAACATGAAAAAATTACGGATTGCAGCTTTAAATTCCATTAAGGTTTGCACAAAGCACACCAAACATAAAGCGACAATGTTGCAAATGAGCTACAGAACCACCAAACATTAATCACAAGGGGGATGAACACAATGCCTGAAATCTGATGTTTTGCCTTTAGCACCAGGAAGAGCAGCTGTCCAGTTAAGTATGTACAATTCCCTACATATGGCCAGATGACAAAGGGTCTTACTTCAGCCCTTCCACAGCTACTGCATGCCGTGCATGGTTACCACAGTGCAAGCCGCCCAAGCTCTCCTCCCCACGATCCGGAGCTTTGTGCAGACCCAAGATAAAGGAATCATAGCTGCGTGGGAAGAACTCCCCCTGGTAACCCAGCAACGATGCACGGATGCTGGGTCATTTGAGGGGGGGTAGGAGGAGGTGTTGGAGGTGGGGGGGTTGTGTAGGCGTGCAGATTCTTCTCGGCCCCTTCGATGTCACCCAGAAGAAATAAGATCCAGGGCGCCTTTGCATTCTGCATCGATTCCCCCATCAGACACCTGCTTGCTGCCATCTTGCCACTTTCCGCCAAAGCCCGACAGACCCACCCTCTCGCAAATCAGCCGCTGGATTCAGACTAACGGGCCCGCACAGCCATAATGAGTCCTGTCGGCAGAGACCATTAGCCGTCCGGGGTTAGCGTCGTGCGTCAGAGGGGGTTAGCATCCCCAGCGGGAAACCTGCCAAGTTATGAAAGTATTGACTTGGGGAGGGGGGTCAGTTGCTCCCTCGCCTGGTCACTCCACGGTCCCCCCCACCTCCGCAGTGAATCAGGGCTAATTACGGGAGAGGAGTACAATGGGGATTGATTTTTGCAGCTGAATCCTCCCCTGGGTGGCTCTGCCTAAAAAGGCAAGAAAGCCACACAGCTTTGCCTCAAATTGAAATGCCGACATTCAGTCTTAGGGAGCCGCTTTAGGGATTTTTTATTTCCTTCCACCCCCCATCTCTCCGGCGCCTTTCCAGATGCATTACAGCTTTCTTATTCTTACTCAAACGCCTTCTGCTGCGGAGATGAGAGGAAAAGCCAAAAGAAAAATGTGCGAGCGATGAAGAAACCATTACCACAGTTATACTACATAACTCTCCCAGGGCTATAGCCATAGACTCCTCTGGCTAGAGGAGTTACTCTATTCAGTGTTCCCATTCCCATAAAACCTCTGGCACAACAGACAGTATTAAGCACAAGCTTAGCATTGTGCTGAATGACAACTATATCCCAGCATTCAATATTGATTCCTATAGCATATAAAAACCCGTATAAAAACCAGTCCCTTATCCTATGAAACCCAGTCAGCAAAGGAGACTCAACTGGAGCATATGTTGGGAATCATACATCGCTAAATTTCACAGTCATTTCCCTGTCATTAATAGACACAGATAACTACGAGATCGAGGTTTCCTCATCCAGTTAAATGGTCCATTCGGGATTGTTCTGGAAGGGGAATCATATCCAGCCCAAAGACCCCCTGGAATGAACTACCCAGTGCACCCACCATCCACCACAATGAGAAGGGTCACCAATTCCCACCGCATGGCATTGCAAATGTGAGGTGGTTCACCAATCAGGGTCCTCACTGTGCATCCTCAGAACCATTTAAACCAATCACAGCACTTCTATTCAAGGAAACCTGGATGAAGAGAAAATAGGCCATCACTGATCTGTGAGGAACACTCTGCACAGTTCAGTATCCAGGCAGCATGACTGAACAAATGTTTAGAGGCATTAGCACAGTAACTGGATGTCCTCCTTCGGAGTTATATAACGGCAGAAGAATGTTCAAAATTATACCAGTTCACTGAGGTGCATTTATGGTAGACTTGGCATCTCTTAGCAGGAAGAGCACCCACCTACACAGTCCTATCTGTTCTTCAGCCAGCCAGCATTTAAAGCCAATGCATGAAAACAATGCTCCAGCAATCTGTCTGTTTATTTCTCTCAGGAGGAGGGCTCAGCAGGCCAACAAGAATATCTGCCACCAAAACGGCTTCAGACATCGCCACATTTTATTATTTACAGAATGTTTTTTCACTCTCAATCAAGTGAAAAAAGGACATTTCATGCAGCTTCTCTTGTATGGTGTCATTTCTCCAAAAAAACATGGTATTCCATTTCGGGATCTGCCTGCCAGTTTTCCCTGTTATAAAATCACATTTATTTGCTTGGCAAATCGGCTTTAACCATGGCAACTTCCAAATGTTGTTATTTTTATATATATTGGTATGGTCTTGAAAAATGCTGAAGGAGTTCAGGTTTAGTGCCTTGTTCAATGGTTAAAGAGCAGCAGCCAATGACACTCCCACATGTGTTTTATCGTTCCGACAACGGTTCAGATTTTTGTCAGGTATGCTCGAGCCACATGCACATGGTGGGTCTTATATGCACAATGATACAGACACATTTAAACAAGGCCCACCTCTTTATCATTGTCTGTATACACACCCACCTTGTGCACAAGTGCACCTGAAGACCGGGTAGGGTGTGAACAGTGGAACACGTTAGGGAGAGTGTTGCTGTTTTCTACTTAAAGTGATGGTCAAGGGATTATAAAAAATTCAAATAACCACAACATATCACAGAGGGATGTGTCCACTACACACCCACCAAATATCTTTTCAAGAAAATGTCAATAGGTATATTAATATACATCTCAAAGTCAGCTAATAAACTCAATCTTGAAAGGACTCAGGATTGTAGGGGTGTGGTCTAAATCCACGCCCTCAACCCGAGTGCTATCGACGTCATCCAGCCTACATGTTTGAACCACAGAACTGTTCTTATACAGTTCTGTGATTTGAACCATAGGTTTGAACATGAGGAATTAATGCAATCAATTCAAAGTAAAATACAGTGTGGCTGCTATCAAGAGATAAATATCACACGCAAGCTCGCAATCAAAGAACTTAAACGCTAAACCGTTTGATCTAACGTTAGTCTATTGCAAGCTAAATTGAAAGGCGACATTTCACCAAATGCATGTTCCACACAAATCATTAAATAATGGTAGGTTTTATCGAGTTTTTAAAATTTATTTAAAGGCCCATTCATTAATTTCGGTTGCTAATCAAACGAAAATGACGTGCATGGCAACTAAGTATTTCGGTGGATAATGGTTATCATCTATTTTTGTTACTGTAACCAGCCACTGAACAATACGACAACTATTTCCAAGGCATGGATTATTTGACAAAATCTTAACTATCTATTCCTTTTGATTATTATCTCACGAATGAGCAGTGCACCAAGTAAAAATGACGTGTGAGTGATTAGTTTGTTTCCATGCTGAGCTGTGCAAGGAGCAAGCTAATGTCACTAGCTAGCACCATGGAGGGATGGATAAAAACGTGAAAGATTGGGAGAGGGATAAAATTGGTATAGGTATAAGGAGAGTGGGGAAAAAATAAACACTTTAGCTAACTAACTATTCCAAATCCAAATGCTGATGACGTGGACAACTATTCTCAAGGCCAAACAAAATGAGCGTTTGGTTCCGACTTCGGACTGGTTTGGTTTTCTGTAGTGGGACAGGACGGTCTTATTCGCCTCAAACTATGGGAGGAGTTATGTAATGAGATCAAAGTATGTATTGGTTGAGGTTTCACATCTACGTCACCATGGACCCATTTCGACTCCACCCTTTTTTTCAGCATACAGGAAAACAGAGATATAGATAAACTGAAATTTAACGAGATTGCAATGGAATTTATTCCTCACGCTTTATTGGTGCTCAATACATACCTTAATAGCCATAAATAACCTGGTTATAAGCATATTACAGATTTTCCTTGACCGTCACTTTAATTACTGTTGTCTGTATATGTTTATTTGTATGTACATATCCCAACCACAACCAGCTACGAACGGTTGGGTTAGCAAGCTCAGCTTTCACTTCTCTACCAAATCACAGCTGGCAATATCTGAGCCAAACCTTCTGTGTGTGCGTGCGTGCCGGCGTTCATTTCCTTTCCATAATCCCATGTATTATTTCAGTTACATGACATCTCACAAACATCTGGTATTGTGCATTAAGGAAATGTGGACCCACACACAGCAAGGCACATTGCTCTACGGTGTCCACCAGGGACCTGTTCTTGGAGATTCTGAAAGCAGGCAGATATTCAAGTTCACTCCAAATGCAAAGGCGCTAATTACTTTGACGAGGTGGTCAGGGGAATTAATTAAGCCTAATTTAGCCCATTATTATGATCCCGTTGTAAAGGGTCCACAAGTTAAAAAAGGAGAAGGACAGTAGTGAATACAGCGACCCTGGACTTTTGAGACACAGTAGAGTGCACCACTGCCAGGCTCAGATAAGCGAGTGGTGGGCACTACGCTCTACTGCGTACAGAAACAGTGTCGGGCAGACACCAGCAAACACACCCCGATTTACAGGAATCCTGGTGAAAACACTGAAGGGCATTTGCAAATAACCACACAGGCTTAAGAGGGTCAATGCGCTATATTATAGAGAGGAGACGCCCGGTGCCGCGGCTTCAGGCGCGTAATCCTCAGTTATCCCTTTTTATTTAAGCCTTCCTCCCTGAAGTTTGGCTGCAGAGCCAGGTTTGATTTATGATGCGCTTATAAAGCCGGGGGGGTGTGTGTGTGGGGGGGGGGGGGGGTGGAGGGGCTATTTTCAGTTGCGTGAATTTGAGGAAAGATAGGCAACGCTTTACACCCCCGCAAAATCAGTGTTTTTCCATTCAGTTCCTCTGGGAAATTAAAGAAAAATAAAATAATAGTAACATTTCGAACATATTTACACTTATTCAAGATGGAAGATTGTGAAGTTACACCTGCTGCCAGCACCTAGTATCAGTGCATTTCCGACCCGCACTACTCTAAAGAAGCATAAATGAATGTGTGCATGCGTACCAGTCCATATGCCAATCTCTCCCGTCCATACGAGCGCGTCCGCCTCTCACACAAGTAAACTCAAGTTCTGGCTGGGGGAGGGGGGCGGGAGGGGACAGAGGCCAGAAATGGCTTGAAGTTACCATGGAAACCGGCTTGAGTGATAAGTGCTATTCAGAATATCAAACCGCTTCGCAGCTCTCGCGCTCTTCAGAGAAACGCTACAGGACACGTTAGCAGCTCGCAATCGGAGTACGAACGGCTCTGCCACACTGCTGACATCACAGCGCTCACTGAATATTGCACATTGTCTTTCTTTACATTAACAAGAGGAGAAATACCAGATCTTGATTAATAAAATACTGGGGGAGGAGGGGGGTGGCATGTTTATTTCAGGCTCCAAATCGCTGTGGCTTTAATAAGAGCAAGCAATGGGTAGGAGAACCTGGATGTGATCACACCAGCATTGGTCCTTGCAACATGAGTGAATTAGTATACAGCCATTAAGTGCCCCAGGTACTTCAATTACATTTTTTACAAAATAAATAACAATTTACACAAAATAAATAAATCTTAGAGCTCAACTACTGTCCTAGCACTTCTATTCAGAGATGGGTTTGTTGTATTAGGCATTGTAAGACATATCTGCTACTGACTTACTGAGTTGGGTCAGACAGAGAAAGTTCTAGCATGGCCCAAGTTGTAATTCTGTCCCGTCACCCAAACACTGAGGCTTTATCAGTGTTGTGAATTCCAGGTGATTTATGGTACTCAGGGCGAGAGAGGCCAATCATCCAGCACCTGACAGTGGAACACTGTGTGGCGTAGTGTTCCATTTAATCAATGGCTCCAGGACTGATACTGCAGTTAGTGCCGCGATCTCTCCCCCGCGCAACCGTTCCGCTTTCACCCCTCCGTTTCCATCTTTCCCTCATCCCTTTTTTCCTCGGCTCTATGATTCGCAGAATATTTATGCCACCTTATGTTATGTTATTGTAAAACGGGAATAATGGAAGGCAGATCAGCGGGGTGTACGAGCAGCGCAAATCGCCACGCGCAAGCCCTCTTATTTTGAGGAAAATGTGCAATCCTTCACTGCCAAATCAAGCACATGGTAAACACTTCAGCACACCAGTCTGTCCTAATATTATTACTGCATTGTGTGATTTCTAATGTAGGACAACTCCATGTACAAGGGAACCAATGTCGCTACCACAGAACTTTCCCCTGAACAAGGACAAGAACATAATAACGTTCCTTGCGTTTGGAACCTGAACCTTGTGGTTCTGGTCAGCACTGCTTGGTGGTTGTGAGGAGCCCGTTTCCCTATGCAGAAAACCATAATAAGCCAATGGATTTACTTATTATGATATCTCTGTTTCACAGTATGATTATCTTAATTTTAACTGAGACCAAAGATATAATTTACCAAAAGGAGGGACAAATTGGCTTCAAACCCGATTTCTTATGGTTGAATGAAGGATATAAAACCATATAGCTCTCGCTATTTATGCAAACACTCGGGTATTATTTGCACTATGACATAACAATGTCAAACAAAATTATATTTACTTAATTTCATT
The DNA here is from genome assembly GCA_029718625.1 of Synaphobranchus kaupii. Taxonomy (NCBI): domain Eukaryota; kingdom Metazoa; phylum Chordata; class Actinopteri; order Anguilliformes; family Synaphobranchidae; genus Synaphobranchus; species Synaphobranchus kaupii. Next base: position 16,052,173 of record CM056383.1, read on the forward strand.
TATGTCTTACCCAGGGTACTGTACATAGATAACAGTGTCCATAACAACAGTTTACACAGCCAAATATCCACAGAGGAAATTGAAACTAGTCAAAAATCAGCTCAGATATAACAGCTGTGTCCCATCAAAGATTAAAACTTGTACATTTTGGTTACATGCCTGATTTCATAAATATGACTCATGTCACATAATACAAGAGAATATATTGGATGTTTGAAAACCTAAAACTTGGTTTTATCGCAGCCACAACACTTTTGATCGACAGATCTAGGAGCAAAAATGAGTTATACAGTCAAGTAAAATAAAAAAGGAATGCTTTCATTTTCCATTAAAACTTTATTCATACCCATTTTAGAGTACCAACTCAGGAGTTGTCCAACATTTAAGCCCAATACATCCAGCTGACATGTGCATACTTTGGCTAATTCCACAGTAATAATATTACTCACAATATTTTGAGTCCTCTGCCGACAAGATGCATATAAATGTCCGTTGTTGACTCCAGGTTATACAACAAAATTACTCAGTAATTTAACTATTAATTAGACGTTACATCATTAGTCACAGAAACTGTACTAACGACATTAACCATGACATTTTTCTTTGCTGCTGACAGTAAGGCTACATCTTCACAATATATAATCTCTGTAATTGCACTTTCAAACAAGGTTTGTTATGTATTAAAAATATGCTAGTTACCATGTCTACAAGCATGCATTGTGGCCCTCTCATACAAGTGGTAATTATATACACTACTGCACACAGATTAAAGGCAGAACAGGCCTAACTGGCTGTTTAATGCAGTTAAACCACTAGGTAAACAACACTTGTGTCACAAAGCCACAAACAACACAATCTAGTGGGACAAAAAGAACCTGATGTGTATTTCAGTATCTTAAAATATAACCTCTTTGTTATAAGGGATGTGACAAGTTTTTTTTGTACAGATACTTCGTTATGCAGCGTTACAAGTTCACAGATGCTGAAGTGAATTTTAATTTTCTCCCCATTTTTAAAGTGTACAAATTTAGCTAATTATGAACACGTAATGTCAACATCACGCCACGGAGCTGGGACCGTCCCTCGGTTCTCGGATAATTAAGCTGTTATTTTCCCCCTCTTTTTTTGGCTCTTGATTACATGGAAAAATTGTACAATTAAAAGTAAGACTAACATGTTGGGGGGGGGGGGGGACTCAAGAAATAATTCCCTTCGAGAAATGTTTCAGCTGGATCTGGATGGGTGTAAAGTACACAGATGGTTCATTAAATATTTATAGTGATGTTGTTATGGGAGAGTTGAGGGAGGATGTAAGTCGGCTTACAATGTGTGGGACTGGAGAATAGGACGGCACGCCCGGGTGAGTTTGATGTCCCTGGTGGCTCCGCCCCCCCTGCACCTCTCCGGTTGCTCGGGCCTCCTCAGAAGAAGGAGGTGTCGGAGGAGAAGGCCCCGGCCAGTCTGAAGTCCTCTCTCATGAGCACGCAGAAGAGCCGCTGAGGGAGGGCCTTGGAGTAGGGGGCGGGACGCGGCACACAGGTGCGCAGCAGGATCTCCCGCCCTGCGGGGGGAGGGAAGTCCGGCAGCCCGCCCACTCCGGGCCTCCTTTCCTCTGCCACACCCGCCCGCCCCGAATCCTCCTCCATCGGTGACAGCAGGGCCACCTGGGGTGGGGGGGGGGGGGGGGGGGAGAGTCGGTAACCATGGAGTTACCTGCACACAGTGCCAATATAACACTGACAACAAAACCAGCCAAAAATCCCATTTATTCCGAGCAGCGGACTTGTAACACGCAGTCACACAGTTGGCAACAAACCTAATTTAACAAAGAAGCCTAGTTACACTACCCACATTGGCAGGCTTAACCATCAACAAACGCAAGGCTTAAACCTCAACAAATTTACATCTGGAGGGAATTAAAGGTCACACGTACTGGAGAAACTCAAGAGTCCAGAGTTAACTAGATAAATTCGGCATTTGTTTTCTATGGTGCATACTAACGGGAAGGTGTGCCCTTTCTAAAACTAACCTCTTTTTCTTCTAAAAAGTCTAGACACAGATTGTAGCCAGCTATTATCTAGAGACTTTCGACAGGCACAAGACTTCTACAGGACCAGCCAAACTAGAATAGGAGCAAATACCAACCTCAACGTCCCCCAAAAAGCTCTTTATATTTAAGCCCATAAGCAACGAAAGCAGGTGAACACACAACAAATACAACAAAAGGAAAGATCAGCAACAGGGAATGTGTGTGTGTGTGTGTGTGTGTGTGTGTGTGTGTGTGTGTGTGTGTGCGCGCGTGCGTGTGCGCGTGTGTGCGTGCGTGCGTGTAGAGGGAAGGCGATTATTTCAAACTCTCCACTACGGTTTTTCTAAAATTGCCTGGCCGTTCCAGAGCATAAATGACCGTAATTGTCTGTAACCTTGTTTCAGGTACATGGAGCATAGTGGGAGGTGGAACGGAATGGGAAGTTTGGAGGGGAGGGGGGTGGTTTGAGGAAGGGCAGTGATTGGTTACCTCATCAGTGGAGTCAGCCAACTTGAAAGGGGGGGTGAGACAAGCGGCATTAGGAGAGAGAACGAAAGGACGGAGAAACCAAATCACCAGTCAGGGGGGCGGTTAGGCGGAATTAAAAAAATATATAAAAACTGGACACTGCAACAGACACACATGCATGTTCACAACACAGGCAAAAGCATGCAGGTTAACAGGCAACCGACACTGGACCATGAATGTAATGAACACTGAGCTTTCCAATGCTTCTGCTTACAGCAGTTTAAAATTAAGTTTAAAATGAACAGTTTTACTCTAGTTTGTATATATTTTTTCTATATATATATTTTTTTGTCAGATTTGATTTGCTGTATTTTTTGTATGCTAGATGTACACACACTTCGGCTAATTACGCGTTTTCTGTTTTAAACTCAACACAAAGCTGCAATTTAATGGTCAAAAACATCCCCAGGGAGAATTCCCGGAACCAGACAAACACTTTCAGACAGTTCTTCACACATGGATAACACCATTAAGTGAACACACTTTGTTTTAAGGATTAAAAAGCTTCACGTGGAGTTGCCATGAATTTGTTTTGCTTTTCAGCATAATACATGAACTAATATATAATATATACTCTGCTATCTGACTGCTGTCAAATTGCAAAATGACATGAGCAAATAAATTTATTAACGTTTCAAAACTTTGTTCAATAGTATTACATTTTACATTTCAAAGCTTAATTTGGTAGCATTAATGCATTTTGACCAAGCTTTAAGATTAAGTTGGTTGCAGAACAACTTTTTTTCAAAAATATATTGAGGTTAAAATAAGGTGGTCTGATTGTACCTTTCAGGTGCCTCCCCGAACCCCAAACCCCCCCCGGGGTCCATACATAAGTTCAGATGGATCACCACACTGAGGTTCAAGCACTTCGTTTTCAAAACAAAAATAAATGTGAGTAAAGGATTGTTTAATAATAATAAATATAATCATAAAAGCAGTTGCAAGCAGTTTGAATTAGGAGCTAAATGCACATAATGGACCCCAACCCTCCAGTTGAGTAAAACTTCTCACAAGCATCAAAACATAAATACACAATCATTTCATAAACTGATACTGGGTCATTCCGAGGGGAAATTACCTCTCAGATCTTTATGATATTTGATACGCATAATATAACCTTAGAGCGATGACCATTGGTATACGTTTGAGAAAAAATCTAAACACAAACCATCATTAAAATTTGTTAGAAAATGTCTACAGACCTACAGTTTGACAACCATAAATGGTAAACGCAATATCTTGGCCTGATTGTAATCACAAAGACTTGCTCTACAACATGGGTCACTTTTGAATACTTTGACTCAATTATTTGTTTATTTTATTATTTTAATTAAGAATTCAAATGAATAATCGGATTATCTCTAAACTACTGTTTAAATATTGCTAAATTTTTCATATGTTGTTATATACAGTCTTATGTATACACATATCAATTTACACAGTTGGATCAATAATACGTTTAGTTTTACAGTAGTATTACAAGACTATTACAAGGGGTGATTGACTGGTCAAAGCAGGGGTGCACAGCTCCGGTCCTGGAGGGCTGCCATGCGTGCTGGTTTTTGTTCCAGCCAATTACCTTAGTTTTAGTTTTCGGACAGCCCTATAAACTACGTTGCTTCACTCCTGTACTTCAGCACAGTGCAATCTTTAGGATACACTTGCAGTCTGCAGCTGTAGGATGGTTTGTGTTTCTTTCCTCAAAAGCATACCAATGGTCACTGCTCCAAGGCTACATTATGGGTGTCAAATATCAGAAAGATCTGAAAGGTCAAGATTGAAAAGGAGCCATTTTCCCCCGGAATTACCCTACTACAAAGCAACGCATGATTCAATGATAAAATGACAGCTGAAAGCTCATGAGGTGCTCACAAGGATTGCCATTCAGACAGAACTTGGGAAAAGTATAGTATATTAAATATAGGAGACCCAACGGGAAAATATCATTCCCCTTAAAAGACCCTCTTAAGCAATTTTAGACCTCTGTGATATACCTGTGATTTTTTAAAATAAATTTCTGAACAATTTAACATCAATTTACTGCTATAGCCTCACCAAGTGTCTGGCCTGCAACAAATTCCTGGGTTGCGGTTCTATAGCAAGCCTCCATTTACAATGCAACAACACAGAAGAATTCAGGCTTTAAACTATATCTGCAATTCGATTGGCACAAATGCGCAACTTAGTATATACATGGACGGCTTGAATATACTTTTAGATACAAACTTACAATTAAACTTTTCAAAGGACTGTCCAAGGAGAATGTACACCCAATTTAACAACTTATCCATAGATAAAGTGTATATATTTTCTGGCAAGGCCTAGCACTGAATTGCTTGTGTACCATGCAAAGGATGTTTCATGTCTACTTCACACAGGTGAATATTTTTAAAAGAAATTTCAATCTGGTGCAATGCAACTTCCAAGAAATGTTCATATTAATGTTAAACTTTCATTAAACCTTGACCAAATGACTAATTTTAGCAATAATATTTCAGCCATGAATATACCAGCTTGCTCATGAGATATATTAGTTCATACAGAACCTCTTGGGACAGCTCTTAATGAGAAGTGTTCTTACAAAGATTTAGGGAAAATTCCATGTCAGTATGACAAAAAAATTTGAACTAATGTTCCTGAACAGTGCCAAAATAGATAAGATTCAGTGCCACACAGCAATTATATTTCTTAATAAAATCACAATAAATATCTCAGCCCTGTTTGAAGGTACCGTGCCGTACATTATGTACCAATTTGTGTGTTCAGATTCCCTACAGTGATCACTCGATGTGATTGTGGCAAAAAAAAAAAAAAAAAACTTTCCCCCCACTATCTCACTTCTAATTGAATCTCTTTAAACACTGGACAAACCAATATGGCAGACCATAGAAGTGTCAATTGCGATAAGTTCCATTATAATGAATGTTATGCACACCATTCTGTTCATGAACAATTTGTTTTTGATTTCTTTCCTGAGCATAATTTGTGGAAAAATTGTAAAAATTCAGGGGGAAACATTGCCATCTAATAAAGTTGAACATTAAATAAAAGCAGGTATTTCAGCAACACATTCAGAATACTAAAATAAGTGCAGGAGAAATAGCGTAAAGGCAATCGGGATCTTTTTTTTAGAAAGCAAAGGCCAATATGGAACGAACTGCAATCCCAACACTGCCAAACACTGAACATTAATGGAGCGAGCAGGTGCATGTACCCTCTGAGCGTTGACAAATAACTTGTGGATGATGCTGCCAGCAGGACCACGCCCGGCACCAATCACCATCACCTCTGGTTCTTCTTGTAGGGAGCTGACAAACCTGGAATGGAACAGAGGGGGGGAATCAAGAAACAAAATCAACTTACTCAGATCCTACTACCGTCTGACAGTCTGCACTGAACAAAACAGCAGAAGGGACTTATCAAAAGGAAGGGCCAGGTCTCCGTAACAGTTTCTACTGAGGGGCTGTATCACACGCCGCTTACAATCAGCACAGTGTAGACGTATAAAAATAACTTTCCACTCTACCCACTGTGAATTAAAAATGGGCTAAAAGTCTCTCGCGCCTCCGGCCAGCACTGGCCTGCTAACAAGGCTATAATGCCAACAGTGTGTGAATCAGGTGCCCAGGGCTGTGTCCGAATCAGAGCCCTTTTGAGTACGCATATTTGAGTCCACTTCGTCAAAAAGCTTTTGAGTGGGCGACTTTTTCTCACAAATGGGGGCACTTAAAATACCAGGATGAACCCCTTATTTGCGGGGTTTTGTTGAGGGAATTCAGGAGCACACTCATCTGCAGAACCCGACAATTTCAGTAAGTAACTCGGAAGTAAAAACGTTAAAGACGTAGAGCGTATATGCATATCTATGGTACAAGAGTGGGTCATATTACGAAATATGCTTTTTTAATTTTTGTTAATTCTATCTTCATTCATAGTCTACACTTTGTAACAATTGTCATATGTTAACTGATTGATATTCTCAATAAAAAATTTAAAAAAAATTAAAAAAAGATTACGAACTACTTCCTCACTAGTTTGGAAAGGGTTTTGCGGGATTTCTTTCGCACACTGCTTGCAATGTGAGGGGACAGGGCACATAGTAGACAGGGGTCTGAGTGAACAGGGGACAGTGGACAGGGAACAGGGCTCTGATTCGGACACAGCCCCGGTCTTTAATGAACACCTCACAGGTAACTTTCTGATGTGCTCTCTCTGTCCCGGTCACCCAATTCCTGTCTCTCTACACCTGCGGTCCAGCACTCCAGGTTGAAACTAATCAGGCCCTGGACCACGGCAGTAAAAATACCTCTATATTTTTTTATGATTAATATAAAAAAATTTATTTTCAAATACAGCAGTACAAAAAATAAATAAAATAACACATACACACAGTTGTAGGGACAATAGGAACTACAATTCCATACAGTCCACAGGAGGCTCCTCCTCCACGTTGGAAGTGACGTAGGACGTTGCACCAGTTGTGATTTACGCACTGTAACGTGATACTACACAGCGGAATGCGCGACTGGCAATAAAAGTTTATAATAGGGGCAACACAGCCAGTTCTTCCCAGTTCTTTCCGCAGTTTTCTTCCGGGCCAGTTGTCCACTGAACGTGTCTCTGGGCCCGTGAGGCCTGGAGCACGCCCGGGGCCGAGCCCTCGCTCTACAGGAAGCATCGACCGTCCGTGACGTCGACCCAACCGAGCGAGGCGGGCTCATCTACCCCCGGCTATCGGCCACGGAGGACCGGAGACGAGACGCAAGGAGGCAACGCGAGCACCCGGTGGTGAAGAAGAACCACGCAGCCACTTGTCCTGCAGAAAAGCACCACCAGTGAGTCCCCAAAGAGGCAAGCGGTCTGCAGCAGGATGATGCTGCATAGTTCGGGAGAGATAATGCGACCGGTTCCATTATCCCGTAAGAACGACGAAAGAAAGCTGTTCCAGGGACCCAAGATGAGGCGGACGTTTCCCCTATCTTCCACAACCCCTGCGAACTCACCACAACAGAATCAGGGCGACCAGATTTCCCCTTCACTGTGAGTGTGCGATCCAACGGAGGAACCTATTTAACGGACTTTAATTCAAGTAAGGCTGTAACATGGGCAATAGCATATTAGTTAGCAAAAGAAACATGTTTGTGACTGGATGTATGTAACTGCTATTGAAAGGTTAATGTGTGTTCTGTAAAAGTTTTGTTACCGTTTTACTTTGGATGGTTTTATGCCATCCACCGCGCTGCGTTAGGTTTAATGCATCCACGCACAGAGCGTATCTTGCATGCGACCTATCTTTACACACTAACCAGCCGTAATCCTAACACTGCACACGCATTTAAGTTTACGGCTATCCCTTATGTGTATGGTATGGCCCATTCGCCGCGATTAGCTAGCTCCAGCAAAAGCTAGATTCAAACCTCCCTCCATCTTAGTTTCTTTGTTCTCACTGAACACGTGTCCGTGGCAACCCCCACACGTAGGAGAACATGGAAATTCCCAACGCAACACACACACACACACACACACACACACACACACACACACACACACACACACACACACACACACACACACACACAAATAGTTTGTTGTACATTATAGTAGTGAATCGTGCCTTGCTTTGTTTGGTACTTTGTGTTCAATAAACTATTACATTTATCCAGTGGCGTTTTATGTAAAAAATTGGTGGGGCAGCCACCAACCACTTAGGCTACATACCAGGCAAACTACAGTAATCAAAATTACAGTAATCCCACTTGCTACTGATGCGTTTTTAACACGTCAACAAACAGCTATCCATTGAGAGAGAGAGAGAGAGAGAGAGAGAGAGAGTATGTGAGTGAGTGTGTGTGTGTGTGTGTGCGCGCGCGTGCGTGTGTGTGTGTCAGTGGCGACTGGTGAGGTCCACAACAGGTGAAGCTGAGCTCCAGGAGGGAGGGGGGGGGGGGGGGGGGGGATCAGGATTATCCTGACAGTGCCGCGGGAACATGTTAAAAAACAAAGTAATTTTAATTTAGATATTAATTTAGCTATTCCAACCCCTCCCGTACGCAATCGCCCCCTGTCATGTACTCCCCCTGTACTCCCCTGTCATGAACGTTACCATTGCTTAGCAATGCTGGGTTAGCTAGCTAGCAAGCTAACGATATCTCACGGCAAGTCATTTTAACATTTAGCTAGCAAGCTAACGATAGCTTATGGCAAGCCATTTTAATTTAACGGTTATTCGACTTCCTTAGTCATCCTTGCTGGCTGGCCATATAAGTTCGCTAGCTACCGTGATTGCCTAGCTAACGTTACTAACGTTAACCAGCTGCTCTAGCTAGAAATCTAACCGGACATTTCTACACCTGGATAACTTACATTTTTTAGGTCCCAAAAATTACGAAAATGCGGGGATTAGAGCCAAAGTGTTAGCGGTATGTTTGTACTGACTAAATACGGGGATGTTTAAAATAAAACCAATTATTTAGAAAGAATACGGAGTCTGCGTTTGTAAATGTTTGCGATTAGGTTACAGGATGCAGATGAATGTTAATGCCAGCTACAATGTAGCTACTGTGCTTTTAGCTAGCGTGTGAACCCACTAACCTTAATCCCCACTTTATCTGGAAGAGGTTTCAGAACAGGGTTTCATGTTGCGGCAAAAAAATAAATAAAATCCTTGAAACCCGTCCTTGACCAAGGACCGTCTCCCCCAAATAACATACACGGAAAACAGAAGAGTGCCTTCTTGTCTACGCTAGCTGTTAGCCTTTTTTTTTTTTCAAAAACCACTCCACATTAAACCCGCGGTTGTGTTTTCCAGTTTGGGTGATGATTATATCGCGTGGCTGGTGGGTGGCACCAAGGCGCTTAACCTCCAATTTCTCACCCAGAGTAAGGGTGTCAAAAGTGTGCTTCAGTAAATAATCCACTTCGTTCATATTTATTTTTTTTTTTTTCTGAAGTTAGCTAGCTATAATAAAGTACTAGTATCCCCTCTCTTATTGACTGACTAACGTTACGTTACGTTGCTACGTTACACTAGCGCCAGACAGAAATAGCCAATCAACTCTGAAATATGATATGACGTTTTAGTGGGGCTACGGGCTGTTGGCCCCACTTGTCATCAAAATCGTGTGATCTACATTGAATACAGTAACACTCTGAGCATGCGTATTTGCATTTTCCAACGGTACACACACATTGCGCTGTGAGCGAGGGGCTAGCCCCACTCACGGTCTGACGTTACTGTGGACACGAATCTGGAGAACGCAGTCTAAAGCAGCAAGGCAGGGACCAATGAACATGATAAAAAACATGATAAAATATTAAAAATTAGAGAAAGAAGAAAAATGGGAAAATCAGTGATTTAACATTTTTAAAAAAATCTCCCCTCAAATCTAATTCTGTGGTTCAAGATGTGTTCTTATACATAATCTTCGCTAAAATTAAGCAAACAATGACTTTGGGTTGACCCTCCACCACAGAGTGGAGAATCATTTAGTATTTGAATCTAAAAGTTTGGTATTTTCAAATTTTTCACATGTGTAAGCCAATATAAACTGTGCATTTTTGTGTGTGTGTGTGTGTGTGCGTGTGCGTATTTATTATTCACATATAGACCATTTAATAACGCTAAATAGGTTACGTGTTTTGCAATGTATTAATAGCCAGCAAGCCTAACTCACAGTCAGCAACCTCTTTTGTTTCTGAATTTCCAAGGGGGGGGTTTCACCTTCATGAAGACTGCAGATGGCGTGATGTGGAACGGACACAACAAGCAGTTTATGGAAATAACGAATCAATCATTTCCACATTATGATCATTTATAGGTGTGTCATTTATCTTCCTCATCACTGATCAGCCTCTTGGGAGATGAACACACCTTCGGTGATGTATAATCAATTTCAGCACAGACACTAAACATATTTAGGTTGATTATCATTACCAAGGTTTCCATGGCACTGCCGTACCTTACAACAGAACAGAAATCCAGCTGCATTATAATAAGGCTACATAACCATTGTACCACGTCGCAGCCTGCCTGCCTGTCTGTCAACTACTGTACCATAGTGCAGCCTGTCTGCCAGCCTGTCAATAACTGCACCACAGCACAGCCTGCCAGCCTATTAATCACTGTGCCACAGCGCAGCCTGTCTGCCTGCCTGTCAATCACTGTACCACAGTGCAGCCTGTCTGCCAGCCTGTCAATAACTGTACCACAATGCAACCTGTCTGCCTGCCTGTCTGACCACATTTCTCTATGATCCACCAACAGAGCAGGTAGTCATACGCTTTATTCCTTAGGTTTGGAGTGTTACTATTGGTTCCCTCAGCGTGTAGCACTCCCCCCCCCCCCCCCAGGGGGACTCCCCTTACCTCTCCAGGTTCTCCGCATCGTCCCCCCTCTCAACCTTCCCGAGACCGAACTTGGCCTTCAGCGAGCGGGCACGGGCCACTACCGCCTCCATCTCCATGACCTGGTTAATAACATCCTGCCGGGGGAAGAGAAAACAGGGCAAGTTTACTGCAGTGTCACTGCTGCTCTGCTGCAGAAGTGCATGTGATCTGGCTCTCTCCAGCTCTGATGCACTTAATTTTCTGTACTAAAATACTGTGTAATTTCTTAAATTATCTTAAATCAAATATCTTTAATGCAGATTTATAGCACATAGCAAGTTTCTCCAAAACTGACAATATGCTGGGAAAGCGGAAACTGAAGTCAAGAAACTTGTGTTCACTTTCAACTTGACGTCAGCGTTCTTTGATGCATTTGCCGATAAGCAAACGCTTCCGTTAAGGAACCTGGAGTTTTAAATTAACTAAGTTTTTAAGTTATGCAAACCACCTGAATCTTTATCAACAAACACATAAAAACACAACCCCAAATATTTTTTCAGGGTTTTGGTAATTTTTCTCCAATATGATTAATGGATCCTGGTATGAGAGTATTCCATCCTGGAAGCTTCTCAGGTTTGTTGAGCTTCTGCTTTCCTGGCTTACAAGCCCCGCCTACTGAACAGTAGCTCCACCCCCCCCCCGGGAGACTCACCTCCAGCTTTTTGTTGTCAGGATTGGGGTGACGCAGGAGTTTGCTGGAGTGGGAGATAACCTGCTGGATGGCTCTGCGCACAGAAGGGATGTCCTCAGACGACTCTGCGAAAGAGAGGTCAGCAGTCAACTTTCTTTTAGGAGAGACAGTCAGCTCCGTGTGTTTTAGGAGAGACAGTCGGCTCCATGTGTTTTAGGACAGTCAGCTCCGTGTGTTTTAGGAGAGACAGTCAGCACCGTGTGTTTCAGGAGAGACAGTCAGCACCGTGTGTTTCAGGAGAGACAGTCAGCTCCGTGTGTTTCAGGAGAGACAGTCAGCTCTGTGTGTTTCAGGAGAGACAGTCAGCTCCGTGTGTTTTAGGAGAGACAGTCAGCACCGTGTGTTTTAGGAGAGACAGTCAGCTCCGTGTGTTTCAGGAGAGACAGTCAGCTCCGTGTGTTTCAGGAGACAGTCAGCTCTGTGTGTTTCAGGAGAGACGGTCAGCTTTGTGTTTTAGGAGAGACAGTCAGCTCCGTGTGTTTCAGGAGACACAGTCAGCTCCGTGTGTTTCAGGAGAGACAGTCAGCTCCGTGTGTTTTAGGAGAGAGTCAGCTCTGTGTTTTAGGAGAGGCAGTCAGCTCTGTGTTTTAGGAGAGACAGTCAGATCTGTGTTTTAGGAGAGACAGTCAGCTCTGTGTTTTAGGAGAGACAGTCAGCTCTGTGTTTTAGGAGAGACAGTCAGCTCCGTGTTTCAGGAGAGACAGTCAGCTCCGTGTTTCAGGAGAGACAGTCAGCTCTGTGTTTTAGGAGAGACAGTCAGCTCTGTGTTTTAGGAGAGACAGTCAGCTCCGTGTTTCAGGAGAGACAGTCAGCTCCGTGTTTCAGGAGAGACAGTCAGCTCCGTGTTTCAGGAGAGACAGTCAGCTCCGTGTTTCAGGAGAGACAGTCACCTACATTTTGTTTCAGGAAAGACAGTCAGCTACGTTTTGTTTCAGGAGAGACAGTCAGCTCCGTGTGTTTCAGGAGAGACAGTCAGCTCTGTGTGTTTCAGGAGAGACAGTCAGCTCCGTGTGTTTTAGGAGAGAGTCAGCTCTGTGTTTTAGGAGAGGCAGTCAGCTCTGTGTTTTAGGAGAGACAGTCAGATCTGTGTTTTAGGAGAGACAGTCAGCTCTGTGTTTTAGGAGAGACAGTCAGCTCTGTGTTTTAGGAGAGACAGTCAGCTCCGTGTTTCAGGAGAGACAGTCAGCTCCGTGTTTCAGGAGAGACAGTCAGCTCTGTGTTTTAGGAGAGACAGTCAGCTCTGTGTTTTAGGAGAGACAGTCAGCTCCGTGTTTCAGGAGAGACAGTCAGCTCCGTGTTTCAGGAGAGACAGTCAGCTCCGTGTTTCAGGAGAGACAGTCAGCTCCGTGTTTCAGGAGAGACAGTCAGCTCCGTGTTTCAGGAGAGACAGTCACCTACATTTTGTTTCAGGAAAGACAGTCAGCTACGTTTTGTTTCAGGAGAGACAGTCAGCTACGTGTGTTTCAGGAGGGACAGTCAGCTCCGTGTGTTTCAGGAGAGACAGTCAGCTCCACCTGAAACCGAAATGGGTTCCATTGCTGTGAAGGAGTAGCTCCAATGATCGTCTACAGTGAATGAGTGATGCCAGGTCTAATTATGTGTTGCTCTGTACAAGCTGTTCAATGCACCATTACGATCTTCTGTTCTGAACCTTCGTTTTTTTTCCACTGTACAAACTCATCTTTAAGCAAGCTGCAGATGTCATGCCGATGTTAAATCTTTCTTTCATGGTCCCACAGTTAATGATTTTATCAGACTCTGCCGCCGTATTTTATCACGAGATAACTGGCAATAATGAGAAAAAATAACTTCAGTTACAGTTTCTTTTAAATGTTCAATCAGCATTGGCACGGTCAGAAATCACCACCACACCACGGGGGCACATCGTTACCATGATGGCGTGCACTTTGAGTCACCTGAGAACTCCAAAATAAAGGAACCCACTGTGTGCTGTGACTGACAGCGACGGGCCAGAGTGTAACACTCACCCTCGTCTTTCATTTTGAGAATGGCAGCCTGCAGAACACAGGGCAGCAGGTGTTGGGTCAGGTCAGCTGGCTTCTGTACAGCCAGGTAGTGCAGCACCTGGGAACACCACCAACAAGCTCTCATTACTCGGCACAAGGTGTTCAAATGAAGCACATGATTAGGGCAGAAGAGGCTGCTGCGACCTTTTGGCTACTTACGAAGAGATGTTCACGTTAAAGTGCTTTGCTAAACCACAAGAGCAGACACAGAAAGGTGTTTCAACAGACAACCCTGTATAAATTAAAGGCAATATTCTTTTTGTTCCATCTTATGTGTAATTAATTTGCTGCTTGCGTGCGGGGTTGGTTCTCTTATAGAAAGCTGCCCCTTGTTGTCTACATTCCAAATCAAGACATAACTGGAGAATAAGCATCATGTGCTACAGACTGAGATCTCCAGCAAAGGGCACTACCTGGACTCTTATTCTTGACTCTCTGTGTCACCAACATAGCAAGGTGGGTCTGAGCGTCTCTAAAATAAAGAAACACTGCATAAATCATGCTTATATGGGGCTTTTTTGTTCGACTGAACCTATTCCTTAGCAGTCTCACTTACATTGTTCCATTTCTGCCTTTTGAAGGGTAACTTTTAATGATGGGTGTAAGACAGCATCTGACACCTTGAATGAGCTCTCAGTTGACAGGTGGCAGCTGTCGAGATGTATGCAGTTGATGACTGTCAGCCAGAAAGCGCTGCTTTTTAAATGCAGGTACTAAAACTAGGGGCTCTGTCATTCTTCAAAGTCCAAGACACTTAAATGTGACATGCAGGAAGCAGTGGCTATGTCAGACAAGCAACAAGAACAAAAAAGAAATATTTTGTCATTTTAATTCAATTTGCCTTCCTCTACAGACCATCAGACCAAAAGTGCCACACTCACATTTTGAATCCACAACCTTCTGGTCAAAGTCACCACACAGCATCCAATAAAACTAAATGGGGACAGTCGTAAAATACATTTACTTGCGGCTGAAAACGTTTTTTTTCTCCTCTTGTAAGTCTAACCCCCGCAGGCTCTCTTTGAAAGGACATACAACTGTTTTTGAAGCCAAATGACCTCCTTATGGCTGTGATCTTGACTGCCATCAAAGGACTGGAAAATATGTATCTCAAAGGACAACTTATTGAAGGAGAGGAAAAATTAAAATCACAAAATTAATTCAGAAGAAATCCTGCACCTGGAGTTTCCTCTAAAGAGCGACAGAAGGATGAAGGACATGGTGAATAATGACCTTCATGCCAAATAAGGATTCCCCAGCTCCCAAACTCAAACAGCAGAAAAGCAGACCAATGGCAGGGGCACACCTTACAATGCCTCATGTCCTGTCCCACTTTCATTCTAAGCCCTGATTGGCTGATTACTGGAACATACAAACAGATCCCCCTGAAGCTGCACAGTACGGGCTCTCCCAGCACTTGTGTGGTGCTGCAGGTTTAACGAGCTGCAGGTGAGCAGAAGCGACCTTCACGGGTTCCTGTCGCTAGGGAATGCTGTGGAGTCAAAAGGGGACCCTTAAATAACAGACAAGACCTTTCCACTGATCCTCTGTGTTCTCCCTGCAGCCACACACACATACGTATATATACGGATGCACACACGTGCACACGCACACACAAAGCAAGCACACAGGCACGCAAGTACACAGAAACACAGACACACGCACACCTATTTTACCTGCTGTACTTCCTACCTTCTCTGCCTCCTTTGTGTCATCGAAAAGCCTGCGTTGCCGGCGCGCGGGCGTGGCTTTGGCCGTCTCCCAGGCCTCCACCCACATGTTCCCCGGTATCTTCATTCTGGCACTCAGGTCACCCCTGACAACCGTTTCGCCATTTTCGTCGGCCGCCTCCTCCTCCACGTAGTCTCGCGGGGAGTACCACCGCACAAAGTCCTCCAGGGAGCAGCCGGGATTGGCTGCCTGAACAGGAAACAGTCAGGACAGGTACTTGTGGCGACCAAAAAAAAACGTCAGTATCAGAATTTAAAAAAGAGTCTATCCGCCAACAATATTAAATTGAGCACAAGCAAGACAAAGGGGTACAAATCATACTGTCATTTTAACCATAGAAACACGGCCCTTATGCAAGTGACTGGGGTTCTTTACTGAAAAATCACCACCTACACCTCTCTCAAGTTTGCTGTTCTGAGTCATTGATGTTGCTGTTGAACAGAAGACTGGATATTCAGCAGTGATTTTTAGTCAAGATAATGACAGCAAACGCTCAGTCATAGCACTAAACTACCTTTTGCTAAATACAAAACCGATTTCAGGGGAAAAAGTAGGAAAAGATCATTGTGCTCAGTCATAACAAAAAGCAGCACTGCACTGTTTGTACATTTAAAATAACTTTCAGATCCTGTTTTGCTGGAGAATTTTATATGACTTCATGCACCATTATGATCTTCTGTTCTGAACCTCAGTTTTTTTCCCACTGTACAAACTCATCTTTAAGCAAGCTGCAGATGTCATGCCGATGTTAAATCTTTCTTTCATGGTCCCGCAGTTAATGATTTTATCAGACTCTGCCGCCGTATTTTATTACAAGATAACTGGCAATAATGAGAAAAAATAACTTCACTGTTACAGTTTCTTCTAAATGTTCAATCATGCACAGATGACAGAAAATAAATGGGGCACGCGGCGAGAAAGAAGTGGATGTGCCAGACGGCTCCTCCGTTAATGAACCGCTGTATTCTCCAAAATCTCTGTTACATTTAACGCCTGACCTTTAACTAGGCTTCAGAAGGCCTCGGTGTCTTCACAGCCGATAATGAGTGTACCAAGGATAGGAAATTAATGAACTCCGAGAAACCCAAAGAAGAGAACGGAGCGCTCGTTGCGCGGCATCGCAGCAGAGCAGCTGCTTGTTAGAAATGGTGGCACACAAAGGCGAGGAAAGGGGTGGGAGTAGGGGGTGGGGGGGGCGGTATGAGTGGGGCTTGAATGAAGTGTGAATGTGTGTGTGTGTGTGTGTGTGTGTGTATACTTAAGAGTTTGTGTGTGCGTTTAAGACTGTGCGTTTCTGTACTTAGGAGAGTGTGTGTGCATGTTGGGGGGGGGGGGGGGGGTACAAGTGGGGCTTGAATGAAGTGTGAATGTGTGTGTGTGTGTGTGTGTGTGTGTGTGTGTGTGTATACTTAAGAGTTTGTGTGTGTGTTTAAGACTGTGCGTTTCTGTACTTAGGAGAGTGTGTGTGCATGTTGGGGGGGAGGGGGGGGCGTCGCGTCATACAATTCATCATATCCAGACTCAGCACTTTTACCCAGAGGGAGTTGATGATTAAAACCAAAATGCCAGATTGTGCTTTGCTAAGCACGATCGTACATGGCACTCAGGCAAAATTTAAGGGGGCCACCTTCAGCTAAGGGGGGCATTTATGAACACCTGCATAAGCAGAACCTTCCAGAAGAACCACTCACTGAGGCAGTATTTTTTCGCTGATAAGAGGGGTATGTTAGGGGATGTTTCAGAGGTACCCTGCAAATCGAACCCGGGTACCGAGCTCCCCGGCTGTTACGCCGTAGCCAGCCGTAAACGTAAGCGTAAACGCTCTTTCAGAACGGAGCTAGCGAGGGGCAGCCCCCATTAGAACCCAAATCTGTTCCTAAAGACGCCTGCAGAGCGTTTCCGCGGCTTGGCTCTCTGTGGATAATGACACCTCGAACGCGCCCATTTCCAAAAGTGAAGAACAAAGAAAAACCGAGCGGATAATTGCGGATAATTCATGATTCATAAGTCGCCCGATCTCTCACACATCATTTATGTTGCTTTAGTTTTTTTCCAAGCGACAATCTAGGAACCTGGCTTCCCCCCCCTCTTCTGAGACGTATGTATAGTTCTATGACAGCACAAAGCCCTGCTGGCTCTATATTTCTAGTTGCTGGTACGAAAGGAAACCGGTCTCAGTGAGGCCTGTTGGTATTGATTAGGTAACTGAAAGATTGATGTGGCTCGGCTGAACAAAGATTTATGACAGCAATGAAGGACGCTGGGTGTCAGCGTTGTCGCTTTCGTCTTCCCCGCGTTTAAGCGCCGAATCAGTCATTTTTACGGCTCAGATTGTACATTTAAAGTCGGTGCTACATACCAATACTCAGTAATCCCTTACAAATAAGATCATTCTCTAAGCCCCCTGTCTGCTATAATTTAAAGCCAGGGAAGCCACTGAAAATGATACGGCTGTTATTCCAGACCCAGCGGTACACATGCTACTCTCTCTCGGCGCTCATGGCCAACTGTGTGGTCTGATGCCATTATCGATCTGGGAAGAGAGAGCAGAGCAGCTCTCTGCAGTTTGGAGTAAGCCCCAGGGGACTGACCCCGGAACCCTGACCCCTGACCTTGAAGGACTCCATGTCGGAGAGCAGGCAGGCGCTCTGCATGCGGGCCCTAAGGTGGGCCCCTTCAGCCGACGTCCCCAGTTTGGCCAGAACTTCTGACTGCTCCTCCAGCAGGTCCTCAGTCATGGGCGCCGGCTCCTGGGGAGAAAGGGAGAAGCTTATCAGGTGTGTGTGTGTGTGTGTGTGTTCGTCAGGGTGCTGACAGGACAGCTGGCCCCATCCCTGATCCAATGTCAGGGTGCGGAGGCGTTTGCGCCTGTGCATCGGCTGACAGCCCATCACCCCACTAATGAACACAGCAGCTCTGAACAGACGGAGGAGCATTCCCTTAATAAGACCCATTTCAGTACAGCAGCGTTGCACAGCATGTTCCTTTAAGCCCCGTTTTAGTAGTGTAGCGCTACACTGCACATCTTTAAGCCCCATTTCAGTACAGCAGCGCTACACTGCACATCTCTAAGCCCCATTTCAGTACAGCAGCGCTACACTGCACATCTCTAAGCCCCATTTCAGTACAGCAGCGCTACACTGCACATCTCTAAGCCCCATTTCAGTACAGCAGCGTTGCACAGCATGTTCCTTTAAGCCCCGTTTTAGTAGTGTAGCGCTACACTGCACATCTTTAAGCCCCATTTCAGTACAGCAGCGCTACACTGCACATCTCTAAGCCCCATTTCAGTACAGCAGCGCTACACTGCACATCTCTAAGCCCCATTTCAGTACAGCAGCGTTGCACAGCATGTTCCTTTAAGCCCCGTTTTAGTAGTGTAGCGCTACACTGCACATCTCTAAGCCCCATTTCAGTACAGCAGCGCTACACTGCACATCTCTAAGCCCCATTTCAGTACAGCAGCGCTACACTGCACATCTCTAAGCCCCGTTTCAGTACAGCAGTGCTACATTGCACATCTCTAAGCCCCATTTCAGTACAGCAGCGCTACACTGCACATCTCTAAGCCCCATTTCAGTACAGCAGTGCTACACTGCACATCTCTAAGCCCCATTTCAGTACAGCAGCGTTGCACAGCATGTTCCTTTACACCACGTTTTAGTAGTGTAGCGCTACACTGCACATCTCTAAGCCCCATTTCAGTACAGCAGCGCTACACTGCACATCTCTAAGCCCCATTTCAGTACAGCACTGCTACATTGCACATCTCTAAGCCCCATTTCAGTACAGCAGCGCTACACTGCACATCTCTAAGCCCCATTTCAGTACAGCAGCGTTGCACAGCATGTTCCTTTACACCACGTTTTAGTAGTGTAGCGCTACACTGCACATCTCTAAGCCCCATTTCAGTACAGCAGCGCTACACTGCACATCTCTAAGCCCCATTTCAGTACAGCAGCGCTACACTGCACATCTCTAAGCCCCATTTCAGTACAGCAGTGCTACACTGCACATCTCTAAGCTCCATTTCAGTACAGCAGCGCTACACTGCACATCTCTAAGCCCCATTTCAGTACAGCAGTGCTACACTGCACATCTCTAAGCTCCATTTCAGTACAGCAGCGTTGCACAGCATGTTCCTTTAAGCCCCGTTTTAGCAGTGTAGCGCTACACTGCACATCTCTAAGCTCCATTTCAGTACAGCAGCGCCACATTGCACATCTCTTTAAGCCCCATTTCAGTAGAGCAGTGCTACACTGCACATCTCTAAGCCCCATTTCAGTACAGCAGCGCTACATTGCACATCTCTTTAAGCCCCATTTCAGTAGAGCAGTGCTACACTGCACATCTCTAAGCCCCAATTCAGTACAGCAGTGCTACACTGCACATCTCTAAGCCCCATTTCAGTAGAGCAGTGCTACACTGCACATCTCTTTAAACCCCATTTCAGTAGAGCAGTGCTACACTGCACATCTCTTTAAGCTCCATTTCAGTAGAGTAGTGCTACACTGCATATCTCTTTAAGCCCCATTTCAGTAGAGCAGTGCTACACTGCACATCACTTTAAGCTCCATTTCAGTAGAGCAGTGTTACAATGCACATCTCTTTAAGCCCCATTTCAGTAGAGCAGTGCTACACTGCACATCTCTTTAAGCCCCATTTCAGTAGAGCAGCGCTACACTGCACGTCGTTTTAACCCTGGTATTATGTTTCGGTCAATTTGACACCATTCAGTGTTTGACGTATCTTAAAAACCAGTTGACCTTATTTTTTTCATCTTGATACTATATGACTTTTCCTAATTTGTTGGTATTAAATAGTAAACACGCAATAAACATAATGCTATGTTTTCAAAAGTTTTGTACCAACTTTGTATACAATTTGTGGGGTAACTGTATAAAATGTAAGAAAATATACAACCTTTTTTAATTTTTCAATCAGATTTTTTTGTGGGTGATTCTGGTGGCAGTTTCCCATACAGGTTTCAAACTTTCACTTACCTCAGGCTCTAAAATGAGACGTTTCTCACAGATTTTTAATATTTAGGGATAAAAGGCTAGTCGATAGGGAGACACACAAAAGGCGACACAGAAAGTGTCAAACTTTTTCTATTATACAATAGATTTTTCTATTATTCCACATAATATGAGGGTCCCATTGCAGTACACAACACAAAACAGCTGGGCTGTAACCAGTTATTGAAAACAAGCCATAAAACATCCTTATAATTACCACAATGCCAATATATGCACAACCATTATAATTTTTTTCCCCTTTATAGTGAATTACAATTACATTTCAAACAAACATATTTTTAAAAAGGAAGTGAAGAAAGTAGCTCTTTTAAAGAGTGCATCAGCAATGTCCGACCCCGGTCCCTGTATAATACGGTGCATAACATAATGTGCACTTATAGAGAGGGGAAAACCTCACCGTAACGTAAGTGCTTGTAATTAACCCTGTGTCCTGACACAGAAGTGTACTAATGTGTAGAGCACAGCAAGCGGAATAAATCCCTCTCAAGCAGGTAGTAATGAAACACTGGATCTGGAGGCCTGCAGAGCCATTATCTGCACTCTTGAGACAGAATAAAAAGCGCAGACAAGCAAAGCGAATAACACGTTAGCAGCAGGCTAATTAAACCGTGTGATCGCTATAAATGGAGCAGCGGCGGCGGCGGCGGCGCGTTTAAAACGCCACCTCCTCCTCCTCCTCCTCTGTGGCGACACCCTGCACCGCGATGCGGGATTTACACCAAAAGCGTTTTGCCGCGTAGTGTCACAGGTATACGTCGCTGGTACTGAAAATTAGTGTTGTTAAGGTGGGCGTTCCTTTCTGGTGTCAGTCATTTTTGAGGATCAGAGGGGATTTTCTTCAGATTTCATTAGCTTTCTCTAGGCTGCAACATGCGAGTGACAATTTAAAAAATATTTAAAAATAAAAAAAACATACAAAATGAGACACTGCGGAGAGTAACCTAAATACATCTGCAAGTGGTGTGTGTGCATGTGTGTCTATATACAGCGAATGCTGTAATTATTCCTGGATCTAGAACATTTTAATTGGCTGTAATAAAAACCTTGACAACCACTGCAGATATAACAGAGCTATGAAATGACATTCCAATGTACTAATTAGTTAACAGGAAGTTGAACGTAGTAGCTACCTACATATCTAGTTAAGCAAGTTAGCTCATCAGCTGAAGAGATAAACTAGATAAACTGTTAGCCATGGAGTTGGAAAGTGGGACAAAACTATTGGCTATTTTCATCTCACTTGACAGGGATTAATAGTAATTACAATCTGCGTTCAAATTCGAATATGCTTTTTAAAGTACCTCGCCCCTTCTCTGAATTTGGAAACTGGCATTTGCTTATAATGCACCTTGGACATGGAACAATGGTACAAAAAAACTAAAGATGGTTAGCCCTGTTACTTTGGCTAAATTCAAAGACTTGATTCATAACACTGTAACTGAGAAATGTACATACTTCTAACCATGTGCCATTATCTTCATGTAATTATTTATTTTTCTCAATTACTGTATTGTTTGAATGTTGTCTTGTACTGTTTTACTTATTGTATTCCTTGCAGCCGCTTGGCCAGGACACCCTTGTAAAAGAGATTTAATCTCATTGGGATTTTCCTGGTAAAATAAAGGATAAATAAAAAAAAATTTAAAAATAAAAAATTCTGCAAATTAGCGGGGGGCATATTTATAACCAAAGGTTGACTAGCTAGCTAAATAGCTACCTTTGAGTTAGTTAGCAAGCTGGTTTAAAAGGTTTTCAGCTTGTTTAATCAGCTAGAAGCTGGAATATAATTTGTTAAGCCAATTAGATAGAGAAGACTTAATAGCCAAAGCAATAGGACAAATTACGAATGATAGCAGCTACTGTATGGAAAAACAACGTCATATTGTAAAGTAGCAACTTCATCAGGGCTACATAGCTACACGGTTCACCCAATATGCATGTAAAAACCCTCAAATTAAAGCTGAAAATCTGCACTTTAACCTCATAGTCACTGTTTCATTTCAAATCCAATGATCTGGAATACAGAGCCAAAACAGCAAAAATTGTGTCACTGCCCTCAATCTTTTGGTCCCCACTGTATATACATTGAGGCATCATAAATTTAGGGAAATTCCAAAACCGTGAGGATTCATTTCTCCTCCATTTTGAATGGAAATGACTTGTTCTGAAGAGATGACCCTCCTTCTTTCATGACTGGTTTTGCGCACTGGCCGGTCATGGCGATTTTCAGTGGAAAATGAAATATTTTTATCATGAGCGAATAGTGCAGTACTCACGATTTGCACCGCTGGTCGCCGAAGCGGCTGCATAGGTCATTTCAGAGTTACCATATCATCCGTATTGCTCTGTGGCCACTGCTCTCTCAAACTCTGAGACACACGATGACAACTTAAACCCCTTGTATCCATGTAGCGTTGATAAACAGGTGGCGAACTATATCTGATATTGAATGCACCAAATCCCCTCCAACCCATACCCCATAGCATTCCCACCTTTTGTACCAATTCAGATTATGGTATTTTTATGGAGTTTTGATTTCTTAGGGTTTTTATGGATGTAATGTGCAGGGCCGTCCTAAAGGGTGGGCGAGGGCCCGGGGCGAGTCAACCTACGTGGGGCCCAGCTGTTTACGCGATGACATCATAGCTAACCCGTCATAGGCTTAAATAGTATCTATTATATAACTATGAACAAAAAGGATTTACAGGCTACGACATCACACAAACCATCCATAGCCTATACAACCAACAAATTGAAGAATTAGTAGGCTATGCAATTACTCTGCCCTTGAATTAAAATATTGTAATTAACAATAACAACTCGCCCACACTTTTGCTTAATTTCTCCAATTAAAATTAAAACAATAATACTGTGGGTTGTAGTAGGCTACGATCATCTATGAACCATGAATTGTAGATTGTTCTATTAATTGAGGTGGACCATAAAATAATTGCAAAACTTCACGATGTTGAACACTAGCCTTTTCATTCTAAAGAGAGGTAAAAAACAGGCAGAGGGTGGGATATATAAATAAAAGTTTATGAATACTGACAGTATATTAAGAGATGCATAGCAGCAAGTCGCACCTACCAGAATTTGATTCAGCATTTTTTTTCACGCATATTTTCTCCGGATGATTCTAATCATTATTCCCTTTGTAGTAGGCCTACGTTTATGACAATGTTTGTGAAGACATACAGTTGAAGTCAGAAGTTTACATACACTTAGGTTGAACTCATTAAAACTCATTTTTAACCACTCCACAGATTTCATGTTAGCAAACGTATAGTG